>OX369295.1:13223160-13823160 GCA_947284805.1 Coleophora flavipennella
TCCTATAACACGCTGTGCATCTTTGTCGCGTAGCCGTCACCGTATGGCATGCAGAAACTGTAAGGGTTCCTATAACACGCTGTGCATCTTTGTCGCGTAGCCGTCACCGTATGGCATGCAGAAACTGTAAGGGTTCCTATAACACGCTGTGCATCTTTGTCGCGTAGCCGTCACCGTATGGCATGCAGAAACTGTAAGGGTTCCTATAACACGCTGTGCATCTTTGTCGCGTAGCCGTCACCGTATGGCATGCAGAAACTGTAAGGGTTCCTATAACACGCTGTGCATCTTTGTCGCGTAGCCGTCACCGTATGGCATGCAGAAACTGTAAGGGTTCCTATAACACGCTGTGCATCTTTGTCGCGTAGCCGTCACCGTATGGCATGCAGAAACTGTAAGGGTTCCTATAACACGCTGTGCATCTTTGTCGCGTAGCCGTCACCGTATGGCATGCAGAAACTGTAAGGGTTCCTATAACACGCTGTGCATCTTTGTCGCGTAGCCGTCACCGTATGGCATGCAGAAACTGTAAGGGTTCCTATAACACGCTGTGCATCTTTGTCGCGTAGCCGTCACCGTATGGCATGCAGAAACTGTAAGGGTTCCTATAACACGCTGTGCATCTTTGTCGCGTAGCCGTCACCGTATGGCATGCAGAAACTGTAAGGGTTCCTATAACACGCTGTGCATCTTTGTCGCGTAGCCGTCACCGTATGGCATGCAGAAACTGTAAGGGTTCCTATAACACGCTGTGCATCTTTGTCGCGTAGCCGTCACCGTATGGCATACAGAAACTGTAAGGGTTCCTATAACACGCTGTGCATCTTTGTCGCGTAGCCGTCACCGTATGGCATACAGAAACTGTAAGGGTTCCTATAACACGCTGTGCATCTTTGTCGCGTAGCCGTCACCGTATGGCATACAGAAACTGTAAGGGTTCCTATAACACGCTGTGCATCTTTGTCGCGTAGCCGTCACCGTATGGCATACAGAAACTGTAAGGGTTCCTATAACACGCTGTGCATCTTTGTCGCGTAGCCGTCACCGTATGGCATACAGAAACTGTAAGGGTTCCTATAACACGCTGTGCACCTTTGTCGCGTAGCCGTCACCGTATGGCATACAGAAACTGTAAGGGTTCCTATAACACGCTGTGCATCTTTGTCGCGTAGCCGTCACCGTATGGCATACAGAAACTGTAAGGGTTCCTATAACACGCTGTGCATCTTTGTCGCGTAGCCGTCACCGTATGGCATACAGAAACTGTAAGGGTTCCTATAACACGCTGTGCATCTTTGTCGCGTAGCCGTCACCGTATGGCATACAGAAACTGTAAGGGTTCCTATAACACGCTGTGCATCTTTGTCGCGTAGCCGTCACCGTATGGCATACAGAAACTGTAAGGGTTCCTATAACACGCTGTGCATCTTTGTCGCGTAGCCGTCACCGTATAGCAGAAACTGTAAGGGTTCCTATAACACGCTGTGCATCTTTGTCGCGTAGCCGTCACCGTATGGCATACAGAAACTGTAAGGGTTCCTATAACACGCTGTGCATCTTTGTCGCGTAGCCGTCACCGTATGGCATACAGAAACTGTAAGGGTTCCTATAACACGCTGTGCATCTTTGTCGCGTAGCCGTCACCGTATGGCATACAGAAACTGTAAGGGTTCCTATAACACGCTGTGCACCTTTGTCGCGTAGCCGTCACCGTATAGCAGAAACTGTAAGGGTTCCTATAACACGCTGTGCATCTTTGTCACGTAGCCGTCACCGTATGGCATACAGAAACTGTAAGGGTTCCTATAACACGCTGTGCACCTTTGTCGCGTAGCCGTCACCGTATGGCATACAGAAACTGTAAGGGTTCCTATAACACGCTGTGCATCTTTGTCGCGTAGCCGTCACCGTATGGCATACAGAAACTGTAAGGGTTCCTATAACACGCTGTGCATCTTTGTCGCGTAGCCGTCACCGTATGGCATACAGAAACTGTAAGGGTTCCTATAACACGCTGTGCATCTTTGTCGCGTAGCCGTCACCGTATGGCATACAGAAACTGTAAGGGTTCCTATAACACGCTGTGCATCTTTGTCGCGTAGCCGTCACCGTATGGCATACAGAAACTGTAAGGGTTCCTATAACACGCTGTGCATCTTTGTCGCGTAGCCGTCACCGTATGGCATACAGAAACTGTAAGGGTTCCTATAACACGCTGTGCATCTTTGTCGCGTAGCCGTCACCGTATAGCAGAAACTGTAAGGGTTCCTATAACACGCTGTGCATCTTTGTCGCGTAGCCGTCACCGTATGGCATACAGAAACTGTAAGGGTTCCTATAACACGCTGTGCATCTTTGTCGCGTAGCCGTCACCGTATGGCATTCAGAAACTGTAAGGGTTCCTATAACACGCTGTGCACCTTTGTCGCGTAGCCGTCACCGTATAGCAGAAACTGTAAGGGTTCCTATAACACGCTGTGCATCTTTGTCGCGTAGCCGTCACCGTATGGCATACAGAAACTGTAAGGGTTCCTATAACACGCTGTGCATCTTTGTCGCGTAGCCGTCACCGTATGGCATACAGAAACTGTAAGGGTTCCTATAACCCGCTGTGCATCTTTGTCGCGTAGCCGTCACCGTATGGCATACAGAAACTGTAAGGGTTCCTATAACACGCTGTGCATCTTTGTCGCGTAGCCGTCACCGTATGGCATACAGAAACTGTAAGGGTTTCTATAACACGCTGTGCATCTTTGTCGCGTAGCCGTCACCGTATGGCATACAGAAACTGTAAGGGTTCCTATAACACGCTGTGCATCTTTGTCGCGTAGCCGTCACCGTATGGCATACAGAAACTGTAAGGGTTCCTATAACACGCTGTGCATCTTTGTCGCGTAGCCGTCACTGTATGGCATACAGAAACTGTAAGGAGTCCTATAACACGCTGTGCATCTTTGTCGCGTAGCCGTCACCGTATGGCATACAGAAACTGTAAGGGTTCCTATAACACGCTGTGCATCTTTGTCGCGTAGCCGTCACCGTATGGCATACAGAAACTGTAAGGGTTCCTATAACACGCTGTGCACCTTTGTCGCGTAGCCGTCACCGTATAGCAGAAACTGTAAGGGTTCCTATAACACGCTGTGCATCTTTGTCGCGTAGCCGTCACCGTATGGCATACAGAAACTGTAAGGGTTCCTATAACACGCTGTGCATCTTTGTCGCGTAGCCGTCACCGTATGGCATACAGAAACTGTAAGGGTTCCTATAACACGCTGTGCACCTTTGTCGCGTAGCCGTCACCGTATAGCAGAAACTGTAAGGGTTCCTATAACACGCTGTGCATCTTTGTCGCGTAGCCGTCACCGTATGGCATACAGAAACTGTAAGGGTTCCTATAACACGCTGTGCACCTTTGTCGCGTAGCCGTCACCGTATAGCAGAAACTGTAAGGGTTCCTATAACACGCTGTGCATCTTTGTCGCGTAGCCGTCACCGTATGGCATACAGAAACTGTAAGGGTTCCTATAACACGCTGTGCACCTTTGTCGCGTAGCCGTCACCGTATAGCAGAAACTGTAAGGGTTCCTATAACACGCTGTGCATCTTTGTCGCGTAGCCGTCACCGTATGGCATACAGAAACTGTAAGGGTTCCTATAACACGCTGTGCACCTTTGTCGCGTAGCCGTCACCGTATGGCATACAGAAACTGTAAGGGTTCCTATAACACGCTGTGCACCTTTGTCGCGTAGCCGTCACCGTATAGCAGAAACTGTAAGGGTTCCTATAACACGCTGTGCATCTTTGTCGCGTAGCCGTCACCGTATGGCATACAGAAACTGTAAGGGTTCCTATAACACGCTGTGCACCTTTGTCGCGTAGCCGTCACCGTATGGCATACAGAAACTGTAAGGGTTCCTATAACACGCTGTGCACCTTTGTCGCGTAGCCGTCACCGTATGGCATGCAGAAACTGTAAGGGTTCCTATAACACGCTGTGCACCTTTGTCGCGTAGCCGTCACCGTATAGCAGAAACTGTAAGGGTTCCTATAACACGCTGTGCATCTTTGTCGCGTAGCCGTCACCGTATGGCATACAGAAATCAACATTAAATAAATTGTACTCTCAGACTGAGAACATCTTGTCTCGCCGGAGCGCCTTTTACACTGTTCAATTAGTATGAAAGTTACCTTTTTTTAGAGTTTTCCCAGACATTCGACTTGTGGCATATTAAACTAATTAGTATATCAGTTCTTAATAGTAAAAGTTTGATACGTCCCTTGCGCCATTTTGATAAAAAAACATATTTAATTTTGTTTTGTATGATAGGTATAAGTGGCACTTAAGAAAAATATTTTATTGAGAAAAAAATGTTTATCTTGTTTTGTATGGAAGGTACTTACCTTCCATATTTTGATAATCAAAATGTAAAAAAGGCACTTCGAGCAAGTATTTTAAAAACCAGCAAAGTGCGAGTTGAACTCGTGCAAAGTAGGATTCTGTAGTCTTTTCAAAAATTCAAAAATTTTCAAAAATAAAATAAAATAAATAAAAATAATATTTGCATTTGGTAAATGAACATTTTGTATGGAAAATCTGTGAACTATTTAAAAATCCCACTGCAGATCTTATGTTGGTCGACTATTACTCCTAAACTGAGAAAGCCTTCATAGACGTGATATTTTATTGGTTATATTTCATACAATTTACATTTTTTTTTCAGATGTCCTGAAATATCGGTTTAGCTGGCAGGGTTTAACACTTGACCGTAACAAAAAATAGCGCTCAAAGCTTAATATTTCGCAAAGGAATCCCCGAATCGAAAAATGTTTTGTGCAAACTCTCAGTAGTTTTGAAAGACACACGCTAGGGTTCATCAATAAAAAAAATCTCCCCTTCTTTACATGTAGGTACCCTAAAATAAATATTTAAGATTTTATTGTATCACCTTGTCATCATAATTCATATGTATACCCATGCCAAATTACAGCTTTCTAGTACCAATAGTCTCTGAGCTAAGCCGCGGTCAGACGGACAGAGAGACATGGCGAAACTATAAGTATGTTGACTTCGGACCCTAAAAACTACACGTGCACAATATTAACAAAATCGGTCCAACAGTTTTCTCGCAATTAAGTAAGTCTACAAAGGTGCAGCCAAACGCACTCAAATTTTTATTAAATAAAAATAAACATAAAATGCTGATAATTTTTTTTCACCTTTTTGGTGTGTATTATTTAATTAGAGTAAATTTTTATCTAAATTTCGAAGTCGAATTTTCGGACGATCGCAGAACTTTATATTTACTCCTAAGTAAAAAATCCGGCCAAGTACAAGTGGAACTCGCACAAGAAGGGTTCCGTGCTATCGTACAAAACTTAATAGTACTTTTCACGTTTAAAAAATCACGTTTCTTGTATGGGGTCCTCCTTTAATTTTAATTTAATTTAATTCTTATTCTTTGTTGTTAAAGGGGCAATAGAAAAACAGCGCGAGCACGACTCACACTTGGCCAGTTCTTATTATTTGATGATTTACTTCAGTTTAAGTACTATAATCGCACGAAGTTTCACGATTTTGTTTATCACTGTTTTGACGATAGAGTTAAATAAAAATAATTCTGAAATACTTTTTGACTGTATTTATATTTGTTTAGCCGGCGTTGAAGCCGTCGTGTTCACAAGTATTACTCTAAAACAAAATAATACCATTTGTGTTATAAAATATATAATACATTTTTGAAAAATGTAAAGTAAACAACTGCGTTACTTAAGCTGTAACTTCGTTACTAACTGCATTCCTACTGGCAGTAATGCAGTGTAGTGGTAACGCAGTTGTAAAAATGAAACTTATTTCAACTTGATAATTAAAATTTAAATAGATGGAAATTGTAAAGAAATTATGATACCATCAAAACATGTACTAATAAATAGGCATATGATTTAATTATAATGATCAAATATCTAGAAAACTCACGTTCTGTCACCGGTAAGTCAGTGGTCTCACTTACGGCCGACTTGGTCAGTTTCACCGCCCCGCATATTCTACCGCATTAAAACATATATTAATAACAGATCAAATGCACTTAGGGGAAAAGATGAACCAAATGTTTGATTTAAGGTTCACTTTCCTGTGGTAACAAAGGGCACGCGTAGTAACGGGGACGCGGAGAGAAATATTTTATTAATAAAAAGTTGTTTTGATAAACTCTTACATAATTGCATACAAACAGCCAATTTTTATATGAAAAACAACTGCGTTACTTAAAAAAGCAAGTGAGTTACCGCAATTCGCAAATAAATACAAAAGTTTTCTTTAACTAGTATGTTTTTCTGAGACAGGTGCCTTATTCGGTAGCTACACATAGTTGTTTTTTTTTTATTTACATATTTCACGTACAAAATCACCTTTGTTTGAAGGGGACCGATTATTGGACTCAAAATAAGAGGACGGTACCTACCAGCAGGATCGCAGAATTGCAACACGTTCAACAGTTTCCCTCTTGCCAGCCTCACTTCAAGTTTGAAACTTGTTGCGTCGGAGAAGACTGGATTACTGCTAGGCTGTAACAGGTACACAAGCTTGGAGACAGAATAGCCATGCAACTGCCTCCGCCACGCCACCACGAGATTGCAACGAAGCTTCTAAGTATGTAGTTGAGTTGTCTGAAAACTACTCAACTTGGATTCTTTTTATATAGGTTTCTTGGAGAAAGTTTTGCGTATAGATGAGATACCTACTTAGCTAAGATAAGAATGTTACTTATGTTTGCGAGTAAACATACAAGTTGCAACATGCCAGGAACAGCATTCAGCTTGTAAGCAGGCGCGTGGAAATCTAATGTTAGTTTTGTCTTGTTTGTAGATATTAGCAAAATATCTAACTAAAAGGTAACAAATATCCATAATTTAAAATATTGACTGTGATTTTAATTTGACCCTGAGTAGAGAGAAAGGATAAGACGATAGTAAGTGACGATAATGCCGAAGATGGAAGCGGGCTTACCAAGACTCCCCAACGCAATGGGGTACTAGCTATCTTATCTTCAAGCCGGAACTAAAGCTGGCTGGCCGGAACACTCTCGTACCAGGTTTATGATATAGCGTCCCCACATAAGTACCCACTCGTGGGCATACAGTGGGGGCCGCTATTCCTGCCAACACCATAAGGTGAAGACAAGGACCAGTTATGGTAGGTCTGTTAGATAAGATGGTAGTAGCTAGCCATGCGGGCTTAAAAAATGCCCTTCCACCAACCAAATAGAGTCTTACAGAGTTAGACTCCACCAGGAACCCGCGCCCTGCTGATGTAAAGCTAATGGCCTTAGTGGTTAAATGGTTGAGGACTAAATATATGCATTCAACCTCATATACTGTGATTTTTACTGTCTCAACCCCATAGTATACGGTACGTACGTACGTAGGGTAGAGAAAGTATAAAAAAGATTTTCCAATTTTCGTAAAAATGTGATAAACACATACCGAATAACCTAATATCTCAATTCCGTCCGTGCGTCCGTGCGTTCTTCCGTTTGTCACGCTTGGCTCTGGAGGCTATTTGTAACAAAATTGGTGTAGGTCCCGCTAACCGGGGCTTCTACTCATCATACTGAACAACTTTTGTTCTACGAGTTTGCTGAAAACGTAAATTTGTTTTTACTCTTTATACAAATCGATCAGCTGATCGACCGATTTTGTGCATTTTAGTATGGAGGATAAATGTTTTTTGAGAATGGACTATGGGTTCCTTGGAGAAAGTTGTTCAGTATGACGAGTAGAACCCCAACTTAACGGGACCCACACCAACGTTGTTACACCCTGTACATAAATATGTACCGAGTATTTAGTCCGCCGAGTATTTAGGCCTGCCACTCGGTGGACCGATCACCTGGTGAAGGTCGCGGGAAGCTGCTGGATGCGGGCAGCGCAGAACCGGTTGTCATAATATGAAAATCCCTGGGAGAGGCCTATGTCCAGCAGTGGACGTCCGTCAAGTAATATGATGATGATTTAGTCCGATTGGGACCAAATTTGGAACTTGAGTTTAAAATTATTTCATAGAGAGACTATCAAAAGTTTTTTCGTGCCGTCAAACCGAAGACTAGCTGCCATACAATTTTTCTTTCACAAAAACGGCTCTAACGAACTTTGCATGTCGGAGTTGTTTATGTTATGTATAACATGGTGATACCCATTGGTCTGGGAAAAATCGCGCGTGTACGGTTATCCTACAAATTAAATTGAAACTTGCGATCTACTCACAAATGGTTGGAGCTATTTAATTGGCATGTATGCAATATAAATTTATTAAAATTACTAATATAACATTTTTTTAATTCAATTTTTGTATGAAAAAAAGTTTTTTTCAATTCAATATTATTCAAAATAGGTGCAAATTACACTCTTTCTTATAGTCATAAAATAATAATAACAATGTCATTTGTGAAGAATCAATAAATAAACAATAATAAGTTAATAATGTCTAAGTTAAATCCTTGATATAAACTAGATTATGTCACTAATGAAAAATACTGTCGAGAAAGTTTAGCGCGGGCTGCCGTACAATGTATTTTAGCTTAGACTAGCTTTTTCCCGCGGCTTCCCCGCGTGGACATCGTTTTTGTGACTGCTCTAGAGGGTGCGCGGTGCGTGGACATGAATTTTCTCCATATCCCTCGATAACTATGTCATGATATGCTTATTAGTAAATCGTGTCATTTCCCACCCACTCAACCATCTCTGAGAAAAAAATCACACAATCTATTGTTCCGTTGCGATGTAAAAGAAATTGACCAAAAAATAGTATGTTTTCAGTTCCCTCAGGAACTGCATCGGGCTATGCTATTTTCACGGGATCAAAAGTAGCCTATGTCCTTTTTCATGACACAAGCTACCCGCATGCCAAATTTTATTAAGATTAGTAAACGCGTTGTAGCGTGAAAAGGTAACAAACAAACACAGTTTCACATTTATATTTATAATAATATAATAATAATATTAGTAAGGATTCCAGTAGCTCTTACTGCGGTATATTTGTATTCATTGTTACATTGTAACTAATTGCACGTTAAAATTAATTAATACTCACCTAATTAAGTACTTATTGTAGTACTGCTCCGTCGTCGTGAAGCCTTTTCAGAGGCCTTACAGGTGCCTTGGAAACTTTTGAGAGTGGGGGTTGCCACTAGCCACACAATTTCCACCAATCGGATATGGCTTTAACGATTGTAATGAAACTCTGTGTAACTTTGACTTTATTTGTATCACAGATTAGTATAACCATACAAAATTTCAATTTTATGGCTGTATATTTGAGAAAACGGCTCTGACCTACCGACAGACAGACTGTATACTGTACTGTATCATCGTCATCATCATCATATCAGCTCATATACGTCTCCACCAAGGGGCTCGAGCCTACCCTGAATTAAGGCGATCGGGCCTTATCGACTACGCGGGCCCAGTGCGGATTTGTCGACTTTACACACAACCTGCGAGTTTCTCCGCAAGCGTGTGCAACTGTGCAGGCTTCCTCACGATATTTTCCTTCACCGTAAGAGAGTCAGATGAACGTAAATATGAACGGAACCCTTACAAAAGATATCTGGCTAAAAGTCCCACAAAATACAAAAAGTTTTCAATCAAGAAACCTGTTTTTGAAGGTTTTTATGGTTTCGTACTTTAAAAGGTCAAATCGGAACCATTATAGGATCACTCGTGTGTCTGTCTATCCGCTCTGTCACAACCAGTTTGCTCTGCAAGTACTGGACCGATTGAGTTGAAATTTGGTTCACATATCTAATTTGGTGACACAAAGATGGACGTGTAACGTAAATAAATGAATTTTAGACATGGGGGTAGACTTTTAGGGGTAAATTGTATGAAAACGCCACCATGTCGGTTATATAGCCTCCAGGAACTCCAGGACCAGAACTCGATCTATCGGGCTGCAGTGAGGGGTGAGCGGTGAGACAGGGAGACGTTATACAGATTGTTAGGTTAAACACCTTCAACCTTGAAACTGTGGCTTGATAACTTATTATTGGAAAATATTGTAATGTTTCATAAAAATACAAACACTTTTTTAGGTTTTTTAGCATTTTTAGTTGTCGACCGCAAGAAAATTCAAATACACAATATGCAGTCTATGCGCCCAAGTCACCAGGTTAACGACCCGCTGCCAGCCGAAACAGAATTAAAAAAGGTTTGTGGGCTGACATGGTTTATCCGCCTCCGTGGCGTAATGATTAGTCCATTAGCTTCACACCAGGACGTCGCGGGTTCGATTCCCGGTGGGGTCAACTTGTAAGTCTTGTCTGTTTGGCGGTAGGTCACCGCAGTACAGCGGCGTTCGTAGGCGAAAACGGCACCGCCCCACCCTTCCGCACCCCGTCTCTCGCCAAGAAGGTTCATGGCGGGTCACGCACGAGTCAAGGGTTCATTCGCCTAGTCACGGCCTACATGCATATTGAGGTACTATTTAGAATATTACTATAAAAAATTGATTTTTAAGGGTACAATTTTTTATTGGTTTTCGACTCTATACATGACACTGAATTACCAGTTTCAAGGATGCAGGTGTTTTTTTTATTTTTTCTATTTTTTATTATTGAAAGGACAAGCTTGTTGTTGGCCGTTGGGGACTTTACAACTTCAACGGGCAGGGGAGGCGAGTACGGAAGGCACTCAACCTAGTGCAAAGCAAAAAGATGCAACTGCCTAAGGGCGCCCAGGTGGGCACGGACCTCGGCTTAGGTCGTTGCTTGGATGTGGGAGGATCGGAGAGAAGCGGCCTGGTATATGCCGGTAGCCCTGGTAAGCGCCAGAAGCGGGGGGACGCCGCCCTCGCCGGCGAGGGCAGAACGTCGGTGCAATGTTTCTCTGTGGGTTAGGGGGCGGGGTCAGGGCAGCTACGGCTAGCGTGGTCGGGTCGTCGGGGTCAGTGGGACATGTCTGGGGCGTCGGATTACGCGAATGGGGTTCGCGGGTAGCTAGTAGGGGGTGGGGTGATGTTCGGCAGACTTGAAGTATCGGATGGATGCCTGCTTCAGGTATTGAGCTATGGTGGGGAGCTCTAAATCGCAATGGAGATTTTCATTCCGTAGAAACCACGGACAGCCCGTGGCTCTACGCATGAAGCGATTTTGGATGACCTGAAGTCGGTGAATGAGACGGGGACTGGTGTGAGCGAAAGCTACACCGGCTTAGGTGAGGATGGGGCGGATGCAAGTTTTGTAAAGTGTCACCTTATTTCTAAGGGACAGTTTACTCCGCTTGTTGGTCATGGGGTAGAGACGGCCTAGTACGAACGCGGCCTTGTTGCGAACTTGTTCTATGTGGTCCTTGAACGTCAGTCGACTATCTAGGGTTACCCCCAGATACTTGACCGAGCGTTCCCAAGGGATAGAGCTACCGAACATAGTAATGTTGCGGTCGATGGGGTTGTTGATAGAACTGAGCTGTTTGAAGGTAAACAGAATCGCTGCGCTCTTCTGTGGGTTTACCTCGATCCTCCATTTCCTAAACCAGTCTCCTAAGACTTGGGCTGAGGATTGGAGGCTTTTGACTATAAGAGTCGCGGATCGGCTGGACAGTGCAGGTGTTTAACCTAACATGCTGTATATGCGAAACTGTTCTCTGCCTCCCTGGAAGATGTCTTGAAGCTACTGGATTTCGATTCGCTGACGATATCGTGGCCTAGGCTGAGACCATGGAAGACCTAGACACAATGCTCAATGTATTTCAAGAAGTAGTTCTTAAAATGAACATGGTCAAGAAAAAAAATATGTTAAATATCCGTGCTGAACTAACTGCTCTGATGGTTGATGACTCTACACTCGCAGTTGTCGACGAATATACCCGAGACAAAAAGTCAGTTAGTTAGGTTCAACTTCGAGAAAGAAATCAATCGAGGAATCTAGCTCAGCTGCGCAGCGTTCCAGAAGTTACAAAATATATTTACGTCCCAGATACCGCACTGTCTTAAGATCAAGGTCTTTGAACAGTGTGTGTTGCCAGTGATGACTACGGAACTAAGACACGTGAACTTACTATGTTCCTCATAAGAAGGCTCAAGGTCACAGAAAGGCGATGTAGCGAGTTATACTTACTCGGAGTTACCCTACGAGATCGAATCAGAAATAAGGAGATCCGTAGGAGAACCAAGGTAACCGACATAGCTCACAGAACAGATAGATGGCTGTTTCGGCAGTAAAGTTCTCGATTAGCGATCGCGCACCGTAAGACGTAGCGTAGGTATGCCTCCCACTCGGTGGAAAGACGACCTGGTGAAGGTCGCGGGAACCCGCTGGATGCAGGCAGCGCAGGACCGGTCGTCGTGAAAATAGTCCAGCAGCGGACGTCTTACGGCTTATACGACGATGATGAAAGCAATGAAGCAACGAAGGAAATAAAAAATGAGATTTTGGCTATAGACGGAAAATATAATTAATAGTCAAATAATGTAAATTAAGTAAGACTGCAAAAAGTGCCAGGTTGCGAACTGGCAGACCAATTTATATTTAAAGAGCATAATTTTAGCTACTACGAGGACGTGGTGTCAGCCTGTAACTCGATGAGGTAAAATTTGCCTTCCAAGTGACTCCTAAAAATGGTTGGACTACGAAACCCTCCTCCAACACTTCGCTTCGGCATACATAGTTTTTTAGACTCTACTAATAGACACTTTGACCAACGAAAAGGTTTCGTTCGGTAACCACATGAGCAAAGTATATATTTTATTAGTACTACCATACAGTATGGACACTCCCTGCCGCTCTCTAGATTCCGACCTCACCCCCTCGTCACTCCGATTTATACAGATTGGTTATAATTTGGTTTCGCCGTGATTTTGTTTGCTCCGTCATTTGTTTTTAGAAATCTCATTTCAAGTCTGTTGTATGCAGTGCCCGGGGTGTGACATGAGGTAAAATGATGGTCCGAAGTAGGAAGCGTAATTGTTCGCTGCCACGAACCCCTCAAGCTGAGCCTCAGCAGACCAAAGTTTTCCTGCCTATTTTAGATCTTATTTTCGTGGAAGGCAATATTTTCCTGTAACTCAATAGGATAAGTAGTTCTGTAGCGGCCGCCCGGCCCAAAGCCAGTTTCCCATTGCGTGGAGAATCTGGTAAGTCCGCTGCCATTTTCGGATCATTCGTCACTTACCATCATTGAGATGTTGCCAGGAGCTTGCCGACTGTAGACAAAATAGTCCACCTGAAGCACAAAGTGACAAGATTGTCGTTCGCCTGCCACGCCGTCATTAGGGCGCTCACACAACGAAATAGGCTAGCAGTGATTCAGGCCGCTCGTAAAACTGGGAGTGTGCTCTTCCACCTATGGGCTAACTTTAATCTTGGGGTACCCATGAGTTAAGGTTTAGAAGTCTAGGGAAAATATTTAATTATGTGAAAAAAGGTAATTTCTTGTAGTGAGAAAGTACTTTATCTAATTTAGTCATTAAAAAAATAATTTATAATCGAACTTAATTAACTATATTAATCTTATAATAAAAATATTATTAAAAATCGAAACCCTGAGTCGAACCAGACGCAAAAGAGCCCATGACACACATCGCGTAACCGCGCTGGATGGTAATAGACAACCTTTGCAGCAGGTAGGACCCGAGGCGGGCGTCACACCCCCTCTCTCGAAGGCGACGGCTAATCTCCTTTACGAAGGCCAAGACCTCTGATCCCCTGTGACGTAATGTATTTAATTGGAGCCACGTTGATTTGTGAGGGAGATAAGCGTCGCCTAGTTCAGAGGAGCTTTGACTCCCGCTCCGGATCGTCCCTGGTGCAGAGGCTGTCCGTAGCCATTCAGCGCGGAGATGCAGCTAGTGTTTGCACCGAGGATGACGAGGTACGAGTTATTTTAGGTGTTTTATTTAAGCTATTTAAGGTGTGATTTTAGGTATTTTAGGTGTAATTTGTCATTAGTGTGATATTATTTTTAGGACTGATTAATTTGTTACTAATCAATAATTTTCACACAAATATTAGATAAATTGAATTATGTTTAATTATGTCCAAGATTCAAGGTATTTACTCAAAACAGGTGCAAATTACATTCTTTCTGATAGTTATAAAACAATAATAATATAAATTCATTTTTGAAAAATCAAGAAACAATCAATCATTAGTTAATAACGTAAGAAATTAAATCCTTGAAATAAATCAGATTATGTCATTAGAATATGAAAACAATATGACACGAAAAGTTATACATAAAAATCATTGATACATTTGAGAAGAGTAGGCCAGTTCACACGGGCAGCACCCGGTCACGAGTATAACGCGAGAGTCAGCCATCGCTCCCATCAACCATGTTAGAGTGAAAGGAACGACCCGGCTCCCGATGCGCCACCATCCGCAGCATGCACCACTCATGTCAATGCTAATATAAAATTGTTAATTAAAAGAAGTACTAGACTTGTCTATGCTATCGTACTCTAAAATAGGTAAGTGTAAACGCAAAGCAAAGATATGTATTTGTGTATCTTTAAATTTTTGTGTTAATTAACTAACTGTGGAAGGTAAATGAAGGCTTATGGTTCTGTCTTGTGCTAGTTATATTACTTACTAGCTGTCTCGGCGAACTACATTCCACCTAACACTACACTATACTACCCTACCCTACACTACACTACCCTACCCTACACTACACTACACTAAACTACACTACCCTACCCTACCCTACATAAGAACCTTCTCCTGACAATAAAGAACTCGACAAAAAAAGAATTAGCGAAATCGGTCCAGCGGTTCACGCGTGATGGCGTGACCAAGGGAAAGAGGGATTCATTTTTATATATATATATATATATATATATATATATATATATATATATATATATATATATAGATTTCTTCGTCTTCGGAACATATCTTCGCGTCGTTATCAGTGCCCTTGAACCAATGTGTCACAATCACATGGTTACCCTATTGCTCATATAACAGCCGTTATACAGCTTGACACAGCAAACGGTAATTTGGTTTAATGCTGCGTTCGCGGTTCGTGTGACGTCACGCTTTCCTTTCGGATCGCACTGGACACACCCTTACCGCACCTCTGCGTTACAATAGAGTGTGTGTGTTGTTATCAACATCATTAAATAAGTGTTATCGAAGAATTCCGTAAAATATCGCAAATAGACTTAATTTCTTGAAGTGCCAGATAGAATTAAACCTGATACATTTTTATCAATACGGTACCGCCTCCGTGGCGTAATGGTTAGTCCATTCGCTTCACACCAGGAGGTCGCGGGTTCGATTCCCAGTGGGGTCAACTTGTAAGACTCGGTTTGGTTGGTGGTAGGGCATTTTCTAAGCCCGACTGGCTAGCTACCACCATCTTCTCTAAGTCTTGCCGCCACACATCAGTGTTAAAAACATTGATGTGTTCCGGCTTGAATATAAGATAGCCAGTTCTCCATTGCGTTGGGGAATCTTGGTAAGCTCGCTTCCATCTTCGGCATCATTGTCACTTACCATCAGGTGAGATGATGCCAAGGGCTTACCAATGGTGAATAAAAAAAAAGTATTTTACTACTAGTCATTTGAGTATAACTTTTTATCAACTGTTACAAAAAGAAATTTTGTTCTGCAGTTACTCGCGCGTCACTGACATAGTGACGTTCTAAGTGCCATAGTCTTTAACGAACTAATTTGCTGTTTTTATTATAAATAAAATTTAAACTTTTTTAATATTTCAAATTCAAATTTTATTTATTTGTGATTATATGTTACAAAAGATGTTAAGTCAAAATTATGTCCTATTATATAATCTGTCATTTGACGTACAAATTTAAAATAACAATAATACAGTAATAAAAGCATATCAATACAGTCCTCATAACAAAAAATAAAATAAAAATAAATAAAAGAAAAATCAAATGAGCACGTGTTTTTGCTACTATTAAAGAAATGCTACTTATTGAATAGTATTTTTTTATCTATTTTTAAACACTAAAATAGCCTATTGTGAATTAAGTCATACTCCGTTCCATTAATTCCCTCGGTTATTCCTTTAAACTTCTGTTTTATTATTATTATGCTGTTTTATAATCGTATCAGCCGAATGCCGCCCACCGCTGGACAAAGGCCTCCCCCAAGGATTTCCACGACGACTGGTCCTGCGCTGCCCGCATCCAGCGACTACCCGCAATGTTCACCAGGTCGTCGGTCGACCGAATGAGAGGCCTGCATACGCTACTTCTGTCTTTTAATTAATCACCTGCCTGTTCGAGTAAGTTTTTCAAGTGAAAACTTTTTATGGCGCGTTGGGCATTTTTTGAGATGGGGAAAAAAACATTGAACTCGCGACACTGTTACCGTTACCGCAACCGACACCTCTCAAGTTTTCATATAGGTTTTTAAATAGATTGCTTCTCTGGAGTTAAATTTGTGATTTTTCTGTATCTGATTGTCGCCATACGGTTAAGTGTGTATCTACACTACGGCGGGTGGACATCGAGTGACAAATATCTAGATGATATGAATAATATAGTAGAGAATCACTGATAATTTTAGAGGTTTCTAATGTGATGACGTAAATAAACACATTGTTTGCGCTTACATTGCAAACGCTGGCGGAACGCTACGAGATAGATTAAAATAATGTAGAACAGTATTGTAAACCTTAAAACGGTATACATAAAAGTCCGCGATGGTATATGTCTATCTCTTAGGGATGAGCCACAATAACCAGTTTTTATCATTCACTTTTTACGAGAAATAATGACTTATTTACGAAGCGATTTAAAGCAATAAAGCATTAATCCTTATCCAATTAAATACTTTAAATACATTGTGAATTCAATATTAGGGATCTGGAGAAAACTAATGTCCACGCGGGCGAAGCTGCGGGCAAAAGCTAGTAATTTATAATGTTAGTGCATTTTCCTTTGAAACAGATAAGCAGGTAAGTTCTCACGGCGCGGCGGCAGTTCGTAGTATCGACTATCAACACGTAGATAATCTAAATCATTTTATATCTTATCTGGTGGAGCATGGGAACTTCGTAATAGATAAAGTAGTAGACTAGCTACGAGTGCCGCGACGCAACGCGGCTACAACAACGTGCGTCAGTACTTAATGTTTTTATTAAATATATTTAAATTAACAACTGGACGCGTGTGATGAAAACGTGTTAACATACGGTAAAAGTATAGGCTTTATAGACGACAAGCCCTTATGAAAAAAAAACACTTGAAATTTAAAACTATTTTATTACAGAGCGGACTTAGTGAAATTATTAGACTCTTAAGTTATAAAATAATTTTCCTTAGTCTTAATTAACCGACTTCAAAGACGGAGGAGGTTTCTCAATTCGACCGTATATATTTATTTATTATCGTCGTTTAGGAACCGATTTTGATGATTCTTTTTTTGTTGGATAGTAGATATCCCAATGGTGGTACCATGATAAGGAAACCAGGATATGATGATGGCATCCCAGAGAAATCGAGGGGAACCTGAGTTTCCTGTTTGAAGTCGGTTGTTTTTGTTTATAATTATTTTATTAATCAAGTCCGATATAATTTTTAAGCGATGTTTCCTTACGATTTATGTGTTTTCGTAACACTTAAAAAAATTTAATACTTTTAAGTGTTTGGGATTGCGACAGAGAGTACTTAATTGGACTCAAACGCCCCGTTTTCTATACGTAGGCAATACAGATCCCTATTGATTTACTATTTATCTCGTAATTAATTCCAGACAGAAAAACTTTGCAAAGCTGTTACGACTACTGTAACATTAATTAACAGAGGAAGTAACAACATTTTAGATCATAAAATTAGGTTCACCACAAAGACTGTATTGTGTTCAAACAAAAAACTTTTAATCATTAACAAAAAGCTTAGACAAGTTAGAAACAAAAAGTGAAGAAAACAAATAAAACAAAAATAGCGGAAAAGTGACTGATGATATAATATGGTAGCTAAGTGATGTGCTTCCCCGTGCAATACGTGGGCCTTACAGTGAGGCTGGGCCCGCAGTTTGGGTCAAACGGGTTGGTGTTAAAACAGTTGGGGCCCAACGGGTTGGTGTTAAAGTGGTTGGGACAGTGGGACTGGGGCTAGAACTGGTGCCAGTGAGTTTTAGAGCTAGTTAACAAAGGTGCTAGTAGAGTAAGGCTGCATAGGCTGACTGTTAAAGATAAGGTCACTAAGTCAACACAATAGGTGCTATAATGAAGCTGCCAGGGTAATGCTGGCTCTATGAAATGGTGCTTAGATAAATTTGGATCCGCTAGATAGATTCTAGTGCCAATTGGATAAGTGCTATCATAATTAGTGCCAGCTGGATTGGTGCTAACGTCTCTGGTGCGATGGCCTGGCCGGGGGGCTCACCCGATACCGTGGAGCTGCCCTTGCATCAGATCGGCACGGCAGAAGAGCAGCCCAGCGTGCCAAATGCAGTGAGGACCGGCAGCAGACGCCGCCAAAACAGTGAGTATTTTCCTCATTATCATCATTCATCATAAGCCGTTGGTAAAAATAAGCCGGCCTCCAAGCATTAGTTTGTCAACAGAAACTTCGATCATACCTATATAAAAAAATCTAGATCACAAGGTTAAAAGTGTCCCTAAACAAAAAGTCACCCTTTTACACACTAAGGTGTACTTGCGCGGTTCTCTCTATCTGTCAATTTAAATTAGTTTTTGAACATTTTCGTTTGCGTCTCTTGTCAAAGAACTGTCCGGACGTTTTTAACGTAGGTACCAAGTCAAAAACCTGATGAACTGTAACGGAAGTGACGAAATAGTGTAACGGAAATGGCACATGAATCAGTTTCCTCCACAGCAACCAAGTAATAAACCGCTGCTCTATAGCAATCTGACTTCACCTTTTGTATCAGGAAGGCTCAGGCTCCATGATCATAAAGCCTAAACCTAAAGCCGGAGGCCGAGCTCCGCGTAGGATGCATTCCGGATTGCTAACTAACTAACTAATGATCGTTTATTTCTTGATTTTTTACAAGTGACATGTATAATTATTATGTAATTACTATTTTATGACTATCAGAAAGAGTGTGATTTGCACCTATTTTGAATAAATATCTTGAATCCTTAATCTCTCTGCGAGGTTGGAATGTCAGGGATGTCAAAAATAGACATTTCACTTTACACCAATCCCTGCCGGCGTCTGTATTCCACCATTCGTATAATTTAGGAATCTTCAAGACGAAAGTAAATAGGCACTATTTGAACTTCTGTGTTATATCCTCGGCTGTGTGGAACCAAACGCAATCAAATTTTTAATATAAAAAAGTAATTTCCGACGCGACGGTTCGACTTGTTTAGTCAGAGCCGGAGAATTATAACTCTCAACGAGGGTTTTCCGAACTGGTTAACAGTTTAGTTTCTAGTCTGAACCGAGCCGCGCCGCCGTCAAAACTACTCGCGGCACTACAAAAGTGTCGCAAAGTTGCGACACACAAAGTTGCGACACACCAACTTGTTTCGGCGCCACATTCGTGACAATACAGGGTGTACACACTGTAGAGTTAAATAAATTGTACAGTCATGCTGTGCATACTTTTCCTCGTAACCTCTACCATCTGGCATACATAAACCTTCAATAACATTTATAGCGTAAGCAAAGGAAAAGGAGGATAGAATCGCAAACAAAAATGTTCGTTTTATGAGGACCTGCCTGTATTGAATTTTGCCAAAACAACTAATATTATCACTTGATAGAACATCAGCGCAGTTATTATATAAGGTACTTGAAAAGTTTCATCAAAGTAATTAAAAAGATTTTTAAGTTTTTTGCATTTTTACAATATTATTGTATGGCATGAGAGCGTCGGTGGCGTATCGGCTAGGGCCGCTACTACCTCTCCGGGAGGTCGTGGTTCGAGTCCTGCCATGTACCAATGAGTTTTCGAATTTTGATTTCATATTTATACGTTTATCTGACGCTCTTACGCTGAAGGAAAACATTGTGAGGAAACCTGCACACGCCTGCGAAGAAACTGGAAGGTTGTGTGAGGGAAAGTAACGCCTGATCGCCTTAATTCAGGGTAGGCTAGAGCCCCTCGGCGGGGACGTATATGAGCTGATATAGTGTATGGCATCTACCCAATAATTGGCAACACGCTATAGGGAAAGCGTATCGGAATGTCAGAGGTTTTAGGCAAACATGTATTTTTCGTTTATTTTAGTGATACATTAAACTTTTTGGGTGTAATAGAATATAAAAACCACAACAACACATTATAGCTTATCTGTTAACGTAAATCTTAGTCACGCCCTACGCGATCAGTACTGAGGGGCTCCACAGGAGTCCATGGTAACGGACGTAGCCTACAGAATCGCTACACTTAAGTGGTAGAATAGATAGCCGTTGGGCGAGTAAAGTTCTCGAGTGGCGACCGCGCACCGGAAAACGAAGCGAAGACAGGCCTCTCACGCGGTGGACCGACGACCTGGTGAAGATCGCTGGAAGCCGATGGATGCGGGCAGCGCAGGACCGGTCCTCATGGAAATCCTTGGGGGAGGCCTTTGTCCAGCATTGCCGTTTTCCGGCTGATATGATTATGATGATGATAAGTGGTAGTGGGCGGGGTACTTAACTCTTACAACAGATAGAACGTAGTTGGGGCTGTAAAGTTCAGAACGAGGTGACGTAGGCAAGCCTCCCCCACTTTGGGTCATTGTGGAAATCCTCGGGGGAGACCTTTGTCCAGCAGTGGATGTCTTCTGGCTGATATAATGATAAATCTTAGTTAGGGTATATTATAGTACTTATATATAAGGTCTAACAAAATTAGCTGAAACTATATTAACTGGTGCTTCTACCCGTGAAACTGAACAACTTTCCCCATGAAACCCATAGTCAAATCTCAAAAAAAATTTTGAACTTCCCATACTAAGTTGGCTGATCAGCTGATCGAGTTAGTAGGGAGAGCCAAATTTTTTTGCAATTTGTCTAGGGGTTCCATGGGGAAAGTTGTTCAGTTTCATGGGTAGAAGCACGAGTCAAAATAGTTTCAGCTAATTTTGTTACACCTTATATATAGTACAGTACTGTATGTTATACAGTATGGACACTCCCTGTCGCTCTCTAGATTCCGACCTCAACCCCATTGTCACCGAGATTGATACAGATTGGTTACAGTTTGGTTATATCGAACGTTTAGGATTTCGCCGCCATTTTGTTTGTTCCGTCATTCCTTTTTTGAAATGTGATTTCTAGCCCGTTGTATGAAGTGTCCAGGGTGTGCTACGACGTAACGATGCTTGCGTAGTCCGTAGCAAAGATAATTTATTTGTGAGTACCCAACTAGGTGATTACTCAGCTTTGTTGGAGTATGATCGTTCTTCAGAATTGATGCTGCACCAATTTGTCCCCGAGTTCTCAAGAAGGAGGTGAAAGAGGCGCGATGCATGTATACGTACATGTTTCTGTGGCTGGACCTGGAGCCTAATCTACTTAATTGATTTTGGAATGCGAGTTGTCGCTAGATCGCTTGATCCCCTAAACGGGTGTACTGATTTGAGCAATCGCGTTTTAATCATCATCATCATATCAGCCGAAGGACGTCCACTGCTGGACATAGGCCACCCCCAAGGATTTCCACGACGACCGGTTCTGCGCTACTCGCATCCAGCGGCTTCCCGCGACCTTTACCAGATCATCGGTCCACCGAGTGGGAGGCCTGCCTACGCTACGTTTTCCGGTGCGTGGTTGCCACTCGAGAACTTTACTGCCCCAGTGGCCATCCGTTCTACGAGCTATGTGCCCCGCCCACTGCCACTTAAGTTTAGCAATTCTCAGAGCTATGTCGGCTACTTTGGTTGTCCTACGGATCTCCTCGTTTCTGATTCGTACACGCAGAGAAACGCATCAGAAACGCGTTTTAATATTAATAAGTTAAATTTGTTAAATTTGTATATGTTACCGCAAAATTGCAAAAACCGTTAGATTATAATCTAACAGGATCTAACTCGCGAGATTGTGAACTGTCGAAAGATCGTGAACCGTAACATACTGCTTACAATTTCACTAGTGTGATTGTAATCTGTTTAGTGACATTGTGACTTTACAATAACACTAAGGTAAGTGAATAACATTAAAAAAATGAGCGAGCGAAGCGAGCGATGTTAGGTTCGGTCAGGTTTAATTGTCTTAACAGTCAAAAGCCTCACGAAGCGAAGCTCCTCCCCCTGGGTAGCAGAATGCTTCGCAGAAGAAGAAATCATCGGTTTTATTCGGAGATACAAGAACGGGCCGTGACATTGTAAGCCGATTGACAATTTACCGTCATATTATAATCTAACTGAATTTAGTGTAGTGAGATTGTAATGTCGCGGTTTTGACCATATACTGGCGACACTTAAACTTAGTACTAATATCTATACTGTGCTTAAACTATGTAATTTGTATATAATATGTATTAATTAAATAATTTAAATAATAACATTTTCGTCTGAAACAGGCATACAATTATTCAAATGTGGCTTGTTTTCGTGTCATGGTGAGATATTGTCTTAATGAGGTCTTGGCATTTAATGAGTTTATATTAAATGTCACCAGAGGGAGATTCTACGTCACGTACATGGCCCCACGGCGTACTCCTCTTAGATTACTGTCGTGAGAGTGAGACAAATATAGTTTAGTTTTCATACAGTTCCTCTTTCTCAGCTACGTGTTGCAATCTATTAGTTGGCTGTCGAGTCGTGAAAAGACATTGCTACTCTATACTTATAAGATACACGTGTAGAACCCCATTGGTCCCCAGGAGGCTCGAGTTTCCATACAAACGTAGTTCCGCTTTAATACAAAAACTGCATGCCGGATTGAATCCAAATTGTGCGAATATATTTAGTAGACACCTATCGATGTTTGTAATTATTTTTCATCGTAGTAAATTTAAACATAACTAAACAAATGCTTAAATTAGTTTTGTACTCAAAGTCTGAAACTGTTCTTATTTTTTCCGTTTTATACTAGTACATCGGAAACTAATTACAAACATCGATAAGTGTCTACTCAATATATTCGTAGAGTTTAAATTCAATCGGGCATGAAGTTTTTGTATTAGAGCGGAACTACGTTTGTATGGCAACTTGAGGCTCCTGGGGACTCTTAATATGCGGGCCAGAGTAGCCACTTCAATATATCCATAATAGCCAATACCCGGACCCTGTAGGTATACTTTCGGACTGCATGTGGTGCAGGCACTGGCACACTGGCACTGCCCGCTGCCCACCCAGCGGCACGGCGCACGGCAGCGCCCGCACGCGCTCCAACTTTAATTTGGCGACGTTTCAATTCCAGCGTGATCGTAAACTGTTGTGTGCTCGTATCTACTAAGCAGGTGCAGGTGTGTGCGCAGGTCTGTTTGGAAAAGTTTGTTCAAAGCGCTTTTAACCGCCTCCGTGCGTGGCGTAATGGTTAGTACATTCGCTTCACACCAGGAGCAATATCAATGTTGATATCATTGGTGTGTTCCGGCATGAAGATAAGATAGCCAGTTCCTCATTGCGTTGGGGAATCTTGGTAAGCCCGCTTCCATCTTCGGCAACATCGTCATTTACCACCAGGTGAGATGTTCTCAAGGGTTTACCAATTGTGAATAAAAAAAGGCGCGGGTTCGATTCCCAGTCAACTTTTAAAAATCGGTTTGGTTGGTGGAAGGGCATTTTCTAAGCCCACCTGGCTAGCTACCACCATCTTATCTAAGTCTTGTCGCCAAACATCAGTGTTAACAACATTGATGTGTTCCGGCTTGCAAATAAGATAGCCAGTTCTCCATTTTGTTGGGGAATCTTGGTTAGCCCACTTCCATCTTCGGCATCATCGTCACTTTGAGTTGAATGATGATGGAGCACATTGCAAAAGATTCACAGTTAAGTTAAAAGTTTAATTAGTAGGTACGTGCGAGAAGCGTCGGTGGCTCAACCGGTAACGACTCGGTCCTTCTAACCAGAGGTGCCGGGTTCAAATCCGGACAGCGAATGTACCAATGAGTTTTTCGAAACTTACGTATACATAGACTCACCGATTGCTTTAACGGTGAAGGAAAACTTAGTTCCTGCACACACCTGCGAAAAAACTCGAAGGTTGTGTGTGAAGTCGACCAACCCGCACTGGGCCCGCGTGGTCGACTAAGGCCCGATCGCCCTAATTCAGGGTAGGCTCGAGCCCCTCGGTGGGGACGTATATGAGCTGAGATGATAGTAGGTACACAGAGTTTTCAGTTAGCGAATCTTCCTTAATGTGCTCGCCGCTCGGCGGCGGTTGCAATGCGCTCATAAAAAGTAATATATTTTTTCTACTCCCATTTGGTAATTTGCTTAATACATAACATAACCTCAAATCTTATCACAAATAACTATAATTCATTACAATAAGATCGATGCGTCATCAAAATAGGACGCCGCAAAGGTAGGTTTAAATGCACGTATCATCAAAGTACTAACATACAGTATGGACACTCCCTTTCGTTCTCTAGATTGCGACCTAACCCCCTCGTTACCCAGATTGATACAGATTGGTTACAGTTTGGTTGTTCGAATGTATAGGATTTCGCCGTCATTTTCTTTGTTCCATCATTCCTTTTTTGAAATGTCATTTCTGGCTCGTTGTATGAAGTGTCCAGGGTGTGATATCATGATACCAAGGGCTTACCAATTGAGGAATAAAATAAAACCTGCAAGTATGTCTTGTTGCCATAGTTATTTATTCACTTTTCGAAACAGTTTTTAAAAAATCCGGTGACTAACTTTATAGGTTAGCTAAGTATATAGGTAACTGAATAATTCCTAATGAGCACACATAGGAAGGTACTGCAGGAGACAGGTAGAGGTACCCATTTCGAGAAAAGTAAATGTCTTAATTTTTAATTTGTCCGGTGAACCTTCAGCGGGAACTTTAATTAGCGACGAGCCCTAAACTTTAATTAGAGAAACGAAACAAGATTAAGTATAAGACGTGGGCTCATAAAATGGAAAAACTGTGGAAAGATTTGGTTTCTTTGTGAGAAAAAGCAAACATTTTATTTATTTTATACTGATTTTGTCCGCGGCTTCACCCGCGTGTACATCGTTTTCATGACTGTCTTTGAGTGTGAGTGGTGGCGAGTCGCAAGCAGATCCCAATCCCAGAGCGGGCTATGCTGATTATGTCATTTTCCACCCCTTCAACCAACTATACAAAAAAATCACTTGCTCCGTTGCGACGCCGCCAACGTGCGCGAGCATGTAAATGAGTTTTCCCCAGATTCCTCGGTAACTATGTCACGATGTGCTAATTAGTAAGTTGTATCATTTCCCACCCCCTCAACCCTCTCTGTACAAAAAATCTCAACAAACTATTATTCCTTTGCGATTTCAAAGAAATTAACCAAAAAAAAAGAGTATTTTTTTCAGTTCCTCCAGGAACTGCATCGGACTGTGCTATTTTCACGGGATACAAAGTACCTATGTCCTTCCCCGTTACACAGGCTACCTGCTTGCCAAATTTTATCAGAAAATGTTCAAGTTTTTAAAGGGTAAAAAGGTAACAAACAAACAAATACATTTTCACATTTATAATATTAGTAAGGACTAAGGATGTTTACAGCATTATTTTGTAATAAGAAAAAATAAACATAGCTTTTATTTTAGAAATAGCTAAACTATTAAAGACACTCCTTTTTAATTCTAGGCTATAGGTATTTTCTTTAAAAGCAAATACTACACCTACGAGTACATTACCCACTGTAGCAAAAATAATTTAAAATTGGTAAAATGACCAGATATCAGCTTGCTACACTATACGTAGAATTTAGGAATAAATAGGGCCTAAAGGAAGATTAATGAAAACGGACTATTAAGAGGGTAATAGGAGGAAAAAAGAAACTGGGAAAATAAAAAAATCGGCTGTGAAAAGATGTCGTTCGTGGTAGTTCTTTATAAATATAAAATTTGACTACCTATTATGGTTACAGTAAGAAATCAGAAATTTACATAATTCTAAATTTTCAAGATAAAGTTAAAAAAAAGTGACCCGGATGAATCAAAGTACGTCGTTCTGTCTCGGAATCGTATAAAATATCATTTATATCTTTAAAGAAAAACAGAATTTCTCCGGGGCAACCTAAACACTTTTAATCGGTAAGGTTATGAAAATTGCCCCGGAGCACTCATTTATAACTACCACGAACAACACCATTTTACAGTCGTAGTTTCTATTTTCCTTCTATTATATCCCTTCTATACCCGCTTAATAGTCCGTTTTCATTAATCTTTCTTTAGGCCCTATTTCTTCCTAAATACTACGTACTCGTACATATAGTGTAGCCAAGCTGTTATCTGGTCAATTTACCAATTTTAAATTGTTTTTTCTACACTACTCTATAGTTGTTATTGATTACTTTCATATTGTTGGTCAAAATTTGTGTTTTATCAGTAAATTTAAAGAACCCTTTGGATATTGTAAAGAGCTTCAAGATTTTGTATGTATCTGATCTTTTAGAAAGGTTGTTACCCCATTTCTTTCTTTCTCGGTGACCGCGTACTGAACGACTTACAGTGTATACGCAGTCTTCTCAGTCGTGGCACCGACAACCTGGTGAAGGTCGCGGGAAGCCGCTGCTAGGTGCGGGCACCGCAGGACCAGTCGCTGTGAAAATCCTTGCGAGAGGCCTATGTCTAGCAGTGGATGTCTTTCGGCTGATATGATGATGATGATGGATGCGGGGGGCGGGGACTACGGCGATGCAGGACGATGACGCTCAGCTGTGAGGATCTCGTAATCTCTATTTTTTACCCATAATTGAAAAGCCCCTGGCATCATCTTACCTGATGGTAAGGACGATGATGCCGAAGATGGAAGCGGGCTTACCAAGATTCACCAACGCAATGGGGATCTGGCTATCCTATCTTCAAGCTGGAACACATCAATGCTGTTAACACTGATGCTTGACGGTAAAACTTATCTTATCTTTTTTTTAAGTGGGGGCTGCAGTTGCAGCGATACTTCGTCCCAAAGGTTGTAAGACTTAGATAAGTTGGATATAACGCCTCTATTAAATACTTCTATACCTCAGTTCTCTTCCATTCTATTATAGACTTGTTCTCTTCTCCGGGCTTCGGTCCCGCAATGCTGTCAGATCGCAACCATAATTTAACTGTTTCCATCGTGCTGCAGTTGCAGTTTCTGCGGACTATCCTCTGGATGTTCCTGTGCACAGTGTTCTTCACAGGATAATATTATGTTACGGCTTAACTATGTAACCACTTTTTACTTCTATTATGGATTTTTTATCAAAAAACTTTTTTTTTGTAATTCACAGGATATGAGGAGTGATTTTGGTTTCCTCGAATTCTATTTTAATACACGGAACTAAAGAAAAAAAATATCCTAATGCACCCTTTTTTCTAATCATAGAATACTGCTGCAATTTAAATCGTAACGTTACGTTAATTTATAAACTTCTTAACAAAACAATATAAAATAATTTGTTTTTCTTGCTTTTTGGATAATAATCTTATTTTATTTAATAATGAATTAAAAACAACAATTTTCACACGATTCGTCCGCAGCGATGGACGTAACAGCCACGTCGCAGTACGAGCTGACAAGAACTTTATTTCTAAGCTATTTCATTCGAAGTTTGAAATATCGTGAGTCGAGTTGCTCATTTAGAGACGGAGGAGCCTTAAATCGGAATACGTTTAACTAGGGTTGGATGAATTGAGCGGGACGTACAATTTCGAGGGTATGAGGCACAGCCCGACCCAAACTTGCTCGGTAAGGCACTCGCCCTGCTGTCAATTTTCCATTGTGGCACGTTATCAAAATTCCCTTACTATTCCTTTTAGCCTTTTTCACAAAAAATATCATATTTCGGTGTTACATAGGTACCGTATATACCCCAGCACTACTGCAGTCTTCTTACTAACCGACTTCAAAATATGGAGGTTGTCAATTCCATTCTTAACTGTTTAATTTTATATTGGTATATGTTATCTATATGTGGGCTTCTAAGCATCCGTGCTAAATTGCATATATGGATGTGTGTGTTTGTGTGTGTGTGTGTGTGTGTGTGTGTGTGTGTGCAGTTTGTCCACGTATTTCTCAAAAACTAGGCATTGAGTTGCATTAACTATTTATTTATTGAATCAAGTAGGTATCTTTCAACTTGCAAGTTTCATCTAAATCAGTTCAGTAAGTATCAAGACATGAACCAATCACTGGGAAAAGACGTCGGTGGTTTTATGATTAGTTAGTTTTAGCATTGTCAACGGCTGAACGGCTGAACCGTGCGCAAAACTTTATCTTAAAACCGGCATACCACCGACGACAGTGCCTACACTGCAAGTATAACTTTACTACGCAGCACATAGCTCTAGTTCTAGCTACTACATAAACTTGTTCGAAAATTAATCCAATTTATAAAGTGTTTACCTTCGCAATATTTTTGTGACGGTATTATAACACTATTATAGTACTTAGCTGTTAAAGCGTTATAATCACCATATTATTATAATATGACCCAATATATATTTTAATGGAATTCCTTGGGGTTTTTTTTTACTTTTAAATAGGGTTTCAGAGGTTTTATCACTCACAGCAGGTATTTTTTTTATTATTCACAATTGGTAAATCCTTGACAACATCTCACCTGGTGGTAAGTGACGATGCTGCCGAAGATGGAAGCGGACGTACCAAGATTCCCCAACGCAATGGGGATCTTCATGCCGGAACACACCAATGATATCATTATTGATATTTGGCGGCAAGACTTAGATAAGATGGTGGTAGCTAGCCAGGCGGGCTTAGAAAATGTCCTACCACCAACCAAACCGGTTCTTAAAATTGACCACGCCGGGAATCGAACCCGCGACCTCCTGTGTAAAGCCAGTGAACTTTGCCTCTGAGCTACGGAGGAGGTTAAAATCTACTTAATTTGGCAACTTTAGGTAACTTTTGGCCCGACTGAATCAGAAGGGTTATTTTTTTCGAGTGTGTGTATGTATGTTGATTTCTATGTTACATGCTATAGCCTGAACGGCTTGAAGAATTCTAACGTATGCGTTATCGTTAGATTCGTCTTGATCCCGTGAGTGACATCATCATATCAGCCGAAAATCGTCCACTGCTGGACAAAAGCCTCCCCAAGGATTTCCACGACGACCGTCCTGCGCTGCCCGCATCCATCGGCGTCCGCGATCTTCACCAGGTCGTCGGTCCACCGCGTGGGATGCCTGCCTACGCTACGTTTTGCGGTGCGCGATCGCCACTCGAGAACATTACTGCCCCATCGGCCATCTGTTCTACGAGCTGTGTGCCCTGCCCACTGCCACTTTAGTTTAGCGATTCTGTGAGCTGTGTCGGTTACTTTGATTCTTCCGCGGATATCCTCGTTTCTGATAGATAGACATGGAGTGACATAGGATACATTTTTACCCGACTGAACAAAAAGAGGGGTTAAGTTTTTACGCAGTCGGGTTTTATTTTTAATGAATTCCTAAAGTTATTAATATTTTAAGAAAACGGATCTTATCCTTATCATGTCAATGGGCAATGGGCATCTAAAATTAATATAACATGTTACTTCGTGTAAAATTAAATATAGATAACGGCAGATGTGTGCCTTACATTTTTATTACGCTGACTTTTAGTCCACTTAAACTAATTCAGTATATGGAGTGGAATTCCTTGCCTGTGTCTATGTTTTCCGATTCTTAAATTCTTAAGTTTGGGTGTAACATCCTCGACTACATCGACACTCTCACTTACCCTCAGGTGAGTTGCAGTCGAACTCATCGTCACTCTCACTTCCCCTCAGGTGAGTTGCAGTCGAGCTCATCGTCACTCTCACTTCCCATCAGGTGAGTTGCAGTCGAACTCATCGTCACTCTCACTTCCCATCAGGTGAGTTGCAGTCGAACTCATCGTCACTCTCACTTCCCATCAGGTGAGTGGCAGTCGAACTCATCGTCGCTCTCACTTCCCATCAGGTGAATTGCATTCGAACTCAACGTCACTCTCACTTCCCATCAGGTGAGTTGCAGTCGAACTCATCGTCACTCTCAATTCCTGTCAGGTGAGTTGCAGCCTTGCAGTCGAATGCACTCTAATTTTAACAAGAATCAGCAGAAGAGAAAGAAACAGTGCTATTTCTAGTAACTATGAAATTTAACAACTTTTGATATCTTTGCTGAAATCACTCGCGGCCAAAACAACGTTGGCTAAAATAATTAGTTGATACTTTGTGAAAAAATGTTGCTGGCTTATTATAGTTAACCCTGTATCGGATATTCTTTATGTTTAAAGCGGTTTCTAGATCCCCATCCACTGCCTGACAATAACAAATTTTTAGTGCCACTTGCGTGGTAAGGTTGATCACGCAGGTTAACTGAGCTGAAGCACGGTCATTACCTGGATGGGTTCGGCATTTTTCTCGACCGTGCTTCGCAAGCCACGTTAGTGTCGGTTGCCATGATTAGATGGCAGTCGTTAGATAAGCCCTGTCAGAAGTCTTGGCAGACGCCTTGGCAGTTGCTTTGACAGATTCCTTGGCAGATTCCTTGGCAGATGCCTTGGTAGATGCTTCGGCAGATTCCTTGGCAGATGCCTTGGCAGATGCCGTGACAGATTCCGTGACAGTGGGGTTCGCCACTAGCCCTAAAACATCCACCAACCCGGACTTCAGCCCTGTGTGTGGAGTATGGGCTACCCTTCCCGAGCATGGGAAGAGACCTAAGTGGGTTATTAACGATCACACCTCCCCACTCGCACTGCTGGTCCTGGAGACGATCGGCATCCAACTGCCCACGTAATCCCCACACTAAACACTAATTACTCTATCGACTTACGCAAGGCAGATCAATGTGTAAGAGCTATTCGACATTCACCTTCGTGTAGGGCTTCCTTAGGCATCGGCACAGTGGGAGCTGGGCGCTGGGAGCTATAGCTGAGGTGAAGTTCAATATTGCAGGTAGAGCCTGATTTTTTTTTGGAATATTCTGCTTTATATCGAGGCTCTCTCTGAACATTGTGATGAGTTTCTACAGCATTTTTTATCACCCACATCTCATCCCCGGATGAGACATGTCTTCCGAGACATCCACCGACTGACAAAGACTAGTATCCCATTGGTCTTCAACTTTACATGATATTGGCCAAAGGCCAACTGACACCTGATATCCTTGGCTTCGTTACTTCGTTGTATCTTTTTAATAATTACGACAGTTTAATTGTAACATATCAAGGTATTTTTATGGAGAAATTATATTAAAATTATTAAGATCTACCATCATCATATCAGTTCTTTTACGTCCCCACCGAGGGGCTCAAGCCTACCCTGAATTAGGGCGATCGGGCCTTAGTCGACCACGCGGGCCCAGTGTGGGTTGGTCGACTTCATACACAACCTTCGAGTTTCTTCGCAGGCGTGTGCAGGTTTCCTCACGATGTTTTCCTTCACTGTAAGAGCGTCGTCGGACAAACGTGAAATTGAAATTCGAAAACACATTGGTACGTGGCAGGATTCGAACCACGACCTCCCGGACAGGAGGTAGCGGCCCTTGCCATTGCGCCACCGACGCAAGATCTACAAATATTTAACTAATTGGTAGTATTTATGGTAGATACTAGTAGTAAGATCTACCATAAATACTACCACTTAGATATTTGTTCAACGTTTGGATACCTACGTACGTATGTAGGTTCTATCTATTACTAAAGTTCGATCGCTTCCGGTCTCGCAGCGCATCGCACACCAGCTAGTGCACCACCGCCCTAGCCTTGTGACCACGTCTAGACACGAGCCAGTCTCTCCCAGGGCTTCCTGCCGACACCATGTTGGTCCAGATCCTCATCTTCATGTACATCGCCACCTGTGCCCTTTTCTACGTCGCCCACGTCATTGACTTCTACTTGACAGAGTTTTGAACTCCCGAACTGTGAACCTTAACGTGTGACGTGTGTGAACAGTTTGATGTGGATTGTGCAAGTGTTACGGAGGTTTGAGAGGATCGGTGAGTTCACTGTCAACCTGCTCTGCTTATTGCAAAAAGAACACATCACATAAGTAGTTAGCTGGCACAGTTATTAAATCCGAAGATTTCCCAAGATTACAGTATGGTAAGGATGAGATTAAAATGTAGGAGGCACAGCATTGAAAATCCTACTAATATTATAAACGCGAAAGTTTGTAAGAATGTATGGATGTATGTTTGTTACTCTTTCACGCAAAAACTACTGAACGGATCTGGCTGTAATTGGGTAGGTAGACAGTTAGGACCTGGATCAATACATAGGCTACTTTTTTCCGGCTCACGCACTGCGCACTCTCGAAAAGTCATAGAAAAGTTGTCCACGCGGGCATACGCGGGTGAAGCCGCGGGATTCAGCTAGTGTATTTATAACGCCGCTCGGTCACAGATGTCCGAAGGCGGCACTTAGTGTAGCCACGTACCGTCCCATTAGATCAGGGTAAGTCCTACAATGGAGAAAATCGGGTAGCTTGGTAGCAATTTTGTGACGAAGTCATTCTTTTTTTTTCGATCTGTTTTTATATTATTACTTTTTTAAATAATTTTTGTTATGTTTATCAAACTTTTTGAATTTTGATCTATCTTGTTTTTTTAAATGTTATATTTTATTAAAACTAAAATAGCTGGTTGTAAAACCACATTCATTTTAATTAATTAGACTGGTACCTTTGCCTTCCAAGTTTTAAATTTTTATTGTTCCAACATCGTCGCGGTACGGAGGGTGCGACTGGGCTGCAGTTTCTTCCATTTTTATAACGAAAAGGTCCGGTAACTACTCACCACTATAGTAAAAAAATACTCTTCTTTGTTTGATCCCAACGGAACAGAACTGCGACCACAGATTAGACTTGAATCCATGAGCTTTCGGTCGGCATAACGGCGTCTTTCTTGCCGCCTTGCCGCCTTGCCGCCGCCGGAAACGTATGCAATGCATAGGAAGGATTGTGTACGGTTGCACAATGTACCTACCTTAAATTCACATCAATACTTAAGGCCTTCAAATTATTGAAAGACTCTGTAAAGCTATCACAATGGAAAAAATATACAATGTACTTAAAATAATAAAAAACAGATTTAATTCAATATAATTTTAAAAATATTACGACTTTTGATGTCAAAAAATATACTGTAGACCCTGTTTTTCGCATTAAAGCAAAATTTCTCGAAAACAAATAGTTAATGTTGAATGAAACTAACACACAAAAATCGGTGAATTTAAGACCTTTCAATTCAATTGAACACATTTTTTTAAACTTATTTTAAAGTGATGAAAAGTATTAAAAACATCTAAAAATCGAGAATTGGGCGTTCGGTATCAACGTAGCAGCCGCGTTGAAGCTTGCATTTGAACTTAAAATGAATAGACTTACGTTCGATATTATTTAAACACGTTTCAACCTGCTCGGATTGAGTGCTGTTAGGGCCTTAATGCACAGTGTCATAGAGGGTTGCACTTGGTCAAGTGGCACAGGACGTGCTGCCGTATGTTTACTAGGGCGCACACAATTAAATCTAAAATATACTTATTTTCATTCAAATGCATTTCTCTTGCAGTTGTTGCGTCGCGTCGTTTAAAAATCTTAATTATTTTTATTTTGTACTTTTTCAGTCTGGTTTTTAGTTTTTATCGTATAATTGAATGAGCGTAGATCAAGTGTAAAGTATCGTATGTACGAAATACAATCCACGAATACTGGATTGCTCGTTGATATATTTTATAATAGGTATCCATATACCTGATCTACGCTCATTCAATTATACATTCAGTTGTCCATACAACCGAAAATATTGAACACTACTGTGTTACTCTGAAAATGTTTTACTAAACTATATAAATTTAATTTATAAATAACTAAGGTTTCAACTTTAATTTATTTGCTACACATAGCTTGTCTCGTTGTGTTGCTTGTCACTCTCATCATTATTAAATTTTTACCGTATAGGGGCCCTCAGGTCTATTTGTGAATCTTAAATTTTGTTACTATATTGTTATACGACTGTTTGTGTTCTGAAGAAATAAATAAATAAATAAACCTAGCTAAGACTCATCCTGCAGCTACAAGTTTCCTATTATCCATCCAATTGTTTTCAAGAACATCGCGGACCTGTGAAGTTACTCATATACGTAACGACTCAAAACAAATCAACTAAAAATAAAAGTCTAAAAAACTAAAACCGACTTCAAAAAGAAATTCACTTAAAAGTATGAAGTAAAAAGTAGTATTGTAGTAGTTATGATTTTTGTATAAAACTCAATATCTACTAGTGTACCTCTATTTATTTATTAATCTCGGGGTGTACAAATTTAAAATCATACCAAAATACAGTTTTTTTATTATTCACAATTGGTAAGACCTTGGCATCATCTCATCATCTAAATTGATGTAAAACTCGAGAGCGATGAATCCGGGTCACTTAAAGAATCCTAAAAATCTCGGAAACTAAGAAGGCTAGGTTCATGAAATAAATTGTGTTTAATAGACACTTTAATACCCCTTAAATGAAAGTAATAAAATTTACGAGTCACTACATTTTATTTACAAAAAATTACATAAATTAAAAAAACTGCTGATCTCGCCTTAAAACAAAAATAGGAAACATGACATTTTTGAACAACATTACGATTTACTTGAATTTTAAAACTTCGTATTGCCTCCTCGTGCTTCCATCACTGTGTTTACGCGGTTTGGCATGCTGTACACCAAGTTCCTTATACGATTTTGGGGAATATTCTCCCATTCCTCTGTGAGAGCAATTTTGAGCTCACGAAGCGTGATTGGGGGAGGGCTTCTTTGTTTTACGCATCTCTCTAGCTCGTCCCAAGCATGCTCGATCGGGTTGATATCCGGGCTGCGTGCTGGCCACTCCATACGAGTAATGTTCATCTCTTGAAGGTAGTCATTCACAATCCAACCCGTATGAGGCCGGGCATTGTCATGCATAAAAATAATCCTCACCCAAATTTACCATAAATGGACCAACGTGTTCATTGAGGATTTCTTCCACATATCTTTCGCTAGTTAAAGAGCCGTTTTCTATGAACACCAGTTCTGTGCGACTCTCAGAAGAAATTCCGGCCCACACATGTACAGACCCACCACCGTAGGCTACTTTTTCTTCGATGCATGCTTGCTTGAATCTTTCCCCTGGTCTTCTATACACTCTGTGTCTTCCATCGTGCTTGTAGAGCATAAATTTTGATTCGTCGGAGAACATAACTTTTGACCAATCTCCAATACTCCAATTTAAGTGTTTCTGGGCATATCTTAGTCTTGAAATACGATGCCCACGCTCCAGTTTAGGGCCGTTTGCAGGTCTAAGTGGTTTCAAGTTAGCTTCAGCAAGTCGTCGCCTTACTGTCCATGCGCTTGGGTTACTTCCTCCGAGGCGTCGAAACTGATTTGTAAGTTCAGTTCCCGTGAGAAAGCGATTACGAAGCATTGTGTTCACCAAGTATCGATATTCTCGTGCTGTGGTACACCTGGTTCTGCCTGTTCCTGGTCTGCATAGGTTAGAGCCAGTTTCCTCGTAACGTTGGAGAACTCTTTGTATTGTTGAGAGCGACACACCGACAGTCGTGGCTGTATCGCGCTGACCCCGGCCGTTTTCCAGCATTGTGAGTATTCTGGTGCATTCTTCAGGTGTAAGCGACATGATTACTGCTTGAATAATAAATATTGAACACTATCAACATGGTTTATGTACCCACTTAAATGACAGATTAGAAACAAAAGCAAAAACAAATGTAGTAATTTCGTAGTTCCATCTTCGAGAGTCTCCCTTTTTCAAATTTGATTTTTTTATGACATAACTTTACAATAACTAAGAAGTTTTAATGCCTTCATTTAAGGAGTATTAAATTGTCTATTAAACACCATTTATTTCATTATGCTAGCCTTCTTAGTTTTCGAGATTTTTAGGATTCTTTAAGTGACCCGGATTCACCGCTCTCGAGTGTAATTAACGTGTTATATAATGTAGGTAGAGGATTGGAAGCCCTAGTCAACAGATCCTACACCAGTTTCTGTACGCAGGTGTTAGGGTTTATATGTAAATTAATAGACGCTAGGTGATTTCCTCTTTTGAATGGTCACCCCACCGCACAAACAAAGATCAAATTACTAAGTAGTGCAAAGATAATAAAAAGTATCGGTACGTGACTGTTTTTGGAAGGCGGCATTAGAGCAGTTCGTTGCGGATTTTCAAGGTGTAAACAGTTGGTAGAATTAATCAGTGACAGAGCGTAGTGTGACAACAGAAGTGGAATACCAACTCAGGTGATTGTACTCAGACTATTTTGTTTGCTAATTTACTTGAATTTAGTGCCGAAATTATGTAGATTTAATTAATCATCTAATAGTTGGAATAAATCTGATTTCTTTAAGCATATAAGGTTGTTTCCTTTTATCTCAGAAGTGGAACTGACGTGTGTTTTTATAATTACACGTTAATCCTTCCGTCCACATTTACCGCTGCTCCGCACAAATCTACATAATTTCATTGTATTCTTTTTTTTTGTTGTACATGAGAGGTTGTTGGGCAATGGCGGCCCTTACTGTTTACGCCTGTGTCATTCTTTTGGAGGAGTCAGTTTGCACAGAAATAACTATGTAGTTACATAGCAGAGGTTCCCCTTCAACAATCCCGTCCAGTCAGCAATTAAAACTGTACAGGATTCCTGTGATTCCGATGGATAGGAACATTATGACCCTGGCAGTGGCATACTGACACGTCCTATGATATAACCTGTCAAAATGTCCTACCGAAACATATTAGAGCTGTGAACATGACAGCCAGACAATATGACTTCCAACTAAGTGTTGCCATTTTTCCTTAGAATATGTTTTTTTTTCTCTATACCCTTTTATTGTACACAAGTGACTCGCAGGCCCCAGCGATTGTCATGCGATTAAATCGCGTGAAAGTCGTGCCGATACCACTTTTATGTAGTCAAAGATGACCTTCTTGGATTGAAAAGTATAGCCATCGGCGTTTTGTTCCATCTAATGTTTCATTATTATTATTTTTGTGGGTATTTGAAATAAAAAGTAAACGATCTATTTAGAATGTATTCCGCAGTTTATAGTAGATACTCGTACAAAAAATTATATAAAAATAAAGTATTGGTTTATTTTAAGGGAATATGGAGTCTGAAGAGACAATGTCAGCCACAGACCAACAAGGCACTGGTAGGACTTCAAGGTCCAAATCCAGATGCAGTGGTCGTGAGAGGCTCACAAGAGAGACAGAAATAGAAAAACCGAAAAGGGCCATGGAAACTGAAGAGACGACCTCAGCTGCAGGGCAACAAGGTACTGCCAGGACTTCAAGGTCCAGGTCTAATTGCAGTATTCGCGAGAAACTGAAAAGGAGGAGAGTGAGAAACCATTCAAAGGGTAAGCGAACCAGCGAGAATTCTAACAATGAAAGTATTGTTCCTGTGCCACAATCCCGTTGTAAGAATGGGCGAAATAAACCTCTGTTAGAGAGAAATAGAAGATCTCTGTTAGAGAGAAATAGAAGCTCGAGTGATAAGTCTGTGAGGCATTCAGGTAGTGAAGTGCGCCACAGACGAGGACGCTCGAGAGGTATATCCGTAGAGCAACGGAATAAGATGGCACGTGATCGTAGCAGTTCAACGAGTGAGGAAGCAACGTATCTTTTGCGAGGGAAGACTAGAAATAAGAGACGTCGACAAAGATCGAGATCACTAGATCGAAATCCACGACGTCACGCTCGTGAACATCGCCATTCTCGTTTAGACACGTTTTTAGAAAGTTCGAGTCAAAGTGACAGTGACGATAACGAGTGTTCAAAACGTAAACGAAGGAGATATTCACGAGCTCCTAACGTTAATGATAGTAGTAGCACGAATTCTACGCATATGATCTTAAATAAATTCATGGAGATTTTAAAAGAGATGAAAGGTAGTGGACAAAGATTGTCAACTAATAATGTTTTACCGGACTTTGACCCTATGATAAAAGATCAAAATATATTGATGTGGCTCACGAAGGTGGAAGAGTGTGCTGAGATCTACGGATGGACAGAGAAGGAAATTATACATTTCGCACTACCCAAACTCAAGGGTATAGCAAAGTCATGGTATCAGGGTCTCAGCACAGTCCTTTACTCTTGGAGCGAATGGAAGAAAAAGTTGATAGAATCTTTTCCGTGTCGCGATGATTACGCTGAGCTTTTAACGATCATGTTGTCTAAAAGAGTACGTTATAATGAGTCTTTAGAACAGTATTATTATGATAAAATGAACATGTTGAATCGATGCGGTATAAGCGGGCGCAAAGCTGTAGACTGCATACTACACGGCATAGATGACCGTGCCGTACGAGTAGGGGGTCAGGCAGCTCAATTCCGCGAACCTGAAGAAGTCCTGAAATATTTAAAAACTGTCAAACCGGGGAGTAGTAAAGAAACCAATGATAAAATAGACAGAATAAAACAAGATAGAAAATTTTTAGGTACACCATTCTACAAAAGAAAAATTGATCAGCCTAAGAAAACAGTTTGCTATAATTGCGCTGAAGAGGGTCATTTGAGTTTTAATTGTGGTAAAACCTTACAAAAGTGTACTACATGCAACCGGGTAGGGCACATGAGTTCATATTGTAGATTTAATAGAGATAGTAATCAAAATAAAAATGAGACACAAAAGAACATGAACATTAAAGAGGTGAAACAACTTGCTACAGCTAATGATAGTAATGCGAAGTATATTATAGAAATTTCTGTAAATGACGTCAGCTTACAATGTTATATTGATCTGGGAAGTCAATGCACACATATAAGAGAGAGAGAAGCTAAGCAGTTACACTTAAATTACCAAACTGATAACTTACCGCTAATGAAAGGCATAGGTGGCCAGTGCGTAGCACCTTTGGGAAAATGTCAAGTAAATGTTACAGTACAGGGAATCCAAGAAAGTATTGAAGTGTATATAGTCGATGATCAAATTCTGAAATATCCCGTTCTATTAGGCCACACTTTTACAGAAAAACCCAATATATTCATAACAAAAACTCCCGAGCAAATTGTCTTTGAGAAGAAAGCTAATGATAAATTATTTTTGCGGATTCCGATTGATATTGTACTACTTCCAAAAGAGCTTAGTATTGTCTTAGTCGACTCGAGTACAAATTATACGGGAAGGGTATACGTTGGTGGTGATGCCATACGTGGTGGTGTCAGCCAAGAATACTATCTTTTACCAGGTGAATACTTTGTTAAAGCTGGGAAAGTGCAGGTACTTTTATTAAACTTGAGCGATAAAAATATCTTATTTAAAAAAAACAAATTACTTACGCGAGCTAGGTTAATACTAACTGATTATGATGTCTCTAAGGTGGAGTTTAGTAAAGCTGATCTTGATGACGCTATAATTAGTGGACCACAGCTAAGTGAACACGAGCGATGGAAGCTTCAAAAATTATTGACACAGTATAGCGAATGTTTCTCCTCAACTTTAAAAGATTTAGGAATCACTAACGCGGGTGAGATGGTTATTGAGTTAAATAATAGTGAACCAGTGGTTTACAGACCGTATAGGATGTCTCACGCGGAAAGAAGTTTAGTGCGAGATATGGTAGATGAGATGCTTAGCGCAGGTATAGTTCAAGAGTCATCGTCCCCGTATGCAAGTCCAATCGTATTGGTAAAGAAAAAAAACTGGCGAAAAGAGATTATGCATTGATTATCGTGCTCTTAATCAAAGAACCAAAAAGGATCATTACCCTTTGCCTCGTGTAGAGGATCAATTAGATCAATTGGCCGGTAACAACTTATTTATAGCTTTAGATTTGGCCTCAGGTTATTATCAGATACCTATTTCGGAAACATCTCGTGATAAAACCGCATTCATTACTCCTGATGGGCAGTATGAGTTCACGCGCATGCCCTTTGGATTAGTTAATGCTCCATCGGTATTCCAAAGATTAATTAACAAAATTTTAATGGCAGCTAAAATAAAGTTTGCACTTGTATACATGGACGATATACTCATTCCTGCAAGAACATTTGATGAAGGACTTGATAGACTGGAACAGGTGTTGAGACTTTTGAGAGAAGGAGGCCTTACGTTAAAGTTATCGAAGTGTAACTTTTTCTTCAGTAAAATTGACTTTCTTGGTTTTGAAGTTAGTTCTGAGGGTATACAACCTGGTACTCGAAAAACTGAGGCTGTAGCCAAATTCCCTGCCCCAAAATCTCAACATGAACTGCGTCAGTTTATCGGGCTCGCTAGTTTCTTCAGAAGATTTGTACAGGGCTTCGCTGTTATAGCTAGACCTTTGACGGATCTTTTGAGGAAAAACATAGATTGGAAGTGGGGAACCGACCAAGAGACCGCGTTTAAAACTCTAAAAGATATTCTAACCAGCAGACCGTTACTTGCTTTGTATGATCCAATAAGAGAGACTCAAATTCATACAGATGCTTGCAAACATGGAGTAGCTGGAATATTATTACAGAAAAACGAAGCTGAATTATTTAAACCGGTGTCATACTTTAGCAGAAAAACAACGACTGACGAACAAAAATTGCACTCTTTCGAGCTAGAGACTCTAGCGGTCGTAGCAACTTTGAGTAGATTTAGGGTTTACTTACTTGGGATACCTTTTAAAATCTTTACAGATTGTAATGCGCTTAGAACGACGCTAACCAAACGTGACCTTGTCCCTCGTATCGCCCGATGGTGGGTTCAATTGCAGGAATACGACTGTAGTATAGAGTATAGAGCAGGAACAAATATGGCTCATGCGGATGCTTTGAGTAGAAATCCGACTGACGATGCAATTGTCGAAGAGCATTTACTAGACGTATTAAGCAACACTATCGATGACTGGATTGCAACTGTGCAATCAAATGATAGCGAACTAGTTCTTATTAAAGACGTTTTAAGTGATCCAAAATCAGATGATGTCTTGGATATAATTAAAAACTACAAATTAAAGAATGGAAAGGTTTTTCGAATAATCGATGGAGGACAAAATGAAAGTTTACGTTGGGTAGTTCCAAAAGGCGTACGTTGGCAAGTTGTAAAGATGAACCACGATGACATTGGACACTTTGGCTTTGAAAAGACGCTTACCCGTATCCAAAAATCATTTTGGTTCCCCAAGATGAGACGTTTCGTTAAGAAATATGTTAAATCTTGCCTACAGTGTGCTCATCATAAATCAAGCACTGGGAAGCAAAATGGAGAACTGCATCCGATTCCTAAAATCGAAATACCTTTCCATACAGTCCATGCTGATCACCTAGGACCATTCGTAAAAAGTAGTAAAGGAAATTCTTATATCCTTGTATTAATAGATTCCTTCACAAAATTTATTAACATCAAACCTGTTAAAAACACAAAGTCTTCTACAACAATAAAGGTTTTTCAGGATCACATAAGTTATTTCGGTGCTCCTACTAGGCTAGTGACTGACCAGGGAACCTCTTTTACGAGCAATAGTTTTCGGGCCTTTATTAAAAAACACGGAATCAAACACATTTTGAATGCCGTTGCTACGCCGCGAGCAAACGGTCAAGTCGAACGTTTTAATAGGACAATACTTGACGCGTTGGCTACTAAATGCCATGATAAGAATGACCGAAGCTGGGATCAGTATATACAAGATATACAGATAGGCCTAAACACTACTATTCATAAAACAACCGGCAAAAGTCCTTCTGAACTTCTATTCGGCATCAAAATTAAAAGTAGTTCTGAAAATCTCCTTAGCGAAGTTATCGACGAAACAGTAGCTAATGTAGATTCCAATAATTTGAATGAAAACCGTATCGAAGCGAGTAGAAGAATTTGCGAACAACAGAAAAAAGACAAAAAGAATTTCGATTCAAAACGTAAACAATGTCAGCCATTTCATGAAGGTGATTTAGTTTGTGTTAAGAGAGAAATGCCAAGTGATGGAAAGTCTAAAAAACTAGTTATGAAATATCAGGGACCTTACAGAGTAAAGAAGGTTTTACCTCATGAACGATACCTTGTGGAAGATACACCCATCACCCATAAAACTGGACGACGCAAGTACGAAAATATCATAGCCATAGACAAGCTTAAACCATGGCTTAGCTTTAACAAGGACTTTGAAAGTAGCTCAGAATCTGAGGTAAATAATTCTGAAAAAGAAGATTAAAAAGATCGTTATAGGCTCACGTAATCGACTAGAATATACTTGATTAATTAAGTAGAGATAAGGGCTATTATTATAATTATTTATAATTATTATTAAAATGTGTTTATTAGTTGAGTAAATACTATCTTATAATAGGTAGGTACTGGTTTAATTATTTATACGAAAGTAACCGAAAGCTAATTAATTCACTAAAGTAGTAAATCTAATAAATCGTGATAGCGAAGGGACTCGCTATTGCAGGATGGCCGAGCTGTTAGGGTTTATATGTAAATTAATAGACGCTAGGTGATTTCCTCTTTTGAATGGTCACCCCACCGCACAAACAAAGATCAAATTACTAAGTAGTGCAAAGATAATAAAAAGTATCGGTACGTGACTGTTTTTGGAAGGCGGCATTAGAGCAGTTCGTTGCGGATTTTCAAGGTGTAAACAGTTGGTAGAATTAATCAGTGACAGAGCGTAGTGTGACAACAGAAGTGGAATACCAACTCAGGTGATTGTACTCAGACTATTTTGTTTGCTAATTTACTTGAATTTAGTGCCGAAATTATGTAGATTTAATTAATCATCTAATAGTTGGAATAAATCTGATTTCTTTAAGCATATAAGGTTGTTTCCTTTTACAGGGGTAACGTAACACTATGAGGTAGGTACTTATATTATTAAGATGGCGGGGTGATACCAACGGGATTCTGGGAACGGCTTTTGCTATTGGTTAAGTTGTGTTCTTACTAAAACATATAGATCTTTGGTCTGAACATAAATGATATTGTATTATATATATTCAAGATATCAATATCAGCATCGAAAGGACTGAAACTATTGTATTGTAGTCGCTTTATTTAAACAAAGGATTTATACAGGGTGACTTTAGTTCTTGATAGCTTGGATATGAATGTACTCGTGATTACAAACAACTTTCCCAGAGAAACTTTATGTCAAACTAGATTTTGCCCGCGGCTTCGCCTGCGTGGACATCGTTTTTATGACTGTCTTTTAGGGTGAGTGATGCGCGAGCCGCAAGCGCCTCGCGAGCGCGGACATTAGTTTTCCTCAGATCCCTCAGGAACGATATCGGGCTATTCTGATAGTAGTGTAAATATGGTGGTTCTGGCCCACCAGTGCGAGTGAGAGAGAGAGAAGATACGAAATCCTATGTGTTAGAGCGAGACAGAGCGATGGTGTGAGTGAGAATGACGTCATACAGTGCGAGTGAGTGAGGGGTAAGATGCGATACCGCATGTGTTAGAGCGAGACAGAGCTATGGTGTGAGTGAGAGTATGCGTAGGCGTAGTGGGCGTGGCCACCCATCAACCTTGGCATCAACCAATCACAGCTCGCAACGTCAGCTGTCACAACTGTCAACATGACAGCTGTCACAACTGTCAATGACACCTGTCATTGGACTGTTATGTCAGCTGTCACCATAGCAGCAAAGTTAGCGAATGTGTGAATATAGATGGCGTTAGTGAGAAAAAAAACATTCGTTTGGTTAGATTTGAATCCACTGCGGCGGCGGCTCTGAAGCGACGCGAGTAGCCACACCGCAGAGCCACAGCACCTGATAACGTTAGCAATGAAATAATGCTATCCATGGCTGGATATGACGTCATGGCGGGTGCCCAAGGGGGCGGGGGCGGGGGCGGGGGCGCTGAATGATGTGGACAAACATGCATGAGTGATAGAGAGAGAGAGAGAGAGAGAGAGAGAGACACATGCCGCGGCCCGCCAAACAGTTTTGCGCGGGGTGTTCCCATATTATGAAGAGTTGACTACTACTACTATGCAGCTGATATTCTATTCAGGAGATAACTATACCACCTATGAGAGAAGACAGACAGACAGACAGACAGACGAACACATATTGTGCTGCGGCTCACGGCGGGTGCCTAGGGTGCGGGGGCGGAGGCGCTGAATGATGCAGATAAACATGGTACTACTATCAGCTGTGTTTAACTCCGATGATGGAATACAATGGCAGCGCAGTACCAACACTCTAGTAGATGATAATGTTACACACACACGCCGCTAGATGGGGTGTACTAAGCAAAAATCCATTGACATTGTCAGGAATCGAACCTGTGCTCTCCATATTATATAGTGCGAGCATATCATTCAACCTCGGCACCGGCACGGCGGGAGCCGGACCGAGTCTTATCAACGTGCGCGCCGCAGGGATCGAACCTGCTGTTCATATAGTGCGAGCATGTTATCTAACCACCGCACGCTATGTGCAGTACAAGCGAGAGCAAAAGTGTTGGGATTAGTATTTAATAAAAAAAACTTAATGAAATAAAATGTGTAAATAATATTTATTTTCTAGATGCAACATATAATTTTAACCTTAACCTAGATAACACTTTTTATATACAAAGACAGATGTTTTTAAAAACTAATCATATGTCTAATTCATTATATCCTTATGCCCCCAAGCTAACGTCTTATAATTACCTATATAAAATCTCTTATCGTCTACATTATTTAAAGCTACTTTATTTAAAGTTTGGGTGTATAAGCGATGAGCTCTACTTCTTATTACACCCATCTGCTTTAGTAATAAAGCACTGTTATCTTTTAAACAATCTAAATAGTTCTGTACCGTTATCTCATCGGTAACAACTTTCCTTTTAATACCTTTAATTTTCTTCACACAGTTTTCATCATCATCATTCTCTTTAACTATACAATAACACTTTGATCGTATACCTATAAATTGTTTTATCAACCCCCCACAACATTCATCTTTAAATTTACCCACAACTTTTTTATTGACTTGAGGATAATTATAAACATTATCCATAGAATAATCTGAAGTATCAAACCGAGCCTCAAGGTCTGGTTTGATGTCATCATAAAAATCATTCGTTTTTATATTATATATAAACGAATCGGTATCGGTGTATAATAAATCTATATTTTTTCCAAACTTTGGTTTCATGTAATCGTAATGAAATTCATACATTAACGTCTTGCTTAACTCTAAGACGCTGAATCCAATATAAATCGGTTTATTATATTCAACTTTATTTCTATACATCTGAATTATAACTAGATCCTCATCTAATATTGTACGACTATGAAAATTTAATTTAGCTATAAGAGCCCGCGCCCCCAAACGTTTACCATGACTATCCCAACTGTTGGTGATACGTACATCCACCCGTTTATCTACGTTTTCCATAGTCTTACCGAAAACACTATTGTTCATGAGTTTAAAAAACTCTTTTTCGAATGTGTTTTCAGCGAGTGCACGTTTAGATGTGTTCAGATCGATATACACCTTAAGCCAGCATGACTGTGAAAATTCAATAATCCTATACACATTTTTCAATATTAATCCATGCTTGAGGGCTTGTTGTAAGTTTACATAGTGAATTACATAATGGTTCTTATCATCTAACGTAGCTAATAATTTACAAGTTTTACCACCACCACCACCTGGAGGGATCTTATTTTCAGGACAAAAGGGGAAATCGTTGTGGAGATCGTGCAAGTGTTGGGGGTACTCTAAATCCACTTCCAAGAAGTATCCCTTTTCCCCATCTAAAGTTAGAGCGTTCAAATCAAAGTTTGTGATCTCCTCTTCACTCAACCACCGGAAGTCTTTGTATGGGAGGGGTTGAGACATTGCCCAGCCATATTGGTTGTTTGCGTCAGCCCAGAATATTACACTAGCCTCTTTACTAGGGTCATAATCTTTCAGATATTTATTATTGGCTTCAGCATACTTTCCACTACATTGACTCAAACCACCTCGTATACCCCGTGATATAAACTTGATCATAGAGAGATCTGTCAACAGTTCCAACTCTATTTTAGTATGCTTTAACATAGCATCCCAGCTCAATCCAGGTGCGGTGTAATAGTGTGCTGGGTCCAACTCATACGTCTTATAGCATACATCTCTAAAATTCTCAAACACATCGGTGAGAAGAAGAACATCAGTTTTTAGATATAAGTCGCTGTATTCGCCCAGAGACTTTATGTTGAAAACACTCCAAACATTTTGTGCGTGACTGTACTCAACATCAGTACACCCGCACTTGTTAAGAGTGCTATAGAAACAGTTTTGTGATGGCAGGCGTGTTTCCTCTAATCTCTCCATCGAAGTGATATACTCATAAGGAAACACACCCTTACAAGTCAACAGAGATGTATGTTGTGGGAAAACTTTTTCAATTGTTTTGAATTGTTCCGGTTTAAGATTTTTCGCTAATCTATCAAGACTGGATGACATGAACTTAAATGAATCAATAAATCTAAGATTAAAGTTAAGCTCCTTACTTTTGATTGTAAAAGAGATGAAGTTTTCCTTGTTTTTAGGTAACACTTCTACATTGTAATCTTTTAGAGCTTTAATAATAAAATGTGCGTCATATTTGGATAAGTTATGAAATACTATGGGGATGGTGCGTTTAAGCTTATAATTTAAATTACATGAGGAATGAGCAGCACCTCTAAACTCACCTGTGAAATGACAGTGATCTCGTACTCTATCTATTCCCATCTCCTCACCACATATATGGCAGTTCAGAGTCGTGCTATAAGCTTGCTCCTGCTCTGTGGTGAGGGGGGTCATTGGCACTACTTTCGAAAAAGCCTCACAAAACGGTTTTAGTTCATCTTCTAGAGATTTCAAAAAAGTTTTAGCACACTCTACACCTCTGTATGACACAAACTTTGATAATTTATCATCATATGAACACTTTATATAGTAACCAAAACTATGAGGAACATGCTCATGGCGGCTCTCAGTATAGGAGTGAGCCTTGTCTGGTTGACAAGAACTAATAGGTTTTAATATTGCTTCAAAATCAGCGTAAACAATCACCGGAACAGGCATTTTATTTTGATGATTTTTAAATTTAACTTGGTCCCCCTGTTCCGGCAAGATTGTTCTTATACGCGAACAATCATGTTTTATATGATCCTCATAGTTTTGCTCACTACAAAAGGTGAGCAGGCAGCCATCACAGATCCACATTCTGCATGCGTGATTGGTGAGCTGTGATCTTATTAATCTACTCATATTTTTAATATATACAAAATGTCGCTTCTCCCCATCTTCGATGAGGAGAAGATTTACATGCACCCTCCGTTTTATTGGGGTATGGTAGAGTGGACCTGTGATCTCCTGCCCACTCACCTCATATACATTAACACTAATATCATTTTTATCCTCAAAGCACTTAATGTCTCTATTTACACATGTGGGGAAAGTCACCCCGTCCAACCTCAACACCTCCCGGTAGTGGGGGTATGAGGAGGTTCTTTCTCCATGTGTGGTGGTGGGGTACAGCGCGCTTACCACTGCCCAAGCGAAGCATGCCTCATCATTATTTTGCACATTCACACACGCGTGCTTATCCTTTATCCACTTGGGCAGCGGTAAGTAGCTAGACCCCGCTAGAGGTGTGTATTTATTAATATTCACCTCTAAATACAACACTTCTGAGAGGGCCCAACCGCTGTCCCGCTCTTGGAACTCCTCAGCCTTATTCTTAATTTCCTTAATAAATAAGTTATATATTTCACTTAAGTCATCACTTTTAAATACACCTTTATTCTTTGTATTAAACGATTTTATCTCCTCCATGACATTTTCCTCTCCATCCTGCATCAACGTCGTTTTTTTATATAAAGCGAAAAGTTCAATATTAATTTTTATGGATTTATATTCTTCGAGTTTGCCCTCTGTTACTTTTATCACGCGCTCTTTAATATTTTCCATGAAATCTTCAGGTAGTAATTTTTTCTCCATCGAAAACACTCGGTAGGTGGCTATGCGGGACTTGAATGAAGTTTCTATTACTTCAACACCCTCTCCATAAACCTCACGCACCTCTTTTTCTTTATGCATCACACTTCTCCTATGCGCCGTAAGATTTTTAACTAGCACATCACACACTGAACAGTACTGCTGCTGCTGCTGCTGCAGCTGCTTGTTAGATAGCAGCTGGTCTTCTCTCGCTGAACAGAATTTATAGTGCTTTAACACATCTCCGTTTCTTTTAAAACTCCTCTCACAATATTCACATTTAACTCCCTCCATTTTATTGAGATTAGTAAAAAAAAATAGGTAGAGTGGTAGTGTAGCGGCAGTGGTAACAACTTATGGATGAGTGAGCGTAAATAACCCAATCCTTCCTATTTATAATATACCTAGGGTGTGTTTGTGCGCATGCGCATAAAGTGGATGGTTTCTAGAATGTTCTATTTCACACCCACCTAACCGGATGTGGTGAAGGTTATAGGATGCCGGTCACACGCTGATAAGAGTCTAACAGAAGCTGCGGTTAAGACTTGAGGTGATGCAATACCTATGAAATATTGTGAAATATCTAGTTCTAACCGGTTGTGGTGAAGGTTATATACTGAGCTAGGTATACCTACCTATTTTCGTTATTTAACTTGCGCGGGAGTCAAACCCGCTACCCCTCGTTCGCACAAAACCATATCCATCACTCGCGCCACTGAGTGATAACAGAGTGGTGTGAATAGTAGGTATCTAGTTAGGTCCTCGTATGAATGCGAGTAGCGGCGCGCGCTGATAAGAATGATATTATTTAAGGGGCAGTACTTATTAAGGGGAAGAAGGATAGTAAAACTAAATAATATATTTAATCAACATTTATTTTAATCAAACAATGTTCGCCTTAGGTACCCAATTTTTTTCGTTAAGACCCAACCATTTAACATATAGTTTATCACCTTTACGTTTTAACACTTTCTCAATAAGGTAAACATCTGAATATTTCACTCTTTGCAACTCAGACTCATAGAATGCCCCCAATATCGGTTCTTGCTTCGAATCTTCAAGTAAATATGTAACTGGATTTGTGATTTGCACCTTGGCAATTTTAAAAATTTCCGCTGACCAATTGCCGGTGTAACCTTTAGAGAATATCGTCTTAAACTTGCTTATACGAACATGATCTCCAACCTTGAATTTAGCTTGTGGTGCAATCTTGATATTGTTGTACACTCTATGGAGGATTTCCTGAGAGTTTGATTTGCTCACATCGGATGGTGCCATACCTGTGGTTGAGTGTTTTTTACTATTGTATCGCTCTACAATCTCGCGTATGTGTTTAGTCCAATTGTAGGAGCCATTCAAGCTAAAATTTTGCCATAACCAATGTTTGAGGGTCCTTATCGCCCGCTCTGCTATAGATGCCTTCATTACGCTATAAGTGGAGTAATGGTTGATTGCATAACGTTTCATGAGCGCTTCAAACTTGCTATTGAAAAATTCTTTTCCTTGATCAGATTGAAGGTTTTTCGGTTTTCTTCGCCCGCTCAAAATCTCTTGCATAGCCCTCGTGACGTCATCAGCATTTTTACTCTTCAATGGTTGAGTCCAAATAAATTTTGAAAAGGTGTCTATACACAATAGAATATACTTATACCCGCCGTTATCTCTAGAGTGTTTCTGCATATCAATCAGATCAATTTGCCAGGTGTCATCAATACCCTTTTGTATGAAACGTCTGCGGGGGAAGTTCTTTCTTGCGTATCTATGTATTTCTTGAACAACTTGCGCCTTACTCATTGTGTGTTTTTGGTGCTACTAGGGGGTTCTTTTGTTGTTGTTTTTTTTACCCACTATACTTTGTGGTATGAGGGTGACACGTCTGATTTTAGCTGGATTAGACTCTGCACTAGTGCTGCTTTTATTTAATGGTGCAGTGAACCTTTTATTTAACAAATCTATAGATTTTTGAAGCGCTTCAAGCGCTATAGCTGTGTTACGAGTATGTGTGAGACATTGCTCGAACACCTCGTCCAGCTGTTCCTTTATCACTGCATCACTTTTACTCGTACCCCTATCAACCTCTGTCAATCGCTTATTTTCACAATCGATTTCTCGTATACTCGATTTTAGATTATTTATAAGCACTCCTCCAGAGTGGAGGTGATGTCCGAACTTGTGGACAGGCATTTTAGTTATGGTGTATAGGCGAAAGTTATAGCGGCTTTTATTAGACTCTGACACAGACCTAAATCAGAGCTAATCTTATCTTTTTAGCTACAAGACCTTATAATCTACAGACCTGATCTAATCTCATCAGCTATAGACCTCATAATCGACAGACCTGATCTAATATCATCAGCTATCAGAGCTAATCTCATCTGTTTAGCTATAGACCCTGTTTCATATTTTTTAGCTACAAGACCTCATATTATCGGCTATTAGAGGTCTAGTGGTTAAGGTAGGTATTCTTCTTCTTCTTCAATACAATACCAGCTTCTATGAGCTCCTCTGTAATAGCGTTGATTTCATTGGTGTGCCCCGTGTTACCAGCGTTCTGAGATGCAATCAGTAGTCGCAGACGATCTACAAGCTCATTGGGATCATCCCAATAAATGTAATCAGTGGTGGGGTAGTAGGATTTTTGTGTGAGAAGGCAACCACCACCAGCCTTGTTTGACTGCTGCTGCTGCTGCTGCGGTCTCATATTACCCAAATAACGTCTAACGTATGTATTATACTTGATACCTTTTGTTCCTTGCACTTGACCTTCAGGTAAATACCCACGTCGATAAGCATTGGTTAAGTTTAGAATGTTTAAGTAGTTATCGATATCAGCTTTGAGAACAATTTCTTTATTAGGAACTTTTTTGAAGAGAAGCTCTAATAAACCGAGTGTTTTTTCAAACGTTTTCCCCTTAACACTAATTTCATTGTTTTCAATTTTGAGCGGGCTATCTCCTACATACATCTTATCACGTTGTATGTGAACACCGAATGGAATCTTCTCTCGTTTAAACAGGTTCGCCAAATATGGTAGCATACTCGTTTCATCCATGCTAGCACCACTTTCTTCCCCTGCCACCATAAATTCCGATGGTATCGCAGATATATCTGCAGGATCTTCTTCTTCTGCTTCTTCCTCCTCGGGTTCTATTGAATAGTCTTCACCCAAGTCCTCATCAGCAACAGCATCATCCATTTCCTTTTTAAAACTCATTTTATAGGGTGTAGAGGTTTTTGTTTGTAAATAAGCTGCCTGCGGTGATGGTTCTGGTTTTATCGTCATCAGATCTGATGATAGAGCTTTTAAGGGTTTCGTGATGGGTTCAAATGTTTCCTCCAATCGTGTTGTAAGCATCTGTTTATCTGATTGTAGCGCCTTAACTTTTTTCCTTACAGCATCAATGGATTGCGTAAGCTTACGTTTCAACTCCTTATCACCAAAGACCTGCATCTTTGATGATGACATTTTGCCGAATGAAGTACACAAGTGGGTGACGAATCAATTTATAATGTAATAAATGTATCAAATCCTCTCCGATAGCGTCCTTTACTTATATCTCTATCCTTATCAATCACCAGAAAAGAGTACTTTTCCTCCCAACACTTGCGACAAATGTCTTGAAATTGCTCCCAAGTCATATCGGTGTTTACGTGATCATCGTACGAGTGTCTTAGATTTAGATCATCCTGTTTAAACAGCAGTATCAAGTTTGCATTGTCTCTAACCAGCTGTTTTGGTATTTTACTATAGGTTTGACACAAGTAGAAACAATCCAACCCCTTGTGACGTCCCATAGAAAAGTACTGGCGTATAGCGTCTTGATCCTCTAAAGCCACGTCATCGAAAATAACAACACTATGGTCTTGAGCTTCATTCGGTGGCACCACTTGACTCTTATCATTGTACGCATAAAACGTTAAACCCTTTACTTTCTTCAGCACCCTATCAAGAAATAGGTATTTTGGTTGATGAAGCGACTTGGAGTACAGGTACACATTGGAAAACTTGATTCCGTTTGGGTCGAGAAGTAGTGTTAGGAGAACGTTGGTTTTCCCACAGTTTGAGGGACCACAGATAAGACATCTTATACTGTTTGATAGCAACACACCATTTTTTGAGTTGACCATTGATGTACCGCTGCTGCTGCCATCACAACAATAATCACTCCAATCCTTCACTTTAAGACACGAGCTTTGCTTTCTAAGTTTCATTACGTTGTGAGAACCCGCTCGAGTTGAACGTGCTATATATACTAGTATATAGATAGATAGATAGACTCCATAACCATGTCTCCTGTTGATAAAGAAAAAATAAAAAATGAGTTGAAAAAAATCCTTAGTACCTACCAACATCCTTTTGAGTGGGTGATGGAATTGGAGGATATTCTTCCGGATTACCTGCGAAACGACCCGGATATTCGAAAGTATTTTATCTGTACAGAGCATCCCGTCAATCCGGATCCGAACGCCACTCAAATTGATTCACCTTGGTTTTTGAGGAAGAGTTGTCCGTACTGCATACAACAACAACAACAACAAGAGGGTGAGAAGAAGAAGAAGAAGAAGCAATCGGAAACTAGCTGTGAGCAACAGGCTAAGAAAGATGATAACAACAACGATGACTCACCACCACCACCTTGCTGCTGCTGTTGTAATCACTTCACCTGCACACGACTAATAAATGTTTCTATTTAAGGCGATTACACACATCATATTAGTGCATTATGAAACGAAAAGTTAAAGTGGTTAAACGTGGATCGGGACTCTTAAATAGTGTTATCAATAATCTTCCGTTTGAACTCCACATACCCGGTTATAACTATTGTGGACCAGGAACCAAACTAAAGAAACGGTTATCGCGTGGTGATAGGGGCATTAACCCGCTCGACGAAGCCTGTAAATTACACGATATTGCATACGCGCAAAATTCATCCTTAGAGGCGAGACATAAGGCCGATTTGGAGCTAGCAACCGCCGCTGAAAAACGTTGGCGTGAATCATCGAATTTATCAGAGCGACTGGCCGGCCTTGCTGTGAATAAAGCAATGAAGTTCAAAGTCAAGCGTGGGATGGGGATTCCCATATCTAGGGTCATTGGTGCTACCCGCAAGGCTATGAAGAATAAAATTAAAAAGAAAAATACAACATCTACCGCTGCTTCGCTATTGAGTGCCGCCGTGAAAGTCGCCAAGCAATACGCTAGAGGAAAAACGATTCAGATGCCAAGGGTTATACCTGTACCGTCTAAAAGAGGAGGGTTCTTACCGCTTATTCCTCTATTAGGCGCACTAGCAGCTGCCGGAACCCTTGCAGGAGGTGTCACCACCGCGGCTAAAAACATTTATGAAATGGCGAGTGGAAAAAGCGGTGGTGATGGGGGAAAGGTTGGAAAAGGATTGTATGTGGCTCCTTACAAACGTGGGATGGGGCTTTACCTAGCACCCCCAAAAAACTACTAAGAGCATCGGTGGTGGTGCTCACCGATAATGATATCCTGGAGTATGTTAAAAAGGTGGGAATACCTTTCTTCAGAGGTGTTTTCATGAGAGACAGTCTACCAAACACCGCTCCACATCGCTGCGAAACAGGTGTTATCAACTTGGATAATCGAGAAGGACCCGGAACACATTGGGTTGCCTATGTGAAAAAAGACAATATTTGCATGTATTTTGATAGCTATGGAGACCTGAGACCACCGTTGGAGTTTGTTCGTTATATGAATAAAATACACATAGAGTATAATTATGATAGAGTTCAACGTTTCACCGCTAAAAACTGTGGTCATTTATGTTTAAAGTTTTTAACCACCTATACCCATAGAATGTTTAAGAAGTAAGTTCAAAATATAGCTATATATAAACCGATGTTAGAGTTTATTATTGATCATTACCACGCAAATACCTAAACATGCCGCACTCTTTTACAATTTCCCTTAACAGTAATAGCTCAGAGTTGTCTGCGGATTTTCTTACACCGCTAGAACTAGACAATGGGGACTATGAATGTGCTTTGGTCTATTTTAAGACATTCAATTCCATACCTAATGTGGATAAAAGTAATAATTTATTTCATTATGGTGATAAAATACTTAAGGTGCCCGAGGGGACTTATGAACTGCGCGATATCATCAAGAACCTGTACAAGCAAATGATTGCTCAGGCTCAAATCGATGGAGATGCGAAGAGTGGAGGTATACTCGAGTTGGAGGCGAATGTAAACACAGCGAAATGCTTAGTGTACTCACCTAAATATGAGGTTTATTTCAACAAAAAGAACTCTATCGCACCACTTTTAGGCTTCTCGCCGCGAGTTCTTAACTCCAAGATGATGCACTGGTCCGATAAGCAGATTGATATACTGATAACGCATACTATAAGAATACAGTGCAACATAGTGGAGGGTTCATTCATCAATAACGAGCCATCGCATGTGATTCATGAGTTTTCACCTACTGTCCCACCTGGCTATCAGATAGTGGAGACCCCTTCGAATATTATCTATTTACCAATCAAGAGAAACACTATACAAGAAATTAAGGTGCGCATTGTCAACGAACGCGGAGACCTGGTTAATTTTCAAGGTGAAAATATATCGCTACGATTGCACATTAGAAAGGTACTGCGATGATTGTGTATAAAAGTGAGAGCAAGCAGGTGACACCTACATTAAGTAGTGATCATCGTGAGTGGAGACATCCACCACCTACTACTGCTGCAGCTGTTAAAAAATTATCTAAAGAAAATATCTTATTTTTGCAATCGATTGGGTTTAAAGTACCACCATGTCATCGTCATCCACTATCTTAGATATAGCTGAGAGTGTGGTGTTTGATGATAGCATAGAGAGTATTGAATATCACACCTTTAACCCATACAATAACTCTTTCAAAAACAACGATGAGATCCGTATTTGTATCAACCGCCAAGATTTGATAGTGTTACCGTGCGATAGCCAAATTTTAATAGAAGGCACTATTAACAAGGAGTGCACCTTCATCAACAATGGATTAGCCTACCTGTTTCAAGACATACGCTACGAATTGAATGGAGTGGAAATTGATAGGACCAAGAATTGCGGTGTCACATCCACCATGAAGGGTCTAATCTCGTACGCTAAAGAGACGGAGAACGCCTTGGAGAACGCTGGGTGGAATACCGGTGCGATAAAGGTGATTGAAGATGGAGACTTTAGCTTTACGGTGCCACTCTCACACCTGCTCGGATTCGCTGAGGACTATCGACGGGTGATAATGAATGCTAAACATGAATTGGTTTTAAATAGAGCCAATACAAACATCAATGCTGCAATCACCAAGGAAGTTGCCAAGCATCCAGAAATAGAAATCACTCGTCTTGTTTGGCGCGTGCCAATCATTAAGGTGTCTGATAAGGAAAAACTACGACTTCTAACCTATGTAGAGAGAAATATACCTATCCCTATCGCATTCCGCACCTGGGACCTGTACGAGTATCCGGTGTTGCCATCCGCTCAAAAACATGTGTGGACAATTAAAACCACCTCACAACTGGAGAAACCTCGCTATGTCATCATTGGACTGCAAACGGGCAAGAAAAATGAGGAGATGAAGGATATGAGTCTATTCGATCACTGCAATCTAACAAACTGTAAAGTGTACTTGAACTCTCAGTACTACCCATACGACTCATTTTCAGCTGATTTTGAAAAGGGCTCCTACCCCCTATTGTATGATGCATTCGCCAATTTTCAACAAAACTACTATCATCGCTTACATAGTAGCCCACAAGTGGACGTTGCGCACTATAAAACTAAATGTGCGTTAGTGGTTATCGATACATCGCGACAGTGCGATACCTACAACGCTGGTGGCGCTATCGATATCAAAGTTGAGCTGGATTTTAAAAAGAACGTTCCTGGTAACACTACAGCCTACTGTCTTATCATCAATGACTCTATGTTTGAGTATACCGCACTCACCGGAAGTGTGCGAAAGATAACACAGTAAAAAATAAGTCAGTTACCCTCGGTCTCTTGAAGAGTGCAGTGTAGATAACATACGTCTTCAAATTTTCTAAATATAAAAAAATGTTGGGTTTATTTCCCTCGTACACGCCATCTGTGGTTTGGCGGAAGTGTGAACTAAGTAAGAGTCAGTTCAGTCTACCAACAGCAGCTGGGCAGCAGAAATTATCTTCCGTATACGTATACCTAAATCTACAACTATCACAGCATAATATGGAGGCGGGTGCGGGGAACAAACCGCAAGATTTATCAATTTGTGTGAACCTCGATGGGAAGCTGGAACTAAGTGAACGAGAGTGGTTTGGACTATTCGTGGAGAAAGCTGATATCTTGAGAAATTTCTTCACCAGCTCACCTACATCACCTGAGATGCCGATGGAAATAACCTGCTTTGGAAATCTAGCTGTTTTCAACTTACCACCCCGGCCGGATGTCTGCGCAGATTTATTAATAACACGAGTAACCCAGCCGGAAAAATACGTCGTATTAAGTCATGAGGATTGGAGAAACATTGAGAAACTTATGGGGTGTATTAGTGCACAGATGCAACGATTACATAAACTCGGGGCTACCTATGAAAATCGAATTAATTTGTTCAAGAGACATCTGAAACATAGGCAACCGCTTACACTACAGGAAACGAGTGCTATTCTAGATCAAGTGTGTGATAAAACGTCTATTATCGATTGTGAAATAGCATGTTTTTGTCTCGAATTTTTGTTTAATACCTATTTTATAAGTTGATGAATTAAAAAAAACAAGTATATACTTATTATATGAAAATGGTTTTTTATTTTTAAGATTCACATGCGAAACCCTAAAAAGGTGTTTCTTCTCGTTAACTAAGTACATAAAATTCTATTAAACTTTATATACTAGCTGCTGCCCACATCCACCTGCGAGCGGCGCGCACGTTGATAAGACTCGGTCCGGCTCCCGCCGTGCCGGTGCCGAGGTTGAATGATATGCTCGCACTATATAATATGGAGAGCACAGGTTCGATTCCTGACAATGTCAATGGATTTTTGCTTAGTACACCCCATCTAGCGGCGTGTGTGTGTAACATTATCATCTACTAGAGTGTTGGTACTGCGCCGCCATTGTATTCCATCATCGGAGTTAAACACAGCTGATAGTAGTACCATGTTTATCTGCATCATTCAGCGCCTCCGCCCCCGCACCCTAGGCACCCGCCGTGAGCCGCAGCACAATATGTGTTCGTCTGTCTGTCTGTCTGTCTGTCTTCTCTCATAGGTGGTATAGTTATCTCCTGAATAGAATATCAGCTGCATAGTAGTAGTAGTCAACTCTTCATAATATGGGAACACCCCGCGCAAAACTGTTTGGCGGGCCGCGGCATGTGTCTCTCTCTCTCTCTCTCTCTCTCTCTCTCTATCACTCATGCATGTTTGTCCACATCATTCAGCGCCCCCGCCCCCGCCCCCGCCCCCTTGGGCACCCGCCATGACGTCATATCCAGCCATGGATAGCATTATTTCATTGCTAACGTTATCAGGTGCTGTGGCTCTGCGGTGTGGCTACTCGCGTCGCTTCAGAGCCGCCGCCGCAGTGGATTCAAATCTAACCAAACGAATGTTTTTTTTCTCACTAACGCCATCTATATTCACACATTCGCTAACTTTGCTGCTATGGTGACAGCTGACATAACAGTCCAATGACAGGTGTCATTGACAGTTGTGACAGCTGTCATGTTGACAGTTGTGACAGCTGACGTTGCGAGCTGTGATTGGTTGATGCCAAGGTTGATGGGTGGCCACGCCCACTACGCCTACGCATACTCTCACTCACACCATAGCTCTGTCTCGCTCTAACACATGCGGTATCGCATCTTACCCCTCACTCACTCGCACTGTATGACGTCATTCTCACTCACACCATCGCTCTGTCTCGCTCTAACACATAGGATTTCGTATCTTCTCTCTCTCTCACTCGCACTGGTGGGCCAGAACCACCATATTTACACTACTTCTGATTAGAAGTCTTTGTCACTTCCCACCCCCGCAACCAATTCTATACAAAAAACCACTTCAGTCCGTAGCTCCGTTGCGACGCTGACGCGAGCGCGGAAATGAGTTTTCCCATGATCCCTCAGGAACCAAGTCAGTATATGCTAATTAGTAAATTATGTAATTTCCCACCCCCATAGCCATCTCTGTACAAAATATCACAGCAATCCATTGTTCCGTTGCAATGTTAAAGAAACTAACCAAAAAAATAATATATTTTCAGTTCCCTCATAAACTGCATCGGACTATGCTATTTTCACGGGATAAAAAGTAGCCTATGTCCTTCCCAGTGACACAGGCTACCTGCATGCCTAATTTCATCAAGATTGGTTAAGGTGTTGAAGCGTGAAAAGGTAACAAACAAACAAACAAACACATTTTCACATTTATAATATTAGGTGATATTAGTAAGGATATGAAAAAAAAAATTGGTCCTTTATACATTTTTACTAATTTTTACCGATTTGATAACTTGTTATGTATCAAAGACCAAAATTTTTTGTTCTAAATAAAACAATAAGTAACTTGTATAGTTCTAAATAAAACAATAGCTTACGTACGTAGTTCAAAATAAAACAATAGCTAACTTATATATTCGTAGTTCTAAATGAAATTGGTTACTATCGCTAGCCAAAAAGATGAAGTATATAACATAAAAAACAACAATAATTCTAGAGCTATTTTGTTTAGCTTGCAAATAGATAAAAATATCTGTGACGTGAAATTGCTGTTCGTTCTTTTTTAACCGACTTCAAAAAAGGATGAGGTTCTCAATTCGCCGGCATCTTTTATTTTTATTGTTTTTTTTATGTATGATACCCGATTACTCGAAGACGCCTGGACCGAATTGTAAAATTCTTTATTCTAATTCTTGTGAATTTCTCGAGAATTTTCTGATGAGTTCTTAAGTTTTAATGTATTTTTTTCTGTTTTTTAAGTTAATCTTCATCTCTTTAACTTGTGATTGGTATGGTAGCAAAATTGCTAATTAATAAATATTAATTAGTTCTGGCTCATTTGATGCTTAGAATGATGATTGCCGTCCACTACATAAAAGTAGCGATACAGCAAAATTCAAAATATTTGAGGTTTTTGGCAATACAATATATGGCTCAATTTATATACTTTCATAATGTACTTTATCGCAATAGGAAGGCACATCAAATAGAGCCATAACTTCCAGAAAAACCTGAAAAAAAGATTGTTCCGCCATGGTCGCAAAAATATCATTTGGTATGAATTATTTCATCCAGCACGCCCTTTACCCTTTTCTGAATGAATACCTATATTATATACAAACCAGTTGTTCTCAACACGTGGCATTCATAAGTTAAATAAAAGTTAGCCTTGGGCACGTGGAATATTTTTTCTAATAATTAAGTATTAACCGCCTCCGTGGCGTAATGATTAGTTCATTCGCTTCACACCAGGAGGTCGCGGGTTTGATTCCCGGCGGGGTCAACTTGTAAGACTCGGTTTGGTTGGTGGTAGGGCATTTTCTAAGCCCGCCTGGCTAGCTACCACCATCTTATCTAAGTCTTGCCGCCGAAACATCAGTGTTAACAACATTAATGTGTTCCGGCTTGAAGATAAGATAACCAGATCTCTATTGTGTTAGATAGCCAGATTCCGTGTGTTGGGGGTGCTAGCTGGTCTCTTCCACAGGCCACAAAAAAAGTAACAACATACAAAACAACGATAAATTAATGAAAACACTAAAAACCAACAAAATCAAACGAAATAATCAACAACTCGTGTGTGTGTGCGTGTGTGTGTGTGTGTGTGTGTGTGTGTGTAAAAGAGAGAGAGAGAATGAGTGTATGTGTGTGTACTTATCTGATCTGTGTATATTGTATATGCAACTGTCTGATTTATAAACCTATTAAAAAGAAACCCTATTTAATTTTCTCTAAACGATTTTTATTTATTACCAGTATCATTAATTAGCGTTACTTAATTATTACAAGTTCCTATTCAAATTTTGTAAGTTTTATTCACGATATAACTTAAAATACCTAATTAAAGATGCCAAGGGCTTTCCAATTGTGAATAAAAAAAATATTATAATTTTCACTTGGTTTCTATTGGCTTAAACTATGTACGTACCGGGTGAGTGTAGGTACGTATGATAACGCCGTATTGATACTATGTACGTACCGGGTGGGTGTAAGTACGTATGATAACGCCGTATTGATACGCCTTGACAACAACTCTCGTGACCTGACCAGCTAGTCCATGTGTTCCATCACATGGTTGGCGACACAGTCGAACTAGCTACGATCTGGAGCGGCAGTGAGTTAATTCGCTTATCTGTGGTTTATTCTGAGAGAAACTGATCCTAATATATATTTATAAAAAGATGAGGAAATCCGTAGGAGAACCATGGTAACCGACATAGCTCACAGAATCACTCACCTGGCAGTGGGTGGGGCACATAGCTCGTAGAACAGATGAACGTTAAGGTAGTCAAGTTCTCGAATGGCGACCGTACACCGAAAGACATAGCAAAGTCAAGCCTCGCACTATGTGGACCAACGACCAGTTGAAGGTCGCGGGAAGCCGCTGGATGCGTAGAAATCTTTGGGGGAGACCTTTATCCAGTAGGTAGATGTTTTTCAGCTGATATGATGATGAAGAAGAAGTTGTTAGTTTTTGAAGTTTCAAAATTCCTTATGCGCGTGGGGCATTTTTGAGATGGGAAAAAACCATTGAAATCGCGACACTGTAACCATGTAACGTAACCGACACCAAACCAGAAATACTCGCAGGGTCAAAACTTTGACAACCTAGTCGTTCACCAGGAACAATCACAGGGTCAAAACTTATAAAACTGTTAAAAATTTTAACTTCTGTCGGCATTCTGGTTCATAATTAGTTGGTAAACTGTAATCGTTACTGTGGTAAGGCTCCGATGACTTTCTTCCCAAACCCGTGGAGGTTAAACCATACCCAAACCGTGGAGTGTTAAGGCCATACCAAAACCATGGGGGTTAAGCCATACCCAAACCAAAGGAGGATAAGCCATTCCCAAACTATGGAGGTTAAGCGATACCCAAACCCGTGGAGGTTAAGCCATACCCAAACCCGTGAAGGTTAAGCCATACCCAAACCCGTGGAGGTTAAACCATACCCAAACCGTAAAGGTTAAACGATTCCCAAACCCGTGGAGGTTAAGCCATACCCAAAACCGTGGAGGTTAAGCCATACCCAAATTCGTGGAGGTTAAGCCATACCCAAACCCGTAGAGGTTAAGCCATACCCAAACTCGTGGAGGTTAAGCCATACCCAAAACCGTGGAGGTTAAGCCATACCCAAAACCGTGAAGGTTAAACCATACCCAAACCCGTTAAGGTTAAGCCCCACCCAAACCCGTGGAGGTTAAGTCATACCCAAACCAGTGGAGATTAGCCCATACCTAAACCCGTGGAGGTTAAGCCATACCCAAACCGTGGAGGTTAAGCCATACCCAAACCCGTGGAGGTTAATTCATACCCAAACCGTGGAGGTTAAGCTATACCCAAACCTGTGGAGGTTAAGACATACCCAAAACCATGGATTTTAAGCCATATCCATACCGTGAAGGTAAAGCCATACCCAAACCCGTGGAGGTTAAGCCATACCCAAACCCGTTAAGGTTAAACCCTACCCAAACCCGTGGGGGTTAAGTCATACCCAAACCAGGGGAGATTCGCCCATACCCAAACCCGTGAAAATTAGCCCATACCCAAACCCGTGGAGGTTAAGCCATACCCAAACCCGTGGAGGTTAAGCCATACTCAAACCGTGGAGGTTAATCCATACCCAAACCCGTGGAGGTTAAGCCATACCCAAACCGTGGAGGTTAAGCCATACCCAAACCCGTGGAGGTTAAGCCATACCCAAACCGCGTGGAGGTAAAGCCATACCCGAACCCGTGGACGTTAAGCCATACCCAAACCCGTGAAAATTAGCCCATACCCAAACCCGTGGAGGTTAAGCCATACCCAAACCTGTGGAGGTTAAGCCATACTCAAACCGTGGAGGTTAAGCCATACCAAAACCCGTGGAGGTTAAGCCATACCCAAACCGTGGAGGTTAAGCCATACCCAAACCCGTGGAGGTTAAGCCATACCCAAACCGCGTGGAGGTAAAGCCATACCCGAACCCGTGGACGTTAAGCCATACCCAAACCCGTGAAGGTGAAGCCCTACCCAAACCCGTGGAGGTTAAGCCATACCCAAACCATAAGGGCCAAGTCCGGATTGGCGGAATTTATCTTAGGACTAGTGGCGAACCCCACTGTCAGAAGTTTGTAAGCCACTAAGTCATCATCAATAAGTGCAGTCATCGACCTACTCAAAATCGGCAACCCACTCAAGTAATTCACAAGCCAATGAAATTGGCAGGCTCAAGCCCACGCCCGGGGCAAAGTGCATATTATATTAGTACTACGGGGCCAGTGTGTGGTCATGTCTCAGTGCGCTGCGTCTTAGAAAGTCGGCCTCGCGAAGCCCCGCCATCGATCAGTTGTCGTCAAGCACGTGGCAGGTGGCACGTGGTCACAACGTGTTTCCTGATCACGATGAAAACCGACCTATGTCGTCTGCGCCTCTCACATCCATTAGTATAATAAAATTCGCCATCCTCTGAGGTATGCATGTAACGGGCCGACCCGACCGCCGAGTGGACGTGGTTAAAGAATGGATGTAACGGGCCGACCGCCGAGTGGACGCGGTTAAGGAATGGATGTAACGAGCCGACCGTCGAGTGGACGCGGTTAAGGAATGGATGTAACGGGCCGACCGTCGAGTGGACGCGGTTAAGTAATGGATGAAACGGGCCGACCGTCGAGAGGACGCGTTTAAGGAATGGATGTAACGGGCTAACCGCCGAGTGGACGCGGTTAAGGAATGGATGTAACGGGCCGACCGTCGAGTGGACGCGGTTAAGTAATGGATGTAACGGCACCGCCGACTTTTATTACCAGGACGAATGTAAACGAAAAAATCTCAAGAACTTAGCACAGATTACTAAATAGTTACTTCGTAAACTATAGCTTGCATTCACAAGCCGTTTTTTGTTATGACTTGTAGATAGTAACAGAAAACCTATTTTCGTTACGTTTTTACCTAGCTTTCACTTAAAATAACAATAATTCAAGCTCACAATGAGGCCCTCTTGGGGAATGTTTTTGTATGAATAGTAGATATGAAATTCTCCGTCAACTCAAGTAAAAAGCCATCTTTGATTGATTTTTCTCCGCTTTGCTCCTGTTTCCCTTTTGATTATTTGTTAAAATTATTTACGAGGTTTCAAATATTATCGACATTAAAATTTATTAATCGGGAATTCAGGGAAGGGAAAAAATGCATCTATCATTTTATTAAACTCAAAAATATTTGATTGACAAATATAAAATAATTGCTTTTCTACAACATTCGTTTCATTACCAAAATCATCATAAGTACAACCCTAGCACATTCGCTCGATGACGCGCTCGCACGTGGGTCGCGCGTCGAGCAAAACAATCTCAACTCTCTGTATGCGTAGTTATGGCACATTTCTTCTCGCTGCAATCAGCTGGTATTATTATTAAGATTTTGTAGGCTAATATAGCGTAGGTATTTAAGCTTTTGTATGGGAGTGATGTATCTGTTACGAAGTAACTATTTAGTAATCTGTGGTAACGGGCCGACCGTCGGGTGGACGCGTTTAAGGAATGGATGTAACGGGCTAACCGCCGAGTGGACGCGGTTAAGGAATGCATGGACGGGCCGATAGCTGAGTGGACGCGGTTAAAGAATGCATGTAACGGGCCGACCGCCGAGTGGACAGGGTTAAGGAATGGATATAACGGGCCGACCGTCGAGTGGACGCGGTTAAGGAATGGATGTAACGGGCCGACCGTCGAGTGGACGCGGTTAAGGAATGGATGTATTATCCTTATGACATTAATCCTTATGTACATGGATTTTTCAAAGATCTTTGATTTTTATGGCACCATAGATATTGGTCTGTAGGTATTAGGGTCACACCGGTCTCCTTTCTTAAATAGACGCTTAACTACGAATATTTTCAAATTTTCTGGGAACACCCTTCGGGTGTATAGAACCCTAAAAAGAAAAAAACATTTTTGGAACGTAGTTCCTTAGTGCTAGTTACACCCCAGGTACTTCCTTGGCGATGTACTAGGCTGGAAAACGTGTATAAATGACACCGATACCGTTTTAGCTTTTGTCTTTTGTCGACGCCGCTGTCTTCGGGACTATTTCAAAATTCACCTCACATAGCCGAAGAATGGTTTAGCGGTGGAACGTTCTGCTTATTTCGACAGAGGTTCTGGTTCGGGTTCAAAAACATATTGCCACCGCTAAGAAGTAAATAATAAATAATAAATAATTTTAATAAATCAAGCTCGAGCCTACCCTGAATTAGGGCGATCAGGCCCTAGTCGACCACGCGGGCCCAGTGCGGGTTGGTCGACTTCACACACAACCTTCTTACGGTGAAGGAAAACATTGTTAGGAAACATGCACACGCCTGCGAAGAAACTGAAATAGATAACCTTTACCAATTTTTGTCCTTTAACTCAATGGGGAATATGCATGATTTTTTTTGCTTTATTTAAAGCTCATTCATATAAGAAACGTTATATAAAAATATTTTTGGTTAAAAAATAACCAAGATATATAGGCCATTAAAGATTTATCTCTATCTCTTTCTAGCAAAACAGAATGTAGCATAGAGTTTATATGGAATGTGTGTTTTATGTCGTCACATTTACAATCTCTCTGTCCTTCCCCCCTCCACCCCGAAGTTTTCATTTCATTTTTGAAATTGTTTTTACGGAAATTTCATATTTTGTTAATAAATGCGATATAAACAAGTAAGTGTGTGGTTTTATGAAACCACGGTAAAAGTGAAACTTTACAGAGGACGAAACGATCATGGCTGCTCTTGCTACGGTACAGAGGACGAAACGATCATACCGTCACGCGACATGCAACACACAGACGAAAAAATCATGCACATACCCGAAGGTGTTTGGGTGCACGAGTCCGATGCGCACCTGGCCGTTACTGTGCGTCTAGTAGTTATAGCATCTACGTACGCTTGCCCAGAGCTCAGAGCTCAGAGCTCAGCCAGATCTAAACAAAACTTTGTGCTACTCAGCAAGAAATATCTACTTATAGTAGATACTTTTGGACACGAGCCAGCCCTGCCGCGTCACAATGAGTGTATCAAGTTGGAGAGATCAGAGCGTAGCGTGCCACCAACGGGATGATTACAAACCACCTATAATGATTAGGTAACTTTCAAGCCTGCTATTAAAAATTATATCGCCGCCCCTACCTATTCATGTCGTATCCGCAATGTTTGTTTTTTCTATTAATTATCGGAAAATTATTTATTACTAGGTTTTGCTCGTGGATTTGCCCGCGTGGACATCGTTTTTATGACGTCTTTGAGGGTGAGTGGTGGACGTGATTTTTATTCAGATCCCTCAGGAACTATATCGGGCTATTCTGATTAGCAGTCTATGTCACTTCCCACCCCCGCAACCCATTCTATACAAAAAAACACGTCAATCCGTTGCACCGTTGCGACGCCCGCGCCGCCGACGTGCGCGAGCGTGGAAATGAGTTTTCCCTAGATGTCAGGATATGCTAATTAGTAAATTATGTTATTTCTTACCCCCTCAACCATCTCTGTGCAAAAAATCCAACAATTCATAGTTCCGTTGCGATGTTAAAGAAATTAACCAAAATAAAAGTATTTTTTCAGTTCCCTCAGGAACTGCATCGGACTATGCCATTTTCACGGGATAAAAAATATAAAGCCGTTATGGTCAAAAAAATGGAAAACAATGAAGTGCGCGCTATTCTTTTGCAAGGTGAGTTTAGGTCACTTATCAAACGAACCAACAATATAGGTAGATACAGAATAATATAGAACAATATAGGAAGGTCCGACATTCATAATTTGAAGACAAGAGGAAATTACAAACTGACGGCGCCAATTGTACGGCTGACAAAAAGTCAAAGTCAAAGGAATCCCATTAAAAATAATGATGTAGGTATACGTACAATAAACTACTTAAACTAATAAGTTATGTATATCTCCCTAAGCTGAAGTTCAAAGCAAAATTGAAAGTTTTTTTTCAAAAGCATGCATATTACAGATTTGTGAGTCCACTTAGAGACTTGAACACCCGCCTGTACCCCGCAGCTCGCAGGCGTCCTACCCAATAATAATAATGCATAATATAGCTTGAGTCAGCTTTGCGCGCTCAGCTTGTATAGTCTTATAGACTAAGAGGTCATGACAAATCTGGTAACGATAACGAAAATGAATATACTTAGGTTGAGAGGATAAATGGCAACCCTCTGATGTTAAATATGTCGGTGTGCCTGCGCAAAGTGGTTACGTTAAGTACTTATAGCGCTTGAAAAACTAGATAACGTGACCAAAAAAAAACGATAGGGAAGGCTGAGTAAGATATAAATTGTACCTAAGTACTAAATGTACTCATGACAATTGTGCAAAAACTTACCAAATATTCGGTTTTGATATGGAGCAACGCCCTTTATCGTTAGTAGTAGGAATAGCAAGAGCTCTGGACCAGGATCCCACCTGGAGCTGATGCTGGAGCCCCAAAGTTGCCTGGAATTCCAATCTCGGAAACGCCTGAAAATAGCGAAATAGGACCACGTGCAAACGATTTAAATGGAGGGCGACACCATTATTTTTAATGCTTTTTTTAGGAATTAATGTCCGCCATTTCCAACTTTGGTGCTCCGGCTGGTGGAAGCCTGGTCCAGAACTCTTACTACCAACGGGTGTTGCTCCATAACGCAACCGAATATTTGGTCAGTTTTTGCATAATTGTCATGAGTACAACTATTACTTTCATTTTATATCTTACTCAGCCATTTCCCTTATTGTTTTTAGGTTCCGTACAAAAAAAAAACAAAACGGAACCATATAGGATCACTCGTGCGTCTGTCAGTCCGTCCGTCAGTCCAAGTCCATTTGCTCCGAATCTACTAGACCAAATCAGGTGAAATTTGGTAGAATAGTGTAATCCTATGACCCAAATACAGGTGTGCAAAGTAAATCCATATTTTTTTTACATTTCGGGGGACAAATTAGGAAATTAAAAAAAAGTTTTGTATAAACCTTATTGTGTCATATATTAAATGAAAGGGCTCGTTATCAGGATCTTAAATATATTTTTGTTTAAATTGTAAAATAAACAGTTTTGATTTTATTCATGAAAGAAGACGAAAATTAACCATTCCCCCCCCCCCCCCCCCCCTGTTCTCCGAAACTACAGAGCCTAAAACTTTGAAAAAAACACGAAATATACTGCATGGCTTGTAAATTACAGGAAAACCTATAAGAATTCCATCAATTTAAAAAAAAAGTGGTAAACTCAATGTAATACGTTCACCTACGGAATAAAGCTCTAGTCATATTAGAAAATAGTCTATCGGTGTTCTATACAGGATTCATTTCCGAAAGTGTGTCCTGGAGCTTCACGACCTCAATCCCCCTCTTCAGTGGCTTAAAAAAGTTATTGGATGTTTGCGAAAAGTTTGCCACAAAAAACGGCATAAAATAAATGCCAAAAAGACCGAACTAGTAGTTTTTCGTGCAGGTGCAGGTCCGGATAGGGTTCCTCCAGTCCATTTGGATGGCTCATTGGTTCAGAAGGTCGATCAGTTTCGTTCCTTACTGAAAATATGTCAGACGACCTAGATATCGAGCGGGAGCGTCGGGCCCTGGCTGTTCGGTGTAACATGCTCGCGCGTCGTTTTGCAAAGTGCTCAAAGGATGCTAAAGTAACCCTGTTTAAGGCATTTTGTCAATGTTTTTATACTTGTCCATTATGGATCAAGTATTCAAGGAAAATTTACTCCACCCTTCGAGTACAGTATAATGATGCGTTTCGCATCATGATGAAGCTGCCACGCTGGTGCAGTGCGTCGGGCATGTTCGCCGAGGCCAGGGTCCCGGATTTTTTCGCAATTATAAGGAGTAGGGCGGCCCTTTTTTGGAAGCGAATACGTGACTCAAGTAACGAACTACTGCGTGTGGTGAGCACGGACCTTTTCGGCAATGGTTTCCTGACACACTGGTTATCGTTACACCAGAGTGCCAATAAGAAATAATTTGTTGTTTCAATGCTTTTGTAAACTATTAATGTATGATGTGACTATTCATTGACCTTATCGGTTTTAACCTGAAATAAATATTTATTATTATTATTATTTCATCATCGAACTACCAGGTGCGGAGGGCGATTCCACCCCTTTGTCGTTTCATGTCGTTTCACCTTTACGTACAAAGCGTTTTGCTTCTTCGTTCATTATGCGAACGCGCAAGGAGTGGAATTCCCTGCCGATATCTGTATTCCCTGATTCGCATAATTTAGGAATCTTCAAAACGAGAGTGAATAGGCACTTTTTGAGCTTGTGTGTTACATCCTCGGCTTCATCGGCACTTACCATCAGGTGAGGTGCAGCCAAACGCACTAAAATTTATTTTAAAAAAAGAAGTTCACTAAAACACCACTAGATTGCGCTAGTAGTAGTTAACTGTGTGGAGTATACTACTCTCACTTGTGGGACGGATCGGTTCATTACCAGCTATATGCCTTGGATTCTATCGACCGACGTGCTAGGAGACTCATTGGCGACGAGGAACTTGTATCAAACAGGCTCCAAAGTCTGAGCATCTCCACAAAGTCGCCTGTCTATCGGTGTTCTACAGGATTCATTTCGGAGAGTGTGTCCTGGAGCTTCACGACCTCATTCCCCCTCTCCATTTCATCATCGGACGACCAGGTACGGAGGGCGGTTCCACCCCTTTGTTGTCAATGTTTCTTGTTCGAGAGTCATTACGAATCGTCTCGCACGCAGTTTTGACGACTTCCAGCCTCCCGAACAAGCTGGTTTCCGAAAAGGCTTTAGTACTGCGGCAGATTATACTAAAGACCGAAGAGTACAATCAGCTACTATGCTTGGCGTTTGTGGACTATGAGAAAGCCTTTGATTCAGCCGAAACCTGGGCTGTGCTACAGTCTCTCCAGCGGTGCCAAATTGACCATCGATACATCGAGGTGTTGAAGTGTCAGTATGAAAACGCCACCATGTCGGTTCGCCTCCAGGATCAGAACTCCAAACCTATCCATTTGCAGTGAGGAGTGAGACAGGGAGACGTTATACTCGTATTTCCGCCCTGCAAGATGTTTTAAGCTTCTGGACTGGGGTGGACTCGGCATCAATATCAACGGCGAGTACATAACACACCTTCGATTCGACGATATCGTGGTCTTGGCTGAGACTATAGAAGATCTAAGCACAATGCTCGATGGCCTCAGTAACGTCTCTCAACAAGTGGGTCTTAAAATGAACATGGACAAGACGAATATAATGTTAAATCGCACCCACCCCTCTAAAGGTTGGAGACTCTACACTGGAAGTTGTTGACGAATATGTATATCTGGGACAAACATTCCAGCTAGATAGGTCCAACTTCAAGAAAGAGATCAATCGACGAATCCAACTCGGCTGGGCAGCGTTCGGGAAGCTTCTAAATATCTTCACGTCCCAAATACTGCAGTGTCTCAAGACTAAGGTCTTTGACCAGTGTGTGTTGCCAGTGATGACTTACGGAACTGAGACATGGTCGCTTACTATGGGACTCATAAGAAGGCTCAAGATCACCCAAATGGCAATGGAGCGTGCTATGCTCGGAGTTTCTCTGCGTGATGGAATCAGAAACGAGGAGATCCGCAGGAAAACTAAAGTAACCGACATAGCTCACAGAATCGCTAAACTGAAGTGACAGTGGGCAGGGCACATAGCTCGTAGAACAGATGGCCGATGGGACAGTAAAGTTCTTGAGTAGTGACCGCGCACCGGAAAACGTAACGTAGGCAGGCCTACCACGCGGTGGACCGACGACCTGGTGAAGATCGCGGGAAGCCGATAGATGCGGGCAACGCAGGACCGGTCGTCGTGGAAATCCTTGCGGGAGGCCTTTGTCCAGCAGTGGACGATTTTCGGTTGATATGATGATGATGATGTTCCACCTTTACACACGAAGTGTTTTGCTTCTTCTTTCATCATGCGAACGGCCAAGGGGGGAATTCCCTTCCGGCGTCTGTATTCCCAGATTCGTAAAATTTAGGAATCTTCAAGACGAGAGTGAATAGGCACTTTTTGAGGTTGCGTGTTTCATCCTCGGCTGCATCGGCACTTACCAGCAGGTGAGGTGCAGCCAAACACACTCAAATTTTTAATAAATAAAAAAAATAACTCGCATCTTACTGTGAGGATTTCAAATATGATATTTTTGTATTTGACTTTGGCATTGTACGGAACCTCTGCACGCGAGTTCAACTCGCACTTGGCCGGTTTTTTTTTGGTCACGATAACTAGTTTTCAAGCGCTATTTATAGCTACTTATAAGTAGGTACATAACGTAACCACTTTGCGCAGACAGACCGACATATTTAACATCAGAGGGTTGCCATTTATCCTCTCAACCTAAGTTAATCCATTTCCGTTATCGTTACCAAATTTGTCGTTATATTAGGGCTTACGGCGATATTTACATCGGAAACTGTATTTTATGCAGAAAGCAAGCCGCCTTACCCAGTGATACCTACTAGGGAGCAATATGAATGATTTGATCCGACGAAATGAAAATTTCATCCACTGGGATTCAAGATGAAGACCTTTTCCAAAATTTAAGTAATTAGAATAAAAGCAGAATCGAATAAAATATATACAGTCTAAATTAAAAGTTGACAACTTTCAACTAAAAATGTATATCTACCTATACATCTAGGTATTTCAAAGAAAATATCAAATCGGAGTCGGACAGTTGGATACCCTTCCTTGTGAGTGAACCGATTTTTATGATTCTTTTTTTTATTTAATAAGATGTAACCCGTCTTGTCAGATTTGATAACAATTTACGCACTCTTTTTAAACCTTTATAAAAACACTTTTAGAAACTTTAACCAAAACTCTAACTAAAACCTGCATTCCTATGTAACTCAGGAACTAGGGGTCCTACACAATTACGACACCCCGAATTTCCAAATATATACCTACAGTCGTTTGAAAGGTACGCGATTGATTATTTTAGTCGGGTAAAACTAACGTAGAAGAATTAGAACTATTTCTTTTGGAACATTGAATGTTTTTTTGGAGTGGCAACGCTAAACTAAAAAGTCAATGATTTCCTATGGTGATATTGCCGCAAGACGCCTTATTTTTATCGATATCGATAGAGTCAAATAAGAATAACTTTTTGTTATGTAAATAATTACTTTTTATTGTAAATTGTTTCTTTGCTTTCTTTTTATACGTGAGTAATTCATTTATTATTTTAATGCGTTACCGCAGACAATGGAGGGACCTCGCTTATTATCGCGATCCTCAGCATTAAGAAGCCGATGAAAATAAAGAAGAATTCATAATATTTAATGTTCTATTTCATCAAGTAAGATCCAAAATAACCAGCACTTTAAAGATCCTTAAAAGTTTTATGTTTGATTTTGCTTAAACTTTTACCATTTTTGTTTCGTAGGTATATATGGTGTAATAAATAATATAATTGTTAATTAGTGTAGGAGCTGCTAATTGGGGGCTTTTACTCAACATACCAAACCTTTTTCCCAAGGAATCCACAATCAATAAAAAAAATTGTATGTAGTTACTTATATTTTTTGTGATCGGAGCAATTTTTAATTTTATTCGGTTGGATGACATTATTATTATAATTATTATAAATTTTAATAGTAAAAAAGTTAAAAAACACGGAGAACCTCTATATCGCAGGAGTGTTTAACGTTTTTCAATCTGTGTGAGAGGTACCTTTTTAACAGTTTTCCTAGATATTATAACACTTACGGCGTGTTATATTATATAGCAGTTGCTAGTAAGTTTACCTGGTCACCAAAATTTTACAAAATATATCCTTATCACCATTTTAAAGAAAAAACTTTTTTTATTTACAATTCGTAAGCTCCTTTGGCATCATTTCACCTCATGGTAAGTGACGATGATGCCGAAGATGGAAAGCGGATTTTTAATTTTTACGTGAAACGTCTTTAAAATCACATACGGGGTAGGTAGTCAACTGAAATGCAACGGATACAAAAAATGAGAGTTAGATCTGTTTCCGGCAGAACCGGCCAATTGTATAACAACATTTCTTAAAACAAGAAAACCACATTAGTTATCCACTCACGGAAGAAAATTTAAATTTTTACACGCTAAACCAGTGGCAGTCACAGCCTCACCGACGACGACGACGATGTTTTGTATAATAGAATCAAATAGCACAATAATGCATACAATTTTTAGCTGTTAATTACTTTGTCAATAACGGAAATTTTGAAAACACCCTTAGTGTCTTTTTAGAGCAAAAATATATTTTTTTTGTATGGGCACCTCCCTTAACATTGCTAAAATAAAAATGCGATAAAGGTTCCCTTCCATCATTTCAAACATAAATATTTTGTAAACTTACAAAACATCAGCTCAGCACTTTCTGTTTAAAGAGGTGATACATATTAGATTGTAACAAAATTGGTGTGCCACCAGTTAACTGGGGATTTTACTCATCATACTTTTCCCAGGGAACTTATAATCAAATCTCAAATAAAAAACACTCAATACGAAATTCTCAAATGCTCGATTTTTTAGAATTTATTATGCGTATTTCTCAGAAAAGTTGTGAACAACTGATGTGATGAATACCTAGAAGACCCAGTTAGCGGGTCCTTCCTGTAGTGTTTCAGAATCATAAGTAGACGCTGCATAAATGCTGACCAGCTATCTGTAAAATATTAACCATAAAGGCCTGAAAGAAATCTCTAAAAATGATACATTGAATGATACATATTAATTAATGATACATATTTGTACATTCTAAATATTGAACTACATTTTATAATAATTATTTTTAAAATATAAAACAAGCTTCCCTGCCCACTTGACACGAGGTGAAGTGGCAGGAGCACAGTCGGCAAGAGTTCAGTGCAATGAGAAGAAAAAACCTCGGATTAACGGGGTATTATCGAGGATTATTATTGTTGTATAACTTCTTTCCTGCAATCTGTGGAAGTTTTTTCTCTGGAAGTAATTTTGTGAAAAGGAACAGAAGTGTGTAACAGGAAATGTGTTTTTTTTTCATTAACGAAGACTAAGGAATCATGGCCATGTCACCTTTTTATTTTTTCAGTCACGAAGGCTAAGGAACCATGGCCATGCCGCCTAATGCGAGGCCGAAAGAACAGTACTTTTTAACTTATGTCAGATGACTACTGTAAGGCTCGCTAGTTTTTTATTTATTATTCCTTTATTTCGGATAATTTTTAATAAGGCTTATCTGTAATTTAATGTTGATAACCAATAAATCGATTGATTTCTTTCTCGAAGTTGGACCTACCTTGTTGGACTATTTGTCCCAGTTACACATATTCGGCAACAACTTCGAGTGTAGAGCCTCCAACCTTCGGAGGAGTAGGTGCGACAAGGATGTTTGACAATAAAAAAAAATGTCTTGTCCATGTCTGTTCTAAGACCCACTTGTTGAGAGGCTTTACTGAGGCCATCGAGCATTGTACCTAAGTCGTCCATAGTCTCAGCCATGACCACGATATCGTCAGCGAATCGAAGGTGGGTGATGTACTCGCCGTTGATATTGATGCCGAGTCAACCCCAGTTCAAAAATCTTCACGTCCAAAATACCGCAGTGTCTTACTTAAGACAAAGGTCTTCGACCAGTGTGTGCTGCCAGTGATGGTCGCTTCCTATGGGACTCATAAGAAGGCTCAAGCTCACCCAAAGGGCAATGAAGCGTGCTATGCTCGGAGTTTCTCTGCGTAATCGAATCAAAAACGAGGAGAACGCACTCAAATTAAAAAAAAAACTGTAGGAGAACCAAAGTAACCGACATAGCTCTAAGAATTCCTAAACTTAAGTGGCATTGGATGGGGCTCATAGATCGTAGAACAGATGGCCATTAGGGTAGTAAAGTTCTTGAGTAGCAACCGTGCACTGCAAAACGTAGCGTAGGCAGGCCTCCTACTCGGTGAACCAATGACTTGCTGAAGGACGAGGGCAGCCGCTGGCGGGCAGCGCTGAACCGGTCGTCGTGGAAATTGTCGGGGGAGGCCTATGTCCAGCAGTAGACGTCCTTCGGCTGATATGATGATGATGACGATAATGACCAATAAATCATATTTACTTATTTAATTTACTAATTCTAACATCATTATAAAGTTAGATATTGTTTCCTTTTCGATATTGCATTCAGTGCCCAATGCCCATCCCATCACTAGTGTGTAAAGTGACAGGTGAGCGAGTCAGTCAGTTGCCAGTTGTACACATAACACAATAGTTGAATGGTTAGTAGGCGGAGGCATGGCGGAGACGGTCGCTTTCGATCGATATATTTTGTGACTCGCTCGTGTAAGACATGGATTTGTGATGTCAACAATACTTTTGCAGCATTTGAAGTGATTCCAAAACAAAACGCTTTTACTGCAGTTCTTTATCCCTGTTTTAATTGCTGTACACCAACGCCAAACACGAAATAATACATTTATTGACAATTTGAGCGTTCGATTAATTGTTTTGAAACTGTATTTTCGCAGTAAAACCTCCCTTTACTCGCAATCAGTGGTAATGTTTGTCAAATTGAGTGTTTTATTATTGAGAAAATAATGTGGGAGGTGGTGAGGTAGTGTTTTCATGTAGTTTCTGTGAGCGGCCGCTGAGTGCAGTGAGATGGATCTCAGACGGAGCTTTTCGTCGTTCTTTCGGCGAAACAACATGATGGCGCCGTGCGCCCGTCTCTACAGAGCCATGGTGCTCAAGATAAACCAGCGTGAGTACACACATGCTATGGAAATAAAGCAAACATGTCTAGGTACCCAGCTGAAGTCAACAGGTGTGGATTCTGCACGGGGGTGTCCCACAGTTTCTATATTTTTGCCCAATAAGATTTTACAGTTGGTTAGATAGTAGCCAAGGGGTCAACTTGTTTTTAGTTTTTTTTTGTTTTACTCAGAGAATTTTTTGTATGGCAGCCCTTATAAGTGCAGCGCATCCCAACCAAATTTATTCTAGATTCATAATATCTTCATAACCATGATTGGTAAGATTTAGTACATATTTTAGTTTCGTACTAATATATGTAACTACTCTGTGACTAAAATTGAAAATATGTACCATAGCTTTTAGCTAAAAGTATATGAAATGGCATGTTAAAAGTTTACCCGTTGACCCATTTTATAAAAATTTGAAATCTAGAATAAGAAATATAGATATGAAGTTTTGTCCTAATTAATTATAATAAGTATGCCTTCTTATACCCAATATAAATCAAAACATATTTAATTGTCTTTTTTCCTTGTAATTCAATTATTATTGTGTGACCAGTAGCCTAGCTAGAAAAAGTTAATGCTGGTAGACAATGTGGCAGATTTTATTCCAAAAAAATCACATGCATATTTGTTGGCTCAACTTTAAACTTGGGTTTAACCATTGCATAAGGCATGATTCATGGTAATTTCTCTGCACTGTTACATCCTTTCCTATTTGCAGTATTATCTACGTTCACTTGTTTCTTACTCATATCATTTTTCTATTTTTCACTTGGTCCATCTATCTTTCCTATGGTCTTCCTTTCTCTTTACACCCATCCACATCCGTACTCATCCCTCCTCATTCATGTCCAAACCATGACAAATGACTTACTCTCAATTTCTCAGTCACTTCACTCGGACAACTTCCAAACTTCTGCTTTTTTTTATCCACATTTGATAAGCCCTTGACATCATGTCACCTGATGGTAAGTGACAATGATGCCCAAAATGGAAGTGGGCTTATCAACATTCCCCAACACAAATGGGGAACCGGCTTATCTTCATGCCAGAACAGATCAATGCTGTCAACAGTGATGTTTGGCGGCAAGACTTAGATAAGATAGTGGTAGCTAGCCAGGCAGGTTTAGAAAATGCCCTACCACCAACCAAACCGAGTCTTACAAAGTGAGACCCCGCCTGGAATCGAACCTGCAACCTCCAAGCGTAAAGTGAATGGACTAACCATTACACCATGGAGGCAGTTAAAAACTCATTCCTGATCTTGCCTATCCTCGTTACTCCACATACCCATCGTAATAGTCTCATTTGGTTGCATGCAGTTTATACCCTCCATCCCTTTAGTGGCCCAACACTCAGATCCATACAAGACGATAGGTTTTATAATACTTTTATAAATTTTCCCCTTCAAATCAATCAAAGGTCACAATATGTTGTTCCTGTGACCTGTCACCATTTCATCCATCCTATGTTAATTTGGTACTTAACATCTCCGTCTATATTAAGTACCATGGCTCTGTATGAATGAACCAAGGTACCATACGTCGGAACATACTGGTATTGGTGCACCATCGAGTGCCGACACTGAGACACTGCCGAAATTGCAAACCATGTATTCAGTTCTTCAAATTTTTAAGCAAAAACTCTCCAGTCTTTGTCGCTACTGCCCTAGTCTGTTCTGGAGCTCGAGTCCATCTACACCAACGAGCTCAATGTCATGGGCAAAAAGCCTGCACGAAGGGGTTTATCAGCCGAAACGTGTTGGACAAGAGCAAAGGTAGTACAATCAGCAAAAGCCTCGCCTGAGCACCTTTAGAGTCTGTTTTCCATGCAGTGGCTCACAATAACTTTTGCTAGGCTCCGTCTATAGTCCTTTTGTCTATTTCGCTCGACCATAAACTTTTATTATTGGAATGGGAATACCTGCGAACACCGAGATCTTGCAAAGAAATTAAATTTTGGAAGAAATTTTTTAAATACACTTATTACACTCCTTGACTGACTCGGTGGCTCAGTGGTAGTGCCTTTGACTACTGATCCGAGGGTTGTGGGTTCGATCCCCACCCAGGGCAAGCATTTGTGTGATGAGCAGATTTGTTTGCTCTGTGTCTGGGTGTTAAATATATCTATATATGTATGTATTTAAATGTATATAAGTATGTATATCAGTCTCTGGTAACCCATAACACTAATATATATACTGTGCCATAACACAGGGAATCCTACTTTGGGGCCAGATGACCATGTGTGATTTGTCCCAGAAAATATTAACATATTAAAAATATTAACATATTATTAACCTCCATTACAACCTAGTTATGCTAGAAGGTATTCCAAAGATTTTAAATTGGTAAAGTAAAAATCCAGGTAATGACCGCGCTTATGATCAGTTAACCATAGTTATCGGCGCGACCACGCAAGTCGTACTGAGCTACAACCACTACTTTCCATTTGTAAGGAATCCTTCTAATTGATTGTAAAAAAAATAAAGTCAATATTACCGGAGCATGTTATGCTTCTCTATTGCATGAGTTATAGGAAGCTATCAAACAAAAAAGAAGTGGAAAGCTGGCCAAAGGTGTGTTGCTTCTACACGACAGTGCACCTGTTCACACGTCCCAAGTTGCGAAGGCTGATATTCAGGACTGCCGGTTTCAAGAAATTAGTCACCCACCATACAGTCCAGACTTGGCTCCTACCGACTATTTTCTCTTCCCAAATCTTAAAAAAGACCTGCGTGGGATCCGATATGAGGCGATGAATCTCTGAAGGCTGCAGTAAACGAACATTTTGAGGACAAACAGAAGGAATATTTTTTTGAGAGTTTATCAAAGTTCACTCAGCGATCAAATAAATGCATATCGATTATGGGAGACTATATTGAAAAATAAAATAGTTTTAAGACCATTATCTTTTTTTTTCATACCCATACCGAGAATATATTGAACTCCCCTCGTAAGTGTTGTCCAATATTGATGGTTTTGTATGACTAGTCAGATCTAAGTGTTGTACAATATTTATGGTTTTGTATGACTATAATAATCAGATCTAAGTGTTGTCCAATATTGATGGTTTTGTTGCTTTGTAGAAAAGACATCAAGGAGCAATATACCGCACTGTTAGCAAAGAACTCAACGAAAAAACTTAATGAAGTTCTAAAACCACTTGTATGTTTATATTGTTAAGGAGGTCATATACTATTTTTAGAAAATAAAAATAAATAAAATAAAATACAGCTCCATCTAGTCAGTTTTATATTATCTTCTGTTCATGTTTTTACAAGCCTTATTTAACTTGCTGTGTTAGCCAGTCAGTACGGGACAAATCTTGGAAACTAAATTAGAACCCCTTCCTGGTTTCCGATTGAGTTGAAATTTTGCATATACATATGTTAATTTTGGAGCACACTGCATGGTTAGATTAGAGATGGTGGACCAGTTATTTTTAATGCAGCCCCACGATATGGGTATCTAATGAAAGGGTTTGCTGAGAAAAATACGAAATTAAATTGAAATTATTTTAAAATTAAAACTTGCACCTGATTTTTTTTTGTTTTTTTTTAAGATTATTTTTAATTTTAGACATGGGCAGTATGCACTTAAGTAGACACTGCGTCTCCCGTTTTAGGGTTTTGTACACTCAAAGGGTGTTCCACAGGCCCCTGTTAACGAGCTCCTACTGTCCGTGCGTGTCCGTGCGTGTCTGTGTCGGTCAGCGGGCTGGATTTCATGAATCGTGATAGGTACACAGTTGACATTGTTCCTGTTCAAAAAAAAAGTTTTTATTTATAAGTATTTTTTATTTTGCTCTATCGTAAATATGGTATTATACAAGGTGAAACTTGGAGTGATTAAAGTAAAAATTTTGAAGTAAAACAACAAATAATAAAAACTGGCAAAGTGTAAGTCTTACTAGCGCTAAGGAGGAAAAAAAAACACTTTTTTGTCACTCACCTTGATGTCACTCACCTTGATGTCACTCACCTTGATGTCTATTGTTTGTAATGTGAATAGGTATTATTTTCAAGTTGTGTGGAGAGGTGTTGTGGTACAGAACCCTTGGAGGAATCCAACTCGCACTTGGCCAGGATTTTTGTAGCTATAAATATAGCTAACTAAAGTTAGCATTTAGCAGCGTTTTTCCGCAAATAAAGTTATTTGAATTTGTTATCTTATCTTATCAAGCTACTGTATGAATATTTTTTATGAGACTGTACAACTTTAAAGTATTTTTTCAATATTAGTAGAATTATGTAAGTAAACTAGTTGGTACGTAGGTACTAAACGTAATTCCAAAACAAAAAGGTTTTTTGCGAAATGTTATTTGGTAAAAAAAACGGCCAAGTGCGAGTCGGACTAGTGCAAAGTAGGGTTCTGTAGACTTTTCAAAAAATTTTAAACATGGGGCCACTTTAGGGGGATGAATTAGAAAATCCTACCAATATTACAAACGTATGTATGTTTGTATGTATGGATGGATGTTTGTTAATCTTTCACGCTTCAACCACAGGGCGGATCGGGATGAAACTTGGCACACATATAGGTTAGGTTAGGCCGTAATTGCGGCTCACGCACTGCGCGCCCTCGAAGACAGTCATAAAACTATGTTCAAGTGAGCGAAGCCGCTGGCAAAATCTAGTATAAAATAAAGTTTTGCAAACTATATTGTGTGAGTGTGACATATCAAATGAGAATCTCAATGTATTTTTTAAAGATAAATAGTTTTGATGTTATTTAAGAAAATAGCGAAAACAGACCATCCCCCCTCCCCCCCTTATCTCGAGGCCTAAATTTTTGAAAAAATCGCAGTATATAAAGTTAAAAGCATTGATTTCCATATTCTACCCTCATTGAAACACTCTTGATTTGGACCACGTCGTTATTAAGAGACTTGTGGACGAGAAACTCGACCCCGCCCTGGAACTTTTGATCGCCCTCCCGAAAATAGAACAGGTTTCCGGATTTGTGGATCATGGTGTCCTCTTCCTCTATTCGGACTTCACACAATCATACGTAACGTGCTCAACTCTTTCTCGAGTTCAGTGAGCTTCTCCTTGGCGCATAGTGTGCGCGTGATGTAGGTCGTCATTGCCTTTTAGTTTGGTAGCCTGGCATCTGCTGGGAATTCTTCGCACCCACGCCTCGCCGTTACCATATTTGCGTGTGTTATACCATATTTGTTTTAGTTATAGGGGCTGTATTCGCGTAGGTCCTATAGTAAAAATTAGTTGAGCGTATCTAGTAGATGTACGAGAGGGAATGTATCTATAATATAAGTCAGTATAAATAAGGTTACATCCGCTCACTGAGTTACATCAGTAACACTAGGTACCTATTATAAAGATGAGCAATACACCGCGTCCTAACTCGGTGCCTGGGCAAAAACCGGATAAACATTCTTAAACCCCCATAAACACCCAAGAAACTCGAAGTAAACTTAATTTTACAAAAATACATCAGTGTTGTTAAAAAAACATATGTAGTTCACAATATTTTCATTAAAATTTGGGAACGCTTTTTATTAAAAATTTTAGAGTGTTTGACTGCAACTCACCTGATGCGAAGTGATGATGCTGTCGAGGATGGTACAGGCAAACTCAAATAATGCCTATTAAATTTACTCTCGATTTGAAGATTTGGGAACCACTGACGCAGGCAAGGAGTTCCACTCCTTCGCTGTCCGCGTAATAAATGAGAAAGCGTAACTCTTCGTGCGGAAAGGTGTAGCATCGACAACAAAGGGCTGCAACCCCTCCCTGCGTCTCGTTGACCGACGGTGCAAGGTCGTGAAGTTCTTGCGCGCACTCTCCGAAATGAATTCGATAGAATATCGATAGACAGGCGACTTTGCAGCGATGCTTATGGCTTTGGAGCTTGTTGTTTATTGAGTCTCCGGGAGGTATCCAGCTGATAGTAGGCTAGTCCATCCCATAAGTGTGATCAGTACTCAAGGTGAAAGGACTACTTTTGGCGGAAAAAAAGACACGCCTGTGTTTATGAAGCATTAAATTAACTAAACCTAACGAGTTTGGAATCACCCCAATCAGACACTGCCTGAAGTGATAGGTTCAAGGTCGGGCACGCGCGGCGCCTGCCCCACCAGCTGGGAAAGATTTTGCGACAAAGCGAGTTCGAGCGCTTCTATCTTACATTATTGTAGGCAGCATTAATCGGATGAGGAAGGGGTCAAATAAAATGGTGTGAGATAAAAACTAACTGAGTAAGTTCACGTATTTTGTTGTTATACTTTTGAACAGAAACATGTAAACATTTAACATTTAATCGTGTTTTAATTTTTTAAGCATATAAACATTTTATCAACGTTTACGTGTCTCACATAAAGTGAAACCAATAAGTAGTCGTTCCGTCAATCTTGCTAAATTGTTATGGACTACGTTTCTTCCGTACTGTTATTGTAATGTATGTAAAGTAATTTTTTTAAGTATACTAAAATAGCATAGTTACGATATTGTCATTAAAAATCATTTTCACCCTAAATTTGTGTGGAAATCGCGTTAAACCCAATTGCATCCTAAACGCCCTGAGTTTAAACCCGCTTGAGTTTAAACCCGGGTGAGTAGATTGCCCATAACTATACCTAGACATTTGAACCTTATAAGTACTTAACCAAAGTAAAAGTTAACTTTTTGTGATGTTTCGCTGATTTATTTGTGGTTTTCCAGAATGATCTAAAATCTTAATTCAATAAATAGTGACTAGCAATAATATCCATTTTAATCTGATTGTCGTGTTTAATACACCATTTCAATTTAGATTTGAACACTTTGCGAGATTCCCTCATTAAATCAAAAATTTGACTGGACATTGGTTTGCCATAAAGTTGCCAAAGCTCAGAACAACAACGCCTGCCTCCCCCCCGTGAGCATCACTGTCGTGAAGGTTCCAGCCTTTAGATCGCTGTTAGTTTTTTTTATCGAACTTGGCCCCATTTCAAATTTATGTTTTGTTGGGATATCATTAATTTTTGTTAATGTATTAACGCAGATACGCCTACCAGCTGTTATAACACCAGAAATTATGTTTTTTTAATTATTTTTTTTCTAAGCTAGAAAAACCGTAGGCGAGTTTTTTTATGGCATTACACGAGTGTTTTAAGACCAAATTATGTGCAGTTTCATACACTACTTTATCTAATCTCATACATTGGGATTGAATCAACTAAAATAAAAAAGATCAAAGTTAAGAGTAAGAAAAAAAACCCACGAAATTCAGTAAGTACCTACAACAAAACGTGTCATAGCGCTAAATCCCAGCGCATCACCGCGCTTGTACTGAAGCGGACGGTGTCACAGATAGGTAAAAACAATGCTTTCACTGATCTCAGACATTTTTAAACAAGAATGAAAATTATCCACGAAATTCAGTATCTACAACAAAATTCAATGAAAAACCAACACATCACCGCGCATGCGTTAAAGCGGGCGCTGTCACAGACAAGTAAAAATTGGAATGAAAACTTTTTGTATTGCTGTAAAAATGGCGCGAACCGCATACAATACAATACAATATTCTTTATTGCATCACAACACAAATATGTGCGTTCCAATAAAAAAAAATTGGTATTGAACTTCGTTGGTGATATTATCTCTTTGGTTTAACTTGTATCGTAATGGAAAAAAAAATACATTATACATTATAACAGTATTTCTCTAACAAAATAATGTTATAATGTATTTTTTTTTAATTACGGTATTGTGTTTATAAAGTATGCCAATATAAACTTGTTTTGAAGTTGATAATGCGAACTTTACGATATGAGAGTAGATAAAAGCTTTTAAAATACAGAGGGAGAGTCATTAAAAATATATGTACATAGTCTTAACTTGAATAAATAATTTTCGAAAAACCTAAAAACTTTTAGGTACAAGCTTTTGATATTGCATTGTCACGCGATATGCATATGCATGCGAAATTTCAGCTTAATCGGAAACCGGGAAGTGGGTCAAATTTTACTTTTTCTTTTTAAATTTTACTTTTGCAAGATTTCACCCGAACAAACATATACAAACGTGGCAAGTTAGTTAAAAGCTTGTAAAAAAGTGTATATAGGGTGACTTTTAATTAGTTCTTGATAGCAAAGGATATGAATTTACTCGTGATTACAAACAACTTTCCCAAAGAAACTATATGTCAAAAATGAAAAAAATGTTTGATCCTTTAATACATTTTTGCCGATTTGATAACTTATGTATCGAGGACCTAATTTTTTTTCTGATTTGACATATGGTTTCTTTGGGAAAGTTGTTTGTAAACACGAGCAAATTCATATCCTTTGCTATCAAGAACTAATTAAAAGTCACCTCATATATTTACATAGATGTTTAACAATTTAATATCCTCCCAAATACTTAGAATAATAATTATTATATGATGTGGTGTGTTTTGACGAGGAATGAGTCACCTCGTCAGTCGTAGTAGGTAGTAGAGTAGGACCTTCGAGTGGGCGACGCCGACGCGACCTTGCTCGAACAGACCAGCTCAGCCGCGACGAACTGACCGCAGGACGCCATGGTTTTATGATCGCAGCTCATCAGTTCAGTTGACAAGTAGTGTCGTTGAATGTGAGCAAGGGAAGGCGCATTTTCATACCTATTGGTGTCAACATAAATACTGCATAGTAGTTCGCGGGTGACGCTGAAGGCAACGATAAGAGATATATGTGTCGCAGCCAACTAGCTTAATTAGCCTTTCAATTAACTGCCTAGCCTTTTAACTAAATGGCGCCGTTCAAGTAACTGCATGTTTTGCCTGAATTATTATTCAGCTATTCAATTATATCATATATGCCTAGGCAGATGGCTTGGATCGATAACTTTCAACTTCTGCTAGTCAAGTAGTTTAATTAAATTCACACCTCAAGTTAAGGAGTGCTTAACATTTGGGAGGAAAAGAGGGCATTGCTCAGTCGACGGAGCCTCCTTCGGGGCTCCTAGACGACTGTAAGGAGGAGGCCAGCTCGCCCGCCTCCTCCTCACAGTCGCCGAACCCAACCAAATGAGTCGGGGCTTCTCCGAAATTCCGAGCACGCTTCGCTCGCTCCCGCTCTAGTTTCGATTGTTGCATTTCTCAGTCGACGAAACCCCTTCGGAGCTCCTACTTCTGCATTCGCTTCGCTCGTTTAATGAATGGCCTAAGCATTAGCAAGCCAAGTCACTACATGTATTATTTTTCAGCCAGTTAGTTGAATGCCGCCATTTAAGGAACCGGCTAGGCAATTAATTGAATGGCTAATTTAACCAGTTGGCTGCGACATATACCTACTGGATCGTGGGTTCCATAGTTATCGTGTAGAAAACATAAAATAACTTGTCATGTGCTCGTTTGGGAAGAATCCGAATAAAAGTACGTGCACTGTGGCCATTTCCATGGTATCACCTGATGCGAAGTTCCATGGTAATACATAGTTGAACATTTCAGGAGTGACAGTGGAACAAAGAAACAATGATTTTAGAACCATCTCCGAAGCGGGCTCGATTCCCGGCGGGGTCTTTTGTAAGCCTCGGTTTGGTTGCCCTACGCATTTTCTAAGCTCCCCTGACTAGCTACACCACCACAGTCCTTTCTGAGTCCTGCCGCCAAACGTCAATGTTAGCAGCACTGATGTTTTCCGCAAGAAGATAAGATATCCAGTTCCCCATTGAGTTGGGGAGTTTTGGTAAGGCCGCTTCCATCTTCGGCATCACCTTTACTTATTACTTACCACCACGGGAGATGATTCCAAGGATAAAACATGTATGCGTTGTGCGCACATTAAAAGTCGATTTGTGTATGTATGTATGTTCCCCTATAGACTCCAAAAAGGCTGCAGAGATTGTGATTGAATCTTCAGATTCGCCCAGCGGGTAATCCTGTGAAAATTGATACTGTTTATTTCATTAAAAAGAAAACACTTGATGCCACACAAAAACGCAAATCTTGATATAAAAAGATAATGTGCGTTTAGCGTTAGTTGCACAGCTCGCAACTTGAGCGTCTGGATGTCCACCAGCCTCGACAGTTACGTTCCCTTTCTGAGCAAGGAAATTTTCAAGGATATTGTTATTAAAATCTTCTATTTTTTTTTTCTATTAAATCTTTCTACATAATAAGGATTTTTCACAAGTCTCCGTGTGCTGAAAAACATTATCAATTTATTTTTACTCGACTGCCGAAGAAGGAGGGTAATGTTCTCGGTTGTATGTATGTCTGTATCTTCGCCTGAGCCTGCCGCCTAGACGGCCTGATAGATTTGGAAGTGCGACGTGTCGTTTCAGTCGTCTTGATCCTCTGAGTGACATAGGATTAGCATAGGATACATTTATGTGTGGTCAAGTTTTTATTTTTTAAATAATATTATAATTTTATATTTGGGGACAAATCAAACACGACCTGGCCCCAAACTAGGGTACTCTGTTGTATTATGGGACCAGAGACTGATATGTCGCAGGATAATCGCAAAATCCGTCGTTTCGAGAAAATCCTATAAAACTAAGTCGGACGGAGCCCCGCTTCGTTAGGTAGGTTAGGTTTGGTTAGCATGTCTTTTTCTACCGTAAAATGGAGCCCCGGCTCCGTCCGACTTGGTTTTATTTGGAGTTTGCAGTATTTATAGTGTGCAATATTCCTAGGATTTTTGCGAAACGACGGATTTTGCTATTATCCGGCGACAGATATACAAACCTACTAAAATACGTTTAAATACATATACTTATACATATACTTTAAAAATTGTATTAAGCTATGAGCTTCATCACATATTTTCCTCAAGTGATTTAGCATTTTCAGTCCGGGAGGCAAAACGAAACATGCGGCTAGCGGGGTAGGGGGGTTCAAAGATGGCCGCCACCCGGTCTCTTTAAAAAAAATCTATCCTCGTCCTTGTGGCTACTAGGGCAAGATTGGTATCATTTTCGTAAAATCAAAGACGTAGAATCTGTTTCTGATATTAATTATACTAAGTTTCATAGTAATTTTACAAGAAAAACGTAAAAATGTGAAAATCTCACTTGGAGATTTTTGCTTTGAGAGCTCATTACTATTATTAAACACCCAGACACAGAGCGTTCAAACCTATTCGTCACACGTATTGATGCCCTGGGTGGGGATCGAACTCCGACCCTTGGCCGAGCAGGCACAAGCTGACCACTGAACCACTATTTGAATTCGTTGATGGATGAGTTTCAATTGCCCATGAATTAAACAAAGCGACAAAGATACAGTGTACTCAGCGCGTCGCCTGTGCGCTGTTTATTTTTATTATAAACAGCAGCAGCATGATGTAATTACCCAACTTATCGTATTATTGGAAGGTCGTCACCGGCACCGGCACCGGCACTGCGCCCGCGCGCGCCGCGCCGGTGAATCTCACAATGGTTCTCCTTGGAGCCTCGCCAGCTGACTCTCGCACCTGTCCCGTAAATGATTGCGCTTTCGTTCACGAAGGTGCATACCTACATTAAAACCTGCAGTTGTAACTTGCAGGTCTCTCTTTTGTTCTTTTGAGATTTGTGACATTTGTTCAGGCGAATAGTGAATAGTACGCTATCTTCTTAAGGATCTGTAAAACCGGTTCGCAAAAAAATCGCGTAACATACCAACCAATATTTTTTTTAAAAAAAACCTGGTCGCCTTATCATGGTACCACCTATGGGATATCTCCTTTCCAACAAAAAAAGAATTGTCAAAATCGGTTTATAAACGACGAAGTTATCCGCGAACACACATAAAAAAAATATATATACGGTCGAATGGAGAAACCTCCTCCTTTTTTTGAACTCGTTTAAAAAAACAGTTGAATTGAGAACCTCCACCTTTTTTTTTGGGTGTACGGCCGTGCTTGTCTGTTCGACTTTGCGGGGGGCACTGCAGTGCCGTAGTCACTTAAATAAAGTTTTTGGGTATATGCGTTTCTGGTATCCTGCGTATTTACCTAACACCATATTAAATATGGTGTTAGGTAAATAGCGTATTTGGTTAACTGCGTGTTTAGTGTTATGCGTGTTTGGTTTAGTGCGTTTGTTGGCCTTTTGCGTTTTTGGTACTATGCGTCGAAACCGTACTATCAGTGTGTATTTTAGTACCCCATTATTTTATCCCATCACGAGTTAAAATCGATATCCGTTCCTATTTGTTTTGTATTCCGTCTGCTGTGATGACTATTTATGTTTTTAATTAATTGCACTGAGGCGAACATTAATACTTTAATTATTCGGCTGAAGAGGAAGGTAATTAAAGGGAGGTACAAAGCTAACAGCGTTGATGTCATTATTCAGATTTGTATTGCCTTGAGCTCTGTTTTCGAGGAAAACTCCCAAAATACTGTTACGTATTCCACTGGGATCGACCGAATATTTACAAGTTGTTGAAGTATGTATCGTGAATATCAATGCGCAAATCTTTGTTATATGGCACAATGCAAACGATAAATGATGTTGTAAAAACATAAACAATATCTAAGTACATATTATTCTGATATGTTCGTCTTTTCGCAAACATTTTCCGAAACGACAGGAATACGAAAAGACAAAAAGACATTCGTGTAACGAGTTCAAATCATCGATATAAATGTATGCACTAGTTCAAACCAAAAGTTATGTACTTACCTAGCTACTTTAAAGATATCATCATCAGCTCGTATTAGTCGTCTGTTGGACTAAGGAAGGCCTCCCCGAGGCGCCCGGCGCGGCGATGGCGGCGCCCTGAAGACGAACAAATAACGTAACTTTAAAGAAGTCTTTATAATTTTTTGGGATCCACGCATGCGTGTAGGTATGAAGATAGTTGAAAAGACAGCGCGATGTCTAGTAAAAGAAAAGAAAGCGTGCTGTTAGGGAAAAGTAGCTTAGAGTAGAAAGCCCCCCGGCAAGGTGGAGCCATGGTTTCGCAAGATTACAACACCTAGACAGCTGAGTGCACAAGATCGAAACATGGATGGAAATTAAGCGCCTTGTGGCTGGCCCCTGTCCCTCGGTTCAATATTTATTTAACTGATTAGCTTAACCCTCTTGTAACTACTGTAGTTTTAAAACAACATTTTTTCAAACAAAATAAACATCTGATTTTTTCTTATTGTTATTATATTTTAATTTATTATATATATACGTTTCAAATACAAAATTATGCCCCCTTTTTTTGACTAAAAAGTGGGTTAATGTAACCTAGGCGAATAACTGATAAACTGTTGAAGTTTTGCATACTAGAGACTTCTTCAGGAGTTAGGTGGGACTATTATAGGCCATTTGTATTGTGTACTTCACAGTGTATTCTTCTTCACCACCCTTACACGCTGTAGACTGCCTCCACCCGGGCTGTTGTTGAAGAACATTTGGATTGTGTACTTCACAGTGTATTCTTCTTCACCACCCTTACACGCTGTAGACTGCCTCCACCCGGGCTGTTGTTGAAGAACATTTGGATTGTGTACTTCACAGTGTATTCTTCTTCACCACCCTCACACGCTGTAGACTGCCTCCACCCGGGCTGTTGTTGAAGAACATTTGGATTGTGTACTTCACAGTGTATTCTTCTTCACCACCCTCACACGCTGTAGACTGCCTCCACCCGGGCTGTTGTTGAAGAACATTTGTATTGTGTACTTCACAGTGTATTCTTCTTCACCACCCTTACACGCTGTAGACTGCCTCCACCCGGGCTGTTGTTGAAGAACATTTGGATTGTGTACTTCACAGTGTATTCTTCTTCACCACCCTTACACGCTGTAGACTGCCTCCACCCGGGCTGTTGTTGAAGAACATTTGGATTGTGTACTTCACAGTGTATTCTTCTTCACCACCCTTACACGCTGTAGACTGCCTCCACCCGGGCTGTTGTTGAAGAACATTTGGATTGTGTACTTCACAGTGTATTCTTCTTCACCACCCTTACACGCTGTAGACTGCCTCCACCCGGGCTGTTGTTGAAGAACATTTGGATTGTGTACTTCACAGTGTATTCTTCTTCACCACCCTTACACGCTGTAGACTGCCTCCACCCGGGCTGTTGTTGAAGAACATTTGGATTGTGTACTTCACAGTGTATTCTTCTTCACCACCCTCACACGCTGTAAACTGCCTCCACCCGGGCTGTTGTTGAAGAACATTTGGATTGTGTACTTCACAGTGTATTCTTCTTCACCACCCTCACACGCTGTAAACTGCCTCCACCCGGGCTGTTGTTGAAGAACATTTGGATTGTGTACTTCACAGTGTATTCTTCTTCACCGCCTCACACGCTGTAGACTGCCTCCACCCGGGCTGTTGTTGAAGAAAATTTGATTTTTTTACTCCCTATTTTTAAATTAGTTACTGTAATGCTTTTTTGGTATGCAATAAAGGATATTTATTATTATTATTTTTTTAGGAATAAAGTGACATTCGAAGCGTTCCCAATTACCTTCAAATTTAAAACAGTGCCCGCTCGTACTGTGTAATAAATTAACAAAATATATGTACATGGGCATAAACCACATACACACACAAGCACTCACGACTGCAGGCCTCTTCTATTGTTTTATTAGCATGCATACGAGAACTATACCTCACCGGTTTCCTTTTACAAATAGTATCTTAACGTTTGCTATATCTAACTACCTACCTATATACTTACCCGTAAGCCGTTAAGAGGGGGGGGGGGGCTGGAGACCTAAAAAAATATTTTTCAAGTTTAAGCTCTAGTTTCCCACAAACTATGTTATTGTATTAATTACGAACAATGCATCAATTATGTGAGACAAGTTAGTGGCGACAAAATAGATAGATAAACCGTTTAATCACCGACCAGGCACAAAAAAACAATAAGTAATAAGTTGGTAATAATAAAAAAAATAATGTTACACCACTAAGACTAACTTAGAGCTACTTACTAATAAATACAATAAAATTTAGAAGAAACTTAGAGCTACTTACTAATAATTACAATAAAATGCAATAAATTTGCGGAGATTAAGTGGCAGGCCAGTGAACAGGTCCTGGCTCAGCATATGTTATAGGTGAGTGCCCATAACGCTGATATTCTGCCAGGGCCCTCACCAGTCTGTCAAAATAAACAATATTGGTTGACTGATTGAGTTTTATCTGTTGCAACCACTACTTATGTGTACGTGTACGTGACGCGGGCCGCGGGCGACTCTCTTGCACTGTGACAACGTCATTATACTCACTCTTACAAAAAACGGAGTCAGTTATTTTGAATGATTTTAGACTCACCACTAGAAGAAAAACTGGCCAAGTGCGAGTTTGACTCGGGTGGAGAGGGCGCCGTTCTATTTTTCCGTTTTTCGTAAGAACGTTATTATTTGCGTTTAAACTACAAGAGAGGCCCTGTATTTTCCCTTTTCTTTCCAAATTTTTGACATACATAGTTGTTTTGGAGATAAGGGGAGAGGAATGCTAAATTTTCTTACATTTTCTTTAATTTCTCTTAACTACTTAATACACTTTTAAATTATAAATAAATATGTTACCATTTTATATTGAAAAAAAGTTTAATTTACTATGTTTCTCTCCAAAATCAACCCTTAAAATCTGATTGGGTCACCAAACTCTATACTTACCAAATTTAATCTTCTTTCGTTCAATAGTCTCCGTGAAAATCGGGTGTGACAGACGAACGGACAGACAGAACCACATGAGTGATCGATCTTATAAGGGTTCCTTTATTTAATTAGTTGTAAAAAACCCTTAAAAATTTAATATTTTTCATAATTAGGTACTTAAAAATAAACGATAGTAGCCATAGGGCACGAAGGTTATTCAAGGCAAGGTTTATTTTGAGGTTTAATCGATTCGCACCATGTCGCTGCGAACGATCGATGGACGGACAATAATGATCAGCCGGTCGCTCGGCCCGCCGCCGTGACTTTACATGCCAATTGTAGGAGTGCTGACGCGACCACGACCTCGGAGGACGTGGCGTCATGGCGTGGTGTGGTTTCATCAAACCACTGACAATTTTTACGTATTGATCATTGGAAAGAAAAATAGTTCGATAGCAAAGAATATGAATGTACTTGTGATAACAAACAACTTTCCTAAAGAAACTATATGTCAAATATGAAAAAAAAAATTTTGGTCCTTTATACATTTTTGCCGATTTGATAACTTATTATGTATCGAGGACCAAAAATTGTTTTCTGATTTGACAAATAGTTTCTTTGGGAAAGTTGTTTATAATCATGAGTACATTCATATCCTTCGCTATCAAGAACTATAATTAAAAGTCACCTTGTATATTAGTACAATGCATACGTACAACAAGAGTTGCTTTTCTCTATGGAACTACTGAATGAATACAAATGGGTCGCACTGCTGGATAGCGTAGTTAATAGGCCTAATTTTAGACCAATTAAATTAATAATTAATTGAAAAAAAAAATCAAGCGAGACCTACAGTACTCGCATATTATGATGTGTAACATGTGACAAAATACTTTATAAAAGGACGGCAAAGATACGGCAGACTAGGCTGTATATGGTCATAGATACCTTTGCCTTTTCCGCGCTTTTAAAGCCTGAAAAAATGTCATTTCCGTCCCATGGGACACATTTCCGTCCCATTTCACGAAATCTCTCCCACAAATTGCAGGAAAGCGAGAGCAAAGATGTTACACATCAAAAACTCGCACGCCCCCGTGACATAATGATTAGTTCATTAGTTTCGCATCTGGAGGTTCGCATTGCCGGCGGAGTCTAACTTTCTAAGACAGTGGAAGATCTCAGGTGGATTTTCTAAGCCCGCCTGGTCAGCTTCTACCATATTATCTAAGTTTTGCCGCCAAACATGAATTTCTAACAGCGTATATGTGGATTAGATGGCCAGTTTTTTCATTGCATTGGGGAATTTTGGTAAAGCTCGCTTCCATTTTCGGCATCATTTTAACTTACCATCAGGTGCGATGATGCCAAGGTTTTTACCAAGTCGATTTAAAAAAAATATCTAAAAATTGACATTACGACTTAATAGCGGTGTTTGCTGCTCGAGAATTAAAAAGATGTTTTGTATTCTAGCATTAATTACAGTGTAGCTGTGCTATTATTAAATCACAGACTCATACGTGCAGGGGTTTGAATCTAATGATAATGAAGACACAACAGTTTTTTGCTTTTTTTTTGCTTGAAGGATTCCGTCTGGTGACTAAGCCCGCGCTGTCTATCTGTCCGACCTTTATAAAACTTTATCTCTTGAACCGTAATAGTTAGCCGGCTGGATTTTCAGATGTATATATATATTTAAAAAAATCGAATGCGAGTCAGTCCGATCGTTCTATCCAACCTTTTTGCTTTTTTTTTAATGAAAGTATTTATCACAAATTTTTCATCAAGCATTGGAAATCACCTAACTTTAATAATTCTCAAGTTAAATATACTTTAATTATGTTTCCATAGCTTTCTTTCTCCATATCTCCGGTATAACGTTCGTTTTGGTCTAAAAACACTCACTGGAATGAGCTCTTTCATTTGAGCTATCGGTTGAGTTGCAGGGAAGCTAAGTGTGAACATTCAACGTTCACATTCTCGCACACCTCGCGGCTCGCCCACCGCGCACCCTCGATGTCCATGTGGCGGAGCCGCGGGTAAAAGCTAGTATGTATTATTGTTGCTGATTTATTAACAAATATAGTAAAATTTGGCAAAAAATAGTTTTTTTGTTTTTGCGCTATCGTAAAACCGGTAATAAATACAAGCGTCTTTGGTCTGATTGTACAAACCCATTTTCTAAAACAACAAATGATAAAAACTGGCTAAGTGTGAGTTGTTATCGCGGCAGGGATCCCGAACTGAATGAAAAATTTAAATGGTGAGTTAGTGAGAATAGCAAAATTTTAAACTTTACGGAAAAAAAATTAACAAATAATAAATTATTTTTAGCATTATAGCCCATAGTGGCTAGTGGACGTTTTTTGGCTGATATGATAACGATGATGATGATGATTAGCCGATAGAAGAATTGCCATAAAGCCATTGAGGTTATATAAAAAGCTGTTTCCCTCTGTTTCAAATTTTGTAGTGATAACAATATAGAAGTTACCAATAATAATTTCTGTTAACTCACCATACACCATACTACTGTGACGTGGTCCACGGGACTCCGGGGGTTGTAGCTCAAAAATGAAAGACTTGGAATACGTATTAAAAGATCACCAGCGATGACCATACGTAAAAATTGGAGAATGCTCTGTCGGCTGACTTATTATTGTTTCTTCATCGAATCCTATTATTTTCTTGCCATGACTTCTAGAACTTCAGCTCAGACGCGCGGATAACAAAAATATACTTATTGGAAAAGGGACCTCCGTCTTGGCTCACGGTCCACCATCGAATGAACATCTCTTGTTTTTGAAAAGTTTTCGTTTGACAAACCGATTCAAATTTAAATTAATACTCTTAATTCGATTCGCGCTGGCAAGGAAATAACCAAAGGAGTTGCAAGTGCCGAAATGTAGAGACATACGATCTCTACACTACATTCTCAGACTGTGACACTACCATACCATGAGTTGAAGGTCGCCTCACCACAAATACATCATGTAAGGGTTGCCTGTAATAAATAACTGAGTAGTGATTATTAAGTTTCAATAGCCCCCCCCCCCGTGCCTTCATCTTTAGATTTCATCTTTAGATTTTCTGCCTATCGACTATCTGTCCAGTAATACATAAATAGTCATATAATATTATAAAAAGTCAAGAGGTGCCTCCATATTTACTGTATTTTTCCCCCAACCACCAGCCTCGACGCAAAAAAGGGGTGTTATTAGTTAACGTGTGTATCTGTGTATGTGTTTGTGGCATCGTAGCTCCTAAACGGTTAACCCGATTGTGATTTAGTTAGTTATTTTTCTTTGAAATATTATAACTCAAAACAATGTGTTCGCCCGTTTGAAGATCGGTCTGATCGATTCGTTATTTGGGATCCTGTTACTTCAATGTTTAAACTGGTTCCCCCAACACAGGGAACCCTAGTGGGGGAATCAGGGTTTATTTATTCATTTGTTTCACAATTTATTGTAAACAGAAATAGGGACAAACAAACATTAAACATGATAAAACATACAAAAGGTACAGCTTATTTCTATAAGAAATTTCTTCCAGCAGACCTTCAGGGTTCTTCAGTTTTTGTAATATGTTTAAAAAAATTCAAATAAAAATGTTTTGTATTAGTAATGATATTGCAAGAAAATGAATATTGACTTGATTGCAGTATCACCTGGAATCTGCAGGATACCCAACTCCTCACCAACTTCAGCAGAAGTATCGTAACTTATCGGCTGAAATGGTTTCAAGGAGCAGGTGATAGTGGGATGGTAAAGAAAGGGTAGGAGAGGGGGGGCGGGGGGTTTCAATGTTAAAACTGAAAGAGGAGAGCAGCAGACTCGTCACGGTGTAGGTAACTGGTCATCTTACATAACGTGACCAATGTGTAAATATTAGGGATGCATCCGATACCGATACCGATATATCGGCGATACTTCGGGTTTGCCGATATATCGGTATCGGTGATATTTTTATGGCAGATTCATGGATACTTTTCAAATTTCGCGCTTCAAAAATGTAATGTAAACGCGCGTATTGTCCCATCTATTTCGTTGCAGACGAGGCATCTGTCGCATCTGAGAGACTATTTTCCACCGCAGGTCTTATTCAAACAGACTTGCGAAATCGCCTTTGCCCGCAAAACTTAAGAATGCTTTGTTTTTTAAATAAAAATCTTGGAAATGTTAATTTTGATTACTATTAGTTAATTGTGTTTTATTTATTTTACCTTCCTTTTTGAATTCAATAAGCGTATCGGTATCGGTATCAGTATCGCCGATATTTTTATAAGAGAATCGGTATCGTATCGCTCGAATCCACAAACAATTGTTGTGAACTCCTGGGACCTAACGTGACTACCTATTCGGCAGACGGCAATTGTATTGTAATTGTGACCAAACCCGGGCACAATCGTCGATTTGTATCTACGTGACCGGAACCCACCGTGGAGGATATACACTGTAAACTCTGTGTAATGTCACTCGATATAACAATTCACTCTATGAGACGTCAAAATTTTCTGGCTCTAGTTGTTTTCATTTGACGCTAATTTCTCCCTGTATAACGAAAGCGTCGGTGGCGTAAGGGCCGCTACTTCCTACCTGTCCGGGAGGTCGTGGTTCGATCCTGCCACGTACCAATGTGTTTTCGAATTTCGATTTCATATGTACGTTTATCCGACGCTCTTATACGGTGAAGGAAAACATCGTGAGGAAACCTGCACACGCCTGCGAAGAAACTCGAAGGTTGTGTGTGAAGTCGACCAACTCGCACTGGGCCCTCGTGGTCGACTAAGGCCCGACCGCCCTAATCCAAGGTAGGTTCGAGCTCCTCGGTGGGGAAGTATATGAGCTGATGTGATGATAACGAAAACTCTCATTAACGTCACAAAATGCCCGGTCCCTTGAGTGTCGCTGTATAGAGCTAACACTTTATTTCAGTTGAAATTGTTTTACTAATATATGTGACATCAATTCCGTACCCACGAGTATGACATTTCCAGAATTTAAGACGTTACTGTTTGTTCACTCATTAGATACCAGTACGTAACGTAGGATATTTTATAGAACAAAAATTCTTACAAATATTATAAATGTGAAAATGTGTTGTCTGTTTATCTGCTTGTTTGTTACTTTTCAGGCTTCAACACCTCGACCAATCTTAATGAACTTTGGCATGCAGGTAGCCTGTGTTACTAGAAAGGACATAGGTTACTTTTTAGCCCGTGAAAATAGCATAGTCCGATGCAGTTGCTGAGGGAACTAAAAAAAATACTTTTTATTTAGATAATTTCTATAACATCGCAACGGAACAATGGATTGTTATGATTTTTTGCACAGAGGTGGTTGAGGGGGTTGGAAATGACATAATTTACTAATTAGCATATCCTGACGTAGTTCCCGAGGGATTTCCAGAAAATCGGCTCGCACACAACTCACCCTCAAAGACAATCATAAAAACGATGTTCACGTTAGCGAAGCCGCGGGCAAGGTCAAGCCATACTCCACAAGCGGGGCCCACGTCCGGGTTGGTGGATGTTGTAGGGCTAGTGGTAGACACCCCCCCCCCCCGTTATAGTTTCACGAGCCGCCTGTTACTGACGCGGCTTAGCGATTGCGGTCTAGTGATAGCAACCGGCTCCAACGGTTTCACGTGCCTCTCGAAGCACGGAAACGGTCGAGAGAAATGCCACTAACAGTCAAACCTATCCATGTAAAGAACATGCAGTTAACCTACGAGACGAACGACTCAACTACGCAAGTCATACTGAACTACGATCCTTAATTATGTCGTCAATAATCACACTAATATTATAAAGGCGAAAGTTTGTGAGTGTGTGAGGTGTATGTTTGTTACTTCTTCACGCAAAAACTACTGAACGGATCTGGCTGAATTGGTAGGTAGACAAATTAGGACCAGGGTTAACACATAGGCTATCTTTTTTATCCGCTCGCGAGCCGCTTGCGGCTTGCGCACTGCGCACACTCGAAAAGTCATAGACACGTCCACGCGGGTGAAGCCGCGGGAAATAGCTAGTTAAATATAAATTGATCAACTTGCTGAATCCCGTAAAGTATTCTCCACAGGCGTAGAATGTTCAGTCTTCATGTGGTTTTGATGTTCATTGCAGACGAGGACGAGGCGACGACGTCCGGGCTGACGGAGGGCTCGCCGGACGAGCAGAGCCGCGTCATCTTCGTGAACCGGTCGCAGCCGCAGAAGTTCCTCGGCAACCGCATCTCCACCGCCAAGTACAGGTGAGTGAGCGAGACGAGGCGACGACGTCCGGGCTGACAGAGGGCTCGCAGGACGAGCAGAGCCGCGTCATCTTCGTGAACCGGTCGCAGCCGCAGAAGTTCCTCGGCAACCGCATCTCCACCGCCAAGTACAGGTACTCACTCGAGCGAGACGAGGCGACGACGTCCGGGCTGACGGAGGGCTCGCTGGACGAGCAGAGCTGCGTCATCTTCGTGAACCGGTCGCAGCCGCAGAAGTTCCTCGGCAACCGCATCTCCACCGCCAAGTACAGGTACTCACTCGAGCGAGACGAGGCGACGACGTCCGGGCTGACGGAGGGCTCGCCGGACGAGCAGAGCTGCGTCATCTTCGTGAACCGGTCGCAGCCGCAGAAGTTCCTCGGCAACCGCATCTCCACCGCCAAGTACAGGTACTCACTCGAGCGAGACGAGGCGACGACGTCCGGGCTGACGGAGGGCTCGCCGGACGAGCAGAGCTGCGTCATCTTCGTGAACCGGTCGCAGCCGCAGAAGTTCCTCGGCAACCGCATCTCCACCGCCAAGTACAGGTACTCACTCGAGCGAGACGAGGCGACGACGTCCGGGCTGACGGAGGGCTCGCCGGACGAGCAGAGCTGCGTCATCTTCGTGAACCGGTCGCAGCCGCAGAAGTTCCTCGGCAACCGTATCCCCACCGCCAAGTACAGGTACTCACTCGAGCGAGACGAGGCGACGACGTCCGGGCTGACGGAGGGCTCGCCGGACGAGCAGAGCCGCGTCATCTTCGTGAACCGGTCGCAGCCGCAGAAGTTCCTCGGCAACCGCATCCCCACCGCCAAGTACAGGTACTCACTCGAGCGAGACGACAACGACAACGACAAGCAAGGCTTGATAGGACAGAACCTGCTTCTAATTTGATTTTCTAGCTATCAAATGATAATTTGAGTAATCACGAATATATCAATGAAATATGTAACACTATTGACATGGCTACAGAATGGTTGACATCAATTAATTTGAAATTAAATCTAGATAAGACTAAAATTATAGAATTTAGGAATTATAAAAAGGAACCACATTATTTAAATATCATTATTTGTGGTAAAGCAGTAGAATTAGTTAATGACATTAAATTTTTAGGAATTACAATTGATACTCATTTGAATTGGAAATCTCATATTGAAACGATCAACAAGAAGATATCAAGTAAATGTTATGCTTTGTCTATACTAAGTAATGTGACTTCAACAGAAGTTAGTCGAAATGCATATTATGGCTACGTTTATCCACTTTTGACATATGGCATCATATATTGGGGTAACTCTGTAAATGTTAACTCTACTTTTATATTACAAAAACGATGTCTAAGGATCATCTACAAAATACCTAGCACTGAGTCTCTAAGGTCTGTATTCAAAGAACAAAAATATCTTACAGTAATTAGTATATATATATATATATATACTGGAAATGTGTGTGTTTGTAAAAAACCATAGAGAACATTTTACTAGAAAAAATTAAATCTATCATAGAAATGTTCTACGCAGCCAATATAAATATGACATGTGCGTTGTGTTAGCTAAAAGCTACATATTTAATCAAAGTGCTGTAGTTGTAGGTGCTAATTTTTTTAATCACTTACCAATGTATATCAAGTCATTAGATGGTACTAAATTTAAAAAAAACACTAAAAGATTGGTTGACAGACAAGGTATTTTATACTTTAGAAGAATATTTTTCAAATTAATTTATACTTGCTTTTTATGTTTTAGTTTTTGAATAAAATTATGACTGTACTTTAAATGTTAAACCATGACTATTGTATGCCCGAAATGGGTAAACTGATGATACTAATTAATTGTAACAACTATATTACTCAGTTTTGACAATAAATATTATCTTATCTTATCTAAATCTAGAAGCTTTGGCATCCATACTAACCCTTTCTCGGAAGAAATGCACTATTTCCACTCCGTACCAAATTAAAAACCCCATATCCAATGACCACGTTATCTTTAACAGTTTGTTTTGACAATGACTTAGAATAAATCATGAGAGCCCCGAGAAAATAAGCACGGATATCCCATGGTTAAAGAGGCACGGGCTACATTTATAAATTGAAACAATTTAATTGCTAATTTGGCATGCGTGCGCGCAGTATTCGTTACCACTCGTCAGGTTTACAAGGCGCTAACTGCGCGCCGCTTTAATTGTCGCCTTCACGTACCTATATACTACTGTACTGATAGTATGTGTGACTCACATCATAGTCGCGCTGTATATTTTACAGTTAAAAGCCGTTTTTAGTTAAAACGCGTTTTATCTAGTTAGAATTACTTAGTTTTATCTGATATTTAATTTTCAGCATCAGTAAATTCCAGTTGTAACAAACGTATTTAGTAAAAACTAGTTTCAACTAGAGAAAATGCGTTTTAACTAAAAACGGCTTTTAACTGTAACCACATGTTGCAAGTACATTGTCAAAGTCGTGATATTATAGTTTCACTAGTAAAATTTAGTGAAATTATAGTTGCACGGTAAACTATCAATTGCACGTCCATTTCTTACAATTTCACGGCCTATTCTTAGTGTCATCTATAAAACCGATGATTTCTTCTTCTGCGAAGCATTTTGCTACCCCATTTTGACTGTTTATTAAATCAAACCTGACCGAACCTAACATCGCTCGCTTCGCTTGCTCATTTAGTGTTTTTGTACTGTCACTATAGTCAAAATATATAATATATTAGTACTAACGTAGGTACTATAGTGGCCCCGTGAAATTATAATGACACTAAGAATAGTCCGTGAAATCGTAAGAAATGGAGCCGATTGACAATTTACCGTGCAATTATAGGTTCACACATTTTTACTAGTAAAATTATAGTATCACGACTTTGACAATATACTTGCGTTGCGATATATACATTAAAATGAAATGCTTGGATCAGTTGGGACAGAAATTGATATTCCTAAACCAGAAAAAAACATCATAAACTTACGTACCATTGCTTTAACGGTGAAGGAAAACATCGCGAGGAAACCTGCACACGCCTGCGAAGAAACTCCGAAGGTTGTGTGTGAAGTCGACCAACCCGCACTGGGCCCGCGTGATCCACTAAGGCCCGATCGTCGTAATTCCAGGTAGGCTCGAGCCCCTCGGTGGGGACGTATATGAGCTGATGTGATGAAGTGACGATGAATCTGAAAATGGAAGCGAGCTTACCAAGATTCCCCAACGAAATGGAGAACTGAATATGATATATCACATCAGTGCTGTTTGGGGGCGGCAAGATCTTTGTACTTGTGTGTTGCTGTATGGCCAACCCGCACTGGGCCCGCGTGGTCGACTAAGGCCTGATCGCCCTAATTAAGTTTAGGCTCGAGCCCCTCGGCGGGGTCGACGTATATGCACTGATATGATGAAACCAGGAGACCTCTGAGGATTGAAAAACGAAGTGGTGAAATCCAGAAATCCTCAAAAGGCGAGGTCATAACAAGAAATGATCGCAGACCGTCTAAACGGTTTAGAAGCAATTTTAAGAGTTTAGAGAGCGTTTCGACATATCTAGTTACGTAGTTAGGGTGGCCGAGCGAGCGAATGTGCGCAAGGTTGCGGGGCTGGATGCGTCGCGTCGGTACAGTCGGGAGGTGCACAGGTGCGTGTCCCACAGTGACGAGTACGGACATTCGATGAGGACATACAGTTTCAGCAAAGGTTTCAGCTTGGCGAGGTACACACACAAGTTCCAACTGTACAAGGCCTACATATGATTTCAAACATTGACTCGAATGTTAAGCTATTGCATAGCTTTTATCGCGGGCTTTGAGCGCGGCGACCGAATCAAGAAATTCCGCAACAAAAATAAAACCTAACACCCCACGCTCGGCCGAGTTCTAAAAACTTCAAGTGCCATCTATTAGCGATTTGCGGTACTAAAAGGACTTAGTAAATTTTACTGGTGTAACTTTCTTAGTGTTAATTTATTACATAAACATCCCGCGCCCCAAGGACTATATGGTAAAAACTGCATAATAAAAAATAAATATTAAATTTAATTGCATAAGTTGATAAAAAATACTATGCAATAGCTTTACCGCGGCAGTCCCCGAGTGCTACAGGTTTTTTTTTACCATTCCCACGAACAGAAGTTAAAAAGTACGTCACACCTACCAAGAACCACGTGGCCTGTCAGGTGTATATCCGATAGGCGTATATCTCAATCCAGCGCGTGACAGATATCCCTCGGCCCTGGCCTTCCTGGCGCGCGGCCAACGGATATAGTGACTGTGCTATACACAAGTGATTATAGCCTGTTGTTAACACGAATTGCGACAGATTAAGTTGACGTCTAATGTCTTCACGTCCCAAATACCGCTGTGTCTCAAGAATGAGGTCTTTGACCAGTGTGTGTTGCCAGTGATGACTTACGGAACTGAGACATGGTCGCTTACTATGGTCCTCATAAGAAGGCTCAAGGTCACTCAAAGGGCAATTGAGCTTGCTATGCTCGGAGTTTCTCTAAGTGATCGAATCAGAAACGAGGAGATCCGCAGGAGAACTAAAGTAACCGACAGCTCACAGAATCCCTAAACTGAAGTGGCAGTGGGCAGGGCACATAGCTCGTAGAACAGATGGCCGTTGGGGCAGTAAAGTTCTCGAGTGGCGACCATGCGCCGGAAAACGTAGCGTGGGCAGGCCTCCCACGCGGCGGACCGACGACCTGGTTAAGATCCCGGTTAGCCGATGGATGCGGGCAGCGCAGGACCGATCGTCGTGGAAATCCTTGAGGGAGGCCTATGTCCAGCAGTGAACGTTTTTCGGCTGATATGAAGATGATAATGATAATGAAGTTGACGTAACCGTAAAGGTTATTGTAAACATTTACCCTTATAATAGGATTATTACATTGTCCGTCTGTCTATCTGTCTGTCAAGACGCTATTTCCCAGGAACGCGTGGCGGTATAAAGTTGAAATTAATATCTATGGTCCCTTGAAACTTTGAAAAGTCAAGCTTCTAAGTCAAAACAATAAAAGATACGGCCATCCCGTATTATTTTTTATTAAAAATTTTAGTGCGTCTGGCTACACATCACCTGATGGTACGTGCCGATGCAGCCGAAGATGTAACATGCAAGCTCAAATAGAGTCTATTCACTCTCGTCTTTAATATTCCTAAATTATATGAATCGGGGAATACAGGCGCCGGCAGGGAATTCCACAGAAGCAAAACGCTTCGTGCCTAAAGGTGGAACATTAACGACAAACTAGTCAACAAGGAACACTTATAGCTAGGTTCTAAATTATCATAATAATTATTTTGTTTGATAAGTATCTTGATAATTATCGGCGTTGATTCTTATTTTAAACTTTTTAATTTTTACTAAAAATAAAAATATTTGGTAGAGAAAGTAACAAAATATTGTTTCAGTGTGAGTTTAATCACGGTTATTAGTTTATTTATTAATCAACAATTCATTTTTGTTCCTTTTTTTCGGAGTGAGAGCTTTGACGCGTTTCGAAACGTCCAATCGTGTGAGGCTAGCTTTTTCTCAAACGTAACTATAATATTAAGTACTGTTTTGTTTTTACAATTGAATAATTATCAATGTTATAATTATCGACAACTAATATGATAAATATCAATGATAATTATCACTTCGAACCCTGACTTGTAGTTTTGCCATGTCCGTCTGTCTGTCCGTCGTTCCGCGGTTTAACTCAAAGACGCTTAGTACTAGAAAGCTGTGATTTGATATGGGTATACATATTAACTACGTTGACAAAATAGTAAAATAAAATGTTGAAAAAAAAATCTTAGTGTAGTTAGTCTACACGTAAATAAAAAAATGGGGGCGATATTTTTTTCTCGTCTATCCTATGTGATGGAGTGCCGTTCGACGGGGCCTTTAGAAGTGTCGCCGAGGTGCGACAACCATTGTGCGGTGCAGGGATCGCTTTGCGAAATATTACGCTTTAAAGTGCATTTTTTTTAACCAACAATTAGGTGAAAAAAATAGTAAGTCTTAATTTAGGAGTAATAGTCGACCAAGATTTGCGCTTGGATTTGTAAAAAGTTCACAGATTTTCTATGCGAAATGTTGTATTATTACAAAATAACTACAAAAATAGTTGTGCTTTTTAAAACATACATTTATTTTTTGAAAAGACTACGGAAGCACCGCCAGTAATATATAATTCATTCTTCTTCTTTTCGTGTCGATGGGTTCTTCTCTACAGCAATCTCGACCAGAAAGTGGCCGCTCCGATGGCCCTTTCCGTTGCGTCGACTAGGTCTCGCTCGCTACAGGAGTAGGGCAGGCTGGGCATGTGAGGAGGTACGCCATGGTCTGTGGTGCGGTTCCGCAGCTGCACTGCGTTTGCTGGTTGGTCTGCATGCCCCACTTTATCAAGTTCTCCTTGCAGCGACCCACCTGTGTTCGGAGACGATTTAATGACTTCCACGTTGGCCATGGGGTCTTATATCCTGCAGGCAGCTCTTCTGATGGTTGCACGTACACCCTTGGTGGGGGGCGTTTTTGTCGCCATACAGAGCAACGCTTCTCAGAAGCAGTACCCACCAAGGGTTCCGTGCTCCTCAGGAAACTTTTTCTGCTTTTGAGACGGGGTGGCGGAGGTCTGTGGCCAAACAGTGGGTGCCTTTTATCGCGTTCCTGCTTCGATTTTTCTGCAGCGCATGTTATCTCCCTACGGATTTCAGGGGGGGCAATTCCTGCTAGTGGGTACAGTTTATTTAGCGGGGTAGGTTTCAGGCAGCCAGTGACAATTCGACAGGTTTCATTTAAGGCCGCATTTACCTGCACTGCGTGTGTGGACCGGTGCCAAACTAGGCACGCATATTCACCTGCGGAGTAGCACAGTGCTAGACCAGTGGTAAGTAAGGTGTGGGCTGATGCGCCCCAGTTCGTTGAAGTTAGTTTTCGGAGAAGATTATTCCGTGAGTCCACCTTCTGGCGCGTGTTTTTGCAGTGGGTTTTAAATGTGAGCGTTCTGTCCAGTGTCACACCCAGATATTTTGGGTGAAAGCTAGGCTCTATGGGTACCCCTTGCCAAACGACGTTAAGTGACCTTTTTGCATAGTGATTTCGGAGATGGAAAGCGCAAGTTTGGGTTTTCGACGGGTTTGGTCTCAGGCAGTTGGCTTGGTAATATTTTCCCAAGGTATCCAGTGCTGCACTTAGTGTTATTTCTACATTCTCAAAGCTGTCGCACCGTGTCGCCAGCGCCAAGTCGTCAGCGTACAGGAAGCGGCACGTGTCTGGTGGATTGGGCTTGTCGTTAGTATAGATGTTGAATAAAGTGGGAGCTAGTACGCTACCTTGTGGGAGACCATTCTTTTGGTTGCGCCATCGACTTTTCTCCAAGTTAAGATGGACCTGAAAACGGCGATTGCAAAGTAGCTCTTTGAGGATATTAACAAACCCAGGGTCTTTAGTCAGTCCAGCAACCTTTACCAGAAGCATCTGAGTGTTCACAGTATCATACGCAGCTGATAGGTCGACAAAAGCTACACCTGTGATCTTACCCAGCTCGTAGCCGTCCTCGATGAACTGTGTGAGGCCTAAGGTTTGACCAGTTGTAGATTTCCTTGGTCTGAAGCCTGCTTGTTCGTGTATGAACTGCGGCTCAGCAATCGGTACGAGTCGATTCAAGAGGAGGCGCTCAAAAAGTTTATACATGTGGCAAAGCAGAGAAATAGGTCGGTAATTTTTTGCCTCCTTTGGACACTTCCCAGGCTTGAGGAGCGCAACAACTCTGGACTTCCGCCAGGCCTTTGGTATTTTAAGCGTCAGAAGACAGCTGTTAAAGAGCTCCAGAAGCCAGGATATTGCTGGTGGACCCAGATGTTTTATTTGTTCCACTGTGAGGTCATCAACACCGGCTGCCTTCCCGTTTTTTAGTTGCTTTACAGCAGACGTGAGCTCGGTGAGTGTTATGGGCTTGCTTATCTCATTATTAGTTTCCTGCGGCTTAGGTGGTGCTGATGTTCTTGGGAGGCGGTGTGAAGGCTTAATTCATTGACGGAAGTCTACTTTGCGCGAGTTCGTCTCGCACTTGGCCGGTTTTTTGTCACATATTTTAATAGCTTGCAAATAAATCGAAACCTATAATCATCAAATTTGGCAAGAAGCAAGGTTTCACAGCACAAGTAAAGAAAAAACTGCAAAAATTTTAAATTCTTAGTTATAATACATATCAAATCATCTTTTTCATCATATCAACCGAAAGATGTCTCCGGCTGGATAAAGTCATCCCCCAAGGATTTCTACAACGACCGGTCCTGCACTGCCCGCATCGAGATGCTTCCCGCGACCCTTCACCAGGTCTTCGGTCCACCGAGTAGGAGGCCTTGCTACGCTACGTCTTCCGGTTCGCGGTCGCCCCGCCCACTGCCACTTAAGATTAGTAATTCTGAAAGCTTTGTTTCTCCTACGGATCTCCTCGTTTCCGATTCGATCACGCAGTAAAAGACCATGTCTCAGTTTGTTCCGTATGTCATCGCGAGCAACACACTGGTCGAAACCTTAGTCTTGCTTGAGACACTGCGAAGAGCACAATCAGCCACTATGCTTGGCGTTTGAGGTGTATGAGAAAGCCTTTAATTCGGTCGATACCTGGGCTGTGCTACAGTCTCTCCAACGGTGCCGAATTATGACTATCGATACATCGAGGTATTGAAGGGTTTACATGAAAACGCCACCATGTCGGTTCGCCTCCAGGATAAAAACTCGGAACTGTTCACCGCCCGCCCTGGATGATGTTTTTAAACTTTTGGACTGTGCTGGACTCGGCATCAATATCAACGGCGAGTACATCACCCACCTTCGATTCGCTGACGATATCGTGGTCATGGCTGAGACTATGGACGACTTAGGCACAATGCTCGATAGCCTCAGTAGAGCCTTTCAACAAGTAGGTCTTAGAAAATCATGTCAAACGTCCGTGTCGCACCTACTCACCTGAAGGTTGGAGGCTCTACATTCGAGGTTTTTGCCGATATATGTGTACCTGGGACAAATAGTCCAGTTAGGTAGGTCCAACTTCGAGAAAGAGATCAATCGTCGAACCCAGCTCGACTGGGTAGCGTTTGGGAAGCTTCGCAATATCTTCACGTCCCGGATTATGACGTCAACGGTGCCGAATTATGACTATCGATACATCGAGGTATTGAAGGGTTTGCATGAAAACGCCACCATGTCGGTTCAGGCGCGCTTAAAAAAGGCCCTACCGCCATCCAAACCGAGTCTTACAAAGTTAGATCCAGCCGGGAATCGAACCTAGGACTCGGAAGCGAACGGACTTACCATTACGGCATAGAGGCGTTCAAAATGTTTCGACCTACTCGTACTGTATTTTTTTTAATATTGCAGAGAGATGTGCGAGCCTGAAGTTACCCACTCAAGTATTGATTCTATGCCTTCAGTGTTGCCAAAGAATAAAAAACTGTTTTGGTTTTGCGATACGGTGCTAGTCAGTTGCCCATTGGTTTTGATTTAAAGGTTTGCTGATAGAGATCCCCGTATGGGATAAGGCCGTCTTTGTACATGCAATTCCTATAATCCTACTAATAAACGCGAAAGTTTGTAAGAATGTATGGATGTATGTTTGTTACTCTTTCACGCAAAAACTACTAAACGGATCTGACTGAAATTTGGTAGGTAGACAGATTAGGAGCTGGATTAACACATAGGCTACTTTTTTCCACGCTCACGAGCCTTGTGGCTCTCGCACTGCGCACCCTCGAAAAGTCATAGAAACGTCCACGCGGGTGAAGCCGCGGGAAACAACTAGTGTATTATAATTTTTGAAATAACGATATTGTTAATTTACTCATACAGGCCAAGTTTACTTTCATAATGGAACAGTGTATTTTGACAAACTAAATAAAATAAAAAATGAAAGTAGTGTTTTAATTTTTTGTCCAATAAGGAGATCATAAACAAACATCTACATTAAATGTTGTCATATCACAGAACAGTACGTCTCGTCTCGTCTCGTCGGTCGTAAATAGGCACTCCTCCTCGACAAGTGCGACCTCGAAAGCAAAGTATATATATATATATATATTAGTACTAACATACAGTATGGACTCTCCCTGCCGCTCTCTAGATTGCGACCTCACCCCCTCGTCACTCAGATTGATACAGATTGGTTACAGTTTGGTTGTCGAACGTATGGGATTTCGCCGAGATTTTGTTTGCTCCGTCATTTGTTTTTAGAAATGTCATTTCACGACCATTTGTATGCAGTGTCCGGGGTGTACCGAAAGTAAACGCAATTTAAGTCTGCAAATAGCATTATCTATCTGTATATCTACCGGCCGCGCCGCCCGCGCCGCCCGCGCCGCCCGCGCCGCCCGCGCCGCCGCCGCCGAATGTTTTGCTAAGCGCGATAGTAACACCAAACATTCATAAGTAAACGAACGAAACGACATCAATGTGAAGTAAGTTTTAACCGCCTCGCCACCGTGGCGTAATGGTTAGTCCATTAGCTTTACATCAGGAGGTCGCGGGTTCGATACCAGGCGGAGTCTAACTTTGTAAGACTCGGTTTGGTTGGTGGAAGGGCATTTTTTAAGCCCGCCTGGTTAGCTACCACCAGCTTATTTAAGTCTTATTTTATTTTAATTGCAAGACCAACAACTAATATTACTAACAAAATTACATAAAACAGCAGAAAGCTAATAAGTCTTCATTAATAAATATAAAACTAAAAAACAGCAGATAAAGAAAATAAGCCATACAGCAACACACAAGTACAAAGATCTTGCCGCCCCCAAACAGCACTGATGTGATATATCGTATCCAGTTCTCCATTTCGTTGGGGAATCTTGGTAAGCTCGCTTCCATTTTCAGCATCATCGTCCGTCACTTCATCACATCAGCTCATATACGTCCCCACCGAGGGCCTCGAGCCTACCTGGAATAAGGACGATCGGGCCTTAGTGGATCACGCGGGCCCAGTGCGGGTTGGTCGACTTCACACACAACCTTCGGAGTTTCTTCGCAGGCGTATGCAGGTTTCCTCACGATGTTTTCCTTCACCGTATGAGAGCGTCGGATAAACGCAAATATGAAATCCAAATTCGAAAAACATTAGTACGGGGCAAGATCGAACCACGACCTCCCGGACAGGAGGTAGCGGCCCTTGCCATTACGCCACCGACGCTCTACCATCGTTACTTACCATCAGGTGAAATGATGCAAGGGCTTACCAATTCTGGATAAAAAAAATGTGACAAACGTGACTGCAGTTTATGTAACTTATTTTGATTCTCAAAGAACTGGACCAATTATTGTCCTGAATGTTGTTCGCATGCGATAGCGCTTACTCCATAGTAGTTGAGGAAGAGTAGTACGTCTTTATTATTTCTGTTTTTTCTCATAGCCAATATCAGTTGGCAACTTGTGAAGCTTCTCGCCGCCACTCGCAGCGATAACTCTTCGCAAAGCGGCGGTAGATTGCAATTAATAACTTCAATTTCTTGTACGCCCTCTTGGCGAAACTAATTGTCAGACTTTGGATCTCTTCAGCTTGGCTAACATGACTGTAAGCCTTGGCTACATTTTCTGGAACTTATTGGCTTTGTCATGAGAGGCGCTTCTGCTCTCTGTAACACTTTTGGCAACTAATATATAGGGTGTTAGGTTAAACACCTGCATCCTTGACACTGGTAATTCCGTATCATGTTTAGACTCGAAAACCAATAAAAACAACACCATTAAAGACATATTTTTTAATAGTATTATTCTAAATATTAATGCGTGTAAGGCGAATGAACTCGTTACTTGTGACCCGTCATGAACTTTCTTGGCGACAGCGGGGGTGCGGAGGGGTGGGACGGCGCTCGCGCCGCGAGCGGGGTCAACGGCCACCGACCGCCGCTGACCATTCACGGGTTCATTCACCTATTAGGCGCATCCAGCACGCTTATTGTATTAATATTTAGAATACAATAATAATAGAAAAAAAGAAGTTTTAAAAGGTGTATTTTTTATTGGTTTTCGACTCTAAACATGATACTTCAAGTATGCAGGTGTTTAACCTAACATCCTGTATATAATAATAATAATAATTTATTTATTTGATCTCTTTCACAATAGTTACGTTATTGCTAACAATCTCTGTATATACTTTGCTTTTGATGTTGGAACGCCATGCTTTATTTCTTGACAGACTATATAATACACGAAGGTGGTTGTAAAGTCGAGGTCTGTCTGGTGAGCTCGTCACACTTGGCGTGGAGCTCTTTACGTCATCGTACTTCAATGGCACACCCGAAGATTATTGTAACTGTAAATTTTGGTTAACTCAGATCAAAAATGGCACACTAGACGATTATTGTAACTGTAACTTGTGATTAACTCAGATCAAAAATGGCACACTAGAAGATTATTGTAACAGTAAATTTTGGTTAACTCAGATCAAAAATGGCACACCAGAAGATGATTGTAACTGCAACTTATGGTTAACTCAGATCAAAACTTTTGATCTGAGATGGTAAAATATTTTATGCAAGTTACGAGAGACCATGTTCGAATCCAACTCGGCGGCTGCGCAGCGTTCTTGAATATCATTAAGTCCCAACCCTAAATAGTGCAGTGTCTCAAGACTAAGGTATTCGACCAGTGTGTGTTGCCAGTGATGATATACGGAACTGAGACATGGTCGCTTACTACGGGCAACTACGGGCCTCATAATTAGATGGCAGTGAGGGGGATGATTTGTGGCTGATATATGATAAGATGAGGGGGGGCACATATCTCGTAGAACAGATGGTCGTTGGGACTTGGAACAGTAAAGTTCGCGAGTGGCGACTGCGCACCGGAAGATGTTCCGTTAACAGGCCTCCCACTCGGTGGAACGACGACCTGGAGATGGTCGTGGGAATGCAGGATGCCAGCAGCGCAGGTATGGCCGTTGTGGAATTCCTTGAGGAGGCCTGTGTCCAGCTGTCGTCATCTTTTCCTGCCCTACCTGCCACCAACCAGCTTACTGCGTTCCGGTGGGTGAGGCGGCAAACCTTAACAATAGATTTTATTATTTAACTTTCCATCAGGTTAGCTACATTTTCCAGTACAAAAAACCTATTATAAATTGTTATTATTTTGTCAACAGCATACCATCTTTCTTACCGCTGTTCCTGTTCGAGCAGTTCCGGCGATACTCCAACATCTTCTTCTTCCTCATCGCGATGCTTCAGCAGATCCCCGACGTCTCCCCCACGGGGAGGTGGACCACCCTCACGCCTCTCATACTAATCCTCAGCGTCAGCGCCATCAAAGAAATAGTGGAGGACTTTGTAAGTTATCTTATCCTCCATAAAGAAAAGTATGTGTTTATGTATATTCTTTATTGCACACAAATATTTACATAAAAAACGCTTACAAAGAATACAAAGGTGGACTTATCTCTATAAGAAGTATCTTCCAGCCAACCTTACCTTATAATTATTTATTTATTTTTTATTTATGTAGTATTTACCAGTACCATATAGTCCTTGGGGCGCGGGATGTTTATGTAATAAATTAACACTAAGAAAGTTCATCATCATCATCAATCGCCATCGCCATCGTCATCGTCATCATCATCATAATCATCATGGACAGATAGATGGCACTGTAAGTTTTTTAGAACTCAATATATTTGTTTTTTGAGGTGTCAGGTTTTATTTTCGTTACGAAATTTCTTGATTCGGTCCCTCAAAGCCCGCGATAAAAGCTATACAATAGCTTAATACTACATCGCAGCTTGTGATATTTATGCGGAATCCACATTAGAAACCCGCGTGCTTCGTTATTTATACTATAAAACTAGCTTTCGCCCGCGGCTTCACCCGCGTGGACATGGTTTTAAGGACTGCCTTTGAGGGTGAGTGGTGCGCAGCGGCTCACGAGCGTGGACAGGAGTTCACTCGGGAACTACATTGAGCTATTCTGGTTAGCAGTCTATGCTACTCCCACCCCCTCAACTATTTCTATACAAAAAATTATGTCAATTCGTTGCTCCTTTGCGACGCCGACGTGCGCGAGCGTGAAAATGAGTTTTCCCTAGATCCCTCGGGAACTATCTCCTAATTAGTAATTTATGTCATTTCCCACCCCCTCACTATCTCTGTGCGAGAAATCACACCAATCCGTTGCTCCGTTGCGATGTCCCTCAGCAACAGGAACTGTATCGGGCCATGCTATTTTCACGGGCTAAAAAATAGCCTTTTTTTTACTTCCTCGTGATACAGGTTATCTGCATGCCAAATTTCGTCAAGATTGGTTGAGGTATTGATGCTTGAAGAGGTAACAAACAAACACATTGTCACATTTAATAATATTACTAGCTTTTGCACGCAGCTTCGCCCGCGTGGAAATCATTTTTATGACTGTCTTTGAGGGTGAGTGGTGCGCGAGCCGAAAGCGGCTCACGAGCGTGCACATGAGTTTTCTCTTGATTCTTCAGGAACTATATCAGGCGATAGTCAGTTCTCCATTGCGTTGGAGAATCTTGGTAAGCCCGCTTCCATCTTCGGCATGATCGTCACTTACCATCAGGTGAGATGATGCCAAGGGCTTACCAATTGTAAATAATAATAAAAAAACTGATTAGCAGTCCATGTTATTTCCCACCACCTTAACCAACTCTGTGCAAAAATCACACCAATCCGTTGCTCCTTTGCGATTTTAAAGAAATTAACCAAAAAAAGAGTAATTTTTCAGTTACCTCACGAACGTCTTCGGATGATGCTATTTACTTGGGGAAAGAGTAGCCTATGTCCTTCCCAGTCACTATGTAGAAAGTAAATGTCATCAAGATTGGTCGAGGTTTTGAAGCATGAGAAGGTAACAAACAAACACATTTTCACATTTATAATATTAGTAAGGATTATTGGTACTCGTCGAAGATGTCTCGTAATGTTTAAGGACATAGGAGACCTTCGGACATAAAACTATCTGTAGAACAACCATGGACAAGCAGTTAAATGTACGAGACAAAGGTAGTTCGCTGACAAAAGGCGTAGGTTTTTTAAAAAACAATAGCGAATTAGGGATGACGAATGCTAGTCATCTGATTTACTTTTTATCATCTGTCAAAAACGACACTTTGTTCTATAAATGTTTGAAATACCTAGGCGTGACGTCATAGTTTTGCAGCGTCATTTATATGTCCATTTTGTAATTTTGGTGAATGAAAAATCGAAGACTTGAGAGAAAACAAAACGAGTAAGGTTTTCCGAAGTTTAAGTAGGAGGGCAATTTACTCGTAGTGATCAAGAGTTCTTAATTTATTTCTGATCCTGTCGTCATCCCTATTGTTTTTTTTTTAAATGAACAACCCAGTGCAGTAAACCTTATAATGTCCTTGTTATTCACAAAGTTTCATTAAAATCGTTAGAGCAGTCCTTGAGAAAAAATAACAAACATCAACCTAGATTTGTACCTGATTTTTTTTGGAATAAAGAATTACCCAGTGCAGTAAGCCTTATTATGTCCTTGTTATTCACAAAGTTTCATTAAACTTGTTATTTCGTTTATTCGTAGCGTTGAAAGTGTATTCCTTTCCCTCCTCGCAGAAGCGGCACAGAGCAGACGACGAGACGAACAACCGAAACGTGGAGGTCCTCCGGGAGGGGCGGTGGATGTCCGTCCGGTGGAAGAACCTGATGGTGGGTGACGTCGCCAAGGTGCTCAACAACCAGTTCTTCCCGGCGGACCTGGTGCTGCTGTCGTCCAGGTCAGTTTGGAGTTACACGAGTGTACGATATACATACGTACATGTTATTTATTTTTAAATAATTTTGCTAAGATTTGGAAACTGTTGCGCTTCTACAGTGTACTTAGCCCGCGACCCAGTTTAGAGTGCATTGACGAACGACGACTTAGCATCATTTTATAATTTTTTAAATTAGTGTTCAAGTAGAGGTCCATCTGACAAGACCATTGCATTTCATTTGGGACCACCTCTAGGACACTCACTGACATTGACATTGCATATCCTATACAAGATCATATCCTGTACAATATTTTTTGGTCCTTCGAGCCGGATTGATGGATTAATTTGTGAGAAGGAAGGTACACTTAAATCACTCTTGACATGCGAAGTGAGTGCACACCGACAGAACCGTTTTGCCATAGTAACTTGTCCTCTATCTGTGGCCTCGGCCCCGCACTTACCGAATTATACTATCTGTTTCCTGAGCACTCACACAAATGCAAAAATCATGTGAGGCTAACGTGTAACATTCTTCTTCTTCTTTCTATGCCTCTTCCCATTATGTTGGGTCGGCCCTCCTCGTTTTTATGCGCCAGGTCTGTCCTGGGTTGTCTCTTAGTTCAGCTGGGCCTGTTCCAAATCCCTTGGTATGGTGGACCACCACGTACGTAGCAAGCGGGCGACCTCTACCTCGCTTGTTGTACCAAACTTCAGCCAGATCCGTTCAGTAGTTTTTGCGTGAAGAAGTAACAAACATACACACTCACACACTCGCAAACTTTCGCCTTTATAATATTAAGTGTGACTATATACTAAATTTCATCCAAATCGTTAGAGCTTTTTCCGAGAAACCAATTTTATAATTGTATTGTAGAATTGTTCTTTAGAAGTATTTTGACTAGTTTTTCTTAATGGCACCTGCCTTTAAACTAATCAATTGTACGCCAAACCGTATCTAATCACGGATCAATCATTATAGTCCTACTAATATTTTAAACGCGTAAGTTTGTAAGAATGTATAGATGTTATTTTTTTACTCAAAAACTACTGAACGGATCTGGCAAAAATTTGGTAGGTAGACAGATTAGGACCTGGATTAACACATAGGCTACTTTTTTCCACGCTCTGCGGCTCGCGCACTGCGCATCCTCGAAAAGTCATAGAAACGTCCACGCGGGTGAAGCCGCGGGGAACGGCTAGTGTAAAATAAATGTTTACTTGGGCAACGCGCGCGCGGTGTGCGACACGGCGTTGATGAGAAATCAATAGCGGCGTGAGCTTTGGGTAATAGTTATTCTAATAATGTGCGTGTACTACATTGTATACCTAATTATTTAACCACCTCCGTGGCGTAATGGTTTAGTCCATTAGCTTCACATCACGAGGTCGCGGGTTCCATTCCCGGCGGATTGTCACTTTGCAAGACTCGGTTTGGTTGGTGGTAGGGCATTTTCTAAGCTCGTCTGGCTAGCTACCACCATCTTATCTAAGTCTTGTCGCCAAACATCAATGCCAACAACATTGATGTGTTCCGGCTTGAAGATAAGATAGCCAGTTCCCTATTGCGTTGGGGAATCTTAGTAAGCCCGTTTCCATCTTCTGCATCATCGTCACTTATCATCAAGTGAGATGATGCCAAGGGCTTAGCAATGTGAATAAAAATAAAAATAACTTACTTTTTTTGGCACACGTTATATTTGGACAGTTTTGTGTCAGAACTTGTAATTATTAAATGTATAAATTAATGCCCTATGTTGTGAATATCAGATTCATATCGTTATTGAATTAATTGATTCGATGAGAGAATAAAACGTGAAAGAAAATTAAATTAATTAGGTACGTTAACCGACCTTCCAAGAAGGGGGGGGGGGGGGGGGGGTAATATTTAACGGGTGTGTATATGTCTTTTTCTTTAGCTAAGCCGGTCGGTAGCCTGAACGGCTTGACGGATTTCCGAGTGCGAGGTGTCGTAAGGTTTATTTTGATTCCCTGTTAATATGTCGCTGACGTTACGTAGAGTCCGTTGATTTCCAAAACGGCGCGCTAAATAGCGCCGGATTGTAAAACGGCGGATTTTGCGCCGCTTTGTAAACTAGGTATCAACTGAGATAAAAAACGGATAATTTATTGTTCTTCGGAGCATTCTGCTATCCAGGGCTGTTTGACTGTATAACGATCAAACCTGAGCGAACCTAACATCGCCCGCTCATTTAAAATATGTTAATCAGTAGTTTTTACACAAAGCGGCGGCGGCGCCTCATACGATGCAGCGTACTTTCTTTCAAGCCGAATTGCAATCCGGCTGAACGTGACGTCGCCGCATTAAAAATGCCACCATTTTACAATCCGGCGTTGTTCGGCGCACTGTTTTGGAAACCGGCGGATTCTACAATGCGGCTTCCACATATAGGATAATTTTTAAAAAGTCGGGTTTTTTACCGTGATAACGTCTTATAAATTGATGACACGGGCTGCATGCACGAAAAAGTGTCCCGTTACGTGCGTCATTGTCCCGTTACGCCAGTACACTGGGCCAAACGTGCAAGCGAGAGTTGTACTTGTACTTGCTTAGGGCTTGGGGGTTGGGGCTGGGGGCCTGGTGCTTGGGGCCTGTCAAGGTCAAGGTCCAGTCAAGTTAACTTAAAAGGAGTAAGTACTAGGCTTCCAGGATCTTTCAAGAGGTGTTCCAATTCCAAAAGAGTTAACTCACCTGGCTATGGGCGGTATCTTTTTTATTATTAAACTAGCTTTTTCCCGCGGCTCCGCCAGCGTGGACATCGTTTTTATGAATGTCTTTAAGGGTGATTAGTAAAATATGTCGTAAAAACAATCGAGTATTTTTTCAGTTCCCTCAGGAACTGCATCAGATGATGCTATTTTCCCGGGATAAAAAGTAGCCTATGTCCTTCCCCGTGACACAGGCTACCTGCATGACAAACTTCATAAAGATTGGTCAAGGCGTTGAAGCGTGAAAAGATAACAAACAAACAAACACATTTTCACATTTATAGTATTAGTAAGGATTGGCTCTAAAGGTTCTGCCAGTGGGGTTCGCCACTAGCCCTACACCGTTCGACCGTCTACGTAACCGCAGTTACGTAACCAGTTACCAAGGAGGAGCACCTCCACCAACCCGGACTTGGCCCCCGTGAGTGGAGTATGGCCTCCCTCACTCTAACCCTCCCGAGTTAAGGCAGAGACCCGATTTCCATCAGAAGGGGGGATGTTAATGGTTATTAACATCGTGAGGAAACCTGCACACGCCTGCGGAGAAACTCGTATTAGGTTGTGTGTGAAGTCGATCAACCCGCACTGGGCCCGCGTGGTCGACTAAGGCCCGATCGCCTTAATTTAGGGTAGGCTCGAGCTCCTCGGTAGAGACGTATATGAGCTGATATGATGATGATTCTACTAATTGACTTCGCTACGGCTACATGCTATAAAAAGTTGTGAAAGAGAGTGATGCAGACACACGTCCGCACTTGGTGCATATATAAGGTGTAACAAAATTAGCTGAAACTATTTCAACTGGTGCTTCTACCCATGAAACTGAACTACTTTCCCCATGGAACCCATAGTCAAATTTCAAAAAAAAATTTGTACTTCCCTTACTAAGTTCGCTGATCAGCTAATAGAGTTAGTATAGGAGAGCCAAATTTTTTTTTGCGATCGGACTATCAATTTCATGCGGAAAGTTGTTCAGTTTCATGGGTAGAAGCACCAGTTAAAATAGTTTCAGCTAATTTTGTTACACGTTATATAAGCGGACCCCAAATAAAACGGGACAAGACCAGGAGGAATGATGACGAGTAAAATAATTGTTTGTTTCTCAGCGAACCGCAAGGCATATCGTTCATCGAGACGTCCAACCTGGACGGGGAGACGAACCTGAAGATCCGGCAGGCGCACCCCGACACGGCGCGCCACGACCCGGGCGCGCTCACCGTCTGGAACGCCACGCTGCAGTGCGAGCCGCCCAACAGGCATCTCTACGAGTTCAATGGCATGCTCAAGCAACATAACGCCAGGTGGGTTGCTCTTCTGCACAGTTCTGCGCGACAGGATGTAAGAGCGATCTTCTCCTTCTTATCGTGTGCCACAATGAACCGTGCTAAAGATAGGGGATTGGCTGCCAGCTAAACTGCTACCTATTTCAGAAAATTAGTAAAATTGTAAATAAAATAAAATGGAAATAGGACATATAATAAATTTACAAGGAAAATTATTACGGCTAAGTAGACTTTCTTAGTTTAGAAGTAACAATTGACCACCTTAAGAGGTGCAGTTGGATTTGTAAAAAGTTCGTAGAGTTTCATACAAAACGTTCCAAAATTTGGTACACATATGTTAGTCGGTGACCCAAAGACGGACATGCAACATAAATTAATTAATTTTAAACACGGCAGCCACTTTTGGGGGATAAACTAGAAAATTTTTAAAAAAAGTTTTGCAAACTATATCATGTGACATATCAAATGAAAGGGCTTTTTGTGAGAATCTTTATTATATTTTTTAAATAATTTTACGATAAATAGTTTTTAAGCTATATTTTTAATTTAAATTTAGAAAATCACAGTATTTGAGGTTAAATGCATAGATTACAGGATCAATGATCTTCCCTACTTACAGAAAATCAAATTTAAAAAGTCCAAAATAAGTAGACCTCTATTTACCTAAAGCATAGTATGTATTGAGAGGTCTTTTTCTGTTGGTAGTTAAATATTTGGGCGGAACCCTGTTTGTATGACCTCAGGTCGCACATGGCCGGTTTTTTGAAAATATACATTTATTTAATGAATATACTCGTCCGACACGCGCTTGGCGGCTACTTTTTCGTAATTTAAACGTTCACGGGCGACATGTACTAGGTATCTGTAGCAGACGACAAGTCTTTCTAAACACCTCAATCCTAAACTGTCTGTTAATTTCTAATGGTTTGTTTCGAAGAACTTTCAGCGTTCCGGTTTGGATTTATTTTTTATTTGCATTTATTAACTTTCGTCGCCAGGACGATCCCGCTGGGCTTGGACCAGATGCTGCTGCGGGGCGCCATGCTGCGGAACACGGCGTGGGTGTGCGGCGCCGTCGTGTACACCGGCCACGAGACCAAGCTCATGAAGAACTCCACCAAAGGTAGTTCCGCGTGGGGTGCGATGCCGTGGCCTCGCATTGTAACCAAACTGCAACGGCACTCCATACTAGGGACGTTACGGAGCTTCTACTCCGGCTCCGATAGTCGGAACTTCCGACTTCGGCTCCTACACTCTTAAATCGGAGGTTTAAGCGGAGGTGGGAGAATGGCGGAGAGCGGCGGCGGCGGGTGGCGTGCGGCTGCGATAGGTTTATACATGTCGCGCGGAGTACCCCTGTCTCCGCGTTAAGGGGATTTAAATTTTTTACTATTTTATTAGACCTTTCCCTTACACATCTCCCTTCTGTTGTCAACTCCGACTCCGCCTTCGACTCCGGTTTCGACCCCGACACCGATTTTTAGGTACCCGTCTGCCCAAATGGTCCTTCTGAAAGACTTCAATGCCCATCATAAGGAGCGGCTGTTCCCGTACGAAAAGACCGACCACGCTGGGAGAGAGGCACTCAAACTCGCTTTGTCGCTAAATCTTTCCCAGCTGCTAGACCAGGCGATGCGTGTGCCTGACGTTGATGGCCAAACGGAAAATTGTTTGGAACTTCTGCTGACAACAGAACCAGACCGTTACAATGTGTCAGTATCTTCACCTTTGGGTACATCTGACCATTGTCTGGTGAAATCTGTACTGTCTTGATGCCCCATGGGCACTAGACGGGTATGGCGGTACAAGTCAGCAGATTGAGGTGAGATGCGCCACTTTTTTGCATCTTATCCTTGGTGGCAAGCGTGTTTTTCTTCTAGCGATCCGTCGAGCTGTGCAATCGAAATCTCAAAGGTAATATGTCAGGCGATGGAATATTATATTCCATTTTCTGACATTTCTTTAGAGAGTAAAGGTCTCGCCCGTGGTTTATTATCGAATGCAAAGGCACACACACACACACACAGGCACACGCACACACATAAACTCTCTCTCTCTCTCTCACACACAGGCACACGCACAAACTTCCCTTACCTGGCCTGGTGACCTATATCACAAAATTTAATAATTCAAGCATCTTTTAACTTACATAGGTACTAAATAGTTTGTTACCTTCACTGTTTGTATACATTTTCATGTCTTTCCCCCCCAGCGCCACTTAAGCGGTCCTCGATCGACAAGCAGACGAACACGCACATCCTGATGCTGTTCATGATCCTGCTGGTGCTGTCGCTGCTGAGCGCCGGCTTCAACGAGCTGTGGCTGCGGCAGCGCACCGCCTCCGACTGGTACGTCGGCCTCACCGGTGAGTTTCGCCAAGTAATCAGGTCTACATTAATGGTCGCTATGGGCAAAGAATAAATACTATTTACTACGTAAGATAAGGTTAACTCCGCAAAATCATTTGAATGAATGGCGACTCTTGCTACGATATAATAAAGTGCAAATTCAGGTCGCACAGTGCTTATTACCTACAGTTATATTCACCTACAAGCTTATCTCTTCTGACTACTGAATTTGCCCTACTCAGAGGGCCGCGCGGCGTACAGAGTGGCGTAGGTACATTTTCATGCCTACAGCGCGGAGTGCGACAGGCCTGCCCCATAGCATAGTGGGGCCCAAGCGGTCGTAGCTTAGTGTGGCTCATGTGGTTGAGTCCGCAGGTTAACTAACTTGAAAGACGGTCATTACCTACATGGATTTGTCTACTAATGGCATTTTTTTCGACTTTTTCGAGCTTTGCAGACTTTATTAAGCCTTTGGTTCAAATATTCAAGATGTTTATTAAAAATAAATGCAAATTATACTCTGATAGTCATAAAACACTAATTACATATACATAATGTCGTTTTTGAAAGATTAAAAAAAGCTTGTAAAAAATAAACAATCATTAGTTAATATCGTCAAAATACAATAATTGATATAAAAAATATTATGTCATTGGAACATGAAAGCAGTATGACACGAGAAGGGGCCGGTTGCTATCACTATAATGACAATTATTAAGCCGTGCCAGATGGCTTCAAAAACTACTGACAGTGGGGTTCGCCAAAACCAAACAAAACAACAACAACCTCTACAGACCCGGACTTGTTTGTGAACTCTTTATTGTACAACAAATTGTACAGAGTATACTATGTACTTTAGGTACAGAATAGGCATAACATGTACAAAGTCGGGCATATCCCAAACAGGGATCTCTTCCAGCCAACCCTCAAGTACTAAAAGGATGAGCAACTTGTTTTATGGACTTTATTTTATGTGCGAGGTGTACTTGTATGTTTTTTTTTATTTATTAGAAAAACTTACAGCTAATTAACATAGAGAACTGGGTAACAAAAGAACGCGGCCATTACAAGTTCCCACCTGTAGAACGTTAATGTAACATATTATTGTTATTAGAGTGAAAAGAAAAAAATTGACAAATGAACAAGTTGTCCTTTAGAAAGATATACATAGCTAAGTAGGAAATACCTTTAGAATAAATATATGGTATACTAAGGTAGTGTGTACAAAGTGAGCTTAATTACTTGAATGGAGCACAGGTTATGCTGAATGTATGCATAGAGTAAGGTTGCGGAACAATGTTATACAAGCTTGTATTTAACTTGCAATGTATGTATGTTTGTTGAAATTTGACCCACTTCCCGGTTTCCGATCGAGCTGAAATTTTGCATGCATATGTATATCGCGTGACAATGCAATATTAAAAGCTTGTACCTAAAAGATTTTATGTTTTTTTGAAAATTATTTTAATTTCCCTTCGGTCTCAAACAAACGGTGATGTTTCGTTCCAGAGGCGCAGAACGCGAACTTCATATTCAACTTCCTGACGTTCCTGATCCTGTACAACAACCTGATCCCCATCTCGCTGCAGGTCACCGCTGAAATTGTTAGATTTTTCCAAGTGAGTACCTTCGCTTAGTTTCAGTTTCAATCAGTTATTTACGAGTATTACGCTGTCAAATCTTGCATGCCTTTATTTAATGTAACCGTTGGTTAAGTTATTTTGTGGTTCTTATTACAATTAAGTATGTACTACCCTTTTCTATTTACCTGTTTCCCAGACTCCCTCTTGGCGGAGAAAGAAGATCCAGGGGCTTATCAATTGGGGATTAAAAAAAAAATTATATCGTACGTAGGTACATACATTTTAAGAGCGTCGGTGGCGCAACGGCAAGGGCCGCTAGCTTCTATCCGGGAGGTCGTGGTTCGAGTCCTGCCACGTACCAATGTGTTTTTGAATTTCGATCTCATATGTACGTTTCCGGTGCGTGGTCGCAACTCGAGAACTTTACTGCCCCAACGGCCATCTGTTCTACGAGAACCGGTCGTCGTGGAGATCCTTGGGGGAGGCCTATGTCCAGCAGTGGACGTCCAAACCCATGTCCGAAACCCATACAATACACCCTTCATATTTTTGTGTCTTGTTTGCGTGTATTAAGTTTCATTAGAATCGGCCCATCCTATTAATCCTACTGATGTTATAAACGCAAAAGTTTGTAAGAATGTATGGATGTATGTTTGTTACTCTTTCACGCAAAAACTAGCAACTTGTTTTACGCACTTTTTTTCCTGCGCACCCTCGAAAAGTCATTGAAACGTTGTTCACGCGGGTGAAGCCGCGGGAAACAGCTAGTAAAATATATGTTTAGTTTGTATGGGATTTAGTTTCGGTAAAGACATGTCTTAATGTTTTATTTTAATAATCCTTAATAATATAATAAATGTGAAAATGTATATGTATGTTACCTTTTCACGCTTCAAAACCTTGACCAATCTTGATGAAACTTGGCATGCTGGTAGCCTGTGTCACTGAGAAGAAAATATGCTACTTTTTATCCCGTGAAAATAGCGTAGTCCGATGCAGTTCCTATGGAAACTGTAAAAGTATTCTTTTTTGGTTAATTTCTTTAACATTGCAGCGAAACAATTGATTGTTGTGATTTTTTGTTGAGGAGGTGGGAAATGACATAATTTACTAATTGGCATGTCCTGACGTAGTTCCCGAAAGATCTGGGAAAAACTCCACGCTCGCGCACGACGTTGTCGCAACGGATCAAAGTGTTTTTATATAGAGTTGCTCGAGGGGGTGGGAAGTGACACAGACTGCAATTCAAATAGCCCGATATAGTTCCCGAGGGATCTGGAGAAAACTCTTTGTCCACGCTCGCGCACCACTCACCTTAGTCATAAAAACGATGTCCGAGCGGGCGAAGCCGTAGGCAGTAGCTAGTTATCATAGTAATCTACTGTGTAAATCAATAGAAATCAAAATGTCTGTTATTGCTCTATTAGCGACTCCTTTGTAGTGCACATTTTTAAGGAATATGATCTAGTTCTTTTTAAATTGTCCTGTTGTCTCTCTATGTGATGATTGTGTTAAATTAATTTTTGCGACGGCGCCGGAGCTTCGCGGTAGTGGTGCGCGGTACGGCAGTCACGTGCTGCCTAACAGCGCTGTTGTTACCGCATCTGTCACTCTCCCGCACAAGCGCTTGCCGCTTCACCATCAGTATTAAAACTTAACATATTAATCGTTGTAATGGAAGCCGATGGATGCGGGCAGCACAGGACCGGTCGTCGTGGAAATCCTTGGGGGAGGCCTTTGTCCAGCTGTGGACGATTTTCGGCTGATATGATGATGATGATTTTAATCGTCTCCGTGATACAACATTTAGTCCATTCGCTTCACACCAGCAGCACAGACGAGATACTAGTTACTTCGTCAGGAGGTCGCGGATTCGTTTCCCCGCGGGCTCTAACTTTGTAAGACTTGGTTTGGTTGGTACTAGAACTATTCCTAAGCTCGCCTGACTAGATACCACCATCTTATCTGGGTCTTGCTGCCAAACATCAATGTTAACAGCATTTATGTTCCCGCGTGAAGATAAGTCAGTTCGCCGTTGCGTTTATATATTTTGGTATACCCGCTTCCATCGGCGGCATCATCGTCACGTACCGTCGTCGGGTAGATAAAAAGACGTGTGGCACTCGGGGACTGCCGCGGTAAAGCTATTGCATAGCATTTTTTATCACCTTATGCAATTATAATTATTTATTATTTTTTTATTTATGCAATATTTATTCACTATTTTTTGATGTTTTACTGTTTTTGTGTGCTCCTTTTGATTAAAGGACCATATAGTCCTTGGGATGCGGAATGTTTATGTAATAAATTAACACTAAGAAAGTTACACCAGTAAAATTGACTAAGTCCTTTTAGTACCGCAAATCGCTAATAGATGGCATTGTAAGTTTTTAGAAAGCGGTAACGTTACGTTACGCTCGGCCGAGCTACATGGTAGGCAGAGTGGAGAGTGTTAGGTTTTATTTTCGTTACGGAATTTCTTGATTCAGTCGCCGCGCTCAAAGCCCGCGATAAAAGCTATGCAATAGCTTAAATTTTGTTTTGTTTTTTCAGGCGAAGTTCATAGCGATGGACCGAGAGATGTACCACGAGGCGACGGACACTCCCGCGCAGGCGCGCACCTCGAACCTCAACGAGGAGCTCGGCATGGTGCAGTACGTGTTCAGCGACAAGACGGGCACGTTGACCTGCAACGTCATGGAGTTCCACAGGTGCTCCGTCGCAGAGGTGCGTACTGCGTAACCATGGCAACGCGAACTAGCATAAGAGAGAAATGCAGGATACAAATAATCAATCTTCAGCCAGCAATAATATTATTGTGGAGTTGAGGCACGGCATTTTAACATGCCAATAGTTTTAGGCAGACCTTTGAACTGAATAATAAATTGTACAGCCACGCTGTACATACTTTCCCGCGTAGCATTGTGCGGTCGGTCGGGCAAATAAACAACTAACATCACACCTAACTTACCTTATACATCGACGAAAAAGTTAAAACAATCTGGGAGGTACTTATTCCGATTCGGTCCAGAAGTTTCTCCAAAAATCAGGTATACGGCTACACATACATACACACATTTTTGACCACTTTTTTGGTACCTTTAAGAGACTAAGCACATTTTCCTCAAAAACTTATCGAACGATTACATAACCTTCTATTTGCTTATTCATCGCTGGTGGAAAAATTGAAATTGAATTGACTAGTTCTAGAGAATTGAAGAGCTCCCTGTCACATAATATTATGTGTGGTGTATTGAAACTAAGGGACCGGCTGAAGGTGGTGCCATCAATATATAATTATTTTGTTTGAGCACTCCACTAAAAGTAGCCCAAAAGTGGACCTTTCTCACTATCATTTCTGAACTTTTTCAGATAATATACAATCGCCTCGGCCCTCACGAGAAGCTAGAAGATACGCTTATATACCAGAACTTGGAGCGCAATCACCCCACAGCGCCGGTGATACGGGAGTTCCTCACCATGCTGGCGGTGTGCCACACCGTCATCCCGGAGCAGAAGGGCGCCGCGATGCACTACCACGCCGCCTCGCCAGGTGCCGCCTGCCGCCTGCCGCCTGCTGTCCACTAGATAAAAAGACCATTTTCATGGACAAACCACACACCGTCATCTGGCTCAAAACTTGCAAAACCGATCTATTCTTCTTCTTCTTCTTTGTCGGTCCCAGTTCCCGTTACTTGGGGTCGGGTCTCCTCACTAATTTGCGCCAGAATATTCTGTCCTGGGTTGTCACATCTGGCAATTGGGCTTTCTTGAGGTCTCTCTTTACGTTTGACCACCAGGTCAATGGCGGGCGGCCTCTGCCTCTTCTCTCTTCCGGGAGGTTTAAAGCCTTGTTTACCACGCGGTCTTCACTGCGCCATGGCCATACCATCTAAATCTGCCTTCGGTGATCTTCTCCGTTATTGGTGTGACTTTAAAGCTTCCGCGAATATATTCATTTCGGATTCTATCCAGACCGACCAAAAACCGATCTATTAATATGGGAATTAAAATGTCATCATCATATAAGCCGAAGGAAGTCCACTGCTAGACAAAGGCCTCCCCCAAGTATTTCCACGATGACCGGTTCTGTGCTGCCCGCATCCAGCGGCCACCAGCGACCTTCACGAGGCCTGCCTACACTACGTTTTCCAGTGCGCGGAAAATGTGTTAGCTCTGATTGTACACGAGTAGTACCTTTTTTTCAGCCAACCAGTAGTCATCGTACATGAAACACTCAAATATAGATAAAACACCTGTTTAACGTAGGCGGAAATCGAACCCTTGACCTTTTCTTTATTTTTTTATCCACAATGACTGATGGTTTTCTACTTACTTTTTACCATCTGTCTAAAACGAGATCTTATCTAAGTCTTGTCGTCACATACATCAGTTATAACATCATTGATGTGTTCCGGCTTGAAGATACGATAGCCAGATCTACTTTGCGTTGGGGAATCTTGGTAAGCCCGCTTCCATCTTCGGCATCATCGTCTTTTACCATCAGGTGAGATGACGCCAATGACTTATCGATACTGGATTTAAAAAGAAACTATGTTGTGGTTGTTGCGACTGAAGATGGTTGTTTTGAAAGTGTTTAGCTTTGTCAATTATACTTTCCCTTGGTCCAGCTAACTGTTCCTCCCCTCCAGACGAACGCGCGCTGGTGCTGGGCGCGGCGGACTACGGCTACGTGTTCGAGACGCGCACGCCCAGCGCCGTGAGAGTGCGCGTGCGTGGAAACCGGGAGACTGAAGAGTACCAAATTTTGAACGTTATCGACTTCACGTCCACCAGAAAACGGATGAGCGTCATAGTCAAGACGCCTAGTGGTGAGTTATACCGAACACCATTTAGTTAAACGGATGAGCGTCATAGTCAAGACGCCTAGTGGTGAGTTATACCGAACACCATTTAGTTAAACGGATGAGCGTCATAGTCAAGACGCCTAGTGGTGAGTTATACCGAACACCATTTAGTTAAACTGATGAGCGTCATAGTCAAGACGCCTAGTGGTGAGTTATACCGAACACCATTTAGTTAAACGGATGAGCGTCATAGTCAAGACGCCTAGTGGTGAGTTATACCGAACACCATTTAGTTAAACTGATGAGCGTCATAGTCAAGACGCCTAGTGGTGAGTTATACCGAACACCATTTAGTTAAACGGATGAGCGTCATAGTAAAGACCTAGTGGTGAGTTATACCGAACGCCATTTAGTTAAACGGATGAGCGTCATAGTCAAGACGCCTAGTGGTGAGTTATACCGAACACCATTTAGTTAAACGGATGAGCGTCATAGTCAAGACGCCTAGTGGTGAGTTATACCGAACACCATTTAGTTAAACTGATGAGCGTCATAGTCAAGACGCCTAGTGGTGAGTTATACCGAACACCATTTAGTTAAACGGATGAGCGTCATAGTCAAGACGCCTAGTGGTGAGTTATACCGAACACCATTTAGTTAAACGGATGAGCGTCATAGTCAAGACGCCTAGTGGTGAGTTATACCGAACACCATTTAGTTAAACGGATGAGCGTCATAGTAAAGACCTAGTGGTGAGTTATACCGAACACCATTTAGTTAAACGGATGAGCGTCATAGTCAAGACGCCTAGTGGTGAGTTATACCGAACGCCATTTAGATACAAAAAGACTCCTTATCAACCCTACAGTGAGTTTCGTAACTCAATTTATTAGCGACATCTAGTGACAACTTCTGGAACCTCAGTGGTCAATTTACCTTTTTACCACCCTTGTACTATAAAATACCTATCATTTGCTTATGTACACAAACTTATCGATTTCTTTAACGGTGAAGGAAAACATCGTGAGGAAACCTGCACATCTGATTCCAGATGTGTATGAAGGTTGCGTTGCACACGTCCGTAGGTGTAAATATAAATGTCCTACACGTGACTGCAGGTGCTGCTAAGTGCATCACCATGCAACTGCTGTCTATCCCTTGGGTAGCACGGTTCATTGTGCCACACGATAAGAAGAAGAATTTTCTTAGTATCTACTGTATTTCAATGTAGGCTTTGAGTTTGTCGGAATTCATGTCGCTGACTGCCTCGATTCGTGCGAAATGAACGCGCGTAACTCGCCAAACAAAACGCGTTATTTGGGTGCTATAGAAATTTCAAATCGCGACATCTGAACAAGAGTTACATTTTTACGTGCATTGAATAAAATACTTTAGTTCCCTTAGGGATTCATGATGGACTGAAGAGTATCGTTATGAATGTTGTCGATTTCACGTCTTCTCGGAAACGGATGAGCTTCATATCTGAGAGCTGACCAGTAACAAGTGATTTTAGCTTTGACGCAAACATGGAAGGCGTTGCACCACCTGTATGGGGTTCTCACAGTGTGCTCATACTGGGGGTCATTGACCCGCAGGTCAAATCAAGTTGTTCTGCAAGGGCGCGGACACGGTGATCTACCCGCGGCTGGCGGGCGGGCCGCAGGACGCCAAGTACGCCGCCGCCACGCTCGACCACCTGGAGCTGTTCGCCACCGAGGGACTGAGGACCCTCGTGTTCGCCACCGCCGATATACCCGGTGAAGTTTATGAGGTAACATTAACAATGTGAGCTGTAGGATAAATTAACACTTGGCATATTCTAACTTGAGTAGTCAATATTCGTAACAATATTTTCTGAACAGGGAAATAATATCACATCAACGGAAAGACGTCCACTGCTGGGCAAGGGTGTTCCCCAAGGATTTTGACAACGACCGGTCCTGCGCTACTCGCATACAGAGGTCGTCGGGCCACCGACCATGCCAACGCTACCTACGTCATCCGGTGTGCGGTCGCCTCTCGAGAACTTTGCTGCTCCAACAGCCATCTGTTCTACGAGCTATGTGCACCGCTTACTGCCACTAAAGTTTAGCATTTCTGTGAGCTATATCGGTCACCTTCCTTCTCCTGCGAATCTCCTCATTTCTGATTCGATCACGTAGGGAGACTCGGACGGAATATAGCTCGCTCCATCGCCCTTTGGGTTACCCTGAGCCTTCTTTTAAAAAATGAAGTCTAGTAATGGGGAATATGCATGATTTTTTTTTTGCTTTAATAAAAGCTCATTAATATAAGAAACGTTGTACAAAAAATATTTTTGAATAACTATAAAAATAATCAAGATATAAGCCATTATTATGTGTGTCTATCTTTTTCTAGCAAAACAGAATTAGAATTAGAATAGAATAGAAGATATATTTTCCGTATTTCTTTGACGACTTAAATTTTCATTTCACTTTTTGACATTGTTTTTACGGAATTTTCATATTTTGTTAAAAAATGCGATAAAAAAAATTCATGCATATACCCTATTATGTATTAATTCATTTTAAATCAGTTGCGCCGCCGGATTCTAGTAACCGCGGCACACACAGCCCGGGAAGGTTAGAACATACTCCCCAAAGTCCGGATAGTTAGACGTTGTAGGGCTGGTGGCGAACCGACTGTCGGGAAGTTTTTCAGGCCGCTTATTACGCATCTCCAAAGGGCAATGGAGCGTGCTATGCTCGGAGTTTCTCTGCGTGATCGAATCACAGACGAGGAGATCCGTAGGAGAATCAAAGTAACCGACATAGCATAAGTGGCAGTGGGCGGGGCACATTGCTTGTAGAACAGATAGCCGGTGGGGCAGTAAAGTTCTCGAGTGGCGACCACGTACCGGAAAGATGGCCGGTGGGGCAGTAAAGTTCTCGTGTGGCGACCACGTACCGGAAAACGTAGTATAGGCAGGCCTCCCACTCGGCGAACCGATGACTTGGTGAAGGTCGCTGGAAGCCGCTGGATGCGGGCAGCGCCAAACCGGTCGTCGTGGAAATCTTTGGGGGAGGCCTGTGACCAGCAGTGAACGTCCTTCGGCTGATATGATGATGATTAGGCATCTGACATAGCTTAACGAGTGCCATCTAGTGATAGCAACCGACACCAACGGCGCCGTTACCATGCCTTGGGAAGCTTGAAAACGCGCGTGAAAAGGACGCCACTAACAGTCAAACTCATTCAGGTAATGACCGTGCCTCAGGGTCAGTTAACTTGCTAAATCGATCAAATCGCACTGAGCTACGGCTGCCTTGTACACTATAGCCAAAGTAAATATATAAGTACTAATATACAGTATGGACACTCCCCGCCGCTGTCTAGATTGCGACCCAGATTGATACAGATTGGTTATAGTTTAATTCTCGAACGTATAGGATTTCGCCGTGATTTTGTTTGCTCCGTCATTTGTTTTTAGAAATGTAATTTCACGACCGTTGTATGCAGTGTCCGGGGTGTGCTATAGCTAGCTTTAAACTGTATTGCAGGAGTGGTCCAACACGCACCACAAAGCGAGCATAGCGATACAGGACCGGGAGGCCAAACTGGAGGAGGCCGCTCTGCTCATAGAGAACAACCTGAGGTTACTGGGAGCGACCGCCATCGAGGACAAACTTCAGGTAAGTTTATAATTATTAAACAATTGAGAGCTGATGGGAAGTGAGTAGTAACGATGCAGTCGAGAATGTTACATAATGCTTATTCACTCTCGCCTTGAAGGTCCACAAAGTTTTAGGATCGGGAAATACTGACGCAGGCGAGGAATTGTTCTCCTTTGCGGTCCAAAACGAAACGCTTCCTGTGGATAGGTGGAACATCAACAACAAAGGGGTGGAACTCCTCCCTGCATCTCGTTAATTGATGGTGAAATGGAGCTGAGAGATTACTCTTCTACAATTACTTCCTCCTCCTCCTCCTCCTTAGTGATTTTGATTGATACTGTTAATTGATACTTGGTACTTTAGCGCCATATTTAGCTTGTCTTTTTAATGTTAGCATTGATAGTGGCGTCTTTCCAGATCTCATGAAGCTTAGTAAAGTGATAACTTTATATAAATCTGGTTCAAAAACTGATCCAGGCAACTACAGACCAGTTTCTGTGCTGCCAGTTCTTAGTAAAGTGTTTGAAAAGATTATGCTTAACCAAATGCTACAATATTTTACAGAAAACAAACTACTGCATAACCAACAATTCGGTTTCACTAAAGGACGATCAACAACCGATGCAGGAGTAGCACTCATTCGAAACATATATGATGCCTTCGAGGAATCGCAGAATGCAATTGGATTGTTTTGTGATTTATCTAAGGCTTTTGATTGTGTTGAACACCAAACATTACTTATGAAATTAAAGCATTATGGTGTAGAGGAAGGGGCTCTCAGTCTTTTAAATTCGTATTTAGACAACAGAACACAAAAAGTACAAGTGAATGGCACGAACTCATCTGGATCTAAAGTGAAAATGGGTGTGCCCCAGGGTTCCATATTAGGGCCTTTTCTTTTCCTTGTTTACGTAAATGATTTGCCTTTTATGGTGCAACATCTGTCAAATATTGTGTTGTTTGCGGATGATACATCTCTTATTTTTAAAGTGAATAGGAAAGAAAACTAAATTGACGAAGTAAACAACACTCTTTCAAAGATACTGAACTGGTTCACTGTGAACAACTTATTATTAAATGCTAAGAAAACAAAATGTATAAAATTTTGTTTGCCAAATGTAAAAAAGGTCAACAATAGTGTAATATTAGACAGTAATAAATTAGAATTTATAAATACCACGGTGTTCCTTGGTATAACTTTGGATGTTTCACTTCAATGGGGACCACACATTGAAACTTTAGCGGGAAGGCTTAGTTCAGCTGCTTATGCCGTTAAGAAAATAAGACAGTTAACGGATGTAGATACTGCGAGACTAGTGTATTTTAGTTACTTCCATAGTATAATGTCTTATGGCATATTGCTGTGGGGGCATGCGGCTGATATAGAAACTATTTTCATCCTGCAGAAAAGAGCTATCCGCGCAATCTTTCAGATGCGATCACGTGAGTCGTTACAGAATAAGTTTAAAGAAATCAATATTTTAACTGTTGCTAGTCAATTTATATATGAAAACATCATGTACGTTCGTAAGAATTTGCATTTATTTCCTAAAAACAGTGACAGGATTAATTTGAATTTAAGAAATGTAAATAAAATAGATATAGCCTTTTCGAGACTGAGTAAGGTTAAGAAGTTATTTGTGGGGCAGTGTATAAGATTCTACAATAAAATTCCAGAAAATGTAACTAGTTTGTCAGAGAATAAATTCAAGACTCATGTCAAAAAAGTTTTGTGCTCTAGAGGATATTATAAAATAATAGATTATGTAAATGACAAAGATATATATTTTGATTCTATATCAAATACCATTACCTGAGACTGTAATCTGAATCATGACATTATTTGTAATATACGGAATTTTTTTTTGTTTTGACTATTTAAAAGTGTGTGTTAACACCTATTTGAAATAAATTGTTTTGAGTTTTCTTTGAGTGGGTCCCTCAATACTGAGGATCGTGACCCCTTCAATCAGTTTTTGCACAAATGGTCTTGAGCCATTAGTTAGAGAACGATAATTGACGATACATATTATCTTGTGTCGACATATTAGTTAACTTATCTGGTTTCCTTTTCTTTATAGGACGGAGTACCAGAGACGATAGCATCCCTCCTGCAGGCCAACATCCGCGTGTGGGTGCTGACGGGTGACAAGCAGGAGACCGCCATCAACATTGCGCACTCCGCGCGGCTCATCAGCGCCGGCATGCCGCTGGTGCTGCTCAACGAGCAAAGTCTGGATGTAAGTGTTGCCGTACTAGTGCCAACATCCACGTGTGGGTGCTGACGGGCGACAAGCAGGAGACCGCCATCAACATTGCGCACTCCGCGCGGCTCATCAGCGCCGGCATGCCGCTGGTGCTGCTCAACGAGCAAAGTCTGGATGTAAGTGTTGCCGTACTAGTGCCAACATCCGCGTGTGGGTGCTGACGGGCGACAAGCAGGAGACCGCCATCAACATTGCGCACTCCGCGCGGCTCATCAGCGCCGGCATGCCGCTGGTGCTGCTCAACGAGCAAAGTCTGGATGTAAGTGTTGCCGTACTAGTGCCAACATCCGCGTGTGGGTGCTGACGGGCGACAAGCAGGAGACCGCCATCAACATATGAATCTATTGGGGTGATCTGTATACTGTACCCCACCCACTTTGCACATACAAAGAGATAAAGTGCGACAGAATCGCAAGCCCAGTACTACGCGTCGAACAGCTTGCGTCGTAGCATGCGTGTCGGCGTTCGAACCCGTTGTTGAGCGCGCCGTCATCTTAAGAAACATTATCTCGGCTAGGGTGGGGTCTGTGATCCTTAACGTTTACACTATGGCTAACAATATAATCTTTAACTGCATCTGTGAATCTATTTTGCAAAAACTTCATAATGGTTTCTTAGATACCTACCATTCTCTTAGATACTTATGTTGTTAAAGCTGTATGTTTTGCAAATCGAATAAAATATAAAATATATATAAAATAAAATAACAAATATATTGAACTTTTATAGTTTGAATTTCGGAGTGCTGATTTGTGTTATGTTATTGTATTTATTCGTGTGACTGTTTGTTGGGCAGGCGACGCGTGACGCGATAGTACGCCACTCGCAGGACTTCGGCGAGGACCTGCGCAGTGAGAACGAGGTGGCGCTCGTCATCGACGGCGCCACGCTCAAGTACGCGATGGGCAACAGCCTCAAGACGGACTTCCTGGACCTGTGCGTCTCCTGCAAGGTGGTGGTGTGCTGCCGCGTCTCGCCCATTCAGAAGGCCGAGGTGAGCCGCTTGTCACACTAGATACTTTATCACACGTTTCTGTTCAATGTAAAACTACGGCGGTGCTGTGCAGCCGAGCTGTCGTTCATGTGTGTTCGGTCATTGTGCCGAGAGGGTGTTCAGTTTCCTCAGTTGTGTCCCATGCGGCGCAGTCTCCGTGGAGAGGTCTATTCTTCTGCTACACTGACTTCAAATTCCGACCGCACTGGGCGTAACGACGCGATGCGACCAAATATTATTTTCATAAAGCACTACACGGCAGCGGAAATACGCGTTCCTACATGAAAATAACTGGCATGGCCTGGCGATAGGTGCGCAAGCGAGAGGGGCGCGCAGCACGTTAGTGCGTCTGTCGCACGCGCGGGTGGTGGGTTACATTCACAATTGAGTATATGACGGTATCAAAAATAAATTATTAAATGTTATTGAATAAATCTCCTTCATAAGCACAAAAACTTATCCATACGATAAAAATATGTAACATTTGATGACATATATTTGACAAAGAAAAGAGGTGAATCAGAGTGGATGAAACATTTATAATAATCGTACGATACTTTTGAGAAATAACCTTATTCAGTTCTAATAACTCAGAAAATTTCATTAAGATCGTTGAAGGTTTTTTTTGAGAAAAAATAACAAATCCCTGGATTTGTATGGGAAGTACCTTTATTCAGATTTTTCTTGGAATAATGAAATTCATAGTGTAGTAGGCCGCATAAAGTTTTAGCAAAATGCAAAGTTTTATTGAAAGCGTTGGAGCCATTATTGAGAAAAAAATAGTAAGTGATTTTTCTAAGTTAGTAACCCTGAAAATCAAGATTGAAAAAAGTTATTTTTTAGACTCTATTAGTGTAAGACAATTAATCCCCTTCAAGAATATTTTTTTGCTATCACAATACCTTCGTACTCCTAAGTTGCTCGTAAGAAAAAACGCACTTACCCAGTGACGTGAATTTTTAAAGTTCTTAGTAGTTTACAATCTCTTTTGATAAGACCAAATGATTTAAAAAAAAACAATGTAACCAAAGGTCGTGGCAGACACGAGATTTGTAGATTGTTTTATAGTAACTACTATAACTCCGTAACTACGGATGATTTTAATATTTTCGTTTATGGTGTAATTTTCAGTAAACAAAAATGGTCACTGTACGAGTATATACCGAGGAAGCCTAAGATATTTGATGTTTATTCCACCAATATGCGCTGTTCGCTTTTATGTTGCCTAGCAACCTCTGTCCGCGCCTACGCGCTGTGCTTGCGCCCTCGCCCGCCGTCGCGTTTATGTGCCTACCGAATTCTTGTTGCTAATTTTATTTTAAATTGTAGGTAAGTTGATTGTTTATGAAATCCGAGGTAAAATCTATTTATTGTTGTTGTAAAATATAGTAAGTAATGATACTCAATAGTATAAATACACAAAGACTGACCAATTTTGACGTCCGTATTGACAACGTCGTGAAAATCCCAGAAAAATCATTCATTTCGGACTTTTTAACGCGAGTTGGCCTGTTTTTATGTTTTGTTGTTTTACTTTAGTATAAGTACTGTAATCACACCAAGTTTAACACTTGTATGTATTTCCGTTTTTGCTATACAACTAAATCAAAAATACCTCTAAAATACCTAAAAAAACATGTTTTTTTGTATGAAGACCCCCTAGTTTTTCATTGTTTTTGTAATTTTCAGTATTTTTTTTGTTATAAAGGCCTTGTTGTTATAGTTGTTATTCTGTGAAAAATTTTAACTTTCTACTTATTACGGTTCATGAAATGTTTACTCACGTATGGAAGAATCACTATTGAAACGCACACATACACTAATATTTTTATTTTAGTCTTAAATACATGACAGTCTTAATTACTGAACTGAACTCGAAGAAATAGAAAATTCCTTGAGAATAGGCGGTCGGTCCAAACAAAACTAGAGCGCATATTATTATCCTACCAGTGCCATCTATTGGTGATTTGCACATCCCGCTCATCAAGGACTTGTCCTTAAAATAACATGAATTTACACAGCAACCCTTTAAGAAAACAAAAGGTTGAAAACAAAGAGACATGCATCCGCCCACCGTGACAAAATAGAAAATACACGTAATAAGATAACATGATACAAGTCAAAATACAATTACTTGGTTAAGACCCATATTTTACTGATAGCCCCTATGAAATAACCATTTTTATATTTAATAGTTGAGGGCCAACTTGTTTATCTACAATTTAACACAAAATTCACTTGGCTGGCGATACAATATCATCTCTAACAACAACTACTACATCTCTAATATCTGGTTCAGTTTTTTTCAGGGCTCCAGTTATATTTTTTATTTAAATTTACCAAATATTATTTTGACCAACGTTTCTAATAGTCACTAGCCATGAACTAATTTTCATCTGTCTAACCCAATTACATTTTTTGTAAACTAATCCTGTTCAACTACGTTTATCAACGGTGTACCAACCAGAAAATGGCCTGGCGTCATTGGTGAAGGGTCATTAGGATCATCACTTAATACTATCAATGGACGAGAATTTAAGCACGCTTCCGCCTGAGTCAGCGTGGTAGATAATTCTTATACGTGGGAGTACTCTTGTAAAAAACCTTTCGCAAATGATTTTTAGTACATAGAACACCTGCTTTCTACAGGCCACCGAAGTTTGGAGCCTGGGGAAGTATGAAGAGCCATGTAGTTTTCTTCAGTGTTAGAATTTCAGCCATTTCATTAGGCAGTTCTAATTTAGCACTATCAAACATCTCGGTAAGTAGTACCGACTGATAATTACGTCTACATAAGTGCCTATTATTGTAAACAATGGTGTGCTCTTCGTTACTTACCATCAGGTAAGATGATGCCATGGGCTTACCATTTGTGAAAAAAGACCAGAAATTATTGAATATGCAGTAATTTATTATAATTATTTTTAACCTGGGCGACCGAGCGTTGATCGGAGTCTCCTAGGTATGTTAACTAAAAGCAAAGAACATATTTTTTACCGCAAAATGAATGGAAAATTTTCCAATTTACCGTTTTTTTTATTATTATTTTATTCACAATTTGTAAGCCCTTGGCATCATCTCACCCGATGGTAAGTGACGATGATGCCGAAGATGGGAGCGGGCTTACCAAGATTCCCCAATGCAATGGAGAACTGGATCAATGTGTGCTCTCATCTGAGCAGTCCACTGAGTTTACGAGGGTCTGCAGAATGTTGTGCTCCTCGAAGCATTTGTAGCCAGGGATCTAACCTAATGACTGCACTCGTAGTTTCCTTTCTTTTCTTGATAAAAAAAAACGTTGCTGTTTGAACCACCTCGGAATGAAAATGTAGTGAGAAAACTGAGAAGGCGTGGTGTAATAACGGAAACATACATACATAGCCTGTAAGATTTAATCCTCTCTGTTGGCGGGTAAAAAGGAATTTAAGTGAGTTAGTAACACGGTTGCACCACAGATCGAGCGGGCGACGGAGCTGGGGCGTTGTGAGGCGGCACCGCCACTGTGGTGCTGCACACGAGTGTCGTAGCGCGCCCACACGCCCGCTCGCCCTCGCGCCGTGCGTAATACTATTCTCAGCAGTACATAAGGCGTCTGACATAGCAACCTACACCAACGGGTTAACGTGCCTTTATAGTTACGACAAAAATCCCACTAACAGTCAAACTGATCCGGGAAATGACCGTGATTCAGATCAATTAACTTACGTGATCTACCCAACCACGCAAGTCGCACTGAGCCACAACCACTCGTTCACGCTGCGCTACGGCCGCGTCAGCAGTACTTCAATAACACTACAGTAACATAATTAAAAGAGCATTTTTTGTGCTTAGGTGGTAGACATGGTGTCAAAAGCAACGGGTGCCGTTACCCTAGCGATAGGTGACGGAGCTAATGACGTGGCCATGATCCAACGAGCGTCTATTGGCGTCGGCATCAGCGGCGTCGAGGGGCTGCAGGCGGTGTGCGCTTCAGACTACAGCATCGCACAGGTCAGTTTTGGCTAAGAAACCCACATTTATTGCAAATATGCTATTAATCTAAGTTACTTACACCTCGGTGGGCCGATGACCTGGTGAATGTCGGGAGATGCTGCTGAATGCGGGTAGCGCAGGACTGGTCGTTGTGGACATCCTTGGAGGGCTTTGTCCAGAAGTGGATTCTGCTAATAGTATGATGATAATGACGTAAGCTTAATATTCTTAATAAACACGAAGATAAATATTTCACAGTGATTTTGGCATTTAAAGTTTGTGCTGCATTGAACTTTTCCACATTTGTTCTAGCTTGTTACTCGAACATTAAAAAAATCTTAAAGCCTCTCAATATTTTTACAATTTATTTGTGATGTTTCTTATAAATCCAATTTTCTTTATTGATTAATTATCTTTAAGCCTTCTGTACTGACTTTGTAAGCTGATGTGAATATTTCTCACATTTAGTTCCGGTTCCTGCTGAGGTTGCTACTGGTGCACGGCGCGTGGAACTACTCACGCATCAGCAAGCTGATCCTCTACTCCTTCTACAAGAATATCTGCCTCTACGTCATCGAGCTGTGGTTCGCACTCTACTCCGCCTGGTGAGCCACTTGTCACTCTGTTCTGTTACGTTAGCTCTGGTGCACCACTAGCGCATCAGCAAGCTGATCCTCTACTCCTTCTACTCCGCCTGGACAGCCACTTGTCACTCTGTTCTGCTACGTTTGCTGTTCTGCTATGCTTGCTGCTAGTATAAGGCGCGTGGAATACTCGCGTATCAAAAAGCTGATCTACTCCTACTCCGCCTGGAGAGCTACTTGTCACTCTGTACTGCTACGCTTGCTGCTAGTGCACGGCGCGTGGAATACTGATCCTCTACTCCTACTCCACCTGGAGAGCCACTTGTCACTCTGTACTGCTACGCTTGCTGCTAGTGCACGACGCGTGGAATACTGATCCTCTACTCCTACTCCGCCTGGAGAGCCTTTTGTCACTCTGTTCTGCTACGTTTGCTGTTCTGCTACTCTTGCTGCTAGTGCACGGCGCGTGGAATACTGATCCTCTACTCCTACTCCTCCTGGAGAGCCACTTGTCACTCTGTACTGCTACGCTTGCTGCTAGTGCACGGCGCGTGGAATACTGATCCTCTACTCCTACTCCGCCTGGAGAGCCACTTGTCACTCTGTACTGCTACGCTTGCTGCTAGTGCACGGCGCGTGGAATACTGATCCTCTACTCCTACTCCGCCTGGAGAGCCTTTTGTCACTCTGTACTGCTACGCTTGCTGCTAGTGCACGGCGCGTGGAATACTGATCCTCTACTCCTACTCCGCCTGGAGAGCCACTTGTCACTCTGTACTGCTACGCTTGCTACTAGTGCACGGCGCGTGGAATACTGATCCTCTACTCCTACTCCGCCTGGAGAGCCACTTGTCACTCTGTTCTGCTACGCTTGCTGCTAGTGCACGGCGCGTGGAATACTGATCCTCTACTCCTACTCCGCCTGGAGAGCCTTTTGTCACTCTGTTCTGCTACGTTTGCTGTTCTGCTACGCTTGCTGCTAGTGCACGGCGCGTGGAATACTGATCCTCTACTCCTACTCCTCCTGGAGAGCCACTTGTCACTCTGTACTGCTACGCTTGCTGCTAGTGCACGGCGCGTGGAATACTGATCCTCAACTCCTACTCCGCCTGGAGAGCCACTTGTCACTCTGTACTGCTACGCTTGCTGCTAGTGCACGGCGCGTGGAATACTGATCCTCTACTCCTACTCCGCCTGGAGAGCCACTTGTCACTCTGTACTGCTACGCTTGCTGCTAGTGCACGGCGCGTGGAATACTGATCCTCTACTCCTACTCCGCCTGGAGAGCCACTTGTCACTCTGTTCTGCTACGTTTGCTGTTCTGCTACGCTTGCTGATAGTGCACAGCGCGTAGAATACTGATCCTCTACTCCTACTCCGCCTGGAGAGCCACTTGTCACTCTGTTCTGCTACGTTTGCTGTTCTGCTACGCTTGCTGCTAGTGCACGGCGCGTGGAATACTTATTCTCTACTCCTTCTACTACTCCGCCTCGAAAACCACTCTGCTGTTAAGGGAGTTGCGCCGATACTGAGCTTTTTTCGACATGCACTTGCCTCCGTTTTTTTGCTTAATTTGAAACTTGTAATATACTTATTAAATATAAAAGAATCCAAGATTTACTAACAATTAAATTTATGTTCGAATAATCGTCACCAGACGTCGCGTTACAAATAAACTTAGTAACGCAACTCACTGTGCGGACTTCTTGTAAATGGTGTTAACGAACCTAGTTGAGTGTTTGTATATTGTTTGCAGGTCGGGCCAGATCCTGTTCGAGCGCTGGACCATCGGGTTCTACAACGTGATCTTCACGGCGCTGCCGCCCTTCGCCATCGGCCTCTTCGACAAGCTCTGCTCCTCCGAGACCATGATCAAGGTACCGTCCAACACTTAGATCACATGTGAAAGGACTAGATCCTCAGTCACACACAAATAAACTTCAAAAACCGGTCAAGTGCGAGTCAAACTCGTGCAAAATAGGGTTAAAAATAAATGTATATTTTAAAAAACAAAATTCTTTTTGCAGTTGGTAAAAGAACACTTTGTATGGAAAATCTATAAACTTTTGACAAAGTGTCGCTCGACTATTACTGCTAAACTAAGAAAGCCTGTCAGCCGTGATAGTTTTCCTTTTAATTTGATCATATTGTCTCCTACTATTTTTTTCAGATATCCTGATACAGCGGTTTAGCTTGTAACCCTACCACTACCTACCTGCTACCGAACGGGGACACTTGTCTCTAACAAAAATGTCCACTTTATAACAGAACCTTGAATCGAAATTTGGTCTTAGCAAACCTCAGTAGTTTTGAAAGATGTATTCACCGACACCCTCGCGACAGGGCGCGTCAACAAAAACTATCCACTCCGGGAGTGCCGGCAATATACGAGCACTTATTCGTAACACATGACATTTTAATAGCTCCAACCATTTGTGAGTAAATCGCAAGTTTCAATTGCATTTGTAGAATAACCATACAAACGCGATTTTTCTCAGACCAACAACGGGTATTACCGTGTAATAGATAAACGTAAGCAACTCCGACATGCAAATGCAAAAAAAATCGTTGGAGCCGTTTTTGAGAAAATAAATGATTTCAGTTTTTGTTGTATGACAGCTCCTCTCCGGTTTGACGGTACAAAGAAACTTTTGATAATCCCCCGATAAAATAATTTAAATCTCTCAAGTCCCAAATTTGGTTCCAATCGGACTAAAAATATAGCCTCCAGAGACGGACGCACGCACGCACGGACACGCGGACGGAATTGAGATATTTGGTTTTTCGGTATGTGTTAATGATATAGAACACAATTCCAGGAAAATTATAAAAATAGCTTTTTTTTAGCGATAACAATATAAATTTCCTCTACCCTACGTACCGTACTACGCTACGGGGTCGAGAAGTATAAAAGCGTACACTACGCGACATGGGGAAAAAATATACGGATCTTTCATCATCATATTAGCCGAAGGACGTCCACTGCTGGACATAGGTCTGCCCCAAGGATTTCCACGACGCACAGAGGAGTATTTATATTAAAAAACTGGACAAAATTATTTGTTACTTGTAAGTAAATAAAGAATAAACCTATTTTGAACTTTGTACTGTGGTTATTAAGGGTCCCCGGGAGGCGCGAGTTTCCATACAAACGTAGTTCCGCTATAATATAAAAACCACATACCGGATTGAATCCAAACTCTGCGAATATACATATTGAGTAGACAAATATCGATGTTTGCAATTAGTTTTCGATGTACTAATATAAAACGGCAAAAAGAGCAGTTTCAAACGTTCAGTACAAAACTAGTTTTAAGCCTTTGTTTAGGTTTATTTTAATGTATTACGATTAAAACTAATTACAAACATCGATATGGGTCTACTCAATATATTCGCAAAGTTTGGATTCAATCTAGCATGTAGTTTTTGTATTAAAGCGGAACTACGTTTGTATGGAAACTCGAGCCTCCTGGGACCCTTAGACATTTAGTTTTACTTCCGAATTATAATCAATTGAATATGATTCAAAATTGAAAAAATATAGTGTTCTGAAACTTAAGTATTCATTTAGGGTCTTGGCTAATGACGCAGCTTCATTATGAACTGCACACTGTCCAGCTCCGGCTCCAAATAGTCCTAGAAAACATTACTTTGCAGCATCCAATCCTGTACCTGCCGTCCCAGAAGGGCCTGCTGTTCAATGTGCGCGTGTTCTGGGTGTGGGCCATCAACTCCCTGCTGCACTCGGTGCTGCTGTTCTGGCTGCCGATGCTCCTTACTAGCCACCACGTTCTGTGGCCCTCGGGCAAGGACGGCGGGTACCTCGTCATGGGCAACTTTGTGTACACGGTGAGTAATCATGGCGCTCTCGGCTCTAATAGACTCTAATCCACTATCGAATACAGGCCTCCACCACTCACTGCCACTCAGAATAATACAGCCAGTGGCTTATTGCAAGCTTCGTTCGATCATCACTCCACCTTGTGGGGGTTGGTAAACGCTACGTTACGCCCGCAATGTTCACTCGAGTTCCTTCTGAGATAGGTTCTGTGTTTGAGACCCAAACTGCAAATTGGAAGGGAAAATGAAAGAGAGGCTACGTTTTTCTATGTCGTGATATACGCGTTAATAAGGGCTTGAACAAAGTGATGCTCCCATTTATCTAACTTAGAGTTATTGCCGTTCAATGAGTTTCTATATCTACAGAGGGAGATTCTGGGTCACGTACACCATGTAAGGTATGCCTTATGGCATACTCCTCTTCATAAGTTGCTAAAGTTGCTTGCATAACAAGACGACAATATAGCCACATGAACACTCCGTTCAGAGAGTTTTTATTGCTCAGAAGAAATGTGTCCGAGCAATATTCGGAGCTGGTCCCTATGGCAGCTCTAAACCGCTCAAAATTTAGGAATACTGACACTGCTCTCCATGTATATCTTGGAAATATGGAAGTTTGTGAGGCAGCCTCCATACCTTTTAAAACTGTGTCAGAAGTCAACCTAAGGGCAGTAAGGCATCCATTAAAATTAGCTGTTTGTATAAGGACATCATTTTATTTAAAGAACAGTTACAGTATGTGTATTAATAGTTATTTATGATACAAGGGTTGTAAAAAGGTCAATAACAAACGAGTGACATTTGTGAGGTTTACCATCTTCACGAGTTTGTTATTTCCTTTTACACCCATGTATCATACGAGGTTTTTCAATACAGTTGTGAGAAAACAGATATGTAAAATAAAAAAACGACCGTGACAGAAAAGCAAAATACATGGGTAGATACATACCTATGAGTATCAAGGTGTCAGCAACCAAAGTTCATTTTACGCGACTTGTGGCTGATTTTAAATGTCCTGGGAGTAATCTCACTTTGTTTTTTCTTAAACATACACGTAAGTATATTTTAATTACATATACGAGGTGCGGTCCAAAAGTGTCCGGCCTGACAAAGAAAACAAGTAGATATATTTACAATTTTATTTTTATTTTTCGATATAGTCCCCGTCTATTTCAACGCACTTTGCAGATCTCGTGATAAGCATTTCTATCCCCTTATAAAAATATTCTGGAGTTTTGTCCTCGAAATGGGTAAAAACTGCCTGGGCCACTTCATCATCCGAAGAAAATCGTCTTCCCCTTAAGTCTGCCTTAAGTCTCGAGAACAAGTAGTAGTCGCTTGGGGCCAGGTCTGGGCTGTAAGGGGGGTGGCGAATTTCCTCGAAGCCACATTTAGCTACAGCAGCTTTGGCAATTGCAGCAGTGTGAACGGGAGCATTATCGTGGAGAAGCCGAACACCTCTACTAAGTTTTCCACGTCGTTTCTGCTTGATCGCCTCTCGCAACTGCTCAATAAGGGTGGCGTAGTAGCTGCCATTTACCGTGGTATTCCTTTCTTTTATGTCAATCATTAGTATTCCGTGACAATCCCAGAATACCGTTGCCATAATCTTTTTGGTGGATTGCGTTACCTTGTCCTTTCTAGGTGGCTTTTCACCAAGACGACGCCACTCCATCGATTCCCTTTTAGACAGGGGATCATAGTACAAAACCATGGTTTCGTCTCCCGTAACAATCGACTCCAAATAAATTTTTCCGTAACGCCTATACGCGTCTAAAACTTCTTGAGAACACGCTTTTCTCTCAGTACGCTGCAAGCTCGAAAGAAGTTTGGGTACCCACCTAGCACTAACTTTATTCATGTGAAGATGATCATGTAGTATCCTAAGTACTGAAGTTTTGGAAAGTCCGGTTCTTGCCGCTATTTCTTTAGTCTTTAGTCTTCGATCACTCAGAACTTCCTCTTCCACTAATTTAATACATTGCTCGGTGAGTACTTCTATAGGCCGGACGGAGCGAGGTTCGTCGTCAATGGATTCCCGCCCCAATCGAAACTGTTTACTCCATTCTTTTACCGTGGAAAATGATGGAGAAGAATCCCCGTACACGGCATCCAACCTTTTTTTTATATCGGTCGGGCTGACCCCTTCCTTAGTCAGGAATTTGATCACGGAACGATATTCCAATTTGATCATTTCGAAAGTTTTCCGGATTCGTATCGTTAAAACGCCGTAAAATCAAAACTACAACCAACAGAAACGCCAAAACCAGACTCGAAAAAGCAGACTAAATGACAATCGCGATGACATCTTTTTTATATTTTTTTAAGCCGCCAAATTTTTCCAGCCAGAAAGTTTTGGACCGAACAGGTATATTAACTATCCACAGTAGTTTTCACAACTAAAACATCTGAATTCAGTTTTACAATAATTGCGCCATATTTTAGCTAGCACATGTACACATGCGTAAGTTTTTTTTTATAAATAGGCTACAATAAGGCTTGGGATTCTATTATTATAAGCATTAAAACCTCTTTGGAAAAAATGACCTATTCCTTGATGTAACCGGTTCCGCTTCATTCATATTTTTTCTCTTTTCTTCACAAAGATATAACCCAAAGAGAACTAATCAGCTAGCGTTATGTACGAACCTCACGGGAGGAACAACCTATCTCGTTTAAAATTCTCCTTTTAAAATTCTTAAAGAAGATTCTGTATCTTTGGTTATGATATTTTTATTTGCTAGAAATGTCTTGTTCCTCCGAGCTAGAAATTAAATAAAGTGGAAAAGTAAAAACACGTGTGCGGTAAAATCAATTTTGCGCACATTTGACTGGCATATAAAGGACCTCTTTTCAACTACCAACTTCTATGACCACTCCTTTACCCTTCAAGCGATCCGTCTTTGGAATTCCCTTCCCATATCCATTCGACAAGCCCAATCCCTACATTCTTTTAGAATATTAGTAAAGGCACGTTTTCTCGAGCTCTGATATGAGCGTGTGTTTGTAACAAACAACAGTAGCCACTACTTTGGTTTTATATATATATGTATTTTATTTATATTTATATTACGTATATAAGTTGTAATAAATATCTATATACATATAAATATATATTTATATTCAATAATATAATTGTACATATAATTATTATTTATTATGTAGTACAGTCTTATCTATTATAAGTATTATAAGTATTTTAACTTTACAAATGTAATATAGTATATTACATAATTTATTGTTATAGTTGGATACTCGTGCACTACCATTTTTTTTTGTGCTTTTGTCTCCAAACACCGGGTTGTCTGGAAGAAATCGCTTTGAGCGATAAGACCGCCCAAATTGTACCTTTATAAGATTTAGTTTTAAGTTGTGTTTTTGTTTAAATTTTTAAGTTATAGTTTCTAAGTTTTACATTGTGTTTTTTTTATATATTTTTGGGTACAATAAAGAGTATTTATCTTATCTTATCTCTTTTCGAGCAACTGTATTGAAAAATATATAACAGGGTACCAGACCAATTCAAAACAATGAACCTGAATCAAATGTGTAACAAGTTATTTAAGTGGCTTCTAGATATGATTTTTTATAGCAATAGTGAATTTTAAGAATACAAATCAATTTCCTGTTGACATTAATTGAACTAAATTTTCTTCAGAATTTATTTTTATTATGTATATTTAATCATTATTTAATGACATGCTCAGATACGATTGTAACAATACAACCTTAATTTTTAATTTTTATTTTAGTTTTCATATTATGATTATTTTAATTTGTATGCTGTACTCAGTTAGACATGAGAGCTCCTATGTTACTATCAACATCTAAAATCCCTATGTTTACCACAAATAGAGATTTTGGAGGCAAAATTATTAATGATTTTGTTTTTTATTTTGCATTTTTTGTAAAAATCATATACATAGTAGGTATGAAACAAACTATAATAAAATAGACACAGTGTAAAAAAACGGCCAAGTGCGAGTCGGACTCGCGTGCATTTATATTTTTTGTGAAGTAATTACAAATTTGCTGTTTTTGGATAAGTATTTCGATTTACTTGTGCTATAATGGTTTCTTGCCAAATTTCATAATTCCAACCGATACATGGGTGGCACGGATCTTATTATGGACCAAAACATAATACGTATCGCATTGGAATCAGGTGTAAAAAATGGTGTTGGTCTATTTTTACTTTTTATTTATTTATTTATTTATTTATTCAGTCACAATGTAAGTTTACAGTTTAAATCAAAGCACTTACACATTAAATTAAGTTATTGATAATAATTAATAAGATGTCAAGTTTAAAATAGAACACCACAAATAATAGACAACAAAAAATATTACACATAATATTTTACATTTTTGGTTGATGCAGCTATGCTTGGATTCTGTCAAGAAAAGCAAGAAGTGCAGAAACTCAACTAGAGTACCGCCGGCATATAGCGCCAACATGCTTGACTCGATATAAAAACGTTCCTCTTTGCGGGGGGTCTATGCGTTCTATGGTCTATGATCCATTCCTAATAATTGTAAATTTTCTTCAAATAAAAACTATTAATATTGCCCACCTTACAAACTATTGTTTTTTTTGGTTCTACAGGCTTTGACTATATTAATATTTTTTTTATTAGTAATTTTAAGTTTTAACTTACAGACAGACACGGTAACAGGCTAGCGGTACAATATAGCACCAGCATTTTATCAAAAACTTCAAGACAGAAAAAAATTAGAATTCTTAAATATGATCTAGTACCTAAACTATAATAAACATATGTCAAAAAAAAATCAAAAAACTCTAATATTAAAGGGTTAAAGATATATTATATATCAAAAGAAGATGTAACTTTTCTTATTTTTTAGTCTTATTTTTTAAACTATTTTTACAGTCAAAAGCTAAATAATTCCATTTCGAAATTACATCAATAGACGAAAAATTTTATAAGCTTTCCAAATTAGTAATTAAATTTAGGATCATAGCATAGAACTCGAGAAATTGACGATAAAATGCAGCCGCGCTGTTTCCGCGCGGAAGCATCCTCCACATGGGTGAGGAGGTATCTTATTAATATTGTTGTGTTTGTGGTGTGCAGTACGTGGTGCTGACGGTGTGCCTGAAGGCAGGGCTTGCGACGCACTCGTGGACCTGGGTCACGCACACCGCCATCTGGGGCTCCGTCGTGCTCTGGTTCATCTTCATCGCCATCTACAGGTGACTACCACCACAACAACCCTCTGATTTAAAGTTTATGAAAAATTACGTTTTCCACAAATTTTAAATAGTGCCTACTGATTGTCGGTTCCCTTGTCCATAAAACAACAGAACACATACAGTTGTGTCGGCTGCGATTTTGTGTACGATGCTGGCATCCCTTTTCAGTTTTGACAACGTCATTCTACTCCGTTCAAAAAAACCGCACCTTATTACTATATACACATTAGTGTGAGCGGGAGCTGTTGGCTGTGTAAAAACGTGCTACCGTGAGCGAATCATCATATCAGCAGAAGGACGTCCACTGCTGGACAAAGGCCCAAGGATTTCCACAAGAACCATAGTTCTGCGCTGCCCGCATCCAGTGGCTTCCCGCGACCTTCACCAGGTCATCGGTCTACCGAGTGGAAGGCCTGCCTACGGTACGTTTTCCGGTACACGGTCGCCACCTGAGAACTTTACAACCCCAACGGCCATATTTTCTACGAGCTATGTGCCCTGTCCACTGCCACTTAAGTTGAGCAACTCTGAGAGCTATGTCGGTTACTTTGGTTCTCCTACGGATCTCCTAGTTTCTGATTCGATCACGCAGAGAAACTCAAAGCATACCACGCTCCATTAGCACGCACGGGCCCTTTGGTTGAGCTTGAGCCTTCTTATGAGGCCCATAGTAAGCGACCATGTCTCATTTCCGTATGTCAACGTTGGCAACACACTCTGGTCGAAGACCTTGGTCTTAAAAAACTGCGGTATCTGGGACGTGAAGAATTTGCGAAGCTTCCCGAACGCTGCCCAGCCGAGTTGGATTCGACGATTGATCTCTTTCTCGAAGTTGGACCTACCTTACTGGACTATTTGTCCCAGGTACACATATTCGTAAAAAAGCCTCCAACCTTCAGATGAGTAGGCGCAACACGGACGTTTGACATGATTTTCTAAGACCTACTTGTTGAAAGGCTCTACTGAGGCTGTCGAGCATTGTGCCTAAGTCGTCCATAGTCTCAGCCATGACCACGATATCGTCAGAGAATCGAAGGTAGGTGATGTACTCGCCGTTGATATGATGCCGAGTCCACCCCAGTCCAAAAGCTTAAAAACATCTTCCAGGGCGAGTGGTGAACAGTTTCGGAGATATGACGTCTCCCTGTCTCACCCCTCGCTGCAGTCGTATAGTTTCCGAGTTTAGATCCTGGAGGCTAACCGACATGGTGGCGTTTTCATACAAACACTTCAGCACTTCGATATATCGATAGTCAATTTGGCACCTCTGGAGCGACTGTAACACAGCCCAAGTTTCGAACGAATCAAAGGCTTTCTCATAGTCCTAGAACGCTTAGCATTGTCGCTGATTGTACTCTTCGGTCTTCTGTATAATCTGCTGCAGCGTATGTATGTGGTCTATGGTACTAAAGCCTTTTCGGAAACCGGCTTGTTCAGGAGGCTGGAAGACGTCAAACCTGAGTGCGAGACGATTCGTAATGACTCTCAAAAACAGCTTGTGGCTTAGAAGTGAGATGGGTCTGTAGTTCTTCAGCAGGGTATTGTCGCCCTTTTTGAAGAAAAGCACGACCACACATCTGTGCCATTTTCCTCAAGTATAAGGAAACTAAACAACTTCTGAAGAGCTTTAAGTACCGGTGTTCCACCTGCTTTCAGAAGTTTAGCCGTAATTCCATCATCATCAGTGTAATGGGTTTACGGATCCGGGATATCCTCGGCATAGTGTTGGATTAATCAGACTCTTGGGTCTTTAGCCAGATCGCTGACAGGTAGTCGTGTACGATTGTCCATAGAACTTCTCAACTTCTTCTAGCAATTCAGTCGTAGACTATATGATCCTGCTCTGCTCAGTCTGCAACTGGGTCAGTTGGCTTTGTCCAACAGACTGATCTCTCGCGAACACTTTGGGAGCGGATACGTTAATTCAATTCTATTTAACAATGACACCCGACGTATTACCCGACATGTATCGAATATTGCAGCAACTTGTACCCGCACATCCTCATCGGCGCCGTGATGCGCGGCATGGACAATATGGTGATGTCATCACTCGTGTTCTGGCTCGGCCTGCTGCTCATTCCCGTCGCCACGCTCATCCCCGACCTGCTCGTCACTGTGTGAGTGCTTACATATACTCATAGTCTGCATAGGGATGTCGTCACTCGTGTTATGGCTCGGCCTGCTGCTCATCTCCGTCGCCACTCTCATCTCCGACCTGCTCGTCACTGTGTGAGTGCATACATATACACATAGACTGTATTCTGTGGTAAGCTCATGAATCTTGACTAGAATCTAGACAGCAGGAGGGCGTTACCCGACCACAAAATATGGAAAGTTAAATCATTAATCGTGGAAAATAAGTAGTAACTCTTACACGATTGTCCGCAAAATTAATAAGTATGCGTACGTCTGAAGAGCGTCGGTGGCGTAACGACTAGGGCCGCTACCTCCTGTCCGGGAGGTCGTGATTCGAACCCTGCCACGGACCAAGGTGTTTTCGAATTTCGATTTCATATGTTCGTTTATCTGACGCTCTTACGGTGAAGGAAAACATCGTTAGAAAACCTGCACACGCCGGCGAAGAAACTCGAAGGTTGGTTGTGAAATCGACCAACCGCCCTAATTCAGGGTAGGCTCGGGTCTGGCGATGGGGAGGTATATGAGCTGATATGATGACGTCTGAAGTACTAAGTCCCGCCACATTGCCCAAAAATCCTTAGAAGGAATGTACGCCGGAGCACCACGAGTTTTCGATATTTCGCTTTCGTTCTTAAGGTCATGTAAATGACAGAAAAGTTTAGTGATGATGATAAAGGTATCCCTGTCACAACATCCCTCCCATCTTACCCCCCCTCTCTGACAAACCTCTCACCAGCATATTGTGCGGCGGTTACTGTGAGCCTCAATCCGTGAGGGAGCTGCGTCAACGCGGCGTGCCTGTTCAGAGCGCGTTCGGATACCATGGCTTCGCGTGGTTCCGGCGCGTTTACTACAGCTTCGTGCTGCTTCACGAGCGGCGGCAGCGCGGGCGGCGGCACCAGAGCGAGCTCAAGAACGGAGCGGAGCTCACCCCGACACATCAAATTGTCCCGTCATACGCTGCTGGATCGTCGAACGGCGTCAGACATAGAGATTATAGGAATAGGTATAATACGAAAGGCGTAGGTAGCACACGCACAATTCAATTTAAAAAAAAGATGGTAAGCGACAAAAAAGAAGGGGTTAGTAGGGGTGGGGTGAGGGCTAGCAGGGCTTTTCACTCAGGTGCGCGGCCCGGCAGAGTCGAGCGAAGCGTACATATCGATGCAGTTTCGCGCGGGGCGGGGTCTCTAAGGATTTTACCTCTCTCAATCGATAGTAACACTAGGAGGAGGGGGCGTCGTCCGCTAACAGCACCCCCCACTATACGCCCACCCCAAGCAGCAACCTGCTAACCCTTGCTTCACGATCAAGTGCGCACTCGCTTGACAAGATTTATTTTTATTAACATACGCATGAAAACAACGTGAAACAAGTGAAGCTGTAAATATGTTTTAAATAGAAATATTCAAAATGTTGTACATAAAGTAGGAATGTGAAGCTTTAAATATAGTTTAGACGAATATCCATTATGTTGTAGGTATTTGTAACGTAAGTTATAAGATTAATTATCAGCAGTTTTATTGTTACGTTCTCTCAGGTAGGCAACTTGAGCAGTAACGTGTACGCGTGCCTCTAGACTATAGACAGTAGATCGTATTGATGTTTTTCATTGTTGTCCCGCCGCCGTCGCCGTCGCCGTGAGATACCTATTTAAAAGCCTTCCGTGTACTCGTTAAGGACAAGTCCTTTTTATGATTAGTGGATCTAAAACCCCCGACCTAAAGGTACGAATTTCTGTGGCATAGTAACAATATAATGTAAGTACTACATTTTTTTTTCGAAATCTTTCGACGCACGATTGTTCCTGTATTTTTCAATAGGAAATTCAAATACAAACCGAAAATATATGAATATTTTGACCTAAAAGGTCACGTTACTGAGATAATTTGAGAGGTAGAGAGGGAAATGGTCGTTTTGACAACCTTTAAATTCTAATATTTCAGCAAAGTGACGCTTCAGGCCAAAATGTACCGCACCGATATTCTTCCTCGCCGGCGAGGGCGGCGTTCCCCCGCTTCTGGCGCTTACCAGCGCTACCGGCACGCACAAGGCCGCTTCTCTCCGATCCTTCCCCGTCCAAACAACGACCTAAGCCGAGGTCCGTGCCCACCTGGGCGCCCTTAGGCAGTTACACCATTTTGCTTTGCATTTAGGTTGAAGGGATAGACGTCGGTTGCCTAGTGTTGCACTTAGCTTCACCCGAGGTCACGTGTAGGGCATTTTTACATCTACGGACGTGTGCAACGCGACCTTCATACACATCTGGAATCAGATGTGCAGGTTTCTTCACGATGTTTTCCTTCACCGTTAAAGCAAACGGTAAGCATATGTACGTAAGTTTCAAAAACTTATTGGAACATTGGCCGTCCGGATTTGAACCCGAGACCTCTGGTTAGGAGTACCGAGGCCTTACCGGTTGAGCCACCGACGCTTCTGGCCGATCAGCTGATCGATTTGTTTAAAGAATTAAAATATTTTTTTTGCGATTTCATCTTTTTTTTTTTTATTAAAAATTTGAGTGCGTTTGGCTGCACCTCACCTGATGGTAAGTGCTGATGCAGCCGAGGATGTAACACGCAAGCTCAAATAGTGCCTATTCACTCTCGTCTTGAAGATTCCTAAATTATACGAATCGGGGAATACAGATGCCGGAAGGGAATTCCACTCCTTGGCTGTTCGCATGATGAAGGAAGAAGCAAAACGCTTCGTGCGAAAAGGTGGAACATTGACGACAAAGGGGTGGAACCGCTCTCCGCGCCTGGTCGTCCGATGATGAAATGGAGAGGGGGGAATGAGGTCGTGAAGTTCCAGGGCACACTCTCCGAAATGAATCCTGTAGAACACTGATAGACAGGCGACTTTGCGGCGATGCTCGAGGCTTTGGAGCCTGTTTGATACAAGTTCCTCGTCGCCAATGAGTCTCCTAGCGCGTCGGTCGATAGAATCCAAGGCATCTAGCTGGTAACGAGCCGATCCGTCCCATAAGTGAGAGCAGTACTCCATACATGACCGAACTTGAGCTTGGTATAATAATAGAAGCTGCTCTGGTGTGAAGTAAAGTCTCACCTTCGAGAGGATACCAAGCTTTTTGGCAGCCGTTTTTGCCTTGGATTCAATGTATCTCCCGAAGTTCAGATCGGATGTTAAATCAACGCCAAGGAGCTCAAGATGGTCGGAGATCTGGATAGATTCATCTCGGAAAGTAGGAGTCAGGGTAAAAGGACTCCTTTTTGCAGTGAATAGACACGCCTGCGTTTTAGAGGCGTTAAACCTAACAAGATTGGCATCGCCCCAGTCAGAGACTGCCTTGAGTGTAAGGTTCACGCGCTCAATCATGGCCTCTCTCTGAGATAGTATATCCGGACCCCTAGCTCGAGCACTAGACAGGTATCTCTCCGCAACCGTGCTGTCGTCTGCATACCCAAATATACCAGGTTTCAGCAGATCGTTTATGTGCAGCAAAAACAAAGTTGCGGAAAGAACTGAGCCCTGAGGTACCCCGGCATCAATAGCCAATAGGTCAGACGAGCAGCCATCGATGACCACTCGAATGAACCGTTCCCTCAGGAAGTCAGATATCCAGTTGCTCAAACCAGTAGGTATTCCGTAGGTTCCGTTCATCAAAGTCATAAAACAAAAGTTGTTCAGTATGATGAGTAGAAGCCCCAGTTAACGGGACCTACACCAATTTTGAGATACCCTGTTCTATCGTGCGCCGATACATTTTGAAAAAAAAAATGTATGTGCATAAATTGTCAGTATGCCACGTTCCATACAAAGATTTTCAGCCGAATCGGAGCAACTTCACTTTCGGCGGCCATTTTGATTTTTTATTGCACCTTGAATCTGCTCAGGGTGTACGTTATTTTTAGTTAAGGCACCAATCTCTTAGTTGACCATCTCCATGAACGGCTGAATGGACTTACTTTTTCTGTTAATCTTGTCTTTGAATTTGAAATAAAAACTTATTAAAATCGGTCAACCCATTTAGGAACTGCGACGACGAGCAAGTGCAGACACACAGACCGACATAGGCTTCCAACTTATAACACCCCTCACGTGTCGTCGAGGGTCAAAACAAAGGTTCCTTCCATTTTATTTGAGACATACTTTTTAGCAGTCTCTCTAAAATGTTGTCAAATAATTGCAGTAGTTATCATTTTTCCTTTCGCAGTGATATATTTTTCTACTTTTTTGTACAATTATATTGTGTGTGTGTGCATTATTGTATAAAGATGGTTAAAATGAATATTACAAAAATAATATAAATCATGATACAATTCTTTTCAGAATTTAATTAATTTCTATGTGTAAGCTCCGAGCTCCGTCACACATGACAGCTATACTTGTCAACGACAACAAAATCGAGGCGCCAGGAGGCTCGAGTCCCCATACGAACGTAGTTGCGTTTTTGTATTAAAACGGAGCTATGTGCCGAATTGAATCCAAACTGTAAGAAGGCACATGTCTTTGTTTGTAAATAAAACAGATAAGTTAGAGCGATTTGAAGGAAATCTAGCCTTTATGCAGTTCTGTTTGAATTATAATTTTTTAAAAAAAGTGTGTCTACTAAATATAGTCGCAAAGTTTGGATTCAATCCGGCGCAGTTTTTGTATGAAAGCGAAGCTACGTTTGTATGGAAACTCGAGCCTCCTGGGGTTCCTTAAACACACACGACAGGATTAATGAAAATGTTTTCAGATCGCAAATGTCGCGAGATCGTTTTACAAGGTTTTGGCGCGAACGCATTGTACTGGCCCACTGGTAACTCTCGAGCTAAAAAGCTTCATACCTTGCTGATACTGTTTCAAATGGCTATTTTAAGTTTTGTGTCATGTTTAGAAGTACTTCATAATATTTCCGTTACATTTGGGGAATCTTGGTAAGCCCACTTCCATCTTCGGCAACATCGTCACTTACCACCAGGTGAGATGTTGTCAAGGGTTTACCAATTGTGAATAAAAAATACAAGAAAAAACATTTATAGCTGTCGTGTGTGAAGTTTAATTTGTTCTGTGTATTACAATAAATTCCATCGATTTTAGAGTTAGTTTGTCATCATAAGTGGGATTAGCGCGCTGATCGCGAATCGCACTGTGTTACAGTATAGCTGTCACCTGTGACGCCCCGCCCTGTAGAGCGCCTAGAGCGCCTAGAGCAAACAGAAGCTTGCCCTACGAGAGTCTTGTCGAGTCATAGCCCATAGCCCATAAGGTCGAGACTCATAGGTAAACTATAAGTGATATTAATGTATTACCTACTGTGTTAAACACTTAGGAAGTTGATCTATGGAGAGAATTGTAAGTGACATTACTTACTTTCATTGGTTAGTTGAGTTTATTATAGTTGTAGCGTAGTGATGCTCTGTGGTTATAGTTTGATTGTAAAGATTTAAACAAGATGCCTGCTGTATAGTGACTACAGTGGGGGTATGATTATATCGATCGGCAATTGAATAGATTCTATCAATAAACACAAAATTTGAAATTCCCCACATAATATAGTTTGTACTCAAAATGGTAGATCTGTCGCCAAAGTAAAGTGAGGAAACAACACAAAAGCAATATTCAAAAGCTCAGATTTAAAATAATGTAGATATTGAGTTTCATACAACAATCATAACTAAAAGTGGGGTAACGCTTGTTCTATTACGTACGCATCTTCACCTTAAGTGGTGACCTTGCATTATGTTTCGACACGTGATAGGTCCTATCCTTCACTGTAATTGAGACAAGTGCATTTGAGATAACATGTCACAGCACATTACGGCGTGTTGACGGTAAGTCTGCCAACGCGTGACTGTAAGCAAAACTCTGCTCCGTCGTGATTGGAGCACAGTTTTTTATACCCCGTTTTCAAAGCGCTTACACACATTATTACACACTAAATCTACCTTTAGTTTTTAATCTGAACTCGAAAGGATAAGATTTATCACCAAAAAAGTCAGCAAACAACACCAAAACCAAAATAATAAATGAAAAAATTGAAATATGAGCTAAGTTGCTTGTAGCGCTTCGCCGGCCGCTGCGGCGGCACGCTCGCTTCGCGTCGGCTCGCGCGTTGTCTTTCGAGTCAGACCTATCAGCTCCTCGCTACCTAACCACGTAAAATAACCTGATCATAAACCCCATTTTGACCCAAAATTTATTTGAATTTGAGAACAAAAATATTGAATAGAATGAATCTATTTCATTGTGGACGAAAAATTTAATTCCCCCTATGGTAATACTTTCAGTACCTATATACTTGTTTCGTAGAAAATATTTAAATAATGTTTGGGTAGCTTGTAAGATGTTTTAATATTTTAATAGCACCTAGTTATAAATATTTTTTTAATATTTTCAGCTTGATCAATTAAAATCCCAAATTGTCCCAATCCTTTCCTTTCTAATCGCCTTTCTCATTGTAATTTGGAAAATGTCGAGTGAAATTGAATTGTATTATTTTTGTATACACTTTAGTAAGTTAAGCATGCGTCGTCGGTTTGATAGATATCTCCCGTAAAACCTCTAGAACTAGCAAAAAGCTCCAAAATAAGTGGAGTCGTATTTACGGTGGCACTAGATGTGCTGAACCAACCAAAGCACACCGCCAGTGCGCACGCGCAGAGGCGTATTTACCCTATGTCCAGGGGGGCACTGGCCCCGGGGCGGCAAGAGGTGAGGGGCGGCCTTTTTCGGTTGTTCTTTCGCCAGTAGTAGTAGAAACAGTCGTAGTAGAATTTTTTAGGGATCCGTTTGGTTCACCGAAAAATAATAAAGCTAGTCGTGCGAGTCGGACTAGCGGTAATAAGGGCGACGAACCACTACGAACATGCAAACAGAAAGTTACAAGTTACAGCAAGGTGACGTTTATCGTGTGGCAGTACGCAATTCTTAGCGCGCAACTCCGACTCGCACTTGGCCGGTTTTTTGTCACTTAGAGGGGGGGGGGACTTTTTGTGCCTTAAATACGGCTCTGCCAGTGCGTTCGGCTTGGCTTATACGGCTTGTTTACACAATCACTTTGGTAAATACATGGCTGACTCCCTAGACAATAAGGCCCTTAGCTGATTTCGTGTGTGTGTGTTGCAGCGTGCACAACTCGGCGTTCAAGTCGATGACGGAGGCGGTGCGCGAGAGCGAGATCAAGAAACGCGATCCTGCTGCACTGCTCGCACAGCCCAGACACTCGTAAGTACAGCTATAATACTAGCTGGTAGAGTTGACGCGGGCGAGTGTGGCATTAATTGCCGAGCGCGCAATTAGATAGCATTACGCGTTGAACGAGAAGACGTCTTTGCCTGTCGGCAGGCGCGCGGTGTGTTAGTCATGTGTAGCACAACAGTTTCAAGGTATAAGAATCCATACAGTCGGCTAACGGAGACGTCTAGACAGGGCAATAGTGCGGTGTGTGAGGGGCGAGACGGGGCAGTTCGAGCCCAAACTGCCATAGTCAGCGTTATGCAGCCGTTTGGGACTATTAGTTCAAGGAGGCGAGAGGTGGAGGTGGGGGAGGAGGTGTCCAGTGACTAGTGACGTTAGCTTTGACGCAATCATCAAACGCGTTGGACCACTGTATGGATCCTTACACTGCGGCACTACCGGTGCTGCATTTGTCTCCGTCACACGCAGGCGCCTGCCGCCATGCGACGTCGCAGGTTTCAAAAGCGATTTCTATAAAATAAGATTACACAGTCTGAATTCGAATTCAAAATAATTTTGTACAACAAAAGTAGTTTAATTACCTCCATTTTTTTATTTGATATAGTCCCAACTATTTAGCCCGGTGTCAACATAAAATTCTGATCATACTGTATTATAGTGCGTGCCACAAAAGATGGCACTTGTAACACCACGTAAAGCATTAAAAACACAGAGTCGGAAGATGGTTTACGACGTGTACACCTATATGTCAAGAGAAGCAAAGGATTTTGGATATCTCTATATTATGGATAACTATTTCGACACTTCCTACTTTGTCTTTTTAATGTTTTACGTGGTGTTTCAAGTCTCATCTTTGGTGGCACGCATTATATTCCGAATGTGTGGGGTGTAGCAGTCTCGAGTGTGTGTGTGTGTGTGTGTGTGTGTGTGTGTGTGTGTGTGTGTGTGTGTGCGTGCGCGTGTGTGTGTGTGCGTGCGGGCGTGCTTGCGTGCGTGTGTGTGGTGTGTGTTCGTGTGCGGAAGACAGTTTATGAAAACTAAATTTCGTGTATTTATGTAGTGTTGTGAATATTATAAGAACTATATGTTTAAGGGTTTGAAACGTAAAGCAGCGTATTACCTAAAGGGAGTTCAAATTTGAATTGGAAAACAACCACTAAATAAAGAAACTAGTGAACAACTGATGACTCCGTATGTTGCTCTATGTTCAGAACGATGCACATAAACCTCCATGGATAGCATTTATGAAGCACTGGTTTTCAAAATTCTAACGTCGCATGGTATTCACTCGGTGGCTGGAATCGCACCTTAACAATAATATAACATACGTTTTCGATAACAAATGCCAGGCTGGCATGTTTGCATGAATGCTATCACATTTAAAAAAATACTGATTTCAGTTTTTTTTTGGACATTGTGAGGTGAAACACAAATCCATCTTCACAGTGTTCTATATTTTCTATTTATTAATTCCATTTTTACGTCTTGCTATTGTATCTCTCGAATCATCTATAAAATTACTAAATATTTGCTGGATTTCCTACATACACGTTTTTATAGCCAGCAGTCTCTCTCTCTCTCTCTCTACTTATTTGATGGTCTTTACTAAGTTTCATAGTTTCATAGTTCTCTATACGTATTTTTACTTCATCATCATATCAGCCGACGGACGTCCACTGCTGGACATAGACCTCCCCCAAGGATTTCCATGACGACCGGTTCTGCGCTGCCCGCATCCAGCGGCTTCCCGCGACCTTCACCAGGTCTTCGGTCCACCGATTGGGAGGCCTACCTACGCTACATTTTCCGGTGCGCGGTCGCCACTCGAGAACTTTACTGCCTCAACGGCCATCTGTTCTACGAGCTATGTTCCCCGCCCACTGCCACTTAAGTTTAGCAATTCTGAGAGCTAAATTATTATTTTTTACTAATAATACTATTATTGTTTTCTCGTACAATCATGCGCGAACTGTTTAAGAGTCCTTAAGCACTAGCAGTCTCCACTAACTTGTCACCATCTTTAATGGAAGTGATTTTGAGATAACTTTGAGCTATTGTATATAAATATAACATGAATTTCGAGATACGTTAGCATGACAGCACCATTGTCCGTCTTGAGTGTGTAGTGGCACGCTTCGTAGTTTTATTTCTTTTCCGTTTAGTTGCTTCGCATCGCCCCGTCTCGCTCGCATATCGGCACCGTACTAACGTCTTAGATGGCGCTGTAAATAGACCCACACATGTTACTACTCGTACATATATATAAATCTATGTATAAATGTCGAAACTTCAATGGTTTTGTGTAAATTAACTGCTTAAACGAGCTCTTAATGTAGTTTCAATCATTGTGTATTATCCATATTATGTGAAATCACAGAAATGAACCGCACAACCGGCCTTAAAAGTTCCAAAATCTGTTTAACGACGCGATCTCGGATACATAATTGAAATATGACGTTACAGTTTCGCACTATATTTTGGCTAATAAATAACGCAGAAAGAACAAATGAAGCCGTGTTAATTAACGCCTTCGATGACGTTAGTACGCGTGTCGCGGCGCTGTAGGCTAGCCGTTGACGTTGTGTGTGTGTGTTAGTCTGCGAGGGGCGCGCGGCGAGCCGCTGGGTCTCAAGTGGCGCCGGCGCGCCGTGGCGCCCGAGGACGCGCCTCAGGCGTCGCCCGTGCACCTAGCGCCCGCCGCGCCCGGGGATCGCTCTGCGCGAGGGCGACCACAGAGCAACGGCGCGCGGCGATACAAGCGCAACCATATCGTATGACGAGCGGCTTGCTGTGACGATCACAGCCACACTATGGACTGATAGAGGTCAGCTCGGCGGAAAGCTGGTCTTGGCTGTTGGATATTCAGGTGTTACCCGCGTCAGCTGGGTAAGAGCTGGTCAATACTCAGGCAATAAAGTTATATGACTCAACTATGGACTCATAACATGTAAACAGTAGATATTGTGATGATGATATTCAAAACGTTGAGTTATCCGAACGCATGTATCCCTCAATTAGTTCGGATAATCGACGCTCTAGCTGTACAACTATTTCAGCACGAGTGGTATGGCAATGTCACAGTGTAAATAATCCAAACAGTCGTCCAACGGTGACGTCTAGACTAGGCAATAAGACGGGGTGGTTGAGCCCTAACTGTCGGGCACCGTTCGGGACAATACACTCAAGGAACATGAAGCGCACAATATACATGCGTTAGAGGTGACCAGTCACTAGTGATGTCGCCCTTTGACCTTATGGACTCTTGCACTGTGGCAACGTATCTCGCGCGCGTCATCCATTCGTCTCGTTCTAAAGCCGAGGTTGTGAAAGGGAAGGCAACACTACGTTCTCCATGCGGATGCGACAAAATGTTCGTGCCGATCAAAGATTACAACCGCCATCTTCATATTTGAATGATATTAAATGCAGTTTGAAAACTATGCTTTCGTCTCGTCATGAAAAAGATAGCATATTAAATGTTATTTAATTGGCACTGGCATTGTTCCTTAAAGTTAAGGTTTAACTATTATTCTTTTTTTTTTTTTTTATATGCAAATATCAACTATAATTATACAGAAATCAATTTGAATATTATTATTTTTAATCACTGTCTTTTTAGGACTTTTCAAATATTAAAAAGTGATGACATCACATGCCCAAATACTATAAGAAAAACTCGGTAATAATTTCAATTGATGATTAATATGAAATGAATTTAATTAATTAGTGTTGTCAAATTACTTTTAAAGTTTATAATCGTTGCATCTCCAAATGGTTATTTTTTGAAGTAAAACTTTTTTACGCACGCTTGACTTGGGGAGTATGCTGGTGGATGCATGACGAGTTCGTTACGGAAGTGTGTTCGGGCGAGGCGAACGGAAGTTAAGAAGGAATGTATAAATTAGTGAAGATAGAAAGAGAGCTACTATTTATTTTTGTTTACCATCAATATCGGTTGCCAAGGCAATACAGGGTGTATTTTTAATACCGAGCAAGCCTTAAGGGGGTGTTATGTAGACACGAGAAAAAAAATAAGAATTTTTTTCAAATAAAAATCTTTACTAGTTTTCCCACAATCATTAGTTAAGTTTGTCTAAAAAAGTCCACATCGCAAAGCTACCGTCGTACAGCTGGCTGGGGTCAGTAAACTTACGCGTGACGTTCGGATCTTGCAACAAGACGGCAACGTCGCATGATTTCTACCTACGTACCTCGTCACTATCGTGAAAAACTTTGGATTTCAGTAAATAAGTGTTTTTTAATAAAATAAAAAACAAAATACATTCTGCGTCATTTCGATAGATTGAGTCAGTTTTCCCTTTGTAATGTACGGGCTTAAGATCGTCAAAATACCTAATTAAGCTGACTGGCAATAACACAATAAAAAAAACGAAGCGCGAGTCAGAGTTTCACATGAAGGGTTCCTTACCTTCCTACTTAGATTTTTTTTTGTAAATAACTTCAAATTTACGTTTTATTTTATTTTTGTCTTCACGTGTACTTGCCAAATTTCATTATTCTAGGTCACCAGGAAATTTATTAAATTTATCAAAACGGCTATTTTTAAATAACGTTAACTTAGAAGTTTGATTTTTTCACAGCTTCAAGGGATTACAGATTTGATTCATTTCAATTTCTGACAAAAAGGGCAGACATACAGACGGACAACAAAATGATTTAAAAAAGGACCCTTTTTTTCTTTTAAATTACGGAACCCTAAAAATTAGGAAGGTAATTTTTTTGTTACGTATAAATTAGGTGTTTTACTTAAAAAACTGAATCAACTTATTTAAAATTTACAAATTATTGAACGAATTTAAGATTTACAATGATTTTTTAAAAATGTTCACTTACGTCAGTCGCATTAAATGTTCAAAGTGTTTGCTCGTTTTGAAAGTATTCAAGAATTCTTTCTTCGAGATGTACTGAAGTTCCGGGCTGGCCTTGACCTCTGGCATGTCGAGGCGACTCGAATTGTCCGTGATCTCGTAGATTCTGTACAGTGAGAGAGATTCTGGCTCTTGTTGGTACACGGCGGTTTGGATACCGGCGCATCCACTCTCTTCGAGTCATTGGCACGTTACCATTACACTCGTGGTACAAACAAACCAAGTCCAAGAAATCCGCATTCGAAAATAAACTGCGACGTGGCATTTTCGCGTAGCGCGCCGAAAAGAAGCACAAACACAACCTACACCGAGCGCGCGCGGGACGTTACTGTCGATTGTCGGTCGGTGGGGCCGAGCGGGAGGCCGGGCGGGCCGCGGGAGCGCCCGCGCGGGAGTTTCTCTTCTTTGCGGCGGCATGGCAACGTCGCGTGCGTCACGTGGAACGGACGGTGCATTCAACTTTTCAAGTCGTGCATTATTTTTGAAAATGAAAGATTTTTTTACAAAAAGTTAAGGTACACTTTTTTTTGTGAAATGTGTTTAGAATCATGTCAGGATTCACCCCCTTAAGGCTTGCTCGGTATTAAAAAAACACCCTGTATATTGGTTGTAAAACAATCAAAACAAACATATAAGATAAAAAAGATTTGATCATTTTCAAAGGATAATAAAACTCTTTTTATAAATTGTATATTCCTCCATATGACTAAAAAATTGATAATTTTCTGAAGACTGAGTATTAAATTTACTTTCATACATATAGATGGAGCTAAAGAAGTTTTACTTCAGTCGTGTGGTCTAAAGCACACTCTTATTTTTTCTTATTTACATACCTAACAAATAACTGAACAATGCCAATTAGTGCCATAATAGTATGTCAATCAATGCATAAGGGAAGGCTTGCGAATGTGCCGCCAAGAATGTGTTGGCTTGCCTACGTAAAATAAGCGTGTTATCTGTAACTCGGTGTTTTTCACACTGCGGGTCAGGACCCCCAGGGGCAGCGGTTCGCGAAGCCTCACTCGCTAACTGATGGTTGCGAACATGATGTGCAGCCCCTTATTCCTTCACTTAGCACTAAGGCGGACACGCGCCCATCAATCTATTTACTGTCCCTCTCTCACTGATGCCAAATACCTACCCCAAAATAATGGATTTGTATGTTTATATGTGACAACTAATGCAATGTAAGATAGAAGTTTTTGTTCTTGAGGTTGTAGGCTATGCGCTGCGTGAGCTATATTTGAATATGAAATGTAAATGTATTAGATTTAGACATAATGGCCTAAATGATTACTTATGAGGCTGTAACGAGTAAGGCGCTACTTTGTTTATACCCGATATTAATGCAGTCTCTATCGGAATTATGAATAACTCTCCAAAATAGCCAACAGTCAATTTGCAAAAAAAATAGACTTCACAGAGATCCATCAGCTGGTAGACCTAATTTGTGTGAGAAATCCAAATATAATTTTTCTTTAAGATTTTACCATAGGTTGGTCTTATTTTTTCTCTTGTCTTTTAGCACAATTAACCCTGTAAGGGATTGACGGCGGTTGCCTTGTGTTGTACTAGCTTAGTCGTGTGTAGTGCTACGCGACCTTCATACACATGTGCAATGAGATATGCAGGTTTCCTTAATGTTTTTCCATTACCGTAAAGTAACGTTAAGAATCTAAAAAAAAATGGTAGATTGTCCGGATTCGAAACCGGGACCTCTGATTTCCGTTGGGCAATCGGCCTTTTTTGGCACGCGACCACAGGCCACAGGTAGGCAGAGCCCTATTTAAAGTATCGGATACTAGTACTGTAGCGCCTTGTACAGGCTCAGTTTGATATCGCTGTCAATATTTTAAACTAAGGAGCTATTCATGAACCAGATCAATTAACCCCTAGAACTTATCTTTGTAAGTGAGGGTTGCAGTCGCAGCGACACTTCGACCCAATGGGATCTTTTGTGCCTACCCCTATAACCTTTGCACTTTAACCTACTCGAATATGTGCTGCATGAATGCAGCAATTCCACTGAGTGGAAAGTACTTGTAGTCCTCCGGTTTTGGGTAGCCATCACCAAAGAGACACATACGCTTGCTAGCTAAGACATCGCAGTGACACAGTAAGTGTTCCATTGATTCTACTCGTATATCTTCACCTTCACCACAGGCCCTGCAGGTCGGGTCATTCGTCAAGCCGACTTTTACAGGTGTGCCTTTGTAGCAAAGTCACCCGTCAAAGCTCCTGTTACAGCTCTGACACATGTCCTGCTGTTCCTCTAAATGTATTTGGTGTCCCCTGTGGTTATATCCGTAGATAGCCATGTCAGTGTGTCTTCCTATGGCCTGTTCCTTTAAGACCCTTATAATAGCGCTCCTAGGTAGGCCCATTCCTGGTTCTGAACCACACATTGTTGACACACGCGATGTTGAGCCGTTTAGTTTAGCGCTTTTTTAAATGGCCTTGGCATCTTGCACAAAATACAATGAAATTTCGTCATAATCATATATTGAATTATTGAAGCCAAAGCCATAAAAATATTTATAAAGTTTCATTGTAGTACAGTTGTCTCGTTTTTGTTTTGAAATGATCATTGTTAAACGACTTGAAGGAATGAATACTTTTGTGATATGATTTGAGGTTATTTATTAAGCAAAGTACCAAATGGGAGTAGAAAATCGCTTTTTGGCTCCCCATCCATAGGTGCTGAATGATAAATTTTTAAACTTGTATGAAAAACGCAGTTCTACGATTACATCCTTAGTTTAAAGTATTGCCAACGATTTCATCTGTCACCCTGTAATACATTCGAAGTGCATCACAGGACATACATCACGTACTTAGTCAGTCGTGTCTAGTTATGTTTACTATCTATTCATAAACAAGTTAGTAAAGTTAAGTAAAGTAAAAATTGTTTATTTGCAGAAAGAACACAATACATTTTTTTTAACAATAACCCCACACTAGGCAACTTGCCTAGTTGATTCTATACTCTCTCTCTCTCTCTCTCTCTCTTGTCGTGTGGCACAATTAACCGTGCAATCCATATAACGATAATCCAATTCACTATATCGCCGCAACGCACTTGTCATATTAATTTGCTACTAGTTAACCCGACAGACGTTGTCCTGTCCAAATATCGTGTAGTGAAATGTGCATATCATGCGTTCGAATTCTGATTTATGGCCTTTTTTTTAAATAATTTCGGGTAACTCCCCATTTTTCTTTGCCAAATTAGTCCATCACCGTTCCCAAGTGATGCGCGTACCAACGAACCGTATTTAATTTTATTATTTACTAAGTATAGTATAATGTTATTGTGAGAACACAAAGTGTCGCTAAGTTCCTGGAACACTTCCGCATTTATAAGGAAATTGCGTCTTCGTGTAGTTTTCCGATGCAGAGCATCTCTACAACGACCTCTGTTTAACAGATATTACTTATAGGGATTTCGTGTACGTTGATGATCATTTTGTTTTTCTTATGTTGCAAGATGGGCAAACGTGATTTATACTATCAGAGGGACGCCCTTTTCAAAATGGTAAATTTTTGTTTGGTTTGAAAGATTGCGGCTATTTTTAGTTTAATTAATTGGTTTGAGTTCTCATTAAGTAGTGCAAAATATAAAATAAAAAATGTCTTTTTAACCTCTCACAAATCATTGGGGACTCTACGTACTAATCATACTGAATAAGTTTTCACATCGAACCTGTACCAAAGAATAAAGATTATTTACTACGTAAAGAAGGTTAACTCCGAAAAATCATTTAAAGAAATGGCGACTCTTGCTACGACACAATAAAGTGTAAATTAAGGTCTCACAGCGCTTATTACCTACAGTTATATTCACCTACAAGTTACCTCTTTTTCTATCGCGTAACTCTTATCTCTTCTGGCTACTGAATTGCCCCATGCAGGGGGCCGCGCAGCGTAGAGCGCGGCGTAGGTACATTTTCGTGCCTACAGCGCGGAGTGCGACAGGCCTGGCTATACCTAAGTTATCAATCTTTTTTAAAGAAATGTAACTCCATACAAAATTGGCCAATAAGCTTATCGATTTGTATTAGGATCAGGGTTCGAAAATATCCGATATTTATTATAAATATCAAAATATCGGATATTTATGATATATATCCGATATATATCAAAAGTTTCAATTTTGTATGAAAGCCATATTATTATTTTATTGTATTATTTATGTATAATATTTGCTTATGTGCTACATAAATATAATAAATAAAAAAAAATACTAAAATGTTTTTAATGATTTATTACAAAAGTAACATTCTGGCAACGCTGGACGCCACTAATGCCGGCAGAAGTGTGGCCATTTATGGATTAGAACTTACTATTAGGGAGTATGTTTTAACTCTACTCCAACGCCATCTACATTTGGGAAGTAGAAATATAGTAACAAACGCCAAAAATTATTTAAGATTATAAATTTTTTAAACAATTTTTATATGATATATATCATGATATATATGTCCATTGATATATATCCACGAACCCTGATTAGGATTTTCTTTTTAACAATACCTCCTGGGGAAATTTGTTCAGTATGAATATTAGAAGCTCTAATCAACGGGTCTAATAACAATTTCAATACAACTATACCATTTCAGTTGTGACAGTTAAATGGATTTCTAGATCTTTTGCACTGTTTCTTTTGTGAGAGGTTGATATAGCTGGCACGAGTGCTTTCCGAACACTACATTTGCTACCAATAGAGTAGTACTCCCGAACGTTCCCTTTAGTGATAGAACAAGGCTCAAAGATAACCTATGAATAATCGTACGATGCTTCGATAAATTTGTTTAAAAAACTATAGTTTTCTAAATATATATTTTTTATAATCAGCTAAAGATATGTAAAATTCATAATTTAATTCCACTTTCTATTTATTAGATCTTTCTAACATTCCATTTACAATTATAGTCTGTAATAATTTTATGATAAATGTTAGTTTTTTGTAAATAAAGAAAATATTTTTAGTAAATGTTACAAAAATCTGTATTGTACAAAAGGAAAATAAAGTAAGCATTATAATTGTAGTTAAAGTTCACGTTAGTGCAATGCCCAAAAATGTGATAAAACGAGAGTGTTGATGGAGCCTCACTATGATGATACATATTTTTACTTGAATATTGTGTGAATGCCTATTTATACTTCCCCTATTTCATATTTAGAATATTCATTCCGTTGTTAGGGCTACAAGTTAATATAAATAGCTCGGTCTGTTCTCTTGATAGTCCGCTAGACGTTAAATTATTTTTATTTATTGTTGAGCTAGTATTGTTCCATGGACTAATGTTTATACTTTTGAATGCAATACAACTGTTTTTGTATGAAAAATGTAAAACAAGATCAATGATATTTTAGGCTACTTTAAAAAAAGAACTGCATGTCTGCAGTCGACACGTCCAGCTATTGGCAGTCGTAACTTACACTGCACGCAGTCGGCTGCAGTCGAGACTTGAACTGCGTGCAAGTGACACGTCTGTAGCCATTCGGAAAACACGCCTGCACGCAATAGGGTTTATCGCATTTCTTAACAAAATCTGAAAATATGTAATAAACAATGTCAAAGAGTGAAATGAAAATTTAAATCAACCAAGAAATACGGAAGATATAAGCATTTTCAACTACTAATTAGACAGAGAGATCCGATATGTAAATGTGACGACATAAAACACATGGTCCATATAAACTCTATGCTACATTCTGTTTTGCTAGAAAGAGATAGAGACAAATCTTTGATGGCTTACATCTTGGTTATTTTTATAGTTATTCAAAAATATTTTTTGTATACCGTTTCTTATATGAATGAGCTTTTATTAAAGCAAAAAATAAGTAATCAATCATGCATATTCCCCATTGGACGCGTACTGCAGACATGCAGCTCCTCTGATAGCAGCCTTGTCTCGCGAACTGTAACGCTGTAATTTATTTTAGAATCTCAAATGGATATTTTGGATAACAAATCACTTTTTATTTACTATTATGTCCACAGTATCTAACGTGTGATCTCAAAAATTTTCGCTCTTCCGAATAATAGTTTTGTAAATAATAAATGGAATTTAATAATACATTTATGTATATAAAACCGTTGTGTTTGTAAAGTATGTATATAGTTCTGTGACTTGTTATAAAACCTAGGTAGTTACGCTATTTTTATTTTTGCATTTCAATCACATTTATTTTTATAGCCCAATATATTGTCTATGCCTTATACATACATACATTCCATTTTCTTTAATTATTTTAGTTCAAATTTGCACAAATTACTACCGTCGTTTGTAAATTTTGTAAAATTTTTCACTTTTTTTATATTCAGTCTACTGTCTTGTAGAATCTTCCCGTTCGTTCTCCATACATTCATGTATATATTTAGACCGCAAGTTAAAAAGGTGTCGCTCCAAATCCAAAGCCTTTGATTTAGACATTAGTACATAAGTATATACGTATATAGCTATTGTATAACGGTGCTAGGACAGAGTGCCTTCATAATAATATAATATATTCTTGTGTACAAACGTAGCATTTATTCAATCGTCTCAGTGCTTTTTTAAATATGAATGTTTGGAATATGTTTTTTTTATAAACAAAGATAAAATTTTAAAATATATTGTGTAAATGTTTTCTTTGATAACTTAGCCTCTTAAAGCAGTAACTTTAAGTCTTAACTAATTTTGTGCCATTCAAATTCGAGTCCGTTAAAGAGCACTCGTGCGAATAAATCACGTATGAACATCCATTCTCTCATTTAGTAAATAAGCACTATTTATATAAACTGTTATGTAAATAAGTAAACAAGTAGAGTTGCTAAGTTATATAATAAAGTGTTGAAACTTTACACGAGTCTCTATATTTTGTAGAGGTGAGGTGCTACACGGGTGTCTTAACAATTACTAAACTTGTGCAAAACATGTGCCAAATATCTGTAAGTCCGAAAAAGTATTAACTGACATTTTGATAGAGATATGACGCTGCTTTATGACAATCATGTTATTATTGGGTTGCTGCTTACTGTGTTTAAATTTCCGTTTTTCTTGTGATTCTAAAGCATTCGCAACACAAACCTTTCTCAGCTGGATGCATTTTTAGGTAGTTCCTTACAAAATTTCTGTAATTAAATTCACTCTTAAAGTGATTCCAAATGATTCTGAATTATGGATGCTAAGCAGCTCTTCGGAAAACAAATCAAACGAGAGTAGAATAAATATTTTAGAGCATACTCGTACATATAATCTGTCCAAAAATAGTAGACAATGTTTTTTGATGGCGATTTAAAATTCAGAATATTTATTTGCTGAATATGCTCCAATGTTGCCATTTAGGAGGTAACAGTTAATGTCAACTCTTTTTGGACCGATTTATCAGCTTTGTCATATGAAATGATGTCGTTATACAATTTCGGACTTTAATTAGGTAACTTGTTGGGTCCTGTTGTATTAAACACGATGTATTGAACAGGGCTTCCTCTCGTGCATGATGCTGATCAACTTTCCCTGAAAAACCAATCCATGACTTCGCAAAAAAAATATCAAAATGAAAAGCTGATCAGCAAAGTTTGTATGGAGTCCAGCAGTTTTTTGGCCATTACTTTTTCAGTGGGATTCTTGGGAAAGTTTAAGAATGAACGGTAGAGGCCCGGTTGAAATGTCGTGTACAAATAAAGTGGGATCTTACTAGTTGATACTTTCGATTGTAGGTTCTTGGTGGAACTTTATATCACACATATTGGTATATATCTACACTAATTCCACGTGAAATTTTAGGGTTACCAGGTAATTACGATGTACGATTTACGATTACATCGTAATTACCTGGTAACCCTAAAATTTATTTTAAATGTACCCACATATTGTGTAAATAAATATTCTGCCTGAAGATGGTGTTCGAAACCGGTCGCCGACAAATTATAAATACAGTTTTATTTCTTTCATTTGGAATTAGTGTGAATATATACCAATATGTGTGGGTGGGACGTTACTATTGGAGGGATCGGAATGTGTGTTGTGTCATCGACGGGCGAGTAACGGTGAGTGGTAAGTGGTGAGTGGTGTGGCGGACTAACGCGGTGTTTGTCGCAGCGGGCGCGCCGACCCCCGCCGCGCGGTGGCCAGCCTCGCTCTGTGTAAGTACCGCCGCATGCGCATGCGCACGACCTCTTACATAGAACTTTGATTGAAGTGACGCATGCTGACGTACTCGCCATTTCTACAGTGAACATCTTAAAAGTGACAAAAGCGACAAACTCTTTGCAACAGCGCTCTTAAGGTTCTTACTTTCCCATTAAAACTTGTGTAACTATCGTGTGGGGGGGGGGGGGGGGTATCGTTAAATAGGTCTCTCAAAACTATTGAGGATTTGCTAAGATCATTTTTACGAAAAAATATTCGTTTATTCCTATATTAAGTTTTTTAGTGGTGATTTTTGTTAAGAGTTACATTCCCCCCCCCCCTCCCTGCCTCCCCCTACCAGCTAAATTGGGAGTAAACCTATCAAATTAAATCAGTAGTGCTACGGTAAATTAAATTTAACTATGGCACTACCAGTAGTTCCACTGGTAGTGCCACGGGAAATGCGCGAAATCGCTACTTCTGGAAATCCAAAAAGTATTGTTATTAGTAGCGCATTTATTTAATTCAAAATGTATATTTAATTTTAAAAGATAATTATCACTGCCAAGAAGGCTTCTTTAGTTTAGAAGTAATAGTCGACCAACTTTTTAAAAAGACTACGGAACACTACTCTGCGCGTGGTCCCACATCCACTTGGCCACTTTTTCACGTAAACCAATGTTGGAAGTTGACCCTCAAGCAAAAGCTTATTTGTTCCGAGGTTCCAATAATGTGGCAAGTCTAAAGAAATGGCGAATAAGTCATGAATCACTTGGGCTTTTAAATGCTTTGGCTGCACGCTCACGCTTGGTGTGTTCTCAAAACTCTGTCCCTATTATTTTATTTTGTTATTATTTGTTTACATTTACGAAAATTTCGTGGATTAAAACCACGGATTTCCATGACCTCACAAAAATTGGGATTGAACGAAAAATGCTACTGAAGGTGCATTCCCAATTCTACCGTCCCATTTCCCTGCGGTTATCCCTGGTGTGTTCGGTATCACCGCGAGCTCTGTCTGGCAGCCTCACGGAGACGGCGCGCCTGCTGCAGAACGTGCGCAGCGTATTCAGCCGTCGCACCAACACGCGCGTCAACATGGAAATTGAGCTTTCGCGTGAGTATCACACAACGCACCGCAAGCAAACGGGCCCTGAAGTACACGCGCACTTTTAGAACTACCTACACAAATTTATTATCTCACCTCACAAAAGCTACACCGAGAAGCGAAATTGTGACTAACTTAACAATCTGTTTACATAAATCACAAATTTGCAGTTCAAGTCCACTGAAATTATTTTGGGTGTTAACAGGCACATGATCTAGATCGTAGCATTCGATTCGTCACTATAGATTGATCATCGATTCGAACTTAGGTTATTTTAAACTCAAGCGTTTGTGTTTGTAAATTAAAGTGCTTGGAAATATATTTGTGAGCTAATTACCCAGCTAGTAATATCTTTTTATGCGGTGTGGTACAGATGGGTTCGCGTTCTCTCAAGAGGAGGGCGGCAGTGTGTCGCAGGCGGACATGATCCGCGCGTACGACACAAGCCAGCCGAGGCCAGAGCACTCCTGAGCTGACGGCGCCACGATGGGGTGCCGCTGTCGCCTCTTCACTATCTGCTGAACCACGCCGGTGTCGAGCCGCCCCGCCGCCGCCGGTCACCTGCCAGATGCGTGCGCGCGGTTGGGTGGAAACGGGAATACACTACATTCGGACAAACACTACTTGCACATTTATGTTGCTTTTAGTTTCACGGCCAATTGTATTCCTGGTTAGTTTTTACATTATGTTATGACAGACATACTAGTGATACTAAATCTATAATTATGTTCACTGTACATATGGACGTGTAGGTACCTTGTTGGTTAAAGCGAACAAGTTTCACGGAAACGCAGCCGCAGTAGATAGATGGAATTGTAAGTTTACTAGTGCGTATGATGATATTTACTAATTCCATATCGGCAACAGGGAGTTATAGAGCCGAGTCACAATTAAAAGTTGTAAGTTTTCTGTTATTTAATCAAAGTTTATAAAGTTCCCCTACAGATTATGGAATTTATACAATTTATACAGATGTCTCTACGCTTCTAGTCACCGTTCTAAGTAACTGCTAAAATGTTTAAAACAAATGACTTCCCAAAATACGTATTGGTAAATCAGCTGATCAATTTGTATGGGAGACTGTGTAGTCGAAATTTTGTGCGATTTCAGCAAATATGAAGAACATAAGTTGTTTAAGTTAGCCCTCTCCCCCTTCAAAATGTGTTATATGCTACCTAGCACCATGTAGGTAGTAATAAATCAATTATTAATATGGAATCGTGTTGAGTTTGGACGACATTTTGTTTATGTCTGGGATCTGCTTACTGAAACTTTAATAGAATAGTTTGGCAAGATACAATTTCTTTAACAAATTGTGATAAAAAAAAGAATATAGCACTCAAATTTTGATTTTGAGTTTTTTTCTATTTATTTTCGAATTCTTTTTTACGACGTAACAGAATTTCTTCTGAGCTGGATATTTTTTTCTTTGTGTTTTAAATATTTTTATATAATTTTTTAAACATATCACCGTTATGACGTCACAACGTAGGCTAAATTCTATACCGTCTTAGAAAGTGTAGATCATTGTCAGAGAGATTGTAGGGAACAAATAATTGTGTGTTAAATATAATCACCTTAATGTGTTTTAAACTGTTGTATTATTTTTACAGCTATGGCTTTAAGCGTTTTCTAGATTTGTAGCATCTATGTACATTGTGACGTCAGCAAGGCGAGATTTTACTAAAAAACTTTAAAAACCTAGCATAATTAACCTAAGAAATCTCGAAATAGTGGAGTCAGGAGTCCCTTACGCTTTGACTATTGGGATTATGACAAAAGCATGAACATTTTGACACAGAGGATCTTTGGATAGATGCCCAAATTATGCCCTAGTGCATCCACCTTCTGATGTGGGTGGTGGGGGGGAGGGTAAAGTCTGTCCCCTCCGCGACTGAAATAAAAAAAATCTTACGGATCTCTTTTAGATAATATAACAATATTGGTATCATTTTCGTATAAACAAGTCGTGATAAATCTAATGAGCATAATAAAACAGCATAAATTCACAGTAAAATACTGAGATTTATGCATAAAAAAAGATATTGTGCCCAAGATTTTTGACTTCAAAGGGCAATCACTTTTAAAATAAATGTTTAAGGAGACAAAAAAAGAATTAAATAGTTCAATTAATCCTCTTTTTAAAAATATATACTCGTACTTTGTGTATACTTACCATAATATTCTGTAAACATAAATAGTCGCGCAGCTTTCTCGTTTTACATATTAAAATTATTTATATTACATTGAGTGTCAAAATTAAGCGCCAAAGTAAATAAAATTGAAAACTATTAGTAGAATAAGTTAGAGTATTACAATGAAAATTCTGTAACATTTTTAATAGTATTTGTGTTTTTGTTATCAACGAAATTTTTATGTACATTCACTGCTGCACCAGCATACATCGGTACAGTTCAGGCGTCTTTTTTCCATTGGCAACTATTCCTGTACTTCGTCTTGCATTTGCATTTTATCTATTCAGGACAAGCTTGTGCAGCTATAGGTTTCGTGGTCCAAAAATATACAGAGTTAGACAGTTAGCATGACCTACAACCACACCAGCGCCATCTGCTTTGAGCTTGTGAGATTACGTGCCATTCAGTACACATAAGAAGTTGGTGGTACAACCACTGGTAACCGGGCTCTATTAAGCTATTGCATAGCTTTTAACGCGGGCTTTGAGCGCGGCGTCCGAATCAAGAAATTCCGTAACGAAAAAACCTAACACCCCACACTCCGCCTACCATGTAGCTCGGCCGAGCGTGACGTAGCGTTACCGCGTTCTAAAAAAACTTACAGTGCCATCTTTTAGCGATTTGCGGTACTAAAAGGACTTAGTCAATTTTACTGGTGTAACTTTCTTAGTGTTAAAAGTTGATAAAAAATGCTATGCAATAGCTTTACCGCGGCAGTCCCCGAGTGCCACACGTCTTTTTATTATTTTCTTTAGATCTGTGCAAATGTCATGCTTTTGTCACGATCCGAATAGTTAGAGTAATGATGAGTCAACTCAGTAAGGAACTCCACTAAAATGGTTTTAGAATGAGCATCTTGAAATTCGTCTTTAGTACGAGTACGTACATACCGAATGGTTTTCAGAAATGTCACTGAACTAAACGTGAAAAATCGTGCCCCGTGTACATCATATTCCTTAATTTCAAATAATTCATAATTGAATCGATTGTTATTTATAATTTTTAATGCTATTAAACTAATAATACGAATTACGAATCCCTAAATAAGGGTCTTTTAACTGTTAGTGTGAAAGTTGTGTAAGTGATGTGTTAGTTGTATTGCACTGGAACACACAGGTAGACGTATCCACGAGTAACTAACACATATGGCCTAACTTGTATACAAATTATACAATGTTTTGTTTTGCTCATTAAAAAATATATTGTTTCAATCCTATAACATATAAATACGAGAAGGTACTTACAAAGTTTAAAGGCAAAATTATTTATAATTTTAAAATATTTTTTGTAGTGTAAAAGCGTAAAAAGTATTGCTTTTAATCTTTTGCTTGGCAATGAAAAGCATTTTTAAGCCTAAGTATGTACATTTCAAATCAGTTTTTATTAGTTTTGAGGAAAGGAAATGGTTGGACAAAATAATGTAGAATAGGTAATTTATTAATGTTTACACTTACAAAACAAGTTATGACTGCTTTTGTTCTGTAACTACTGTATTTGTAGGTACCTATTTAATTTTAATGCGTTATTAAGGTTTTTTTACATAATTTAAATTGAAATCATTAATATTTATTTTAGCTTGGCTGAATTAAGGGTCGGCACCCCTTACTGGTTTTGGCGTTGTGTGAAAAAACGATAGTAAATGTTTATGGTTCTAAATAAAATTGAGCGCGTTGAACGCGTTGAAACCCGACTCGAAGGGTTTGCAACCAAGTACAATTTTTCTTTTTTTTTTAAACAACTACCTGATTTTAATAAAATTCATATGGGACCACTCTGCAGGAACAACCTATAAAAAACATTAAAATCAGTTCACTATTTATATTTTTCGGTTTAGCGGCAATGTACTAAGCATTCCCGCTTATGTTTTAACGTGTGGTCCCCATTGGATTGAAAAATACTGAGTTATACAAAGAAACGCTGTAGTATTTAAAAAATATATTACTATGTAATATTACACTATTATATTTTTTTTCAAATGTATGTACAAGGAAAATTTTATACATTTCGTTTTCTTAGCGTTTAATACTAAGTTGTTCACAGTAAAGCAGTTCAGTGTCTTCTCCGTGGGGAGTGGGGAGTACCTACAATGCATTTATGAATTTCTCGAGCACTTCCTGACGAGCTCATGAATTTGATCGCAATTTTTCTTTTTTATGTTACACTTCATCTCTTTGTGTAGTGATAGGTACCAATGTTATTAAGAACCATAGAAGTTTGGCGTCGTTTTGTCACGAAACGCCAAACTCAGTTTTGGGTGGTAGGACCCTTAAGCATTGTTACGTAATTGATCAATTTAGAGCTAAGAGCTCTGTCTCTTGTGTAAGTATAACTTTTCCGTTTGCGAAACTTCACTTTATATTTATTTACAAGTGTAAATAAAAACATTTTTATAAATATAAATTAATACCTTAACGTTTTTATGTAGTCACTTTCTTGATCAAATAGATTCCAAAACAGCACTTTAAAATAATATACATTCAAATAAATCGGCACGCAAAAAAATATGCATTCCAATCATGTTACAAATTAAATAACAATATGTATTTTAAAAATTTGGATGCGACATTTGATTTAGTAGGCACCTCAGATACAATTAAGTTACTAATTAGTTTTCACTAATTAATGTTTATAATTAATGTTCATCTACCTATTTATCTATATTTTATTATTAGGCATTAATTTATTATTTGTCCACAGCTTCAGCTCATCTACTTCCTTCATCAGTTTTATTTTAACACTGAAATATTTCACTAAAACTAACGTGATATTGTTATATATAAATTATAAAACACCTACTCTAAATTAAAACTACATAATATTATTATATTTATTATATCGCCCTAATTCAGGATGGCTTCGAGCCCCTCGGTGGGGACGTATATTAGCTGATATAATGATGAGTAATATTATAATAAACTAAATAAAATAATCTTTGTATAATATATCCAAACTGTACAATATACATTAATAATAATACTATTTACTAAATTATTGTGTTATACACGAACTCGATGGATATATATATATAACATTTTTCAGAGCCTTTACACTTGTGTAGTGGTGGAGTTTTGGAGGACTTGTAATAAATAATAATTATGACACGTTTTTGTCGCTATTACCTCTAATAGTTTATATTATTATAATGTTAACTATTACCTACTGTACTACGGGTCGGGGGCGGGGGCGGGGGGCGGGGGCTTGGCGGCGAGGCAGTTTGTCACAGTTCTTCAAAACTATGTTTATATAACACTAGCTGGTGCCCGCGATTTCGTCTGCGTGGACTCCACAATTGGGCTCAGAGTAGATAAAAAGTGTCCTATAACTTTAAGCAGGTGATTATTTCGAGTATTATCTTTTTTCTCAAAAACGTTTCATCCATCAATTTATCACTTTAGGCTTAAACCATATTCCTACTTCAAGGCTGGCCTCATTTGAAACATTCTAGATTCCCAACAAAAACCTAAAAAGTGTTAACCCCCCCTTTGGGATGGAATTTCAAAAATTTGCACTGTACCAAAGAATCAAATATAAAATCTCATGGCCCTAACTTAGAAAATTATAAAATTCCCCGTATATTAACTGTTACTCCTTATTTCAAGTTTTATTTTTGCTACAAAAGGTAGCCTATGTCCGTCTCCAAGGTCTAATCTATTTCTATGCTAAAATTCATCAAAATTGGTTTGGCCGCTTTGACGTGAAAACGGAACATACAAACATATATAAACACTTTCGCATTTATAATATTAGTAGGGATTTAGACAGGAAAGGTCATGCTTAACTAGATATTGTTCATTTGTACATAATTACAAATTCTCTTCCATAATGACACTGTTTGTTTGTCGGTAAACATCCATTAATATTTTGTATCTTTTAAGTAAGTACCCAAAAAACAATTTTTAAAAGATTTTTTTTTATTATTCACAATTGGTTAGTCCTTGGCATCATCTCACCTACTGGTAAGTGACGATGAAGCCGTGATTAATATGTTTACCTATGCTAGATGACCTGGTACTAAGAGCTCTAAGCTAAGCCGCGGAAAGACAGACAGATGGACATGACGAAACTATAAGGGTTTCCTGTTGACCACGGAACCCTAAAACGACACGCTTGCAAAACGTATAATAGCGACATGAACATTTATTTTCGCTACTTAGCTCTTTTGAAGAAATTAAAGACATGTCACTGGTGGTAGACAATACTCAGGTCGAACGAATAACAATGCACTTTACGAGTACTAAAGCGCACTATTGTTGGCAGTTACTCAAATTATTTAATTAGGTGGCCCTTGGGAACTGATCGCGAGATTGTGTTGCTTCAGGCGGCCGGCGCCGGCGCCGACGACGCTGCGCAGATCCAAAACCATAATTACTTAAGCAAGATCCGATGTATTGTTTGTCACCGTGTTTCTCTTTCACTTAAATACCAAACTACCTCAGAAGCGTCGGTGGCTCAATCGGTAACGACTCGGTCCGCCTCACCAGAGGTGCCGGTTTCAAATCCGGACGGCCAATATATGTACCAATGAGTTTTTCAAAACTTACGTACATATACTTACCGATTGCCTCAACGGTGAAGGAAAACATCGTAAGAAAACCTGCACACACCTGCGAAGAAACTCGAAGGTTGTGTGTGAAGTCGACCAACCCGCGCTGAGTCCGCGTGGTCGACTAAGGCCCTATCGCCCTAATTCAGGGTATACGTATGAGCTGATATGATGACCTACCTAGTTTATGTAAATATTTGCAAAAATGTATGAAGTGTGATAACGTGGTAGAACGCACAGATACTGGTAGACGGCTACTTACATTCATTCATTTATTCATTCATGACCGCCATCCATCAGTGTCATTTCAGGAAAAGTATTGATTTCAAAATTCAACCGCCTCCGTGGCGTAATGGTTAGTCCATTCGCTTCACATCAGGAAGTCGCGGGTTCGATTTCCGGCGGGGTCAACTTGTAAGACTCGGTTTGGTTGGTGGTAGGGCATTTTCTAAGCCCGCCTGACTACCACCATCTTATCGAAGTCTTGCCGCCAAACATAACTGTTAACAACATTAATTGTGTTCCGGCTTGAAGATAAGATAGCCAGTTCTCCATTGCGTAGGGGAATCTTTGTAAGCCCGCTTCCATCTTCGGCATCATCGTCACTTAACATCATGCGAAGGGCTTACCAATTGTAAATAAAAAAAATGAGAACTTGGTCTCGAATAATACAATACGAGTACAATATTCGTTATCGCATTACAACATAAAAAAGAAATGAACAACATAGAAGAAAGTCTATTGAGGCGGCCTTATTGCTAACGGTGTGATAATATTGTATGGGGACTTCTACTCATGAAACTGAGCAACTTCCCCCAGGGAGCCAAAAAAAATATGGACTTCAATACAAAGTTCATTTATCGGCTGATTAATAAGCAGCATGCGAGGATCACTTAATCGTGAGTTGATCTATGATTTCCTTGCGGAAACTTCTGAGTACAAAAGTACTATATCTTTTCGTTACATCCCCTGCTTAACGTTTATAACAACCTTTCGATGGTCGTGTTGGATGTTCTCCCGCGTCTCGAACCCAAGACTAGTACTTAGGTACTGTAGATTAAGCTATTTGGTCCGTAACAACCTCAGTACTCATTTGACGACGCGAACAAATATGGGACCAAAGCGCCTGTCAATTTATTTGAGCAGTGTTCGCGTTCGGCACAGTTAAGAGAGAGTTTAACCACAGATAAGGCGTAATAGCTTTAACTGAAGAGCGTCTCGCCCCCCATCTCCTGCTCCTATACTTAAGAGCCCACTGGAGTTCATAAATCCCATACAAACGAAGAATTTTTCACATTATTAATCAATAAACTTGTTTTTAAGGTAAAAGACGGAAAACAAGGTTATTGGTATTAAACTGATTCCTGTTCCGTTTTTCAAAAAAATAATGCGATACAGACACAGATATACGTCATCCGATTATCGATATAAAATTATTTCAAAATCGGTTGTTTGGTTATCAAATGAATCAAATACTACGTTTGCATGGGATTTGTGAACTGCAGCGGGCTCTTATGTGGGAATGTGAATGCAAAGGGTTAATACAGGAACAAAACAAAGTCGGCTAATAAAAAGTGTAAGGCGAATAGGCCGATAAAAAAATGCAAAATACTTCGCAAACTTCAAATGTGAATGTACGACAGTTGCGTCATTAAGGCCCGTAATCTACTTACTTGTGAGCACCATAGTACTTATTCAATGTGTGTGTGAGTGAATGTGACAAATTACAGAATATATTATTTGTTATCGTTCTCTAAGTGTTTGTTTTATTTTGTTGCCCTAAATGAACTCTAACAGATGGCCGATGGGGCAGTAAAGTTCTCGAGTGGCGACTGCGCACGGGAAAACGTAGCGTAGGCACGCCTTCCACGCGGTGGACCGACGACCTAATGATGATCGCGGGAAGCCGATGGAATTAAAAAGTATTTTGCTAAATATACACTTACAACGACGAATTTGCACGACCTTTATAGACTTCAAAATTTCATAACGGCGCAATATAACAGTAAGCTATAGCGTAATGGTTAGTTCATTAGCTTCACATCAGGAGGTCGCAGGTTCGATTCCCGGCGAAGTCTAACTTTATAAGACTCGGTTTGGTCGGTGGAAGGGCATTACCTAACTAATTCTTGCTAGCTAGTAGCTACCACCATCTTACTAAGTTTTGCCGCTAAACATAGCATTGATGTGTTCCGGCTTGAAGATTACATAGCCAGTTCTCCTTTGCGTTGGGGAATCTTGGTAAGCCCGCTTCCATTTTCGGCATCATATCACTTTCCATCAGGTTAGATGATGCCGAGAGCTTTGTTACTAGTATAAGTACCTACAAATGTATGTATGTTTTGTACAGAGGCCAGCACAAGCGCATCAAGCTAGACACTCGTAGTGCGATTCTGATCCATACGCATACGGCATAAGAACGATGCAAAATCCAAAATGTCTAGCTTGATGTGCTGGCCTTTGTACATTGTCTGTCTTTAATTATGGATTTAAAAACGGGGCAAGTGCGAGTCGGAACCGCAAACAAAGGGTTCCGTACCATCGTACAAGAAAAAAAAACCTAACCACTCTGGAAAGAAGTGAATTTTTTACAGTTTTATAAGTTTTGACCCTGTTAATTTTCCTGGTATGGCGTCGGTGTCGCGAGTTTAATGGTTTTTTCCCATCTCAAAAATGCCCAACGTGCCCAAAGAAGTTTTCACTTCAAAAATCGCGTTAATTGTATGGGAGCCTTCTTAAATTAATTTTAATTATTATTATTTGTTATATATAGCGGCAATAGAAAATAAAACGAACTTGGAAATTTTCAACTGGTCAACTCATTTGGTCCATAGTTCCATACAGTACAGCGCGCTGGTATAGAACAAAAGAATCACGTTTCTTGTATGGGGACCCCCTTTAATTTTAATTTTTTGTTGTTACAGCCGCGGCAATAGAAAAACACGCTCTGTGAAAATACCTATTGAACCGTAACTAATTAGTTTATGAACAGAAAAACAGACAACGTGGGTTTATTCGTTTTGGGTGGCCTTTGGGCACTTTGGGTTTGGTTGTACGGAACCCTATGAAAATATAAAATTGGATACCTGGTTAAAATCCTATTTATTACATAGTTAAGAACTCCTATTCAACCTATCCTTACTAATACTATAAATGTGAAAAGTGTTTGTTTGTTTGTTACCGTTTCACGCTTCAACACTTGACCAATCTTTATGAAATTTGGCATGCAGGTAGTGTAGCGAAAATAAAATAAATTGATTTAGAATACCTGTTAAGGCTTCGCTACATAATACGTAGAATTTGGATCTAGGGTCTAAAAGCGGATATATGATAATAAATTTTTGTGGGGTAAATCGGAAAATATATTTTATAATAAAGAGAAGGTAAACGGGCTGTAAAAGAAGATGGTCGTAATTGATAAGACGAAGATCACACATGGTACATCAAAATTTATCCTTGGTAAAATTTAGGTTCAAAGAAAAAAATTAAAATAAAGTGAATATGAATTTTGTTGAATGCCGGACAGACAACGATTGTCACTTCCCCAGTATCCAAATAAAATTACCAACTAAAATACAGAAACAGAACTTAGGATCTAGTTTATATGGAATTACCCAGAGGTTAAAAGGGTATTATCCTCGGAGGCACTCAGAACGTTGCTTATCAAAACTAAAAATCTAGAGATCACAGGTGAATAGTGGTTAGATATTTGTTGGTGAACTCCGTGCAGCTGTAGCACCAGTCGGTGGAAGCACCGGCGATATGGAAGTGGGTAAGTAAAAAAAAATGATTGGGACTAGAAGATGCCTGGTATTATACGGAAAACCCAGCAAGTAAATTTGTCTGTCCGGCATTCAACAAAATTCATATTCACTTTATGTAATTTTTTTTCTTTGAACCTAAATTTTACCTAGGATAAATTTTTATGTACCTATCATGTATAATCTAAGTCTTATCAATCACGACCATCTCCTTTTATAGCCTGTTAACCTTCTCTTTATTATAAAATATATTTTTCGATTTACCCCACAAAAATTTCTTTTCATCTCCGCTTTTAGACCCTAGATCCAAATTCTACGTGTTATGTAGCGAAGCCACAGCAGGTATTTTAAACTGATTTATTTTATTTTCGCTACAGTAGCCTGTTTCACGGGGAAGAACATAGGCTACTTTATATCCCATTGAAATACCATAGATCGATGCAGTTCCTCAGGGAACTGAAAAATACTCTTTATTTGGTTAATTTCTTTAACATCGCAACGGAACAATGGATTGTAATTTTTTGCACAAAGTTAGTTAAGGAGGTGGGAAATGACATAATTTACTAACTAGCATATCCGGACATGTTCCCAAGGGATCTAGGGAATACTCATGACCACTCTCGCGAGTCGCTTAGCGGCTCGAGCACCACTCACCCTCAAAGCATCTCAAATACAGTCTTAAAAACGATGTCCACGCGGCCGAAGCCGCGGGAAAAAGCTAGTCAAGAATAAAAACATGCTACCATTCAGTTAAAGTGACATCATCCAAGATGGTATCGGGGTTTGATCCCCGCGATAATTGGAGAACTCGCCAATTTAACAAATGGCAATACGGCTGCGTTCAGCTCCGCAAATAGACCGTGACCTGCAGGCTGCTGGGCTGGCCGGGCTGGCCGGGCTGGCCCCCACCCGGAGGCGAGCATTCCACGGGCGAGGCGCGCCCGCCGCTAACTTGATTACAGCCACTTAGCAATAACAGCTAATTGGGAAATGAATGCACAAGAAGTGATGTAATTTTTAAGGTTCCGTTTACCTCAAAAGAAAAAAAGGAATCCTCGCAGAATCACTTCGTTATCCGGCTCTCTGTCTGTCTATCAAAGTTGTTTTTCTCAGAAACGCGTGGAGGTGTATTGATCATGTTGAAATTAATGTCGTATCAGGTCTGCGGTCCCTTGGAAAGCTTCAAACTTAAAGCTACGGTCATTTACATAATGTCACTTACCACCAGGTGAGATGTTGTTAAGGGTTTACCAATTGTGAATAAAAAAAAGTATAGAAGTACTATAGCTTTTGCCCAAGCTTCTGTCAGCGTTTGATGACTGTCTTGGAGGGTGAGTGGAGCGTAGACAGGAGTCTACTCCAGATACCGTGGGAACTATGTTTTGCTATCCGGATTAGCAGTCTATGCCACTTCCCACCCCCTCAACTACTTCTATGCAAAAAATCACGTCAACCCGTTGCTCCGTTGCGACGCCGACGTGCGCGAGTCTGCAAATGAGTTTTAGCCAGAACCTGCAGGAACTATCTCGGGCTATGCTAATTACTCATAAGAAGGCTCAAGGTCACCCAATGCAATGGAGTGACCTTTGCTCGGAATTTTTCTACGCGATCGTATCAGAAATGAGGAGATCCGCAGGAAAACCAAAGTAACCGGCATATAGCTCACAGAATCGCTAAACCGAAGTGGCAGTGGGCGGGGAACATAGATTTTATTTTATTTTTTATTTTATTATATTTGGAAAACTTACTGCTTTTATACAATAATGATAAATAAACTTTATGTATCTAGAAGCTGATGACAAGTTTGCGCAGATAAAATTTAAGAAGATATAGCTTAAGTTAAACACAGATGTCATGAAATGTAAAGCCAATGTACTTTTTTTTTAGTTAAAATGTAACTAAACAAAAAAGTATTTAAATATATAAACTTTAACAATTTCACATGGCTGTACTAGTGGACCGCGGCTGGAAGGCCCTGTAACGTCGCCGTGAGTTTACGCTTTAATATGGTTGTACTCATATTGAAAATATCAATGTCATGGTTTTGTGCTGCTAGTTTGTTTAAGGAGTTTATGGCTCTGACAAAAAAACGAATGGTCGTAAAACAGATGGTCGTTGGGGCAGTAAAGTTCTCGAGTGGCAACCGCGCATCTTAAAATGAAGCGTAGGAAGGTCTCCCGCGCGGTGGACCGACGACCTGGTAAAGATCGCGGGAAGCCGCTGGTTGCGGGCAGCGTAGGACCGATCGTCGTGGAAATCCTGTGGGAGGCTTTTGTCTAGCAGTGGACGTTTATCGGCTGATCTGATGATGATGATGCTAATTAGTAGACTATGTAATGTTCCCACCCCTTAAACTATTTTAATCTCTGTGCAAAAAATCACTACAATCCGTTGGACCTTTGTAATGTTAAAGAAATCAACCAAAAAAATGAGTTTTTGTAGTAAAACTTCTTTACACACGCTTGACTTGAGGAGTAAGCTGGTAGATGCATGACGAGAGCGTTACGGAAGTGTGTTCGGGCGAGGCAAACAGAAGTTGAGAGGGATATATAAATTAGTGAAGATAGAGAGATACTATTTATTTTTGTTTACCAACAAAATCGGTTGCCAAGGCAACAATATCGGTTATCAAAACAAACATTTAAGATAAAATCATTGGATCATTTTCATAGGATATTAAAAATCTTTTTATAATCTGTCTATACCTACTCTGACAAAAAAGATTTGATAGTTTTCTGAAGACTAAGTAATTAATTTCATCATCATCATATCAGCCACAAATCGTCCACTGCTGGATAAAGGCCTCCCCCAAGGATTTCCACGACGACCGGTCCTGCGCTGCCCGCATCCATCGGCTTCCCGCGATCTTCACCAGGTCATCGGTCCACCGCGTGGGAGGCCTGCCTACGCTACGTTTTCCGGTGCGCGGTCGCCACTCGAGTACTTTACTGCCCCATCGACCATCTGTTCTACGAGCTATGTGCCCTGCCCACTGCCACTTCAGTAATTAATTTACTTTCATACATATAGATGGAGCTAAAGAAGTTTTACTTCAGACGTGTGTCTAAAACACACTCGTATTTGTTTTGTATCGGACTGTGCTACTTACACGGGATAAAAACTAGCCTACGTCCTTACCCATAACACGAGGCTATTTAACTGCATGCCAAATTTCGTCAAGATTGGTTGAGGTGTTGAAGCGTGAAGAAGTAACAAACAAACTCATTTTCACATTTAAAATAATAATATTATTTATGGGTGTATGTCAGTCTCTGATTCCCAAAATCCAGGGACCCTTGTTCTCTGGGCCCGCTGAACGCTTAGATATAATTTTTCCCTGATATGAATCGCAAGTAAATCAAAAAACTTGTTAGGGTACTCCCCGTTGACCTAGAATCATGAAATTTGGACAGAAATAATAGGTCTCACAGCACAAGTAAAGGAAAAAATCCGATAATTACTTGTTTTTATATACCTTTTTTTTGTTTAAAAACTGACATTTGCAGTTGGAGAATTGACCGTGACGTGTATCGATGTATGGGAGAACATTTTTTTAACTGCAAAGTTAAGTTTGTACTTCAATACGATTACTATACACCCACTGCCTAGTTGATGTTTGTAGGATTTCGTACACCGTTGTGTTGTGGTGCGAGACCCTTAGTGTGCGAGTTCCACTCACACTTGAGCGGTTTTTCTTTGTTAGGTATGGAACATTTTGTAGGACCATTTTTCATGGTATATATTCATCATTGCATTATCATCATATCAGCCGAAGGACGTCCACAGCTGGACATAGGCCTCCCGCAAGGACTTCCACGACGACCGGTTCTGCGCTGCAAGCATCCAGCGGCTTCCTTAAAGTATTATACCTAACATTATTTTCCAGGTAATTAAGAAGCACACACAGTAAGAATATGTTGGTAACGGACGGCACGGTTGCCACCTTTAGGAAAATAAAAATCGGGATAATCAGTCGGTCATAGTCATCGGAGACAATCTGAGTCTCCTGGCACTCCTGGTGTCTTGTAAATAATCAGTCAGTCATAGTCATCGGAGACAATTTGAGTCTCCCTGGCCACCTGGTCTCTTGTGAGTTACGTATGTGCCTAATGAGTTCGACCCGCAACTAACCACCCTGCGCACACGCTTTTGGCACCGCTTCTCTCCTCCTGACGAGGTGGGTGTGCCGTGCCACCCTCAGCTGCTGCCTTCGCCCACTTTACTCTCGCCGACTCCTTGGCATACCTGCTCGCGTGTGCTTAGCTGGGCCTCCCTCAGAGGGGTCTCACCTCGCTGGGTTTCACGCAGAGGGGAGACGAGAGTAATGCACGAGCTTGCAAAAGGGCACGACAGCTAGCCTTTTGGAGTCTTGATGGAACACTGTGATTCCCTACTGTCGCCGAACCTGTGGCAGACCACTATACTGGGACCAGCGCGACTAAGCCGCTTGCCGCGATAACCGCGGCCCCACCAGAGCGTCAGCCCCGAGGGCAACAACCGCGACGCAATCAAGGGGGTGTTATAAGTTTAACTTGTGTTTCTGCATGTCTGTCTGTGCCATCGTAGTTCCTAAACGAATGTAGCTATTTTGATGCGGTTTTATAGTTTAAAAGCTGACGTGTTCGAGGTGATTCTTAGGCATTACTTCTGTACAACCGTTTCAAGACCATCAGCTCTTTTCTAAGGGATGTGGGCAACTTTCACAGGTCTGATCGATCCGAAATTTGGTGTTCTGTAACGAGTAGGTACTATAATGATATTGCAAACACATTGACGTGATGCTGCAGCATCTCCTAGAATCTGCAGGATACCCAACTGATCACTAACTTACAGCAGAGGTATCGTGTTTGGGCTTATTGAAATAGTCTCAATGAATAGGTGTACAATAGGACATGTTAATCTTGAACTGATGATGCAGCAGCGCTCCTGGAATCTGCAGGATACCCAATTCCTCACCAACTTACAGCAGAGGTATTGTATTTGGGCTCATTAGAATAGTCTCAATGAATAGGTGTTAAATAGAACATGGTAACCTTGACCTGATGCTGCAGCATCTTCTGGAATCAGCAGGATACCCAACTTCTCACCGACTTACAGCGTAGGTATAGGCAGAGGTAAATAAAAAGTAATATCGTCCGCTCTTTTTCTCGAAAACTTCCACAGGTCCAATCGTTTTGAATTTTACAGTTAAGTTAACATACATTTAATGGCAGCTTCATTTAAGGAAGGTAAACAACTTCCACAGGTTTGGTCGATTCGAAGTAAAAAGATTTTGTATCGCAATTTCGTGTTTCGTTTAGAAAAGTATTTGTGTGAATGTGGGATAGAGTTTCGATTGTAGCGTTCTACTAGTAATATGCAAAGTTTAAAAAGCATGAAATAAAACTTATATTAAAAAAAAACCCCTCAAAATTATTCTTGTTTAATTTAAGTAGTAATAATTTGCGTAATTTGCGTTGGGGAATCTTGGTAAGCACGCTTCCATCTTCGGCATCATCTTCACTTACCATCAGGTGAGATGATGCCAAGGGCTTACCAATTATAGATTTTAAAAAATCATGCATCTGGAGCCAGGTGTTGAAATATCAACAAAATAAATGTGTCTCTCTCTAACTAAAGGAAGAGAAATATATCTTTTTATCCCCCATCTCGGAAATTGTATTTTTGCTCTTCGATATCTGAGTGCTAAAGCCGTTTTTATTCGCTAGAGGATAACGTAAATTGAATTTAGAACATCGTGTGCAATAAGTTTAAAAAGCATGAAATAAAACTTATATTAAAAAAAAACCCCTCAAAATTATTCTTTTAAGTTTATCCAAAACATTATTAATAGTTATTTGTTATACAAGAGTGCAAAGTTGCTTTTTAACCGCGTGCTCAATTTTGATGACCGAGCAAGCGAACGAGTCGGGAAGGAGAAGGAAAAATGAGAATCCTGAGCGTTAGCGAGCACGAGGTGAAAAATATTTGCACTCGAGTGCTGTTAACTGTTTCATTCCACCTTAGCCAGGAAATTACGAAATGGAAAAAAAGAAAAATTCGAGCGAGACCTACAGTACTCGCATATGATGTGTAACATGTGACAAAATACTTTATAAAAGGACGGCAAAGATACGGCAGACTAGGCTGTATGGTCATAGATACCTTTGCCTTTTCCGCGCTTTTAAAGCCTGAAAAAAGGACGGCAAAGATACGGCAGACTAGGCTGTATGGTCATAGATACCTTTGCCTTTTCCGCGCTTTTAAAGCCTGAAAAAACGCGACTTCCTGTTACAATGGGACACATTTCCGTCCCATTTCACGAAATCACTGCCACAAATTGCAGGAAAGCGAGAGCAAAGATGTTACACATCAAAAACATTTGCGCATTACAAACAGTTTCAGTCAATCCTGTTGGCGTCAAATAAACTTCCTCGTCGCTAGAATCACTCATTTTAGGTTTTTCACTTGTTTTCAAGTTTCTTGTTTTTAACCTAAGGTTTTAACAATATGACGTGAAAAGAAAATGGCGCGCGCAAAGCAAATTTAAAAAAAAAGTACACCAAGAAGGTTCCGAGTCTGAGTTTTTAACAAATTAAAAAAGGTTGTATGATAAATTCGCCACCATGGGTATCTTAGTAAATAGGTATAATAATGTTTTGAATTCACGATGTTTTAAATTCAATTTACTTTAGCCTCTAGCGAATAAAAACGGCTTTTGCACTCAGATATTTACTTCATCCTCTAGTGAATAAAAACGGCTTTTGCACTCAGATATCGAAGAGCAAAAATACAATTTCCGAGATGGGGGGATAAAAATCTATTTACTTCTACCTCCATGGTGCCGAATTTATCATAACACCTTTTTTAATTTGTTTGTTTGGTCCACATGAGTCTTAGTGTGGAGTCTGGAACTTTATCGCGGGCTAGGTTTTTCATTTTTCTTAGGAGTTGAGAAGGTTTCTGGTCTCCCAGTTCCATTTCTGATAGCAGCTTCTGGAACTGGCGATTGTCAGATTCTTCATAAGCCGATATGAGACGATCCTTTAGCGCTTTGTATTGGTCTTCTGCTGGTGGATTGTATAGCATATCTGAGATTTGTTCGATATCTTGCTTTTCCAGTCGCGCGATGACCATCTGTGAGAGTTGACTTTGGCTTTTTTTGAGGTCGTTAGTTGCAGCTTCGAATGAGATAAACCATAATCTGGGTTTGTCCCTCCAGAAAGGTGGTATTCTCATGGATAGCGCTATACCGGCAATTTCTTGTTGATTTTGCTGTGATTCTGCGTATACTTGCCATCTTCTGCGTTTTGGTCTTGATTGTTCATCAGGAATTCGTGTGTTCGTCGGGTCACCACTTTAGAGGTTGGTGGTTAATAATAAAAGTCGTAGTGATAGAACGCAGTAGGAATAGAAGAGTTTATTTTATAAAAACTATGCTACTTATGTCTAGGATTAACGTATTGCAATTAGTTAGTTTATGAGCGAAGAAACCTTAAGCGGGGGTGAGGTGTGCGGGGAGTAAGCTGCTCTCCGCGCGTCCTCGCAGCTACCGCGTTGGCCTAGGCTTTGCGTAAATATTGCGACTTGGTTTTGTGACTCCTTTTCGCCGCGCTGCTCTTGGGCTCCGGGCATCAAAGGCTGAGGAATCCTGGTTTCTGATGTGATGATACTCTACAGGACGCTACAACTCAGACTCGGAACCTTCTTGGTGTACTTTTATTTAAATTTGCTTTGCGCGCGCCATTTTCTTTTCACGTCATATTGTTAAAACCTTAGGTTAAAACAAGGAACTTAAAAACAAGTGAAGAACCTAAAATGAGTAATTATAGTGACGAGGAAGTTTATTTGACGCCAGCAGAATTAACTGAAACTGTTTGTAATGCGCAAATGTTACTTTTTTCCATTAAGTCATCTCCTCGCTGAGGTGGAATGAAAAGTTACGTGTTGCACTTAGTGATGAGCAAAGCAAGGCCAAGACCAAGACTTGGACAGTCTTGGTCTTGGTCTTGCTTATTCAGTCTTGGTCTTGGTCTTGCTCAAATTCGTCTAGTCTTGGTCTTGGTCTCGGTCTTGGTCTTGCTCACTCGGTCTTGGTCTTGGTCTTGCTGAAATACGTTTAGTCTTGGTTTTGGTCTTGGTCTTGCAATAAGGTCTTAACAAACATTTTTCAACATTCCGTTTTTTATCGACAAACATTTCTAAATATAAAATATAAATTCACTGTCTATAAATTAAAAAATCACAGTGCACAGTTGCTTAGGCCAGCTCCTCTTTGTTTGTGCTCCGTGGATTCTCTAGTTGAAAATTCAGTTATGAAAACTCGAGAACCTACCCTTCCACCTACGCATAAATTGACCTTTTAGCGAGAAAAAAAGGCCTTGAGAAAAGTGAAAATATTGAAAGAAAAATTAAATTTCCTTTGTACTTTATCCATGTGTTATCCAGACGTTGTTGGGACAAGGAATACTTACTCTTGGAACATTTTTTTAATTTTTTTTTATCAGTGGTAAGTTTCTTTGTTTTTTTTATGTATAACGTTAAAATGTATAAAACAAACTGACAATTCGACACGCCAACTATATTGTTCCGAGAAAAGCATATGTTAACGCTGTTACAAATATTTTATCTCATTTAAACACTGTTAGTAAGAATTTTCGATTGAGTCTTGCGTATTTGGTCTTGGTCTTGCATAATCGGTCTTGGTATTGGTCTTGTTCTTGTTTATTCTGTCTTGGTCTTGGTCTTGCTATACTAAGGAAAGTATTGGTCTTGGTCTTGGTCTTGCTTTTTTGCAAGACCAAGACCAAGACTGCAAGACCAAGACCAATTTTACTCATCACTAGTTGCACTTCAGTGCAAAGATTTTTCACCTCGTGCTCTTTTGATTCCCTCGCTTACGCTCAGGATTCTAATTTTCGCCTACTCGGTCATCACAATTGAGCACACGGTTAAAAAGCAACTTTGCACTCTTGTATAACAAATAACTATTAATAATGTTTTGGATAAACTTAAAAGAATAATTTTGAGGGGTTTTTTTTTTAATATAAGTTTTATTTCATGCTTTTTAAACTTATTGCACACGATGTTCTAAATTCAATGTGTGACATGTTTATGTATTAGTTGAACACAAGAGCCCTTTGTCATAATTTGATTATGTACTGTACAGCCACGTTTCAGTTTCTCTGTAGGCTCTCGGTCCTGTACTTGCTATCGAGGCGTTGCGTAGAGAAGACATACATACACACCATGCCTGATTAACAGTATCCTTAACCTTACTAATATTATAAATGTAAAATGTGTTTGCTTATTTATTACCATTTCACGCTTCAACACCTTGACCAAGCTACATGAAATTTGGCATGCAGGTATCCTGTGTCACGGGGAAGGACATAGGCTACTTTTTATATCGTGAAATTAGCATAGTCCGAAGCAGTTCCTGAGGGAACAGAAAAAATACTCTTTTTTTGGTTAATTTCTTTAACATCGCAACGGAACAATGGATAGTCGTGATTATTTGCACATATATATGGTTGAGGGGGTAGGAAATGACATAATTTACTAATTAGCATATCCTGACATAGTCTCCGAGGAATCTGGAGAAAACTCATATCCTTGCTCGCGCACCACTAACCCTCAAAGAAAGTCATAAAAACGATGTCCACGAGGGCGAAGCCGCGGGTAAAGCTAGTAATAAATATTATTTAATTGTTAAATACTGTAAATGCGTCTTTAATTTGGTCACCCTAACGCCCTTACTCAACACCAGCTAGTCCTTAATGGGGTGATGCGACGTAGCGCGAAAACAATATCTGCACTAAAGGACTGATTGATAGTGCAGACATTTACAAGCATGGGAATGACACAAGTGTGGCTTATCAGTGATGTAATTAGCGGCAGGTGCGTGCGGCAGCCTTGGCGCTGACTCGCGAGTCGAACGAACGCCCCGGCCGACCGCGCCGCCGCCCCAGTCTGTCAGAAACCGCTGACTACTCCGCTCTCGCGCGCCGACTCGCCGAGCGAGCGCTGCCGGACTCCGCCGCCGTGGTCACCACAGTGCCTTCGAAACTGTTTCCGCTCCCTATTTTAATTTCGAATGCTACGTTATTACGAATTTTGACTGAGCAGTAACAAACAATCAATAAAATACTGTGCGTTAACAATAGAAAGTTTTGTGAAAACTTTCTCGTTTGTTTACAAACAGTGACACGAACGACACGACAGCTCGCGCGTGCTAACCGCTAACTAGTTAGTTAGGTATCTGGAACTGACGTTGGGGTTTTGAATGTGTAGGATTTGTGGTATGGATGAGTGTCAGTGAGGAGGGCTCCAGGACGGCGGTGGCGGGCAGGCCCATGGGCGCCAAGGGGGGCCCGATGGCGCGCTCGCCGCGCCCGCGCCGGCTGGCCGCGCAACGCCGCAGCCGCAGCCGCTCCCGCGAACTGTCCCGGATAAGGACGCAACTCAACGGAAAAGGTAAGTCTGCCATACCTGCACAGGCAAACTTATCAAGAATTTAATGATATTCACCGCTCTACAATGTCTATCGCGAAAATTAAATAATGTTGGGTAAGTAAGTATACTTACTCTGTTATCTGCACTAGTAAAATTCCGTAATACTTCAATTATTCCTACTAAAGACTACAATCATAAACAGTTCATCGTGAAAAACTCGTTAACGGTTGTTTTATAGCTCACATGCTAAGTTATAAAAATTCATCTCCAACCGGCTAGCGGCGGTTGCAAGGCGAAACGCGGAAACTGACTAGGTAGGAATTGTCATACCTTACCTAGATATAGGTATACATAACTACCTACATATTTATTATTTTAATTTTTCACAAAATTTGACATGGTGTAATTCAATTTCGACTCCAACTGGCTAAAACTCCAACGCGGACACTGACTAGGTAGGTATACATAGCTACGTATACCTCGACTCGACTGGCGCGAAATTCGACATGGTGTGATTCAATTACTTATCTACTTACCTACTACTTTATGACTATCAGAAAGTGTGATATTTTGAAATTTCCTTGTAGTGACTAAAACGGTTGTTCCTCTTCATAGTTATCGTATGCAGTCGATACAGTAACTCTCCAAATATTAATGATTAATGTACTTACTAAGTACTGTCTACCTTATATACTAGAACTTAACCATAGCTTATATCCTACATGATTAATCTACCATCTTAGTGAATCTGACTTATCTATAATAATAATTAAATCTTTCTTAAATGCTTATCAAACGTTCTTAAGCCAGTTACACACTCTTCCTACCTACATCTTCCCCTTTTTTTAAGTAAAATTATATTGTTTCTATTACATATACATTTTTTTATTAGTAACACATAAGTAATTATATTATATTCTAGTTATATTATTTTAACAGTTTTACACACTACATCTTCCTCTAATATTCCTCTATTCAATTTACAATAAAAATCTTAAATTTAGGTAAATCTTCCATTACTTTATAAAGTTCCCAAACATGTAACTTATCTCTATCACTTAGGTATCACTTTTACTAAAATATAATAATTTTTATTATACTTAATACTTTTTTTATCATGCTGGTTTTTACTATTTTTGTCAATCACGATATTTTTTCACTAATCTGTTACCTCTACATCTTTTTCAATGGATAATAAATAATATAGGTACTTACTTCTTATTTTTTTATCATTCTGTAAATAGCTACATGTCCTTCTTTTCATTTTCACAAATTATTCTATGCAAAACCATCCTGGAGTAAGTCAGGAAAAGGGCAGGAATCACTCCCAGCGTCCAACAATACCAACCGTCGAGTCGACCGTCATACGACAACACCAACAGCGCCCAGCGTGGCCCAGCGCTCCAGCAGCAACTCCGGCATGTGACGCCAATCGCCATGCCCAACCATCCTCCGCCCTTCATTCGGCTCCATATCTCCCATCTGACTCACCGGTGCACTAGACACTCTTCTTGTTGTTCTTGACAATTCACACACTTCTAATTTCTTTCACCAACAATATAGTCTTGTCAAACAATAGATTTGTTATACAAGAGTGCAAAGTTGCTTTTTAACCACGTGCTCAATTTTGATGACCGAGCAAGCTTCAAAACTTTGAATCCTGAGCTTTAGCGAGGGAATCAAAGAGCACGAGGTGAAAAATCTTGAGTGCAACACGTAACTTTTCATTCCACCTCAGCGAGGAAATTACTAATGGAAAAAAAAACATTTGCGTATTAGAAACAGTTTCAGTCAATTCTGTTGGCGTCAAATAAACTTCCTCGTCACTCGTCACAGTTAATCACTCATTTTAGGTTTTTCACTTGTCTTCAAGTTTCTTGTTTTAACCTAAGGCTTTAACAATATGATGCGAAAAGAAAATGGCGCGCGCAAAGCAAATTTAAAAAAAAAGTACACCAAGAAGGTTCCGAGTCTGAGTTATTAACAAATTAAAAAGGTTGTATGATAAATTCGGCACCATGGAGGTAGAAGTAAATAGGTATAATTATGTTTTGAATTCACGATATTCTAAATTCAATTTACTTTATCCTCTAGCGAATAAAAACGACTTAGATATCGAAGAGCAAAAATACATTTTTTTTCCGAGATGGGGGGGATGAAAAATAGATTGATTTAATACTTTATTTATGAGACAAATAAAACAAATTATGTGTCAAACAATACTTTGTTTTGATATTAAACATTAAAAACAATAACATTTATTCTGGATCAAGTAAATAATTAGTAAATCTAAGTTTTACGAAACTGTTTTAAACGGCCTTGCTCAAAACAGAGGTCTATATATAAGGCCAATTTGACAAAACCCATAACAATTATTTTTTTGTTTTACAAACCTTCAATTAACTACACATAAAAATCTTTTGGTTACTAATACCAACAAACGAATTTGCTATCTTTAACGAATAACCTATTCACTGAAAATATTAGGATTGTAATAGTTAAACTAAGAATGTAGTTATCTAAATATTAAAAAAATGTTTAATAGAATTATTATACTGAAACCACATTGGTACAAATATGTTTTGTATTGAAACAATAAACCTTGAAAAAATCGCCAAACGTTAATTTTTTGATCGACCTTACATTAAACCATGGACGGATTTGCTAGAAACACTAGAGATTTTCTAACTAAACTTATAAATTACTTATTGATTAGCAAAGTAAAATCGTCGTTTACTTATTAAAACAAAACTAAATTTTTAATGAAAATGCTAGTATAATAGTTGAAAGCTTACGTTTTGCTGAACGCGGGAATTAGAGTTGCATCATCCCTAACACACTTCAACAAAGTGACGGCCCGCACTCGGCATCGGCACCAACAAAATAGCGGCAGCGTTGTCAACCGTACGAATTCATTAGTATTTACACGATTTTTGGCCCTGATAAGATGTACGATCGTGTATTCTAATGACAGATTTGTATGGGAACACGATTTGTTTATAGGAAATCATTTTCTATGTTTTATATGGGCGTACGACTTTTTGCTCCATCTTTTGTATGGGTATACGATTTTTTGCTCCTTGTTTGTACGACCTCCTTCAAAAACAAGTTGGCAACACTGAATAGCGGCGCCACGTCGTGTTTGAGTTGAGTAGACCAAATTACTTCCAAATTAGCGATCGCATTATTGTAACTGCCGTTTTTGAATGAGTGGTCTTGCAAGGAGCACGTCAGCACGCTCTTACATGGCTCACCCACCTTAGGGAATTATCTACCTAATCGTGAAAACTGCATTTGCATCGATTGCATTAATAGCAGGTGAAATGCATCTATGCTAGCTAGCGATAAACAACTCAATGTGTTATTAGTAGTTGCCTATCTTTACTAAATTTTTACATACATACCTATACAATTTGTTGATAACCTACTTACTTACTGGCGTAATAGTTAGTCACACCAGGAGGTCGCGAATTCGATTCCCTATGGGTTCAACTTGTAAAACTCTGTTTGGTTGGTGGTAGGTAGGGCATTTTCTAAGCCCACCTGGCTAGTTACCATCATCATAGCTAAGTCTTGCCGCCAAACATCAGTGTTAACAACATTGATGTTATCACAGGCTTGAAGATAAGACAACCAATTCTCCATTGCGTTGGGGAATCTTGGTAAGCCCGCTTCCATCTTCTGCATCATCGTCAAAAAAAATATTTTGAAAAGGCGAGGGAGTACTTAAATACGTTCTTTGGTATACACTCAATAGGTATTTAGTACAAATTCTATAGATACAAAACTACATTTATTGCATTGAAGAAGTGGAGCGAGATTGTATGATTATTATTATTATTATTATTATTGGGTAAGAGGGGAATAGGACGAAAAGAGGGTCCTAATGGATCACCGCGACCTACAAGATCTATTGTGATCACTGCCCCTGTTATATAATATCCTCAAGGCCAATAGTTCTGATGAACTGGACGATGCACTTGGGATCGAGATCCCTGATGTCCTCTGGTGCTATCATTGGCCCACCTAGGGAGCGACTTCTGGCTTGGACGAGTGCCTCGCACTCACAGAGTAAGTGAAGAGGTGTCTCCTCTTCTTCGAGGCAAAATCGGCACTCGTCTGAGACTGCAAGCTTCATTTGATTTAGGTGTTTATTAAGCTTGCAGTGGCCAGTCAGAGTTCTGACGAGAGCTCGAAGTCCAGGCTTTTGCAATTGCAGTGCTCTAGACGTATACCCCCGAGAGAAACCAGAAATGAGCATTTTTGAATGCTTTTGGCCTGGAGAATTTGCCCAGAGTGCTTTACTCTGTTCATTTGCCCATTCCTTTAGCATTCTTTTCCCCGTGCAACGTGACACTCCCACTATTGGTTCAGGTCCAATAGCTGGTGTCTCTGCTCCGGTTCTTGCAAGCTCATCTGCTATTTCGTTACCCTTGACGCCGCTATGTCCCGGCACCCAGTATAAGGTGACCTTGTTTAGTCTCCCCAGCTGGTCGAGGGCAGCAGCGCACTCAAGGGTTAACTTGGAATCAATTTCATGGGATTTCAGTGCCATAAGGGCCGCCTGACTATCCGAACATATTACTATGTTCCTATTTTTATAGGACCTGAGAAGGTTTTCTTGTGCGCATTTTACTATCGCGTACATTTCCGCCTGATAAACCGTTGCATGCGGGCCTAAGCTGTATGACAGCTTTATATCTAAGTCTCCGCCGCATACCCCAGCTCCGGCTAAACCCTCCTTTCTAGAACCATCAGTGAACCAGATAAGGTCACTAGAATTGAGGGTTTTGGGTACCGCTGCGTTCCATTCGTCCCGCTGCGGAATGTGAACCGTGTACAGTTTATTAAAACTGTACTCTTTTAAAAGGGAGTCGGATGGCATGGCTAGTACTGGATTCACTGTGAGCGCACCATAGAGGTCCTTCATCACTTGTGATTTCCAGTCCACCTTACCACCTCCCATTGCACGCAGCATGGCCAACCTGGCCTCCTTTTGTAAATGGATGTGCAACGGTTCGAGGTTAAGAATGGCCTCTAAGGCTGCAGTCGGGGTTGATGAGATGGCATTAGTTGCCATGCGACAAGGAATTCTTTGTAGGCTATTAAGGGTAGCAATGCATATATGCTGCTGAGTCTTCTTGTGCCAAGCAGCACATCCATAGGCAACCATAGGCCGCACTATGGCGGTGTAAGCCCACAGCACCGACTTAGGCTGCAGACCCCACCGAGATCCCACAAGCCGACAGCATGCTCCTAGCGCTATTTTAGCCTTCCTTGTGATGTATTCAATATGTCTATTCCAGGTAAGTTTGTCATCTAGGATTACTCCTAGATACTTAGCTTCCCGTGAGAATGGTATAGTCCTTCCGAAGAGTGTAGGAGATTTTAAGCCCTCCGTTTTCCTTCTTCTGGTGAAGGGGACTACAATTGATTTTTCCGCGTTAACTGATAGCTGAAAGTCGTTACACCACCGTTCTATCCTGAAGAGGGCCTTTTGCAGTTGTACTGAAACAGTAGTGGGTGACCCTCCTACTATTGACACAACCAGATCATCTGCATAGCCCTGTGTCTCCAGGTTAGCTACGTTTAGCTCTTCAATAAGACAGTCGACAACTAGGGACCATTCTAGAGGAGATAGAACCCCTCCTTGCGGACATCCTCGGGTAATCCTCACTTCCAGAGTGTCACCAAGTAAAGTCGTTTTTACTGTCCTATTTGTTAACATTGACTTAACCCACTCAGTGGTGGTTGAGTCAATGTTCCGCATCTTCATACATTTAAGGATGATGTCAGTAGAGGTGTTATCAAAAGCTCCCTCTATGTCCAGAAAGGCGCAGAGGGCTATCTGTTTTTGGTCCAGTGCTCTCTCTAGTCTATCGGTAAGCTCCATAAGGGCTGTTTCCGTAGACTTGCCCTTCTGATACGCATGCTGTTTTACATGTAAGGGACGCTTCAATAGATATGTTTCCCTAATATGGACGTTAATCACCTTTTCCATGGTTTTTAGTAGGAAAGAAGTGAGACTAATGGGTCGGTAGGACTTAGGCTGTGACTTATCTCGATCTCCAGCCTTGGGGATGTACGCTACCTTGACCGTAGTCCACTTATGGGGTACGTGGCCCCAGGCAAAACTGGCTCTGAATATTTTCGTCACCAGCGGAAGGATGATTTCGACGCCCTGTTGCAAAAGGGCTGGGAAAATGCCATCCTCCCCACCAGTCTTGTAGGGCTGAAAGTTATTAATAGCCCATTTGACTCGGTCGGGTTTAAAAACAACCGAAGCCATCCTCCAGTCCTCAATCTTCGGTCTAGTTTTGCTGACCGTGCAGACCGAAGGGTACCTCGCGTTGGCCACGTCTGACCCAGGAAAATGCACTGCTGCTAACAGCTGCAGGGTCTCTTTTGGCGTGGTAGTAAAAGATCCGTCTGGTTTCTTGAGAAAACCCAGATGATTAGAGGATGATTTGGCCATGATTTTATAGATCTTGGCCACATGTGCAGCACCTTTGATCTCTTCGCAAAAACCGCGCCATGATTTCCTTCTAGCTTTCCTAAGCTCTTTATTGAAGTTGCTTAGAGCTTTGCTATATGCTTCCCAGTTCCCGTCCGACTTAGCCCTGTTGAACAGGGTACGGGCGGTTCGTCTAAGTTTATGTAATTTGCCGTTCCACCATGGTACGTTTCGGTTAGTAACCACGGTCTTGAGGGGACAGTTGTCGACATAGGCTTCGACAATACCGGCAGTTACAGCATCAACCGCGAATTCCAGTTGATCCCTGGTTCTGACGGATTTGCTTATCGTACTGAGGTTTTCCCTTAGGTCTCTGCGGAAATCGACCCAGTTAGTAGCCCTACAGTTGCGATAGGATTCTGCTCTTACCGTTTTGGTTAGTGTGAGATTGAATCTAATATGTCTGTGATCTGACATGGACGCTTCCTTGCCTACATGCCAGCTTCTTATACGATCAATAAGTCGATCTGTACAAATGGTGACATCTAAAACCTCCTGTCTGGCTGATGTGACGAAAGTCGGTTCGTTGCCAATGTTTAGAACCTGGAGGTTATTAGATATCAAGAAATCAAACAGTAACTCACCCCTCCTGTTGGTATTTGTACTACCCCATGTGGTGTGATGGGAGTTGCAGTCGCAGCCAAGGAGCAGTTGCGTCTTCTGCACCCGGCAGTACTCAATGAGGGGTTCCAGTTGCCATGTTGGATCCGCGGTGTCGCCAGGCAGGTATGCTGAGCAGACTATTATCCTCTCGTCGCTGCCTGGCAGTGCTACATACGCTGCTACCAAATCATCTGTACACATACAAGGAATTGGTAAAATATTAAGATTTTTCTTAAATACTATACAAGCTCTAGGTCTGACCCCATTAGAGTTAAAAAGCAGTTTACCTGCAGAGTTCAGACCCGATATTGTGTTCCCAGAGTGGATCCACGGTTCTTGTATTAGAGCCATATCAAGTTGGTCTTCTGCGAAGTTCTGGCATAAGATGGTGCTCGCCGCCTTGGCGTGTTGAAGATTAGCTTGTATGACTTTTAGCATTTTTGGGAATAGGTGTTTGGTCAAGGGATAATAGGATGGGAGAAGGAGAAAGGGGTGGGGTAGATAGGACTGTTTAGTGTAAGTGTGTTTGTGTGTTGTGTCTGTTGCGGTGTGTTAGTGTTAAGTGTGTGGGGGTGGAGGTTGGTTATTAAGGGGGTTGCGCGCGGCCTTCCTGCTCGAGTGCTCGCTAGCTATGGAGGGGAGCTGGACTGGCCGTCCCCTCGCGAGCCCCCTCGCTGCACTTTGTCCGGGCCGCCCCCTGGCCCCCCGCGCTCGAAATTGACCCCCCCGTGTGGCCGGCCTATTAGCCTGCCCAGCTGGAACCGTGGGTGCATTAGTGCTCCCCTTCCTTCCCCTATAGTGGTGACTCGCTGAGTGGGCCCTGAGGGCACCACTAGGAGTCACCGCTTGCCTAGATGTTCCGGCAGTGGGGTTGGCGATTCCAGCTGCTGCAGGCCTCCTAGATACACCGGCAGTAGCCACGGGCCCTTCCAGGTCCCGTGGTGCCTGCGTTGTGGCAGGAGGAGCACTGTCGCCTTGGGCCTCAGAAACCGGCCTCATACCCTTCACACGAATGTGAATGAGGCCAGTTCCAATGTTCCCAGACGTGAGGTGCACCTCGAAGTTGTTCCCCTGCAGAATGTCTAACGCAGACTGATCGAAGGAGAAAGTGACAGTTTGTCCCCTTTCTTCCCTCTTTACGTTGAGCACTCTCCAGTACAAACAACCGAGACTGCGGTTTTGCCTGTGAAGCCGGTATAGCAGAGTCTTGGGCTCCAATGACTCATCCGGGATCCAGGCTACCCCAGTGTAAGGCTTAGGGAGGTCCGCCTCATCCACAAGCCTCAGTTGTGCACCCTCCCACGGCTTCAGGTCCGCCATACGACTGGCAAGCCAGTTTCGGGTGTCTCTGTTGAAGCACGTGAGAAGCATCCACCCTGCCTTAAGAGTGCTCTTTGTAATGCGAGGCTCGAGCTCCTCTTCTTCAGGTGCGGTGTCGATCGCGTGACCAATCGCCTTCATAACAAGTCTGTGGTCATCCTCTCCTAGCGGTTTCTCGGCCTTGATGCCGACCCGAACTGACCCAGCGACTTCGGTGTAAGTGGGCCCCGAGGACCCAAGCTTAACCGTCTTGCTCGGTCGTTCTCCAGGAGAGGTCTCCTCAGACCTGGGGCGCTTCGCTGCAGCTGTTTTGGTTTGAACCTCCGGGAGGTCTTCCAGCTCCGCAAATGGCTTCAAGCACAGAGCAGAAGCATCTTCGACGCTTCTGCCCTGCTGTCTCCACCAATTAAAACGTCTTTTGGCGGCTCCGGTAAGAGGCTTTTTAGCTCTCTTACGTTTGCCACCGACATCGAGTTCCTTTTGGCCCTCGTTGTCATCAGGTTTTTGGGTATGGGCTTGTGACTGAGTGTCTCCAAGCTCCATAGCCTCAGAGGCACTTGACGCGCTCTCTTCGGCACTTAAGGCATGAACTTCTGTCATGATTTTCGTAAGGTCGTCCATATGAGTCCCACGAGTATGGAAGAAATAAAAGTCCGCCCACGGCAGTGCTCCATACCGCAGGTAAGGCCTTCGACTGTCCCTGAGTCGGCCTAGCTCAGAGACCCCCGTTCGCGACTGAGTAACCCCCCAGCCATTCATCCTTTGGCACGGTGGAAACACCTTGGATTGGGGTTTTGTTTTTTGGAGTCGAGGTTTGCTCCTCCAGGAGGGGAAGGATATAGGAGAAGGGAGGATAGTGACAGGATGGGAAATGAAATTGGGTTTGAAGAGAACTGGAATAGGGGTATATAGGGATGCTACCGAGTGGACAGGTTAGGGTAGATTCAAGTAGCAGCTCGAGGAACCCGGGATCGCGCCCCCGTGTACTCCGGAAAGGAGAACCCTCTGGGTTGTCGGCACTTAGCCAATCGCCAGCAATGCTCCCTTCACGACCGAGCATTGCTAACCATTGTTGCCCAGGACGCACCAGACGAGTGAGCTGTGCTTCGGAGGAAATAAATTCCTTCCCAACCACAGCTGCAGCTCGCGCACGAGGAGGCGACCGACCACGTCCCGAGATTGTATGATACTCCAGTAACTTAAATGTCATTGCTATACGAACGTTTTGTTAAAACAGCAGGACATCTTTTGTGTGGAATATTTTTTAAAACTATATACCAGGCACGTAGATGTAGAAAGTATCAACTTATCCTACTTAACCAGTCGGCAAACTGCACATTGAATTTGTAAAAAGTTCATAGATTTTCCATACTTAATGTTTTATTTCAACTGCAAAAATGTTCACCTCACATGCTCGGCAAGGTTTTGTTTATCATGTCCATTTTAGCGCGCAAAATTGCGTTTTATCAGCTAGCGTCTAGCGCGGAATGAGTTTTTAAAATTAGAATCAAGTAACTGATAAGCCGTTTTTCTTGTACCTAAACATATTCCTCGCTGTAGTGAGGTCAAAGTATATATAAGGTGTAACAAAATTAGCTGAAACTATTTTAACTGGTGCTTCTACCCATGAAAATGAACAACTTTCCCCATAGAACCCATAGTCAAATCGCAGAAAAAAACTGGCTCTCCCATACTAACTCGATCAGCTGATCAGGCAACTTAGTATGGGAAGTTCAAAATTTTTTTTTATAATTTGACTATGGGTTTCATGGGGAAAGTTGTTCAGTTTCATGGGTAGAAGCACCAGTTAAAATGGTTTTAGCTAATTTTGTTACACCTTCTACATAATATATTATACTTTGACCTCACTACAGCGAGGAATATGTTTAGGTGCAAGAAAAACGGCTTATCAGTTGGGTAGAAGCACCAGTTAAAATAGTTTCAGCTAATTTTGTTAGACCTTATATATATATATTAGGTGAGGTGAACAATTGTGTATTTCGCTCGGCAGTAAAGTTATTTTGCGTCTCGTACGTTTGAAACGCTCGCTGCGCTCAGGATTACATGTTTGAACCGCAACCACACCCTGGACACTTCATACAACGGGCCAGAAATGACATTTCAAAAAAGGAATGACGGAACAAACAAAATGGCGGCGAAATCCTATACGTTCAACAACCAAACTGTAACCAATCTGTATCAATCTGGGTGACGAGGGGGTGCGATCGCAATCTGGAGAGCGGCAGGGAGTGTCCAATTTGAATGTTAGTACTAATATATATTCTTTGCCACAAGCGAGCGAAGCGAGTCCTGGGATCCTTCGCTTGCTTAATAGAGGTAACTCGCTCTAAATAACGACTTTGCAGGCTTGCATATCATATATCTATTTTTTTTATTTGCTTGTACATTTATTTATTTAAAAGACCACAGAGGCCTACTTCGCACTTGGTCCGACACGCACTTGGCCCCTTCCATTAATAAGCCGAGCTCCCGAGGGCGAGGGAGAGTGACAACCCGACAACAATCATTGTGTGCGGAGGACGGGGCGGGTTAATTTCCCATGTATACATATATAGGTAGGTTTGTTGGTTATTGGTGGGCTCGTAAAACAGACCTCGTCGTGGTGGCCTCGACCCCATTACCTGGTGACGTTGTTGTATCGATGGGAAATATAGTGGATACTAGATTTGCCCGCGGTTTTGCCAGTGTGGACATCGTCTTTATTGCTGCTTTGAGAGTGAGTGGTGCGAGCGTAGACATGAGCTATCTCCAGATTCCTCAGGAACTATTTTGGCCTTTCTGGTTAGCAGTCTATGTCACTTTCCACCGAAACTATTTCTATGCTCCCTTACGACGCCGATGTGCACAAGCCTGGAAGTGAATTTTTCACAGATCTCTCGGGAACTATGTCAGGCTATGCTAATTAGAAAGTCCATGTCATTTCCCCACCCCTAAACCTATGCCTCAACCGTCTCTGTATAAATAACACTCCTTTGCGATTTTGATATTACTTTAAGTTTGTTATTTGTAGTATATTATATATTTTTCCTTAGTGATGGCTTTACACAGTATTTCAAGAATTTGAATTGAATATTTTCATTTGACCCATCTCAAGGCCTTAAAAAGTTCGTTGGGCGGCGGACGAGCCCCGGAGACAGTTCGTCATAGTACTGGACATAGTATAGATAGCTCTCGACACAAACCTTCGTCACAGTATATATTAATAGTACTAACCTTCGTCAAAGTATATAATATATTAGTACTAACGCCTTTGTGGTCACACACAATGAAGCTGTTTGCATTCGTAGTCGCCCCTTTCTTAGGCATTTTTAATTTTTAAATATTATCAATGCTTTTCTATCTGTTGTAACAATCAAGTTTACGAATGTGAAAAATTGCTGTCCGCGCTTCTAACTCCACCATAAAATTCTAAATAGATAATAATATCGCTTTTTTACCCTTTCTCCGCGTAGTTGGGTGGGAAGCATCAACAGCGCAGCGGCGCGCGCGGCGGTTGCATCACGCAACTTTCTCTATAAGATAGGTACCTACTTTCATAGCATTGCAGCTTGCATGCGACTTCGTAAGTAAACATTCACGTGAAGTCTGGTGGGAGGCTTTGGACGAGCCCAGACACAGAGACGGACAACGCCACATTTTATGCCTGATAAATTTGAGCCGAATGCCGCTAGGTAGGCAAGATTGCCCAACTCTACATGAAAAATGACTGAAAAACAATTCCTAGACATCATAAGGTCACGACGAATCACCTTTTTACCCAATGTTTGTTCCTTTGTGGCGCTCTACAGACTAAACGCGTGGACCGATTTTGATGAATCATATGTCAATCGATAGCGAGTGTCACTAAAGGCATGACAGTAATCGTAATTCAATATTGTGACAACCATATGCCAAATTGTGAAGAAAAAAAGGTCGACAAACGATATGTATGTATTTGAAAATCTTCTTTATTTTTCATTTCGAATGATCATTTAGGATATATAACGATATAAAGTTAGTTAGCAACCATTCTCACTTAAATTTTCGGTTTCAATTACCATTAATATTTTAGTTACAATTTTAAATACATTGTCACTTTAACATTTCAACAGAAACTAATTTTACCGTTTTATAATTTAAAAAAAAGAAATAAAAAACTCAAAAACCCAACTGCGTAAAAAGTGAACTTAAAAAAAAACGTCAACCTGCGTAAAAATAAACTTTAAAAAAGATTGAAACAAGATGACCTACTTCTTTCTCTAAGTTCACCCTAAGCCGAGATCCATGCCCATTGACAAGTTGTCCCTAAACTTATTGTGCAGAGAGTACCATTCGTAGTCGCCCTCTGGAAGGGCCTGGCTAACTACCACCATTTTATCTAAGTCTTGCTGACAAACATCAATGTATCCGGATTAAAGATAAGATAGCCAGTTCTCTATTGCGTGGGGAAATCTTGGTAATCCATCCTTCCATCTTCGGCATTATCGTCACTTACCATTAGGTGAGATGATGTCAGGGGCTTACCAATCGTGTATAAAAAAAATCTCATGCAGTCGGAGGCAACATGTCTTTATACAGGGTGTTGTTTTGGTCGACAACGAGCTTTTCAGGGGTGATACAGTTCATGATACTGATGCCAAAAAAAATAAAAAAATCATACCTTAATTTTTCATAAGAAAATCTTAGCAAATATTCTTTTATTGTTACCTTATTTTCATACGATAATGAATGAGAGCGTAAGATCGGAGGGGTCGGGGGCGAGGGCGGGAGCCATCGACGGCCGGCCGGCCGGCGACGCGCACGGCGCTCGCTCGCCAGTCGCCAGTCTGCCGCAACGCAATCCTCGCTACCGGCTGTACGTGCGCGACGCGCGTGTGTTTCGTTCTGCGCAGGGGCATTCCCGTATACGACTATGGCTCAGGAACAATTTAGTAATCGTGAACTTTACTGTACGATGTACCTACTAAGCATTTACTTTACGTGTGGTGAAAACGAAACTGAGTCTGTGAGAATTTGGCGTGAAGAATTCCCAAACCGTAAGGACAATTGTTTATAAACTCCGTGAATAGGGTTCTTTCGAATATGAAGGAAAAGGTGATTTAATTTGGCGCGGCAAACTGCGTTTCTCAGAAAAGTTGAATGGAGCCGGCAGCCATTGAGATTGTCGCCCAAACCCCGCCTTCCGCATGCGCCATACGTCTTCGTTATTTTAGGATAATTTATAAGTGTTTTTTTTTTCAATAATTTCAAATTATAAAAAAAAGAAAATGTGCTATTAGAACAAGAATTTTTTGTACTACCACCCCTTAAAAGCCCGTTGTCGACCAAAACAATACCCTGTATGTCATAAATATCATCATAATATTGTCAATTGTGAATGTAAAAAAATGTTGGTGAGTGGAGACGCTATATTGTACTAAAAATATCCAATAACTAGACGAAGCGGCCGTAGCTCGGTCGCATTACGACCATAGCTCGCTCGGTCGCATTACAACCATATCTCGCTCGGTCGCTTTACGGCCGCTTCGTCTAGTTATTTAATGTTCGCCAATGACTTCTATATTACCGGCGTAAAATCTGTGATGTTCGCAAAGAATTAAACTTTTAAGCGTCAATGAATTCTACGTTTCGCCAACACCACCAAAAACACAACGCTTAACAATAGCCGCGTCTGCATTCAGTCTATCGACACTTGTGAGATAAATTTATTGAAATCTGACATCATTATTTATGAATAATGTGCTAAAATCACCTGCAGGCCGCGCCGGCGATCTGCGGGTTATTCTCGTCAAGTGGTCGCTCAGTTGATGCGAAGCAACCAGACGCCGCGCGCGCACTTGAATAGTTAGGCGGCCACTGTACGATACAATTCAAAATATACATACCTACTGCGCAGATAATTAATGCTTATAAAACCTATATTAGGTACCTACCTACCTATACTTTTTTTTTTACTTTTCTCCTTTTCGTTTTTCCGATAAACCTAATGTATGTAGACGCAAACGCTCGTATTACCTAAAACTAATATTTACAGGATATGAGAAGTGATTTTGATTTCCTTGAATTCTATTTTAATGTAAGTTCTCTGACTTGGTTAGCGCTTTGGTGTAAACTGTAAGCTGGCCATGTATTTTTGATAAATAAATAAATAAATAAGTAAATAAATACACGGACCTAAAGAAAAAATATCCTAATGCACCTTTTTTTTTAGTTGTAACCATAGATCTGCTGCACTTTTAATCTGAACGTTATGATAGTTGTTAACTAAATGACTTTGTTTTCTTACTTTATGAAAATTTATTTTATTTTAATTTTAATGAATAAAAATCCACAATTTTCGCACGATCCGTCCGCAACGATTGACGTAACAGCCACGTTGCAGTACGAGCTGACAAGAACTTTTTTACCAAGCCATTTCGTTCGATGTTTGAAACATCGTGAATCGAGTTGCTAATTTTAGGGACGGAGGGGCCTTAACTAGTCAAACAGATCTTGTAGTTGCAGACCCTGATTATGATTAACCAAAACATACACAGCGTTATGGTGCAGTTGCAAATGTCAGGTGTGGCGTCCAGGGGACGTCTAGGTCACGGACCACGACCACGGTCACGGCCAAGAGGCGCCATCAACGTGCCAGTCCGCCTCGCCGCGCGCCCAGCCGCCCAGCCGCTAGCGCCCGACACCACCAGCACGTGGCGTGCGTGGCGTCTCAAGAATGCACCGTTTCGTCTGAGCGGCTGTTTTGTTTGAAATGTTTGTTTGGAATGAAAACATTGGATTAGCATATGACCATGATATTTCAATGTCTTCACTAATATAATAGGCTAGTTAAACCGAGCCAGTTGTTCGAGTGAGTGTAGATCAAAGCATAATATTCTTAATGAAGTGTAACGAATGTATTTTTACGAGCCCATAACTTGCACATGTGACATGGTGCGCGCGCGCGGCGTTGTGCAGCCTGTGTCGCGCGTTGAACACGAAGTAACTATTTAGTAATCTGCGGTAGAACTGCGCGCGTCGGAGCGGAGCGTGAGCAGGGCGCTTTCTGTGCGATAATGTTTACCGAATCAATTACATTACAAATAGGTATAAAAAATAAAATAAATAACTTAAGTACTGCGGTAAGCGGGTAATTGCAGACTAGTGAAATGTTTGCTTATCACTTGACTAGGTAATTATAATGTTTTCTTCTATCCACAATTGATAAGTCTTTGGCATCATCTCACTTGATGGTAGTGACGATGCAGCCGAAGATGGAAGCGGACATGCTAACATTAGGAAACTGGCTAAGTGTTGAGCCGGAACACATTAATGCTGTCACATTATTTAATGTTTGGCTTGGCGGCAAGAATTAGATAAGATGGTGCTCGCTAGTCAGGCGGACTAAGAAAATGCCCCACCCCTAACCAAACCGAGTCTTCACTTACCATCAGGTGAGATGATGCCAAAGACTTAACAATTATAAATTTAAAAAAAAACAATGCATAGTTAGTTATATGACGTCTTCTAAATCCAATATGACGGACTCCCAAATATAACGGACCAGTTTTTTTTTGGACCCCCCGATATGGGTACTAAATGAAAAGGTTTGCTGAGAAGAATACGAAATAAATACAATTATTTTCTACTAAAGCTTGTACCTGAAAGTTTTTAGGTTTTTCCGAAAATTATTTTCGATATACTTAGGTAACGGTGGAACAGGCGCGGCCGTGGTCACGCTCTTAGGAGCTTCACGCTGAAACAGCTTCATCGCAACACACATGACATGTGTGCTCTAGCCATGTCCGTGACGTCGATTACTATTGGCAGGCCTTCAAAATTATGTTAGTACTCTGTTATTCTATAACAAATATTTAATTATATCTCCACAAAAATCGGAACAGACACACCTTTTATTACGTGTGTACCCTATCTTATTTACGTGCATTTCACTAGTTTTAGTGGATATGTTACGGGTAATGCTAGGAGAGAGAGTAAACCTATACCCTTACTTAGGATTCCCAAGCTCTTTGGGTAATGTCCGAATATTAATTTGTATGCGGCGTCTACGCGTCGTAACAGATAAGTACAATTTAATATTACTTACATAACATACTTAGGCTTTATGACGACTCAATCCGAGAATGTTGAAACGTGTTAAAATAATATCGAACGTAAGTCTATCGCATTTAAGTTCAAATCTTTTTTAAATAAAGCAAATCATTTAAAAATGGATAAACGACATAAATTGTTCTTTGCAATTGCAACTCTTCTTTTCGGCGTAGTTAAATATAAAAAGCCTGAGTATTTATACTTATAATAAACTTGCATGGTCTATATATTTATGCATACTTATTATATATATCTAATTATTTTTTTCATAGTAATAGCTTTACACAGTCTTTTAATAATTTGATTTGACTATTGTCATTTGACCAATTGAAGGCCTTAAATGTAGTAATTTTAAATACGTACTTACTACAGTATAAAAATATTTGATTAATTAGATGTCTCAAGTTTAGAGCATTCTATTAATATGTAACCGGGAAGAGACGGGTTTCCCCCAACATAGGGAATGTGGGAATCAGGGTTCTTTAGATAATGTACTAAGTTAAAAATTCAAAAATAAACTATTATGTATTTTGTATCATCAGTGAAGGCAAGTAACAAGTAACTTCATTCACCTCAGTACCTAACTAACTAATATTTTAACTTATAACCGCCTTTGTGGCGTAATGGTTAGCCCATTCGCTTCACACCAGGAGGTCGCGGGTTTGATTCCCGGTGGAGTCTAATTTAATAAGCTCGGTTTGGTTGGTGGTACGCATTTTCTATCTTATCTAATCTAATTCTTCTTTCAATATTAACAGCATTGATGAATTTCGACTGAAAGATAAGATAGCCAGTTCCTTATTGCGTGTGGGAATCATGGTAAGCCCCCTTCCATCTTCCCCATTATAGTCACTTACCATCAGATAAAACTGAATATAACTGTGGATAAAAAAAACCGGCCAAGTGCGAGTCGGACTCGCGCAAAGTAAGGTTCCGTAGTCTTTTTAAAAATTAAGTGCATATTTAAAAAAAACTAATTATATTTATCAGTTGGTAATAGATCATTTTGTATGGAAAATCTATGAACTTTTTACAAAACCAACTGCACACCTTAAGTTGGTCGTCTTTACAGCTTTTTAAAGCTTGACATTTCGCCAACCGATCCCTGACTTGACACATGGTTGTAGCAAACCCCAGCACCAGCACTGCAGTGTTGCAACACCTGCCTGTTCAACGACACTTCACACGAAAGGGTACGTCGATGAAAAACAAAATCACACCCTCTATACCTGTAGGTAGGGTTGCCAGATCTACTATATAATATAGTATATTACTATATTTTGGGCCAAGATACTATATACTGTTGAAAAAATATATAGTAGACAAATCTACTATATTTTAGCCATACAGCGACGTGTCTGTCATACATACTTAAATCGAGTTAAAAAACACGCGTTCAGAAACGAACCCCGAAATCCTTAACAAAACTGAGCAGATCATTTTTTTTTTTTTTACTTCGCCCTTTTAGGGCAGGCTAAGGCTCATTGGCCATACCGCCTAGTCTTCAGTATATGTTATTCAGCAGTATTAATTTGTAGAATTCACGTCTTCAGTAATTTTGTAGTATATTTTTCAGATTATGTAGTAATTTTCTCCTTTTCAGTTTTCTAGGTCACTGTTCTTTACGTTCACATCATGTCATTGTCTATATACTAACCTAACCTACATACTCTAGCAAAATGATAGCACTTTTGCTAAAGCTTGCTCGGACTTCTTGTGGGAACTCGAAACACAGTATACACACTTTTATTTCATTATCCTACACAAGAAACACATAAATGATACTTCGCTGATAAATACACTATCAATATTACACATCGAAAACCACTAAATGTAATTTTTCGGATAATAAAAGAAAAATTACAAACTGAACGCTACAAATTCCCGCCAAAAAGTCCCCTGAGCAGATCATATCATAAGTAAAAATCACATTGTTTGTGTTTCTGAACGCAACTTTTAAGAGTCATGTCATGTCACTGTCAAGTGTCAATGTCAAATATCATTCTGTCTGTATGATGTCCTAGCACCAGTTCTTTGTACCTTTATTGTTCGGTTCGCCTCTTTTGTGTGAAATATACTTACAAAATGAGTGATTTAAATGCTGAAAGTGGAAGTGAAGAAGATACAGCTAGGGAATCAAAGTTAACTGGGCCTACCCGGCGGAAAAAGCGATTAATAATAAACTCATTAAATGACCCAAAGTTCCCAAAAATATAATTACATGAAAAAATAAAGTCTACTATATATTTTAACTGGATACTGTTTTATTTTGACCCCCTAAATGGAAATCTCCTATATTCTTCTTGAATTTTTCTGGTAACCCTACCTGTAGGGGAGCTATCCAAAAAAAAATTTAAAGGTTTTTTGTACCACTTTGTCAGCGTTTTTAGTATGTATGTATACCCATGAAAAATAACAGCTTTCTAGTACTAATAGTCTCTGATGTAAGCCGCGGACAGACGGACAGACATTGACTTCGGAACCCTAAATAAAAAGCATAAGGTAAACAACTGTTATATTATATCTGTCTCCAATTCCAGGCAGATAATCTGCAGCTAAGGGCCTACGGCGGGCGCCGGGCGCTGCGCTGGTCCTGCCGCATGCCGCATGCCGGTAGAAGCAGCCCGGTCTAGGCATAGGTCTTGTTTCTTTTCTCGTAACAAACTGGACGTGAAATCAAGTTTCTCGGTAACTCGCACTCGTTAGCCCCACGTCGCCACGGCGGCGCCGGCGCATCTCACTACATATCTTGTAATTGCAACATTGCGCGGCTCCTAACATACTCATGCCTATCGCCTAAAGATACCTCCTTCCGAGACCTAAATATACGCACACGCAGGCAGCGACGTATACCTACAATAACTTGTATTCGATTTCTAATTATCTTCGGCGTCGGTGGCTCAACCGGTAACGACTCGGTCCTTCTAACCAGAGGTGCCGGGTTCAAATCTGGACGGCCAATATATGTACCAATGAGTTTTTCAAAACTTACGTACATATACTTACCGATTGCTTTAACGGTGAAGGAAAACATCGTGAGGAAACCTGCACACGCCTGCGAAGAAACTCGAAGGTTGTGTGTGAAGTCGACCAACCCGCACTGGGCCCGCGTGGTCGACTAAGGCGTGATCGCCCTAATTCAGGGTAGGCTCGAGCCCCTCGGTGGGGACGTATATGAGCTGCTGGGATGAATTATCTTTTTATAGTACATAATTCTAAAAGTAGCAATGTACCTAACTACCTAACATGTATCTCACTGCGTAATACACGTTTTGCTTGCACGTTCTTGCAACTATCTTAATAAATAAGTAAACAGCTAGTTATTTCCTCCGAGAGTAAACAATCTTCACATCGCAGTATAATCATTCCGAATGTCGTACTAGCGTTACAAATGACAGTATCAATCTCAGCCCGGGCAACTATTGTATGTAGAGTAGTTCCTAGTGCAGCGGTGGGCGGATGGGCAGCATTATTGGATTCTACTTGCTTACCTAGTTCGGCAGAGTTCAGGTCGTGTACTCTACATGTCGTAAGTAGGTAAGTATACGGTACACGGACCTACCTAATTTCATCCTTGTGTATTTGTAACGTAACGAGCGGGCGTGTCTCCGTCCGTGCCGCCGCCGCGGCCTTGACCAACGGCAGTGCCGTATGGTGCCGGGGAGTCGGGATCGGGACGCACCCAGCCGTGCACGCGGGGTTGGCGCTGGGGCTGGCAGAACATGGGCCGAGTTGAACCATCCCCCCACCACTGACTGAAAGGGGTCTAGTCTCTAGAGGCAAAGTATATACAGGGTGTAACAAAATTTTTGTAGGTCCCGTTAACTGGGGCTTCTACTTATCATACTGAACAACTTTTGTTCTACGACTTTGCTGAAAACGTAAAAAAATTTGTTTACTCTTTATACAAATCGATCAGCTGATCGACCAATTTTGTGCATTTTAGTATAGAGTCCAATTTTTTTTTGAGAATTGACTATGGGTTCCTTGGAGAAAGTTGTTCAGTATGACGAGAAAAACCCCCAGTTAAAGGGACCTACACCAATTTTGTTACACCCTGTATATATTAGTACTTACATACACTATGGACACTCCCTGCCGCTCTCTAGATTGCGACCTCACCCCCTCGTCACCCATATTGTTACAGATTGGTTACAGTTTGGTTGTCGAACGTATAGGATTGTGCCGATATTTTGTTTGTTCCGGCATTCCTTTTTTAAAATGTGATTTCTGGCCCGTTGTATGAAGTGTCCAGGGCACAGTATATATATTAGTCCAGGGTGTGGTAGAGGGGTCTAGCGCTAGCGGGGTATAGCTAGCAGAGTTCCAAAGCGATCAGCGTCAGCCGATCAATCAAGCAGACACATATTGTAGTATTTTGACGTGAGTTCATAGCGAGACGCGCGCCGCCGCCGCCGCCGCCGCCGCCGCCGTGTCCTTACAGACGTCTGTTGTATGAAGTGTCCAGGGTGTGGTAGAGGGGTCTAGCGCTAGCGGGGTATAGCTAGCAGAGTTCCAAAGCGATCAGCCGATCAATCAAGCAGACACATATTGTAGTATTTTGACGTGAGTTCATAGAGGGATGCGCGCCGCCGCCGCCGCCGCCGCCGCCGTGTCCTTACAGACGTCTGTTGTATGAAGTGTCCAGGGTGTGCTAGAGGGGTCTAGCGCTAGCGGGGTATAGCTAGCAGAGTTCCAAAGCGATCAGCGTCAGCCGATCAATCAAGCAGACACATATTGTAGTATTTTGACGTGAGTTCATAGAGGGACGCGCGCCGCCGCCGCCGCCGTGTCCTTACAGACGTCTGTTGTATGAAGTGTCCAGGGTATGCTAGAGGGGTCTAGCGGGGTGCGGGGTGCGGGGTATAGCTAGCAGAGTTCCAAAGCGATCAGCCGATCAATCAAGCAGACACATATTGTAGTATTTTGACGTGAGTTCATAGAGGGACGCGCGCCGCCGCCGCCGCCGCCGCCGTGTCCTTACAGACGTCTGTTGTATGAAGTGTCCAGGGTGTGCTAGAGGGGTCTAACGGGGTGCGGGGTGCGGGGTATAGCTAGCAGAGTTCCAAAGCGATCAGCCGATCAATCAAGCAGACACATATTGTAGTATTTTGACGTGAGTTCATAGAGGGACGCGCGCCGCCGCCGCCGCCGTGTCCTTACAGACGTCTGTTGTATGAAGTGTCCAGGGTGTGGTAGAGGGGTCTAGTGCTAGCGGGGTATAGCTAGCAGAGTTCCAAAGCGATCAGCCGATCAATCAAGCAGACACATATTGTAGTATTTTGACGTGAGTTCATAGAGGGACGCGCGCCGCCGCCGCCGCCGCCGTGTCCTTACAGACGTCTGTTGTATGAAGTGTCCAGGGTGTGCTAGAGGGGTCTAGCGGGGTGCGGGGTATAGCTAGCAGAGTTCCAAAGCGATCAGCCGATCAATCAAGCAGACACATATTGTAGTATTTTGACGTGAGTTCATAGAGGGACGCGCGCCGCCGCCGCCGCCGCCGCCGCCGCCGCCGCCGCCGCCGTGTCCTTACAGACGTCTGTTGTATGAAGTGTCCAGGGTGTGGTAGAGGGGTCTAGCGCTAGCGGGGTATAGCTAGCAGAGTTCCAAAGCGATCAGCTGATCAATCAAGCAGACACATATTGTAGTATTTTGACGTGAGTTCATAGAGGGACGCGCGCCGCCGCCGCCGCCGCCGCCGTGTCCTTACAGACGTCTGTTGTATGAAGTGTCCAGGGTGTGCTAGAGGGGTCTAGCGGGGTGCGGGGTGCGGGGTATAGCTAGCAGAGTTCCAAAGCGATCAGCCGATCAATCAAGCAGACACATATTGTAGTATTTTGACGTGAGTTCATAGAGGGACGCGCGCCGCCGCCGCCGCCGCCGTGTCCTTACAGACGTCTGTTGTATGAAGTGTCCAGGGTGTGCTAGAGGGGTCTAACGGGGTGCGGGGTGCGGGGTATAGCTAGCAGAGTTCCAAAGCGATCAGCCGATCAATCAAGCAGACACATATTGTAGTATTTTGACGTGAGTTCATAGAGGGACGCGCGCCGCCGCCGCCGCCGTGTCCTTACAGACGTCTGTTGATAATTGACCGAGCGAAAGCGAAGCGCGAGCGAAACGAGCGTCTCCGTTTCAGCTTCGGCAAAAATGCTTTGTTATGTCTGTCCGGCGGATGTCCTTCCGGCTGTCCATCACTACACTACAAGGCGCATTTCTCAACCGATTCTCGTGATTTTTTTTGAGAAAGTTAGATAATTATATTGATTTTTTCTGTAGATTTAGTTTTTGGAAACATATCAAAATGGCTCCCATGGGGGTTGAAATCGTAAAAAAAATATCCCATTTCGATAAACTTGCGCGGCGTATAGCTCACAGAGCTACTAGTTAAGTCGGTACTTGTCTGTTTGGGCAGTCTACTGAGTTCCCGAGGATCAGCAGAATGTTGTGCTCTTCGACACATTCGTAGTCAGGGACCTAAACTAACGACTGCACATCGTACTTTCCTTACTTTTCTTGATTTTAAAAAATAATCTTGGCTGTTTGAACCATTTCTCTGTATGAAATTGTACTTAGAAATCTTAGGTGGCCCTGAATTAAGTATATAAAAAAGTCGTGTCTTAATTCTGAATTAAGTATATAAAAAAAGTCGTGTTAATTACACCAGCCGTCTGGACCGATTTCGCTACTTCTTTTTTTTGTTGAGTTCGTTATTGTCAGGAGAAGGTTTTAGGGTAGGGTAGTTAGTGTAGTGTAGGGTAGTTTAGTGTAGTGTAAGGTGGAACGAAGTTCGCCGGGACAGCTGGTAGACAATTAAATACATGCCTATTTTAGATTTAAAAAAAAACGGTTGTCTGTAAAGTCGGTTTACTGACGATAGTTGAACGTGACAACGTCATAAGAAAAAAGCCTTAAACGGAACGCCTCACGGAACGCCTCAGAGCGAGGTAACGACGCATTTTTCGGAACGCCTCAGAGCGAGGTAACGACGCATGGTAACTACGCATTTTTTCGTGCGTGCAGCCGGCTCCATCGAATTATAAGACGTTATCACGTCAATATTTTCTTGTTTCAACTTCATTTTAGAGCGCGATTTTTTAGTAGCGAGTTTTCATTTGTAATCTTTTCAATGGAAATCTAGCTTATCTCATCTTCTGATGGCACGTTTTCTTTTGAAATCTGAAGTTCGGCGCAATATTAAGAAACATTTATCTATACATCATTAATCGAATCGAATTCACATCACCAGATCGTGGTCGGCTTGTCACGAAAAAAATAATTATACCTATGGTAGATTTCGCTTACAGTGTAAAAATAAATAAATAAGTTCACAGGCTGTACAAATAAATAAGTAAGTACTTACTTACAGTGTAAAAATAAATAAATAAGTAAGTGCTTATACAGGCTGTACCAATAAATAAATAAGTAAGTGCTTATACAGAATGTAACAAAATTGGTTTACAACCCGTTATCTGCGTGTTCTACTCATACTGAACAACTTTCCCCAAGGAACCCATAGACCATTCCCAAAAATAATTTTGGACCCTCCATAAAAATTCACAAAGTTGGTCGATCAGCTGATCGAATTGTATTAAGTCAATTATTTTTTCGCGATTTCAGCATCAAAGAACAAATTTTTTTCAGTAAGGTGAGTGCGGAAGCCCCAGTTAACGCGGCGTACACCAACTTTATTACACCCTGTATAACCAGAGTTGGCCACCGTTAATCAAATAATTAACTTCGTTAGTCTTCGTTAAACGTTAAAGCGTTACATTTTAGAAGATTTAACGCAAGTTAATCGTTAATCCGTTAACATGTGATAAAATTTCTTTTTTATATCGTTGCGTTAATGATCATCTTATAAAAACTATTTTTGGCTGTTTTTGGGTGTAGCCGTATATAATTGGAGTGTACAATTTAATCGTCTGGCATAATGTGGATATTGCCCCTCATGAACATTATTATGTTGAAGTTCTCGTCTGAAAGTGAGGCTCGTTTCGGCGTTAAAATATCTTTGCCCGTGGAAAAAACATGTTCAACTGCAGCGCTTGAGGGTCATAGCAGTAATTTAATAAACAAATTTATGAATAACGATTTAACGGACTTGAGGAAATTTCACGGAAATTAACGAGTCCGTTAACATTTTTAAAGTTAACTTAAAAGTTAATCCGCTAGTCAAAATGGTAACTTCGTTAATTAACGAATAACGGATTAACGAGTTAATGCCCAGCTATGTGTATAATTTAATCCGAGATAGAAAACAAACTTCATACATAGTCTCTTACGTTATAGATATACGAAGATAACGAGGTATAGGTATATGAATTTAGCGAACAGAAGCGCTATTATGTTACAAGAACAAGAATTACAAGAATTCGATATTAGTAATTCATTTAACTACCATCTTAAAATTGTGTTGGTGTTGCACACACACACATCAAAAAAAATTAAGCAATGTGTACTCATTTGGATTCTGGGATGTTTTTGTTTACATCATAATATAATGTTTCTATTTGTTTCATATTATAATATTAATAAACTTTAGGATATTTTTTAATGTAAAATCATCATTTTGGGGTACCGTACAAAAAAAACGGAACCCTTATAGGATCACTCGTGCGTCTGTCTGTCTGTCCGTCCGTCTGTCACAGCCAATTTGCTCCGAATCTACTGGACCAAATCAGGTGAAATTTGGTAGGATAGTGTAATCCTATGACCCAAACACATGTACATAAATATTTTTTTTTAAAAAGGGTCATTTTCGGGGGACAAATTAGGAATTTTAAAAAAGTTTTTCAAACCTTACTGTGTCATATCACTACTAAGCCTAAAATTTTTAATGAAATTAAAAATATAGTTGATTGCTTGTAGATTATAGGAAAACCTATAAGAATACAGTGGTGAAAATAAAGTGGTAAACTCAATATTATACGTTCACTTACGAAATAGTTCACTACAATACCACTAGATAGCACTAGTAGTAGTTAACTCTCGTCTTACTGTAAAAATTTCAAATGTGATATATTGTATATGACTTTTGCATTGTACGGAACCCTCTCCTCGCGTGTTCAACTCGCACTTGGCCAGTTTTTTTTAATACCTGGTCCATTTAATAAAAAAAAACATACAAGACGTAAAAAAATATTTACGAAGTTATCTTATCTAATAAATACAAGTTAACTGTGACCCCACACTAGGCTAGGCCTGTCTCGTGGCGGTCAAAAGAACATTAACATAAAAAAAAATGAACAGGTGGTAAAAACAATATCAGACATTAAAAACGGTGTCATAGAAAACTGGTACAAACTTGGGAACTACTTTACTTTTTCTGTTCATCATCATATAAGCCGAAAAACGTCCACTGCTGGACAAAGGGCTCCCCGAAGGATTTCCACGACGACCGATCTTGCGCTGCCCTTCCAGCGGCTTCCCGCGATCTTCACCAGATCGTCGGTCCACCGCGTCGCCTGGAACTCACTGGTCCTTCGAGATGTGTGCGAACGCGCATTGTCAAGCATCAAAGTAAAATCTGAGGCAAGACTTTAAGTAAATGGAAAGACATATTATGGTCTTCAACGTAAGTTACAGCGCCCATGTTGCCATTTACAAAAACGATGTCAAATTCAAATAACTCTTTATTGTACATCAAAATAAACAAATACTGTGTACAAAATTTACTTAACAACTAAGAGACGTGCAATCTAGGCGGTCTTATCGCTGAGAGCGATTTATACCAGACTCAGTTCTCAGTTCGTCTGTTCTTCATAATACCCGCCCACACCATTACTATAGAGCCATTGTAAGGGTGCACTTCATCTCAGCCGCTCAGCATTTCCAGGACGACAAGACAATACACCCTAACCCTCTTTGTATCAAGCTTCAAGACTCATCGCGAAATAAAACATCCCGTTGCTCCCGTCGAAACGAATGGGGTAGGTAGGGAACGCGTAAAATGGACCCGGGTCCATTTTACGCGTTCCCTACCTACCCCATTCGTTGCGACGGGCGCGATTCCCGTGGCTGTTAGGTGGCACCTGGTGCTTGGGCGTCGTGCACGAGCACGTAGCCCGTATACTCGTAGCTCGTATGCAGCCGATATCTCACGGTTTGGGGGCTAACAGTAACACCATTTGAGGACTGCAGCCTAGAACCTATCTCCCGGGCGGCTGGCTTCTTGCAGTGAGCTTTATGTAGTCGTCCTGCCGAGCGGTGGTACTCCTCCCTCGGCCTGGGTGCTGCTCGGCAGGATCATCCTCCAGTGTTCACATAACGCTTTCAAAGGCGCCAAATTACGCTTCTATTGACACCAAAATGCCGAGATACCTGAGATTGATTTCTTCCCGCTGCTGGTAACATGCCTACAGCCCTTTGAATTTCTTCAGCGTTTAAATGACGTCGCTCCATTATGTAAAAAAGTCTTCAAAACCTTTTTTTAAACTGCCTTCAAAATTATCGTTAAACTAATGAAACTTCAGATAAGTATCCAATTTTATTCAGCAACGAACATGCAATGAAAAGTCATTTAAATTCGAACAAATGAATTCGAAATGATTTTACTTAAAAAAGACTATCGTAAAGTTTTTGTTTTTAAAATCACCCAGTATGTTTTCTAGAACAAAAAAAACATACCTTTGGTAAGAAAAATAATGAAATTAATTAATGTAATTTGCAGTACCATGACATGATGCCTGTTGCTTAGACTTTTAGATGTGTGTGTGTGTAAATCAAATGCCACTCGTAATAAAAACACATGCGTGGAAACTGCGCTTTTGACATGATATGCTAAAGTAATCGAGCATGCCTACCCTTAGTTCGCTAAGTAATTAGCAACCACAAATCACTTCTGATCTGCTGCTTAAGCCAAACAACACAAAATGGAATGCTTGCTCACCTATATATGTATCTAGTTACAGGTGACATTGTTAGGTCCAATTACCAACTTTGTGCATGCTCAGTATTAAATTGCAGTATTTTGAGTTTCGAAACACACCTTACCGAAGTAATTACCAGTATTGTATTCACGTAAATTAAAAGAAAACTGATGAGCAATGTCTTAGCAATGTTGATGGCCAACGAAATAAAAGCATAAATAAAAGTATTTTTGTGCAACTATTTTTAGATGTATCATTTGTGTTACACTCACGCGTCCGTCTGTCCGTCTGTCCGCTGTCTGCATACCTACCTCAGCTGATAAAATATCTTGGTATAGGTATGAATGGGGTACCTAAAAATGGCTCTTTGGTTGAAGTAACCAGTCCGAGCCAAAATGTACCATATAAAATGTAGAGATAGGTACGGTACGACTATAACCTTGACACCGAATTTGTTTAAATATAGTCTGAAAATATGTACTTCATGGATTAGTTCATAAACAATGAAGGCAGATATACCTAGCTAAGTAGGAAGGTATCTAATCTGATTCAGTGGGGCAGTGTGTCCGGCACCCGGAGACGCTGCGTGATGCGTGCGTCAGCAGGTCACACCTCGCAATTTGCGGGAGTTACTGCGCCACGCACGCCAACCTCTGGAATTCCACCGATGGTAATTTGTTTCCATAATTTACTGCATATTAATGATGAAATATCAAAAATGTTACAACCTACCAGCACAGACGAGATACTAGTTCTACCAGTGCCTCGCTCTTCAAACCTTCACGTAATTCAAAGATACAGAAATACAATTTACAGCAATATAAATCTATGGGTAAGTAATAGACATCAATATTGATACCAGTGTGTGTGCGTTTGTGCGTATGCAGTTGTTTTACAGAACTTTATTACTTACTAGCGGCCCGCCCCGGCTTCGCACAGGTGTACTTTTATTTTTAAACATTTTGAGATATATTTATAATTTTATAAAGGACATCGTCGGTATGTACACGTACAATACGCCTGCATTGCGCGGGGCGGGGCCACACTGCACTGGTCGTTTCGCGGCGGCGGCGGCGGCGGAGTGTATATTTTCCTAAATTCGTAATTTCTTCTGAATTAAATGTCCGAATTGAGTAATTCAAAAAGTTATTTGTAGGTATTGAAACAGTTATGAATATAAAATGATTTATTATGATAAGGATTAATACGAGGTATGGTCACAGATTACTAATTAGTGGTTATCGTGGTCAGATTTTGGTCAGCTTTATTATTAACTTTTGAAGTGTAAAAAGTGGTTATAGTGACATAACTACAATCGCGAAGTTTTTTGTAGATACCTTTTGATATGTTCTCTAATATTTTACAACATTCTTTTGTTCTATCATCAATAGTTTCCGCAGCGTATGCGATCAAATAAATTTTTAAGCAAATTTTTTTACACCTTGGTTCACGTAACTGAAGTTTTAGCAAGGATCCCTTATTTTTTCTAGTAATAAATATAACCTATGTTACTCAGCGATACTGTAGCATACTTATGGTGAAAGAATTTTTAATATCGTTTCAGAAGTTTTTGAGTTTATTCGTTACAAAAATTCAAAGCTTTCCTCTTTATAATATTTTTATTTATTAGTATAGACTAACATAAGGGTTCGTGTTTTAGCCTTTCGCTGCCCCGCTGGCGCTGCTGATTTGCATATCAGCTCCACGGCATTCAATGGCGCCAGCTCGTGCCTTGATACCAAAAACGCTAACATAAATTAACTCCTTTTCGGGTTGTTCACCTACCTACACTAACAATTACTTAACTGCGAGTATATACACACAGGGTGTAACACTGTAGGACTTCCCTGTAACTTTTCCCAAGGAACCTATAATAAATTCTCAAAAAAAAATTGAACTCTCCATACAAAAATGAGTCGATCAGTGGATCGATTTGTATGAAGAATGAAAATTTTGTTTTGCGATTTCAGCAACGTTATAGAACAAACGTTGTTCAGTATGACGAGTAGAAGCTCCAGTTAACGACTCCTACACCAAATTTGTTACACTCTGTATAATAATCTCATTAGCTTTTTTCATACAGTCAACGTTTTAGATTGAAGAATTTCGCAGTACAATAATGAAGTATATTGAGTTGCCTACTATGTACTTTTAAATAACTCCAACGAGACGCAGGGAGGGGTTGCACCCCTTTATTGTTGATGTTCCACCTTTTCGCACGAATCGTTACGCTTCTTCATTTAGCGTTCAGCGCAGGAGTGGAACTCCTTGCCTGCGTCAGTGTTTCCTGATTCCTATAATTTGGGGATCTTCAAGGCAAGAGTGAATAGGCATTATTTGAGTTTGCGTGTACCATCTTCGACTGCATCATCACTTACCATCAGGTGAGTTGCAGTCAAACGCACAAAACTGTAACAAAGTTACTACACCTTACTAGGTAGTAAATAAATGTTTATAGATGGAGTAACGACCAATGTGTGTTGCCAGTGATGACGTACGGAACTGAGACATGGTCGCTTACTATGGGCCTCATAAGAAGGCTCAAGGTCACTCAAAGGGCAATGGAGCGTGCTATGCTCGGAGTTTCTCTGCGTGATCGAATCAGAAACGAGGAGATCCGTAAGAGAACCAAAGTAACCGACATAGCTCTCAGAATTGCTAAACTTAAGTGGCAGTGGGCGGGGCACATTGCTCGTAGAACAGATGGCCGTTGGGGCAGTAAAGTTCTCGAGTGGCGACCACGCACCGGAAAGCGTAGTGTAGGCAGGCCTCCCACTCGGTGGACCGATGACCTGGTGAAGGTCGCGGGAAGCCGCTGGATGCGGGCAGCGCAGAACCGGTCGTCGTGGAGATCCTTGGGGGAGGCCTATGTCCAGCAGTGGACTTCCTTCGGCTGATATGATGATGATGATGATGAGATGGAGTAAATATAATATGATGATGACCCCTAAAAGTTTGCGTGAGTTCCCCGTGGCCGTGCCGTGGCTATATTATATAACAAAAAGTTTGCGTGAGTTCCCCGTGGCCGTGCCGTGGCTATATTATATAACAAAAAGTTTGCGTGAGTTCCCCGTGGCCGTGCCGTGGCTATATTATATAACAAAAAGTTTGCGTGAGCACAGATTAGTAATTAGTTACTAGCGTGAGTTCCCCGTGGCCGTGCCGTGGCTATATTATACAGTAGAACCTCGTTAAGTCGAACCTCGATAAGTTGAAAACCTCCAGATCTCGAAAAAATGTTTTGTTCCCTTCCCTTCAAACACCAAAACCTCCATTACTCGAAATCTGAACCCTCTATTAGTCGAAATAATCAGTGGTTCCCTGCAAGCCATGATAGTACATATTTTCCCTCTATAACTCGAAAAATGAAATTGGACCTCTGTATCTCGAACATAGCAATGTTTTATTTTACAACCTTTACAACTCCATTATTTGGAACTTATTACCGGTATAGTTCTAAGAAAAATAAGTTACCGACTTTAAGAATTTGCCGACAATGTAAGTACACCATTGTTGCTTAGAAAACAAAGGAGTATACAATAAATAGGAATAACGTACCTTCGGGTAATAAGGCCTGTCCGGTAATAAGGGATTTGAGATCAATAATCACATAGATGAAACAACAGTACTGTGATTAATGATCTTAAACAACCAAAGAAATTTAAACAATAATATAACTAATATATTATTTTAATTATGGTGAAGTAGGCCTTATTAGCCTACCATAGTAAAATAAGGTCTACTTGTAACGTTTTTTAAAAGGTTAATTTTGTTTTTGTTTATAGGTAAAAAAATTCATTTTTTGTATATTATTTTATAGAAAATGTATTAAACTAATGATTAACATTAAAACTTGTTGATTAAACTGAATATTTTCGATTTCATTACAAATATCCATCAGCTAGGTCTTACTTATTACCCGCTGGTACCTTACCACGAATTTATTACTCACGTTAACACGTGTTTGCTTGATTGATGTCAGGTGTTTAATTTTATTATTTTTCATTTCATTTGAATTTTGGCGAAGCAAGTCATTTGTAGACGACTGAAATATTGTCAGAAGTAGTTTGGTTCTACTGCAATGCACATCAAATTGTACAACAGTTTACAAATTAAATTGTTAAAACATGAGTGCTGTGAAACGTAAACTGTTAATTTACTTATATAAAAAAATATGTGTGTCACCTCTGCAACTTGAATTTTTATTTATTTTACCTCTCTAACTCAAAATTTATACGAATGAATTTCAACCTCTATATGTCGAATCAAAATCCTCCTAAGTCGAAATCCTCCATAAGTCGAAAACTCTATAACTCGAATTTTTTGGCGTCTCCCTTGGTATTCGACTTATAGAGGTTCTACTGTATAACAAAAAGTTTGAGTGAGTTCCCCGTGGCCGTGCCGTGGCTATATTATATAACAAAAAGTTTGCGTGAGTTCCCCGTGGCCGTGCCATGGCTATATTATATAACAAAAAGTTTGCGTGAGTTCCCCGGTGGCCGTGCCGTGGCTATATTATATAACAAAAAGTTTGCGTGAGTTCCCCGTGGCCGTGCCGTGGCTATATTATATAACAAAAAGTTTGCGTGAGTTCCCCGTGGCCGTGCCGTGGCTATATTATATAACAAAAAGTTTGCGTGAGTTCCCCGTGGCCGTGCCGTGGCTATATTATATAACGGAAAACCGGCCAAGTGTGAGTCGGACTCGCGCTAAGTAGGGTTCCGTAGTCTTATCAAAAAATAAATGTTTATTTTAAAAAACAAAATTATATTTGCAGTTAGTAATAGAACATATTGTATGAAAAATCTATGAACTTTTTACAAATCGAACTGCACATCTTAAGTTGGTCGACTATTCCTCCTAAACTAAGAAAGCCTACTTAGCCGTTATAGTTTTCCTTTTAAATTTATTATATAGACTACTTTCATGATTTTTTTCAAATTTCCAAATACAGCGGTTCAGTTGTTAGGGGGTGGGGACACTCGACTCCAACAAAATTTAGCACTTTCAAGCAAATTTTTTTGGAAACAGAACCCTAAATTATAAAATGGTCTTAGAAGACTCACAACTATTTTTAAGCTCTAACCAACGATACTCCACACGGCTGAGTTTGACGAGAAAAAAAAACATCCCAACTTTACTTGTTGGTACCCATAAAAAGTTTGTTTTTCCAAAAAAAAATTATAGTTCCCCGCGTTATTATTATATATATCTGCCAAATTTTAGCTCTTAAGTAGGCACTAATAGTCTAGGAGCTAGGCTGCAGACAGACGGACAGACAGACATGACGAAACTATAAGGGTTCCTTGTTGTACTACGGAACCCTAAAAACGTGGTGCGTGCCACTGAAGATGAAACTCGTACAACACGTAGAACATTACAAAAGGCAAAGTACGTAAATGTTTTACGACGTGTACACCATTATGTCAAAAAAGCAAAGGATTTCTTAATCATTCATAGTTATTCATACAACTATGTGTTAAATAATGGATAGGTTTAAAATAAAACGTCCTCGGGATAGGATAAGTATTTCGTACTTTTCCTGATTTGTCTTTTTAATGTTTTACGTGGTGTGTCAAGTCTCATCTTTAGTGTCACGCACTACAACTTACCTACTTATGCAATTTAAGTTACCAAGTACAATCCCCCACACACACACACATATCAATCATGTATAAACATTTCAATGTGAACGCACGCGAATTTGTTCTCACGGTTGTACATATACGAACAAGTTGAAGTTGAGCTGTGAAGTCAGGCGCCTTGAAAGACAAGGGCAAGCACGAGAAGCAGTGCTGCAACCCACATCACGTACTTGTCACAAGCACGGGAAGCAGTGCTGCAACCCACATCACGTACTTGTCACAAGCACGGGAAGCAGTGCTGCAACCCACATCACGTACTTGTCACAAGCACGGGAAGCAGTGCTGCAACCCACATCACGTACTTGTCACAAGCACGGGAAGCAGTGCTGCAACCCACATCACGTACTTGTCACAAGCACGGGAAGCAGTGCTGCAACCCACATCACGTACTTGTCACAAGCACGGGAAGCAGTGCTGCAACCCACATCACGTACTTGTCACAAGCACGGGAAGCAGTGCTGCAATCCACATCACGTACTTTTCACAAGCACGGGAAGCAGTGCTGCAACCCACATCACGTACTTGTCACAAGCACGGGAAGCAGTGCTGCAACCCACATCACGTACTTGTCACAAGCACAAGCCTCTGTAGCCCAGAGGCAAAGTTCACTGGCTTTACACAGGAGGTCGCGGGTTCGATTCCCGGCGTGGTCAATTGTAAGACTCGGTTTGGTTGGTGGTAGGGCATTTTCTCTGCGTGATCGAATCAGAAACGAGGAGATCCGCAGGAGAACTAAAGTAACCGACATAGCTCACAGAATCGCTAAACTGAGGTGGCAGTGGGCAGGGCACATAGCTCGTAGAACAGATGGCCGATACGGGAGGTAAAGTTCTCGAGTGGCGACCGCGCACCGGAAAACGTAGCGTAGGCAGGCCCCCCACGCGGTGGACCGATGACCTGGTGAAGGTCGCGGGAAGCCGATGGATGCGGGCAGCGCAGGACCGGTCGTCGTGGAAATCCTTGGGGGAGGCCTTTGTCCAGCAGTGGACGATTTGTGGCTGATATGATGATGAGGGCATTTTCTAAGCCCGCCTGGCTAGCTACCACCATCTTATCTAAGTCTTGCCGCCAAATATCAATGTTGATATCATTGGTGTGTTCCGGCATGAAGATAAGATAGCCAGTTCCCATTGCGTGGGGGAATCTTGGTAAGCCCGCTTTAATCTTCGGCAACATCGTCACTTACCACCAGGTGAGATGTTGTCAAGGGTTTACCAATTGTGAATAAAAATAAAATAAAAAAAAACACAGTAAGCAGTGCTGCAACCCCCACCATGAACTCGTCACCAGACCATATAGTTATAAAGTTCCTACCCAAAAAATGTTTATTTCTAAATTCCAATACGTAACAATTTAACACCTTCAAATACTCTATAACCAAGGAAGTTGACTATAAATATCTCTAGCTGTCATATTACGTCAAAGCGCGGGTGGCGCTAGTCCAATTAGGCGGGTTGTCCGGCTAGGGCGGATGGCTAACAGCACCAAACAATGTCACTCCCCCGCCGCGCCGCCCTTGCGCCCTATTTTTGGACTGGTTGTGTGTTTCACAGGTTTTGTCATTAGGCGGTCAAGCCTATCTAATAATAACTTGGAATTTCTTGTCATCATCATCATCATCATTACAGCTCATATACGTCCCCACCGAGGGGCTCGAGCCTACCCTGAATCAGGGCGATTAGGCCTTAGTCGACCACGCGGGCCCAGTGCCAGTTTCTTCGCAGGCGTGTGCAGGTTTCCTCACGATGTTTTCCTTCACCGTTAAAGCAATCGGTAAGTATGTACGTAAGTTTTTGAAAAACTCATTGGTACATTGGCCGTCCAGATTTGAACCCGGCACCTCTGGTTCAATCATCATATCAGCCTTCCTCTGCTGGACAAAGACCTCCCCAAAGGATTTCCACAACGACCGGTTCTGCGCTGCCCGCATCCAGCGGCTTTTATTAAATTTATTTTTTAAATTATAAATTTAAGTGTGTTTGACTGCAACTCACCTTATGGGAAGCGAAGGTGCAGTCGAGGATGGTACACGCAAACTCAAATAATGCCTATTCACTCTTGCCTTGAAGATCTCCAAATTATAGGAATCAGGAAACACTGACGCACGCAAGGAGTTCCACTCCTTCGCTGTACGCATAATAAATGAGGAAGCGTAACGCTTCCTGCGAAAAGATGGAACATCATCAACAAAGGGCTGCAACCCCTCCCTGCGTCTCGTTGACCGACGGTGCAAGGTCGTGAAGTTCTTGCGCGCACTCTCCGAAATGAATTCGATAGAATACCGATAGACAGGCAACTAGAATACCGATAGGTAGGCAACTTTGCGGCGATACTCAAGGCTTTGGAGCTTGTCATTGACCAGGTCGTCACCAAGTCTCCAAGGCGTTCAAGGTATCTAGCTGATAGCGGGCTGATCCATCCCATAAGTGTGAATATCAGAACTCCATACACGATCTTGCCGCGATCGTCACCAGGTCGTCGGTCCACCGCGTGGGAGGCCTGCCTGGACTTTCTTATAAAGCAAAAAAATTAAGGCTCTGATGGTTTGATAGACTATATCCATAATGCTGCGTGACATGAACTGATATGGGACTTCGGAGCCCATCACAGTAAGCTTGAACGGCAGCAAGCGACGGCTGAAGGTCGCTACTGTGCTCCTATTGTGTTTATCCAAGTCAGTCATCCCCGAACCAAAGTATATATTTATATATTAGTAGTAACGTACCCGAACCGTAGTTGTTGCCGTGGCAACGCGTCCGTCCACAACGCGCCACTCGAGACCGAGGGACGTTACTGGACCGCTGCGAAGATTGTTGGAAAGAGTAAGACAATCAAGAATGAGCGTCCTTTTTACGGTTCCGCAGCTTACTACGAAACCCTAAAAAGGACGCTCATTCTAGATTACATTGTTCCAATTCTGAACTAGGAACCTGTCAGTCAGTCTGTCTGTCTGTCTGTCCGTCGGTATCATCATATCATCCGGAAGACGTCCACTGCTGGACAAAGACTTTTTTCAAGGATTTTCACAAGGACTGGTCCTGCGCTGCCCGCATTCAGCGGCTTCCCGCGACCTTCACCAGGTTATCGGTCCACCGTGTGGGAGGTCTGCCTACACTACGTCCGCTGGTGCGCGGTCACCACTCGAGAACTTTACTGCCCCCACGGCCACCTGTTCTTCGAGCTATGTGCGCTGCCCTCTGCTACTTAAGTTAAGCGATTCTGTGAGCTATGTCGGTTACCTTGGATCTCCTTATTTCTGATTCGATCGCGTAGGGAAACTCCGAGCATAGCTCGCTCCATCGCTCTTTTGGTATCTTGAGCCTTATCTTATGAGCCGTCGCGTCGGTATGTTATAGCCTTTTTCTGAAAGACTACAACAGCTATAAAGCTAAAATTTGGTATGGCTATACAAAGTAACCTCTATATAGTAATGAAATAAAATATGTAAAAAATAATTAATTAAAACTAGCGAAAAATTCTAAGTCTATGATTAAAACCCTACCTACACATAAAGTGGATGTGAACTTTTTTGGTCACTTACCATACGGTAAGCACTAATATAATTATATACTTTGCTATCGTTTAGGTTATCATTGAATCTTTTTTAACACTACTAAGCAGAGGCGTCTTTAAGAATTTGGCGCCCCGGCACAGATTACTAAGTAGTTACTTCGTAAGCCCCGGGCACAAAAAATCCGCCCCTCTAAGTGACAAAAAACCGGCTAAGTTCGAGTCGGAGTAGCGCGCCAAGGGTTCCGTACTGCCACACGATAAACGTCAACTTACTGTAATCACCTTTGCGTGTTCGTAGTTGTTAGTCGCCCTTATTATCGCTAGTTCGACTCGCACTTGGCTAGTTTTATTATTTTTCGGTGAACCAAATTCTACTACGACTCTTTCTACCTCCGGCTGCCCCTCACCTCTCGCCGCCCCGAGCCAATAAGTGCCCCCCTGGACATAGGGTTAATACGCCTCTGCTACTGAGGGTGTGCTCAGATCATTTAACACTACTCAGGGTGTTTAACAAGTTTTCCTTAATAATTATGAAAGGTACTGTATACTGAATTTTCGTTGTAGTCAATGTTGGCGTCGCGTCGGCCGATGATGATGATTAACAGTCGTTTACTGACCACTGCCTACACGCGTCACCTACGTAGGTACGTAATCTGCAGCTCGGCGTGTTTATATTATCCCGGCAATCGAGTAAAGCGCTCATGATATTGGATTAGGTAATCTGTGTGCCGGCGCGCCGCGGCGCCTCGTCGCCTCGTCGCGGCGCGCCGGAAGCGAGTGACGGCTCCGACAGGCGCTCAAATGCTTCATATATAAGGTGCAACAAAATTAGCTGAAACTATTTTAACTTGTGCTTCTACCCATGAAACTGAACATCTTTCCCCTTTTCCAAATTTGGCTCTGCCATACTAACTCGATCAACTGGTCAGCCAACTAAGTAAGTATGGGAAGTTCAAACATTTGTTTGAGATTTGACTATGGGTTTCATGTACCTACATACTTACTCTGAGGTTCCATGGGGAAAGTTGTTCAGTTTCATGGGTAGAAGTACCAGTTAAAATAGTTTCAGCTAATTTTGTTACACCTTATATACATTACTTAAGTGCTGTCTATTTAAGCAACATCAAGATGATCGAGATTCGAGGTAGGTATATTAGACAAAAGATAACACGGCTATAATAAACCAACAACAGATTTAATAAAATGCTCGAAAAACTAAATCCATGTCGTAATAATTATCATTATTACACACACACACACACCACACTACACACACACAAGCAAACACACATCGATATATATGTATTACAAACACACATCAATACTATAATATGTACCTAACGTTGTAGGTACTAGTGCGTTAATAAAAACAGATTAATCAAATCTATTTTTGGTATAACGTTAGAAAGTCGCGGTAGTGCTGCCACAGATGAGACACTAGTTACTTCGTAGTGCTGCCGCCGCTAAAAGTTAAGTGCTCTCCAAAATAATTTTTAATAGCATAAGACTGAGTTAGTACTAAATAAAATAAAACGTTTTATGTATATATTCTTTTTGCTTGCCAAAATGGTTAAATGCTTACCAAATATCATCATCATCATATCAGCCGAAGGAAGTCCACTGCTGGACATAGGCCTCCCCCAAGGATCTCCACGACGACCGGTTCTGCGCTGCCCGCATCCAGCGGCTTCCCACGACCTTCACCAGATCATCGGTCCACCGAGTGGGAGGCCTGCCTACACTACGCTTTCCGGTGCGTGGTCGCCACTCGAGAACTTTACTGCCCCAACGGCCATCTGTTCTACGAGCGATATGTGCCCCGCCCACTGCCACTTAAGTTTAGCAATTCTGAGAGCTATGTCGGTTACTTTGGTTCTCTTACGGATCTCCTCGTTTCTGATTCGATCACGCAGAGAAACTCCGAGCATAGCACGCTCCATTGCCCTTTGGGTGACCTTGAGCCTTCTTATGAGGCCCATAGTAAGCGACCATGTCTCAGTTCCGTACGTCATCACTGGCAACACACACTGGTCGAAGACCTTGGTCTTAAGACACTGCGGTGTCTGGGACGTAAAGATATTGCGAAGCTTCCCGAACGCTGCCCAGCCGAGTTGGATTCGACGATTGACCAAATATAGTTTTACTGAAATGAGCGAGCGAAGCGAGCGATGTTAGGTTCGGTCAGGTTTGATTGATTAATTGATTATAATTTTATTTTTATTTAGTAGGTTCAATCTCATTTTTTTTTATTCACAATTGGTAAGCCCTTGGCATTATCTCACCTGATGGTAAGTGACGATGACATTGTATGAGATAAGATAAAGTAGCGTAAGAAACTGCTTTTAACTATAAGTATTATGCAACGGTTTCATAAACTGCTATTAATTGCCATAAATTAATGACTACTTTTACTTACATCCGCTTCTCTTTTACTTGATGCAAACGCACGCACGCACGCACGCACGCGCACAGTACCTACGCTACGTTTCCAATGTCGCAAGCTTGTAATTACACCTGTTGGCGATACAGTAACTAATTAGTAATCTGTAGCGATACTAAACCCCAGCAGGGTAGTTTTTTTAAATATTTAACTTTTATACATTATTTTTACTAATTTTATTATTTTTATTATTAATAAAATCAAAAAAAAATTAAGCAATTATGTTCGCCCGGAGGGGTGTTAATCAAAAGGGGGTGCACTACTTACCTACAGCGAGAGATGAAGAAGAACAATGCACATATTATTCTAAAGACCACAAATTTCTCTAGGTGACACAATGCCCCTATTTCACCGCGTCGACAAAATGTCAGTGACGTAATATGTAGAGTGACAATTGTCAAGCGACAGGTGACAATTTTGAAAATTATTTTCTATAGAAATGCATATAAACATGACATGCATTTTGTTTCAATTGTTTGTATGACAATTATGCTGCGCCCATTATGTGAAGATTGTTTTATTCGACACCAGCATACCAGCATATAACCCAAAGCGCTACCAGGGTTGCAGGAACAAAAGTGAATGCGTGCGCGCACAAGTGTCGCCGCATGCACTCCCGCGCACGCTCGCCTTGGCCCCGATTCTGCGTAATGACGAAAACAGTAGATACTCGTAATTGCAGGCTTTGTCCAACCTACTGACCTCATCCTGTGACGGGAAAGTACATAATGAGTTATGTGCATAGACAGGCGACTGGCGACTGGCAACTCAATGATATTCAATTGTGTAAGACTAGTGGTGGTTGTTTTGGTATTAACTGTTAGATTGCTAGTGTAATAGGGAACGCATATATGTTTATTTTACAAAACCTACGGTACTACCGGATCAGTAGAGCAGAAGGGAAAAAGAATTACCCACGACTCTACCAGTAGTACGGCTTAGTTGAGTGGTGGGGAAGGAATGGACAGATAGACAGCACGTCGTCGTGTCCTTGTATTTATGATGTACTCTATGATGTCCTGCGCACGCACGCCCACATCCACCGCACCGTCAGGCTTAGCGCAGAGGCGCTACACTGCAGGTCGCTCCTGGCTCCTGGCGCAGCGCACGCTCCATTTCCCGCAGGTACACCGGCACCATCCGGCACGGCAGTCGGCTCTGTGACGCGTGACGTCACGTCGCACTTTCTGCGCACGTTCACGGCCAGCCATGAGCCGCTAGCCGCCAAGCAGTCGGTAACTCTTTAGTAATCTGTGGCCACGACAGCTCCCAGCACGTGTAACTGTGGCCACGCTAGCCAGCGCGCAGCACGTGGGGATGCCAGTGCGTACGCTTCGAGTGTACTCGTAGATATATGTATAAGTATGATATATGTATAGGGTCTTAACAAAGGTATGCACTTATTTATAACTGGAGCTTGTGCTCATGAAACTTACCAACTTTCCCTAAGAGACCCATGTTAAATTCACAAAAAAACTTCCATACAAATTTTGCCCGGCAGCTGATCGATTTGTATGGGAAGTCCAAAAATTTTTTTTGCGAATTGACTATGGGTTTCTTGGGGAAAGATGTTCAGTTTCATGAGTACAAGCTCCAGTTAAAAATAAGTGCATACCTTTGTCAAGACCCTGTATACCAGCGAGAATGTCGAGTTCGTTCGAGGGACCTACATGAAGTTGCACGTTTTGGATATTTCCATGCACAATGCCTTGTATCTTGCGATACTAAACGGCTAACGACAGAGAGTCGGAAGTCAACAGCTGTTCGCTCGATGCATGCATCGCGATTACGGGAGTCCCACTGGTGGACTGGTGGTAGTGCAGTGTGTAATGTAGCTATGGTACGGTACGCTTTCTCGTCGACGAACCGAGTACACGTGCACCGAGCTCTGATGATGATAATATAACGTTAGTGCTATGTGGGAGGATTGATATGAATGGTTGCTAACTGAGACCTAGTAGCACTGCTTAAAATTGAAACTCAAGATTGCAAAGATAGTGCAATAAAAGAATAAACATGTCAATAAGAGAAATCGTAACTCGTGACAGTTCCCCGTAGAGTCGTGACAAAAAGCCCTGACCAGCGCGAAGGTCGACCATTATTTATAAAGCCGGTCCCAGACAGGGAAGGCAGCCGGGCGCCGGCCTCGTGCGCACTAGACCGCGGCGCTGCTGCCGACATGCATGCGCGAGCGACGGCGGCGCCTTCTGGAATATCCTTTGCGAGTTTCAGCATTAGTCAATCAATCGTACTTTGTTATTGTTGAATGATACATTTATTTACTCCGTTGCTTTCTAGCATCTTCTGATCTGAAGGCGTCCTGGTAGTAAAAGTAATTGACAAAAGCCACAAATCAATACTTATTAAATCTAGACACACGGAAGTATGTCAGCCAAGTTGGTAAGGCCATTTTAAACCTGCCCCCCCCCCCCAATCACCTAAGTTCTCAGTTTTCATGATTTTTTATCGTTCGTCCGAAAATCACTACTTATTTTTATGACACAAACCGGCCAAGTGCGATTCACGTCACAAAAAAGAGGTTCCGCGCCAAGACTACAAACTTTGTAAAGAAGGTTTTGCGAACTATATCGTGTGACATAGCAAAAGTAAAATTTAAGTATTTTTTTATCTACTTATTGAAAAATACTAAAATCGTAACACATTAAATAATTGTGATATTATATTTTGAGACATGTATGATATTTTATTACTCATCTATCGTCCATCAACAAGAACAAGAACAAAAAAGATCGAATAACATCCACGTAGGTTTAATAGATCTTTATTAATTCTTTAAATACATATTTATCGAATATACAGATACAGGGCAGCATACGTTGTAAGAAAACGTCGGTGGCGTAACGGCTAGGGCCGCCGCCTACTGTCCGGGAGGTCGTGGTTCGAACCTGCTACGTACCGATGTGATTTCGAATTTAGATTTCATATGTACGTTTATCCGACGCTCTTACGGTGAAGGAAACTTCGTGAGGAAACCTGCACACAACCGGCGAAGAAACTCGAAGGTTGTGTGTGAAGTCGAACAACCCGCATTGGGCCCGCGTGGTCGACTAAGGCCTGATCGCCCTAATTCAGGGTAGGCTCGAGCCCCTTGGTGGGGACGTATATGAGCTGGAATGAATGAATACGTTGTAAGAAGCTTGGAGTTCCTTGTAAAATGTAATGCACGATCTAAGTCGTGCTTCGGCCTCTTTTTTCTTGTCTGCGTTTAAATATATATTTCTGAACGCTTTGTGCTTCTCAGCTCTATGTTGGCTAAAGTCAATTACTTCGGACGCGAGTTAAACTTGCTCTTGCCCGGTTTAATTATTTTCTACTGGAGTTTTGCAATAGAGCTACCGAGAACGAACGGAATAAAGGGTTTGTTGTGATAATCCTATATATATATTTTTATATTTTTAAGATAGTTTTGAAGTTATCTAAGAAAAATTGGCGAAAATTGGCCAAGTGCGAGTGAGACTCGCACACTAAGGAGCTTTGCGCCACCACCGTTGTGTTATAAAATAATGTTTTATAAAAATATATACAGTGTGTAGGTATCAGATAGGGTTACTAATATTTTATTTTTTACCACATTTCATCGATGGAAAACCCCCCCATTAGGGGATCGCATCCTTTTCCCCTCTAATAATAATAATAATAAAAGAACAGGTATCTCATAATAATCAGGCTGAATGGATAACGGAAGAACAGCAAAGATGGAACCACGTAGATTGTATGGAATTCACTGAAATATCAGAGGAAGACATTGAAGAAGTTACATCTAGAACACATAACTGGAAATCACCGGGTGTAGATAAAATCCACAATTTTTGGAATAAAAAACTAACTTACCTTCACAATTCATTAGTTAAAAATATATCAGAAATAATTTTAGGACAACAAAGTATGCCCGAGTTCATCGCTACTGGAATAACATATATGTTACCCAAAAATAATTACTCCACACAACCTTCACAATATCGACCAATTACTTGTCTACCAACCATTTATAAAATAATAACATCTATTATTACACGAAAAATTAATACACACATAGAAAATAATAATATACTAGCTGAAGAACAGAAGGGCTGCAGGCGGGGTCACATGGGATGCAGAGAACAACTAATTATTGATTCAACTATAATGAAACATGCTACTTCAAAACACAGAAACTTACACTGTACCTACATTGACTATAAAAAGGCTTTTGACAGTGTCCCACACTCCTGGTTGCTACAAATACTAAATATATACAAGATAAACCCAACAATAATAAATTTCTTAAAAAATGTTATGACACACTGGAAAACTACACTTCATTTAAATAGCCCAAGTGACAGTATAACAACTAGAGTGATAACCATACGAAAAGGAATTTACCAAGGTGATGCCCTGAGTCCTCTGTGGTTCTGCTTGGCATTGAGCCCCCTCTCCTACAGACTGCAGAGTGATCGCGCCGGATATCGGCTTAAGCAAGATAACAATGAAACAATAATATCTCACCTAATATATATGGATGACATCAAATTATATGCCAAAAGTGACAGAGAGATGAATACGCTGATTAAAACTACCACCGAATACAGTAAAGACATATGCATGCAATTTGGATTAGATAAATGTAAAACTGTTCATATAATTAGAGGCAATATCCGGCCCGGTGACTATACAGTCAACGACACTGACACAATAACAGCAATGGAACCAACTGACTTATACAAATACCTAGGATTTCAACAGCTAAAGGGACTAGACCATACAGCAATTAAGAAAACACTAACGACCGAATACATAAAAAGACTTAATGCTATTTGTAAGACACAACTTTCGGGGAAACACTTAATAAAGGCCATTAATACATTCGCAATACCAACTCTGACCTACTCCTTCGGGATCATAAAATGGACCAAAACTGACATAGAACAAATAGAACGAACTACCCGCACTACACTCACCAAGCATAACAACTTACACTCTAAATCTGCAATAGAAAGACTAACTATAAAACGACAGAACGGAGGTAGAGGCCTGATAGATATACTACATCTATGGAAAAAACAGATATACAGCTTATCAAAATTTTTCATCACTAAAGCCCAGTCAAGTAACATCCACAAAGCCATAGTCCAAAATGATAATAAATATACTCCGCTTAATCTCAATGAACATCCACCAAACTTAGAAAACCCAAGATATTTCTATTTCTATTTCTTTAGACCCCCAGAAAAATAAACTTGAAGACTGGAAGAAAAAAGTAATGCACGAAAGACACCCGAATGACTTACAGCAATCTCACATAGATCCAAACGCTTCAAATAAATGGCTTAAAACAGGCAGTTTATTCCCTGAAACTGAGGGATTCATTATAGCTATACAGGACCAAGTAATAAATACTAAAAACTACAGGAAATATATAATAAAAGACCCCACAGTTACAAATGACAAATGTCGCAGATGCCAAACAGAACCGGAAACCATACAACACATAACAGGAGCATGCACAACTCTCACTCAGACAGACTACACTCACAGACATAACCAACTAGCAAACATCATACACCAGAAACTAGCACACAAACATAATCTGAAAAAAGACACAAACACCCCATACTACAAATACTCACCTCAGACTGTTTTGGAAAACACATCACATAAACTTTATTACGACCGCGCTATACTCACAGACAAGACCATACATTTCAACAGACCGGATATAACCTTACAAGACAAAATAAATAAAATTACTTACCTCATAGATATCGCAGTTCCCAACACCCATAACATTCAAAAAACAATAGCTGAAAAGATAAACAAATACGCAGATCTCAAAGAAGAAGTGACCCGAATCTGGAAAAAAAATAAAGTTTACATCGTCCCCATAGTAATTTCAACCACCGGAGTTGTACCAAAAACCCTAAATCAATACCTACGAACAATAGATTTAAAAGAAAACATAATACACACCTTACAAAAAGCCGCTATCCTAAATACCTGTCGTTTGGTGAGAGAGTTCCTGCAGTTTAACGAAATTAGCGATAACTAATATAATATCACTCACACCCTGTAATTACTTGGCATAGCCCGTAATTACAGGCTTAACCAGCAAAAAGCTGAGAAAAAAAAACTTACCTTAAAATAATAATAATAATAAATATTCTTTATTGCATACCAAAAAACTTTACAGAAACTTAATTTAAAAATGTACAGTGCAAAGGCGACCTTATCGCTTTTAGCGATTTCTTCCAGGCAACCTTAAGGTAACCGGTAGGAGTTGGTAGGTAAAAGGCTAAATGCGGGTGGCTGCAAAATTACTAAATAATACATATATACTTATATAAATATATAAAATACAGATCAAAACAAATAAATATTATAAAAATAAAAATAAACATAAAACAGTAATTCAATAGTAATTAAGAAATAAATAAAAGTTATGTATACATAATACTTACATGTAACATACATATAATAATAAACAATAACCACAGAAATAAAATAACACAGCTTACAGTAGTGATCCCTAAGTCTTTTTTTAAAGATGAACAGGGACTCAGATGTACGGGTAGTATCGGGTAATTGGTTCCACAGTCGAACCGAGTGAGCCTTAAAAGACTTACTGAGGAAGTCAGTGCTAAAAGTGGGAAACGAGAGAAGCGCATTGCACGATCGAGGTTGGCGGCCGTGCTCGTTGACTCCCTACGCCGAAAATTGTCCCTTAGATACGGAGGAGCCGCTGGACTGTGGAGTACATTGTAGAGCAAGCAGAGAATGTGCATATTACGTCGTAGACGGATGGGAAGCCACTTCAGCTTAGTTCGAAACTCAGAGACACGATCGTACTTCCTCAAACCGAATACGAATCTTATGCACACGTTCTGTAAGCGTTCCAGTTTGTTCTGCAGCTCCTCGGTAGCATCACGGTAACAAACATCAGCGTAGTCAAGCAGTGGGAGTAGAAGGGACTGAGCCAGTTGAGTTCTGGTCGACACGGGCAGAAAATTTTTAAGGCGCCTAAGTGAGGCCAAGGAAGCAAAAATTTTTCTGCTTACTTCACCAATTTGAAAAAATGGCAAATTCTCTAAATGGCAGCCATTTCTATTTTCAATCTTATTTGTAGTTCATGAAAAATATGTTTTCTGTTAAATTAGTAGGAGACTTGAAAACAGTCATTTAAAAGGTTATTTAATTTTTTTGGTGATTTACACAAAAAGTTTAAAGAAAAAAAATAAAAAAATATTATTATGTTTTTTTAACCTATTTCAAAAACGAGGTCGTTAACGTGTTGTTTTTTTCTTCTTAGTCAATAGATTTTAAGCAAAGCTACAAAACGACAGTAAATTATCTACCTTACAAAGGGATTCGAAATAAAACGCTCTGACTGTGGAATTAATTCTATCGTTTTTACACAGACACAGACATATAAATACAGAACCACCACATGGACTCGTTCGAGCCATACCCTTGTGATTCAAAATTGTACTTGATATATCGATGCGCTGTCTTATTAGGTGATTATCGTCAAACCTTTAACGGGTCCTTGGGGAAAAACAACACATTATTATGTCAAATATATTAAAAACAATTTTGAATATACAGGCTGTAGCAAAATTGGTGTAGGTCCCGTTAACTGGGGCTTCTACTCATCATACTGGACAACTTTTGTTCTATAACTTTGGTGAAACCGCTAAAAAAATAATGTAACTCTTCATACAAATCAATCAGCTGACCGATCAATTTTGCGCATTTTGTATGGAGGGTCCATTTTTATTTTGAGAATTGACTATGGGTTCCTTAGGGAACTTTGTTCAGTATGATGAGTAGAAGCCCCAGTTAACGGGTCCCACACCAATTTAGTTACACCTGTATATACATACGCATTGTGACGATGATAAAAAACCGGCCAAGTACGAGTCGGGCTCTCGCAAAGTAGGGTTCCGTAGTCTTTTAAAAAAATAAATGTATATTTTTTAAAAACAAAATTATTTTTGCAGTTGGTAATAGAACATTTTGAATGGAAAATCTATGAACTTTTTACAAATCCATTTTAGTTGGTCGACTATTACTTCTAAACTAAGAAAGCCTACTTAGCCCTAATAGTTTTCCTTTTAAATTACTTATACGTCCTACTATTTAATTTTTTCATATGTCCTGAGATAGTATGTTAAGCTGGCAGGGGGAGGGGGACACACTTGTGGGGATTCTAACAAAAATTAGCATTTTTAAGTTTAACATTCCGCAAACCGATCCATACATCGAAATGATTTTAGCAAACCCTCAGTAGTTTTGAAACACCTGTTCAACTATACCCCCCCCCCCCCCCCCCCACCCCACACGAAAGGAATTATTGCACCACTTTGTCGGCGAGATCAATATGTATACCCATGCCACATTACAGCTTTCTAGTTCTAATCGTCTCTGAGGTAAGCTGCGGACAGACGGACAGACATGGCGAAACTATAAGGGGTTTTGATGATTTCGGAACCCTTAAAATTACAAAAAAAACATTGCCAAGTATCGATTGAGATTACTTGGCCAAAAAAAGTATCTAATAATAAAAATCTAAATGTATAAAAATAAAAGAACACTAGTGACTTGGCCGTTAACACTCAATAATGGCGCCCTAATTTGTAACGCAACCGGTCGCTACCGGGACCGCCGGGTCCAGTAATCGTTTTATCTCACACCTATTCATTGAGACTATTTTAATGGGCCCAATACGATGCCTCTGCTGCAAGTTGGTGAGGAGTATCCTGCAGATTTCAGGAGATGTTGCAGCATCAGGCCAAGGTTTCCAGGTTCTGCAATATTATTACAGTTACAGGGCATCAATATTCGAATCTATCAGACCGGTATATGTTGCCCACATCCCTTCATCACCTAGATAAGAGCTGATGATCTGCAAACGGCTAAACAGATCTTTGTAAATTATAGATAAGAACCACCTCCATCACGTCAGCTTTCAAATAAAAAAAACCGCATCAAAATCGGTCTATTCGTTTAAGAACTACGATGCCACAGACCCATAGATGGGATAAGCACTAACAAACAACATTTGATTTTCGAAGCCATTTACACACACAATGTTATAGGTAGTTCCCTTCTATTGCACTGAATGTTACTGAGAAAAGAGATGGCAATTGGCATCATTTTTTTGCTTCACTTTTTAGACGCGTATAACCTATCTACCTCCCCTTATATATAGCATGTCTCGGCCGCAGACAGACACACAGACACACAGATAAACTTATAACACCCCTCTTTTTTCGTCGGGGGTTAAATCAGAAAAACAATCAATAATTATTTATTTCGATTGTTCGTCGTCGATGACGTCGACAATTATTTGAATTTGACGTTTGTAGCACTGACGCGCAGCGCGCGAAGCGAACTGACTGGTGCGTCATCCGCTGTGACCTTTAATAATTATTGGAAGGCAATAAAACGGCAATATCGAAAACTTGAAAAGTGATGAGAAAAAAAACGGTAATTTAAAAAACTAAAAAACCCGCCTGCGTTTCTGTTTAATTTGGAAATGAAAAACCCTAAAACAAGAAAGTCGTCATACCCGATTGCACTTAACTTAAGAAAAATTGTAGCAGTCGGGACCCATTCTAGAAAGTCAGCCGTCTAGTCAGTATATTGGAGTAATCTGCAATGTAATATAGGTATGTGCTCTCAATTCACTATGCCTCCATTTCTAGAATGGGTCCCGACTGCTACAATTTTTCTTAAGTTAAGTGCAATCGGGTATGACGACTTTCTTGTTTTAGGGTTTTTCATTTCCAAATTAAACGGAAACGCAGGCGGGTTTTTTAGTTTTTTAAATTACCGTTTTTTATTTTATTCATTTTTTAGTTTTATTATTGAATGAGTTCATTTGAATTTAGCGCCAAAAATCCGCCATTTTGTTTTTTATTATTTTGATATACCCAACCCAGTGTCACTCACACAGTAAATATGTATATAACGACACCCCTCAAACTAAAATCTATCGAGCCGTTCAGGCTGCAGTGCGCGCCTAACATTGGAATTTGGCGCCAAAAATCCGCCATTTTGTTTTTTTATTTGGATATACCCAGTGTCATTTTCACAGTAAAAAACGTATCTAAAGACAACCCTCAAGCTTTAATTCATCGAGCCGTTCAGGCTGCAGAGCGTGTCAAACATTTGAATTTTGCGCCAAAAATCAGCCATTTTGTTTTTTTTATTTTGATATACCCAGTGTCACTCTCACAGTAAATACGAATCTAACGACACGTCTCAAGCTAAAATTCATCCAGCCGTTCAGGCTGCAGAGCGTGCCAAACAATTATACATACAAACATACATACATACATACATACTCTCGAAAAACATAACCCTCCTTCTGGCGCAGTCGGGTAAAAAACGAAACACTAGGTCTGATGAACCCATAAGCGACGACTTAAGAGCGCTTTCATGCAACTCGCTCGCTAAGGATTAGGCATTTAGACAGTTAAACATTTATAAGGGTCGTAAATCTAGGTAGATATGTCAGAAAAAGCAAATCTATAGACTTTTTCAATAATAAACATAACAAAATAAACGCATCTACTTAATATGTAACCAGACTAACGTAAAACAAAATGTTTCAACGGCCAAGTCACTCGTTTTCTTTTATTTTCACTTGGACTTAGCTCATTATTTAATTTCACTACTTTTTAAGGCAAAGTAATTTAATCGAGACTTAGCACGTTTTTACAGAATGTTTTTCGTTGGGATTAGATTTACAATTTCATAAAATTGCACTGTACGGAAGTAATGATTATTCATTTCCTTCTGTAGATCATTTTATGTGGCATCGGCTATCAGCAATCAGCATCTGTCAAACGATAAGCTAGTCATCATCATCATCATTGTTGTGTACCACTAGTGGCTAAACCACGGATGACCTGACCTAGGTCCGTGCGGACTGATCCTATTTTACGGATCGACGATTTTCTATTCATCTAATCGTTGTTTAGTCAGTTTTTATATCCGATATATATCTACCATCTACTCGTTACCTTCACAAACATAACGTTACGTTATATGGATAATAGTGGGCCTTTATATCATAATATTAAGTAGGAAACAAATAGTGGAAAAAGTATGTACCTGTAATGACTAATGAGTAATAATAATAGCATACATTAAAACTACCTAATAATGTAAAGTGGGGTTCCGTAGCCTTTTCAAAAAATAAATATGTATTTGATAAAACAAAATTACATTTGCAGTTGGTAATTGTATAGATAAGATAAGATAATATTAATTGTATGGAAAATCTATGTCCATATCCAACTGCATATCGAAAGTTGGTCGATTATTACTCTTAGGTTGGATTTGGACATAGATTTGCCATACAATTACCAACTGCAAATGTAATTTGTTTTTTTTTTTTTAGTTTAGACTAAGAAAGTTAGCCATGATAGTTTTCTCTTTTAAACTATACTATTTAACATTTTTTTCACTTAATATAAAGCTTAATATTTCGCAAACCAATCACTGAATCGAAAAATGGTTGTAGCAAACCCGCAGTAGTTTTGTAAGAGCTATTCAACGACACACCCCCCCCCCCCCCCCCGCACGACAGGGTAAGTCACCGAAAAATAATCACCCCTTTACATTTAGGGGAGTTAGTTACCCTATGTTTTTTCCAAAATTTTATTTTACCAATTTGTCGGCGTGATTAGTATACCCGTCCAAATTACAGCTTTCTTACTAATAGTCTCTGAGCTAAGCCGCGGACAGACAGACATGGCGACACCAGAGTCTCACCGAGACGCCACTGTCTTCAGCTCGGCTGCACTATACATATAGCAATAATATGACCCTGTGACATTTTTTGCTCGCTTGTTATTGTGTGACAGGTATAGATAATGATTCAATTTTGTTTAGTATGTCATCTGTAATGTTGGTGAGTACCTAGTTAAACATACGTAGGTTTTTAGGGTTCCCTAGTCAACGAGTCATAGTTTCGCCACAGTCTAGAGTCTAGACGTACTAGCCAAAACAAAATTGAATCATTATCTGCCTGTCTAACAATAACAAGCAAGTACAAAAATGTCACAGGGTCATAATATTGCTATAAAGTGCAGCCGAGCTGAAGACAGTGGCGTCTTGGTGGCGTCGCCAGCACCTCCAGCGCTCCGACGTGACGTCAAGGGGTTCACAGCGCGGAAAATTGCACTAACTTTGAGATTCGTATTAAACAAACTATTAGTTAATAGGTATTGTGCTCGAGTACTTTGTCTAGAAAACGGTGTCCAATTAAAGCTGTGTTTATAAAAAAAGAAAGATGATTGAACCGCCATGTTTTCGATTAAGTATTTTAGTTTATCCTAGCAGTCACAACAAAGCAATGCCTGCCCGCAACCTTTCCCAAAGTGACCTTCAATTCCTGCATTGTTTTCGAGTTATATTTGATTTTTTGTCAGTCTGTCCGTCTATCTGTCCGTCAATCACGGAAGAGCTTTAAACCTCTACAAACATGAAAAGCTCATTTTGTTTTCGTCACGAGATGCCTGAAGCGCGTGGCGCAGCGGGGCGCGGCGCGGCGCGGCAGCGCAAGGCACGGCGGCACGGCATGTAAATTAGGATGTAAGTATTATGTGGCGCGCCATTGAACTTCTGTGTGATTTGTTATTGTTGTTTCGTCCTTGTGCTTCGTCAAGGTAATCGATATGTTTGTACAAGCATGTTGTATATTAATTATTAAATTAAATGTCTGTAATATGTTGTTACTCAGGCAATGTGAGTAGGTCAGGCGATGACTTATCTTATATAGTAACTTACTTACTTATTATATTTTTTACGAAATTAGATCCTCTTAGAAGATAGAACGAACACATTAGGTATGACACAAGATCGCATATTTACACTATTTATAGTCACTAAAAGTATTACTTACGCACCGGAAAACGTAGCGTAGGCCGGCCTCCCACTCGGTGGACCGATGACCTGGTGAGGGTCGCGGGAAGCGGAAAACCGGCCGTCGTGGAAATCCTTGGAGGAGGCCTATGGCCAGCAGTGGACGTCCTTCGGCTGATATGATGACTTACTTATTTATCTTTTTAAAACTGCTGTATTTTTCTTTAGATTTTAGCTGATAATCATACGTGTATTGGTCGATTCGCTGTTTTTATACTTACGCCAATTGATGGTTCGATTGTATTTTGTTCTTTCAAGCACCTTCCTACATTTCCTCACGTAGGTGGATGAGCGGTGGGTGGACATACCGGACGGGCCGGACGGACGCCGCGTGCGCCGCGTTCCGGCGTACCAATGTCGGTGTCGGTATCGGTGTAGGCGCACCTACTCGCAAACTTTACGTGAGGTGTTTAAGGGGGGGAGGGGGTCAAGCTGAATCTTTCCAAATCTCACATGGGGGAGAGGGGGGTTTTAGCAAATATCACGTAATTTGTTTTCTTGTAGAAAACGGTGTAAAATTGCGAAAAAATAAAGTTAAATCAAAGTAAAAAAAATCTAGAATGAAAATATGGCGAAATTTCACACAACAGTGTTTGTCCTATTTGTCCGAACCCCGCAGAGCAGCACAGTAGCTCTTCGATTGCGTTTTTTTTGTAATAACTACGAAATGTTTTATCAGATAAATTTATTTTTTTTATTCAAAACATCAAATTTTGTTTATCAGATAATTTTTTTTATTAAGCTTAAAAAACTACATCAATCGCCGCACACCGCGTGAAAATTGGTTGATTCATTTGAAAGTTATAGCAGTTTGAAGATTGAAAAAATTCGTGTTTCATTAAACTTTTATTAGACTTTTTATAATACAACACGTTTCCAGCCAAAATACAAATTTTAAAAAATCTCACGTGAGATTTGGGGAGGGGGGAGGGAGTTGAGGAAAATCTCACGAAATCTCACCAGAAGGGGTGGGGGGGTCAAAAAATCCTGAGAAAAGCCTCACGTAATTTATGGACGGCCCCTAACCCATCAAACGTACAATCGTCCCACCCGCGCCCGCGCTAAATGTCATCTTAGGAAAATGCTCAAAGCAATTAAATAACTAAAACATAGGGAGAGCGTCAAAATTACAAGGTAGATGTACTCTTCTTTCTTATTATCGAACATGTACGATAAAAAAAGATAAATATATGAGATCAATTTATGCTTATAGCTATATGGACACTCCAAATTGTCAAATAGTCACATTTGGTCTCTTTTTATACGACCAATTTAAAAATCTATCCAGTTACTTAGTTATTTAGTAGACATTTAGTGGTTCGCAACATTGTGAGGTTATGCTAAGCTAGTAATGTAGATACATATTTCATATCGATATTTCAACTCTAATTTTACTAGGGAACGCAAAAAAAGCAGATAAACAAACCTAACTGTAAATTACAATTCTTTAAAATACCTTAGCCGATTAGCCAATATGATACCAAGAACAAACACCCGTATATGTGAGAAGTCCAATTAACATTTATTATTATTCTAAATACTTCAACCTACCTAAGAAAAGTTGCAATTCATTTGCTTTTAATTTTATCAATCCATGGAAAATAATACACAGAAAAAAAAAACGATATCTCTGGTAATTATGGCACTTCACTGTCATTGCTAAAAAAGTAGATAGCCTTGCAAAAAACAAATATAATTAATATATATCTATCCTGCTTTATCACACTGACTTGGTAATAAGTGTGAATAGTGTAACTAGAATGAATTTGGACGCTCTCTCTATGCTTTAGTTATTGCTCTGATGGAGAATGCAACTCGGACCTATTTTTATCTTTATTTGTATTATATAAATACTTGTCAGTATCTCTAGGGTTCGACTGTTTTCGCCCACCGCCCAGTGCTGCAATCATTGTCGCATATGTAAGGTTCAAATCCCTACGATTAAACACCTACACTCGTGTCTCCGGCAAACGAGTTGTTTCTGCAAGTGTCACTCAACAGTCATCGCTAATCGACTTTATTTTTCTCGGAGCTACCTCTTGCATGTCATCACGCTGAAGGAGTTTTCCGAAGCTTACCTCACCCGACACAATGGGGGACTATGCGTGTGCGCAGTCCTTGGGACTGAATCGGTCGCTATATGAAACCTCCGCGATGTGATTCAAGCTAACGTAACGTCATCTTGCGCTAATTTACACCAATTACCTGCACGATAACTCGGAAACTCATCGACATACAAATACTTGGACGAGGAATTTCGCGAATCACTGAATCAATTGTTTGATTACTGATTAGTAATTAGAACGTGTCCTTGTTGGTATCGATAATTGAAGGAGATTTTCTCGGGTAGGTATGTTCAGAGATTCTATCGATTATATCGAGGTACTGAAGTGTTTGCATGACAACGCCACAATGTTAGTTCGCCTCCAGGATCAAAACTCGAAACCTATCCAGCTGCAGCGAGGGGTGAGACAGGGACACCTTATTCGTATATCTCCGAAAGTGTTCACCGCCGCCCTGGAAGATGTTTTTAAGCTTTTGGACTCGGGTGGGCTCGGCATCAATATCAACGGCGAGTACATCACTCACCTTCGATTCGCTGACGATATCGTGGTCATGGCTGAGACTATGGACGACTTGGCACAATGCTCGATGGCCTCAGAAGAGCCTCTCAACAAGTTGGTCTTGGAATGAACATGAACAAGACGAAAATTATGTCAAACCCCTCTTAAGGTTGGAGGCTCTACACTCGAAGACATTATAGCTCTCAGAATTGCTAAACTTAAGTGGCAGTGGGCGGGGCACATAGCTCGTAGAACAGATAGCCGTTGGGGCAGTAAAGTTCTCGAGTGGCGACCGCGCACCGGAAAACATAGCGTAGGCAGGCCTACCACTCGGTGGACCTGGATGCGGGCAGCGCAGCAGGACCGGTCGTCGTGGAAATCTTTGGGGGAGGCCTATGTCCAGCAGTGGACGTCCTTCGGCTGATATGATGATGATGATGTTCAGAATTTCACCAAGATCCATAGAGACGAGCTTGCTATTAGATTAGTATTCCGATAGCGTGAGCCGCCGACGCCGGCGAGCGCATGCGGAGCAAGGTCAGCGAGAATCAAGTTTTCAATAGGTACCTACGATACAAAAGACAGGTATCAATAAAAACAAAAACTATATCTGTTGTAGTTTTCCGACAAAAAATCCAAGTAATTTATGTAAGTAATGTTATTGTAAGTACTTAATGTTATTGTAAGTAATGTTATTGCATTTGATTGGAAAGGTAATGCTCGACATCGACAGGCTCTATGTATCTATGTGTTTGCATTTCAATTGAGTCCGATCTTCCATTAGGTTTTGTTTTCATAAATAAAACTCTACTTACACAGAGATATGAAAATGCCTTTACTTGGGTAGGTACCTACTACAAGTTTCTGCACCAAGTTTGCAAGTGGAAAAAAAGTAAATTAAAAAAAATATGTGCGCTGGGACACACAGTAGAAGTGAAACTTCAACGGACAAGTGGCTCTTATTTTACATGTACCTAGTGTGACAAAAATAAAATAAATTGGGGTTAAAAACCCTTACGGAGTTTGCCACATATGTTACGTGGAATTTGAATCAAGGCCTAAACGGATTTTTAAGGAAAATAATTTTAGAGTGAATCAGAAAACCTTTAATATAGTACACAATTTGAAGTAAAAAAGGGTAAAATATACTAAAAGGATTACGGGCTGACGATGTAGGAATGTTTTATACAAATTAGCTCAAAGCATCGGTATACCAAAATTTACAAAATTTAATTTTAATTGTAGGCCGGTTAGGCAACGATCGTCCCCCTCCCTGGGTATTAAAACGATAAAATCTAATGAGATATAAAAAATAATATTTTTTACTTGGGGTGAAAATTACCCCAAGGTTGTACGTATCACCAGAAGGGAACACAATACTCTTAAGTAACTTAAAATTTATAGTCCGTTAAAATAGAAAGAGGTGAAGGAATTTGAAGCTTGAAAGTAACACTTGATGTAGAACAACAGAATCCCGCAGGGCAGCCACAATACTTTACATCGCACGGCCTCGAAGGTAGCGTATGGTTAAGACAAATGAAAAAAGAAAACACTTCCCTTGGAGCTAGAAGTCGGACGTGCCGCACAGCAAATAAAGATGGCCGGCAGAACGCACAGCTCCTTCCCGGGATCCAACCACTCTTCAAGCGAGTACTGCAGCATGCGGCGCAGCAAAAAAGGAGAGTATACTGTATCTTGCGCTGGTATTGTATTACGTCTCTGGTTCTTCCGAAGCGGAATATCTTCGGGATTCCAAAAAATGCGGCCGGAGTGTAAAGGCTCTCAAAAAAAAAATTACTATAAATACTAATATATCCGATAACTCTAAATTTTAATATTCACAACCCAAAATTCCAACAAAAACTCCTCTGTCATCCCTTTTTTCTCCAACTTCTCAATCCACCTTTAATAAAAAAAAATCAATACCACGACCAACAGCGGAAACCAAAAAGAATTTAATACGAAACAGCAAGAAAGAAGATCGGCTTTGAAGCGATACTTTGCGCTTCAGTAGGTACTAACTAACTAAACTTTGAAGGCGCCACCAGCCTTTCTCTGTCTACCCCTCCTCGCAGCATTTACGCTTTTTCGTGAAAGAAAAAGTCCTAATGGAACCCTTATGTCTGTCTGTTACAGCCGGTTGGCTTCGAAACTACTGGACCGATTGAATTGCAATTTGGCAAGCATGCTTTTAAGAATTTTCATGTCTGCTTTATTAATTTTCAAATGCTATTATCATATAACGAAAGTCCCAAAAACCATAAAAACGACACCCATATTGATATTTAGACATTTCAACCCCATTGCACCGCAACTGGGGATAAAAATCGTTGGATTTTAAAATCTTTGTTGTTTTCTTAACCAGTTGACTCGATGAACCATACAAGCGACCATACAATTTTATGACATTTGTCTTCCCATTTCCCCCTTTTAGCTGAAAAAAGCTGAAACACTTCTTTACACATTTATCGATATGAGTATTCGTGTGATGTTTTGAAGAAAATATATAAATAAATATTCTGGGACAAATCACACATGGTCATCTGGTCCCAAAGTAGGATTCCCTGTGTTATGAGAACCAGAGACTGATACACATACTTATATACGTTTAAATACATACATATATAGATATTTAACACCCAGACACAGAGCAAACAAATCTGCTCTTCACATAAATGTTTGCCCTGGGTGGGGATCGAACCCACAACTCTCGAATCAGTAGTCAAGAGCACTAACCACTTAGCCACCGAGTCAGTCATAATAATCAAAATAGTCTAACTAATCTTGTTTCCCCATACAAACTTTGTAACCCCGTTTCATCTCCTTAGGAGTTTTTTTTTTAAATTCTTTCTTATTGTACTCCGAGACCTCACAAGGAACCTACGTGCCAAATTTGTAATCTCTAGACCCAGCGGTTTGGGCTGTGCGTTGATATGTCAGTCAGTCAGTTTCTTCTTTTATATAATATTTAGATATCTAGAAAGTCTTAAGTCTTTATGTTTTTTAGTATCTTTATAATCTAATTTACAATAAATATATGTTGCGTCCGACTGCATGAGATTGTTGTGAGGTGGTGTAGCAGATAGTCTTTACTGCTTCTATTGGCGAGAGGGCGCTGGGCGACTGTGAATGGTACTCTCTGCAGAATAAGTTTAGGTACTAGTCAATGGGCATAGATCTCGGCTTGGGGTGTATTTACGGGGTGTGGGATGGGAGACAGAATAGGTCATCTTGTTTCCAAATTCCATCTTTTTATGTTTACTTTTTAAGCAGTCGGGTTTTTTTTTTGCTTTTTTATTTTACACTTTTTAGTTATTTCTAGTTTTATTTATTTTTGTATTTCGTAGTACCTAAATGAATCAATCACTTAAATATATGTACGTTAATAAATTCCCAATAAAGTAATGTCAGGTATCTGTATATTTCTGTTGCTATGTCTCAAAATTAATTTGTATAATTTATAAATTCTCATTAAATTCAAATTTATTATTTCTCATTCCAAATTACATTTAATCATATAAGTTGTATATATTTTTGTAAGCCTTTATACACTGTTACCAGGTGCACTGTAATTTCAGTGGATTTACTGTATTTTTATGCTATCTACTGTATTAATTTTGTGAATTTTCATACAAACACTGTAATATTTCGATAATTTTGTTTGGGAACACTGTAATTTTCAAGTTAAGGTACTGTACTTTGTGTTTTTGCATGTGGCAACACTATTATTTTAAAACCCTTTATTTTGATACCCCACTAGATAGGTTTTATAGAAAAACAATTTTGAAGACAGTAATTGGCGCCAAAAGTTCGCCATTTTAACTATTTATAATTTTGATATACCCAGTGTCACTCGTACAATTAAGACACACACACAACCAATGACACCTCTCAAGCTAAAATCCATCAAGCCGTTTAAGCTGCAGAGCGTGCGAAAGAAATACATATACATACATACATATAGGTACTCTAATAACATAACCCTCCTTCTGGCGCAGTCGGGTAAAAAGAAGGTAGTCAGCAAAAAAGTGCTCGACCTAAGTTATTTATGAAATAAAAAGATTATTCAGGTAAATAAAAAAAATCTGTAAAGTAATGAATTGTTATTTCATACACAAAAATATTATAAATTTAAAAAGCATTTATTTTTTCCACTAAACACTATGTAAATGTAACCTTTGGCTTCGCGTGCAAGTAAAGTAAATTTATCGGTATTGTACAAATACTATCTTAAACTTAGAAATGCTTCAACAGTTTCTTATCGATACTTCTAACGGTCATAACTAGGGTTACCAGAAAAATTCAAGAAGAATATAGGAGATTTCCATTTAGGGGGTCAAAATAAAACAGTATCCAGTTAAAATATATAGTAGACTTTATTTTTTCATGTAATTATATTTTTGGGAACTTTGGGTCATTTAATGAGTTTATTATTAATCGCTTTTTCCGCCGGGTAGGCCCAGTTAACTTTGATTCCCTAGCTGTATCTTCTTCACTTCCACTTTCAGCATTTAAATCACTCATTTTGTAAGTATATTTCACACAAAAGAGGCGAACCGAACAATAAAGGTACAAAGAACTGGTGCTAGGACATCATACAGACAGAATGATATTTGACATTGACACTTGACAGTGACATGACATGACTCTTAAAAGTTGCGTTCAGAAACACAAACAATGTGATTTTTACTTATGATATGATCTGCTCAGGGGACTTTTTGGCGGGAATTTGTAGCGTTCAGTTTGTAATTTTTCTTTTATTATCCGAAAAATTACATTTAGTGGTTTTCGATGTGTAATATTGATAGTGTATTTATCAGCGAAGTATCATTTATGTGTTTCTTGTGTAGGATAATGAAATAAAAGTGTGTATACTGTGTTTCGAGTTCCCACAAGAAGTCCGAGCAAGCTTTAGCAAAAGTGCTATCATTTTGCTAGAGTATGTAGGTTAGGTTAGTATATAGACAATGACATGATGTGAACGTAAAGAACAGTGACCTAGAAAACTGAAAAGGAGAAAATTACTACATAATCTGAAAAATATACTACAAAATTACTGAAGACGTGAATTCTACAAATTAATACTGCTGAATAACATATACTGAAGACTAGGCGGTATGGCCAATGAGCCTTAGCCTGCCCTAAAAGGGCGAAGTAAAAAAAAAAAAAATGATCTGCTCAGTTTTGTTAAGGATTTCGGGGTTCGTTTCTGAACGCGTGTTTTTTAACTCGATTTAAGTATGTATGACAGACACGTCGCTGTATGGCTAAAATATAGTAGATTTGTCTACTATATATTTTTTCAACAGTATATAGTATCTTGGCCCAAAATATAGTAATATACTATATTATATAGTAGATCTGGCAACCCTAGTCATAACATCTAACGAGATTTTTAGTGTCGTCGACTGGCGTTAGTTTACAACTGTGCGCGTTACAATGGAAATGTTGTTGTGTCTCCCCGTGGCGTGGACAGTGGGCGCTGGTGTGGCGACGGTACAGCAGCACCGTCTCAGTGCGGGGTGCCGGGGTGCGGGGTGCGGGGTGCCGCACCGCGCGACACGATAGAGCTTGCTCAGAGGGTAGGCGCACGTGCTAGCACTGGCGGGAGCAGCGGCGGCGGCGGCTGAGGCGCGGCGGGCACGGCGCGCCGCCGGGGCCTGGCTGCGCCTAACAAACAAATAAATAACCTTATATAATAAATTGTCATTGGGCGGGGCACATAGCTCGCAGAACCGATGGCCGTTAGGAAGGCCTCCCACTCAGTGGACAGACGACTTGGTAAACGTCGCGGGAAGCCGCTGGCTGCGGGCAGCGCAGGACCTGTTGTCGTGGAAATCCTTGGGCCTTGGAGAAGGTCTTTTGTCCACCAATGACATGATGATGATAATAAATTGTTACTGAAATACATCAATACACTTAAAATAAAACCAACGAATTCCGATCAATTCCTTCCGATATAAACCATGCTGTAATTATTACTTGTGTGCAATAAAATGTTTATTTATACACAGTTACATACACACATCACTAAGAACAACCAGAACGAATAGTGCATCACTATTTTTAGGCTTTTTCAGCGAAAACAAACCAAATCGCGTCCGTTATCGGGTGTTGCAGAGGTCAAGCCATGTCTAGGTTTGTATATATAGTCTTTGTATTGAGATTATACTGTAGCGTATGCTGGGATAGCGCTAGGCCGAATAAAAACAGTGTTTGATAAACTATACAATCATTTACAGAACCAGCTAACTTCCCTCCTAAGTCGAGTCAATCAGTCAGTTCCTGTGGAAGGCACCTCATGAACACCCCAAACCTTGCAGCTGGTACTTTAATGGGTCACAGAGAACCAAAGGTTTGATAAGTGCGCTTTGTTTCGTAGTCTAAATGGCAGCGGCCGCGACCCTGACCGCGCAATCAGTGGCGCGTATGGACACCCACGGAACCAGTCCAGCCGGCACCCGGCAGCCGGCAGCCGGCAGCCGGCCGGCAACCGGACGGAGCATAATATTGCTACAGGCAGGTACTACGTTAGGTCGCGCTTGCCTTGACGGGGACCATTCAATCACTACATTCGCAATTATTTGTAGCTCTGGTTTCTTACATCACATGTTCTGTTATTATACGAGTGTGTGATCTAAGTCTGGTCAAATGATTTGACTCTTGTAGAGTGGGTGTAGATACCGGCGCGCGGCGGCCGCCGAACGTACTCTATAAGCATGGATACATGTCCGCTGATTGTATACATAGCAGATAATACATATATTATGCGGTAATTAATTAAATAAACAGTGACACAACATGATGGTATAACAGACACTAATGTGACAGGTGTTAGTACAGTCAGGTTCAAAAGTGCATTCATCGTTTGAACAAGTCACCATACCAACGTGCCTACGATGAATAGGGTAAAACCGGGATAGTTGCCCCAGGAGTACAGTTGCCCCGATTGTAATTACTCTAGTTTCGCGGATGAATCACATGCTATTTCATTAATCTATAAGACTCCAACTACCACTAAGTTGTCCGTGTCTCATATCTCTGTGCGATTGCACGGGAAAACAAAATGCGATCAAAGGTTGTGCGGGGTAGATGTCCTGCTTCTCGGCGGGGCATCTATCCTAAACGTAATTTACATGGATTAGGCGACTACCCCCTGTGTGGGATAGAAGTCCCAAAATATACAGGTCTGCAAAAATCGCTAACACTCTAAAAATATTAAAGATAAGGTTTTTTACTATTCATAGATTTGTAGATAAAAAAAACAAAGTACCGGCCAGTTTTACAAATATAGTCTTTTGTTTTTTTGTACTGAAAGATAAAGAGTGATTTCAAAAAGTGTGGCTAGTATCTGACTTTTTTACGTTGTATATAGTATACCATACGTTTTGTTTCCCTCAATAATGAATAAAGAAAGTGTTCATCCGTTTATAGCAAAGCTCTACTCGTAGACAAAAAAGGGAAGTTGATAGTACAGGGTGGCCAGGGAAGACACACAGGATGATCTAAAGTTTTACAAAATACATTTTTTATAGGTAATAAGAAGTAGCGCCCTAACGCACAGACTGGATTTTAAGAAGAGTATTGATTGTTTACCAAATGAACGGTTACATGTGTAGTGTAAAGTCTATCTTTCTTATCGTGTGGCACAATTAACCGTGCTATCCAAGGGACCGACGCCGCGCCGGTGCATGGTGTTGCACTTAGGGCATTTAGATTTACACCTACGGATGTGTGTGACGCGACCTTCATACACATCTGGAATATTGATTCACCAATATGTATAGGAAGACCCAAACTACTCAAATTGGAGGACAAATAGAAAAGCGTTTGCGTGTCTATATCAGTATGTTATTTTAGAAAAAGAGAGCTTTACAACGGTGCTGTTCCTATTTATATTCATGCTAAGTTGTGCCATCTAAGAGTGTATTAATTACAATTTTCCTTATGTAGCCTTGATGAGGCTCTGTATTACATATTCGTAGATCGTAATGTTACAAATTCGCGTCTAACCATCTAGATGGCTCTAGTGTGACCTTTTATGGTAACAAAGAAGGACGGTTAGAAGAACCGAGTCGTTACCGATTGAGCCACCGACGCTTTTTTAGTGTGAGGTAGTGCGAGGGGCTGTATCGATTATTTCGCGACTCGCCTGCAATGCCGTTGTTTTTCCTTCCACCCCAAGCCCAGTTTACGTACAAATAATAATTATAGCTTTGTCTGGAGTTATGTTGTAAGAAAATAAAAAATTTTGAAGGGCTTGTCGACAACTACACCACTTTTTAAACCTCACATTTTTTTAACTAGAACTGGGAACAATGTCTTGAATCTTTATAACAATTACATAAATACCTATACTCAATAGCGCTTTTCTGGCGAAAACCATAAATTAATGTACTTTAAATGTCGGATACAAACGTGTACAATAAAAAGAGCGATCAATCGCTGTTCGGTTTACGCGTCGTGTCGGTTGCGCAAGCGTCGCTCGCACCAACCGCGCGCGTCTGGTCGCTGGTCGGGTACCGCCGCCGCGCCGCTGGCGGGGTGGCGGGGCACACACTCCGCTTGGACAGAGTCACACGAGGAAAAACTACCTTGTGTTTATACGTAAATGGAAACATTGTGTCTCGTGTTTGCACATGATTGAGTGATGTTGAAACTGTTGTACAATATCTAAAGTCAATATTTATCACGGTGAGGCTAAAAGACTGATAATAATCTTACAACCATTTGAATTTTACTAACCCAATTAGTTGAAAATCTTCAATTTGGCAAAATTTCATGTGTAGATAAAATTATTAGAGATACATTATTAGAGAGTAGCAGTGTTTCATTCGTACTCTCTATAGTATTGATACTGCCTGTACTGAAGCATTTCATCACGAACATTAATAAAATATCTGTAATACTTTTTGCGTTTGAGCAAACACACGTATCAAATGTATGTTTGTTTGTGTTATCGTGGCGTGGCGCTAAAGCGAATCAACCTTTGACAATTATGTGATTGTGTTGCCTAATTAGTGGCACATAACAAAGATGCCGGAACCTTACAAATAACAAGCTTTCACCGGCGGCGGCGGCGCCCTAGCCCTCGTATCGCCAAGCGGTGGCGGCGCGCGTATAAATAACGACGCGTCTTGCCATTCCCAAGTGAACGATACAAAAATATTCGCGTGGGCCGGTGCACGACGGGCCGCTTCAGGACCGGCCGCCCGTAAAATATATCTAGTAAATAAATAAAAGGTCACGAGGTGCTTTGAAGATTTATACGAATTATAATCGGTTTTTGACGTCAGTATAAAAGCTATCAAAGTGTGGGAGGTACTCGTAGCGGTAGCTATATCCACGGATTATTCTTCTTTGTCGTATCCTCATGGCTGAGGGACGTGACCATCGTGGGTCGCACGTACCACCAGACCACCACAGCTCTCACACACACAGAGCACAGATTTTGAGCTCTGTGTATATTAGCCTGTAGTGTCATCCCGGTCACTTCTTTTATCGCATCGGCCCATCGCATAGGCATTCGTCCTCTACTCCTCTTTCAAGTTCGCGTCTGTCCAGACATTATTTGTTGACAAGTCAATGAAGACATCCAATATGTTCAAAAACCGTTTTGTTGTTAGTCATCTCTTTAGCGATATGCTGTTTATTTGTTTATTTAAAATGGTTAAAGCAGAAGAGTTAACCGGTGTCCTACTGTCCTGTGTGTACGTGTGCGTCACGTGGTCACGTGGTCACGTGGTCACGCCCTTCCCGTCGCATTGCAACACAAGTGGCTGATCAGCAGAGTGATTTGTTCCAAAACTTTTTTGCAATTTAGCAAAGTTAAAGAATTTAGTATTACTTAGGTTATAATTGATTTGGTTAGCCAATTTAATTAAAAATCAAATCATTACGTGGCCCTGTTTTTTGCAGTCGGGAAAAGTACCATACGTCACTTTCGGCACAGTATATATATATATATATATAGCTTACGGGATCAAGATGAATCTAACAACACGTCGCACTCCAAAATCCATCACCCGTTTAGGCTACGGGCTTAGCCAGAGAAACATACATGTATACATACATAAATACACACACACATACATACATACACTCAAGAAACATTACCCTCCTTGTTGGGCCGTCGGGTAAAAATATGAGGGCTTTAGTTACTAGCAGTACAGAGCCAAGTGGAGATCAATGGAAGATACCCTTTTCTCTCTTGGCTAAATACTGACAGCCCATCTGACATTAAATTGCCACCGCCGTCTATAGACGTCTGTAATTTTAGAGGAGTTATCAGTGCTTTGCCGTTCCGTTCGTATGACGGCACTACGCCGACTCTCGCTCCACCCGCCGACCCGCCGACCCGCCAACCCACCCGCTCGGACGCAGCGCGCTACTCGATGCCCATATAGAACGAGGAGCAGTGGACGTGTTTGGGCTGAAATGACGCGGATGAAGCAAGGACCAGGGCATCGACGAACCAGGTTCCTGGTTCGCCGATGGACGAGGGCATACCAGTACGGTGCGCGTGCGCTCCTGGTAGCCGACGCCGCACGTGGCGCTGCAGCGCGACCACTCGCTCCACGCGCTCAGCCGGCAGTCTGCTGCATTCAACGATGGGCCAGCTGTAGGAAAATGATGAGCTTTTATATAGACTCGTTGTTGAAAACCACATAGTGTCTTGCACGAGCGATTGTGGCAGTAAACTGTTTCGCTATGTGTCTATTCAGTTCATTTATTATCATCCTATTAAGAGAAATGGGATCCTGGCGGAAACAAAAATTAAGTACTTGTACAGCATGTAAAAAAATTGGTGTAGGAGCTGTAACCGGGGTTGGGCCTAATTATATCATTTCGCAAAATAAATTTGAACCCTTTACACAAATCGATCAGCTGATTGACCGAATTTGTGCATTTCTTTATTAGGTCATTATTTGTTAGTATAAATAAGCTATATGCATTTCGAAGGACAAGAAAGCTCGTCTTCCGCGTCCTTTTGAACTTGATCGCCGGGTTCGCCCACGAGTAAGTTACCGTTAACCCTCGGAGGCACAGGCACGATGTAGTTGACGCTGAGCCCTGGGTAGTTGGTGCTGACGCTGGGGAGGCGCTGCCCGGGCGGAGCTGGCACGTTGCCGTCGGCGCCCGCGCCCGCACCGCCGCCTGACGACAAATATTACGTTAACGGATGGCCATCACACAGAATGTTTAATAATAATATAATCATTTATTTTCAGAACAATGATCTATATTTTTTTAGTATGAACACAACTTAACCTATATTAGTAACAGCAAAAGCAAATACAATTTTAAGTGAAACGGACCAGAAAGTTAGTTTCTGATGCAGACATACGGACTGCGTAGGAGGCCCACCCAGTGTTTCAAGATACGCCCTTCACACCTATTGCAATCATCTTCAGAATCCCGTTGGTGCTACGGCTTAAAAGGTAAGTAGACAAAGTCACCCAAAGAGCTATGGAGCATGCTTTGCTCGGAGTTTCGCTGTGTAATCGAATAAGAAACGAGGAGATCCGTATGAGAACTAAAGTAACCGCATAGCTCTTAGATTCGCAACATTTAAGTGGCATTGGGCGGGGAGCATAGCTCGTATAAAAGATGGCCGCGGGGCAGTAAAGTTTTCGAGTGGCGACCGCGCACCGGAAGACGTAGCGTAGGTAGCATCCCTCTCGGTGGATGGATGACCTAATGAAGGTCCTGGATGCGGCAGCGCAAGACCGATTGTTGTGGAAATCTTTGGGGAGGCCTTAGTCTGGCAGTGGACGTCTTTCAGCTGATATGATGAGACGAAGGATACAGATATCCTTATAGACAAGTCATTTTAAAGGTAGGTAGGGAGCCATGTCACTCAATGGGTTTGGATTCTGGAAAGCTTCAGTGAGCGTAGTGGACGAAACTGATTCACGTGTCACTGGGCGGTCCATTTAGTAGTACTTACAATCTGAAGAGGGAATTAGGGAATTACTTACCGTGTTAGGTCCTGACCTGTCTAGAAAATAAATGATTTTTGATATGACCTTAGTAGTTTAACCTTTTTAGTTTACCACAAGCAAATTAATCACAAATATGTACTTATAACTAAAAGCCTCTAAAATAAAAAAGCGTCGGTGGCTCAACTGGTAACGACTCGGTCCATCTAACCAGAGGTACCGGGTTCAAATCTGGACGGCCAATGTACCAATGAGTTTTTCAAAAACTTACGTACATATCATTACCGATTGCTTTAACGGTGAAGGAAAACATAGTGAGGAAACCTGCACAGGCCTGCGAAGAAACTCGAAGGTTGTGTGTGAAGTCGACCAACCCGCACTGGGCCCGCGTGGTCGACTAAGGCCTAATCGCCCTGATTCAGGGTAGGCTCGAGCCCCTCGGTGGGGACATATATGAGCTGATATAATAATAATAATTAAAAAAAAACTAAAAGCCTCTAAAAAACAAGTTCAATACTAAGTAATAAAAAATAACTGAGTAATTGAAAATTAACTAGCTGCCTGCTGGCTCAGTCAGCTCAGTTTTTATGCGTCGTATCTTTACGACTGTTGATCGCAAAAAGCTGCTCCTCAAGGCCGCGACACGAGATGTGATGTGTCACCGCGATCTCACGGGCAGGGTCCGCGAGTGACGTCATACACGCACGGCCATCGCACCCGCGCCGCTCAGGCACGCTCAGGTGACGCCGGGCCCGCGAAGTTCTCATATTTTGTTGCTGGACCCAAGATAATAGGCTGTGCCTAGTTCGGGACCCGTGTAAAGCTAATCTGTAACCACAGAGCTTAAAAAATTTCGCTCCGAGGGAAATCCAGTGTCTCTGTCGTAACTTATTGTTTTTAAATAAATTATCTACTTTGTTTGCACGTGCAAATAAACGTAGCGATCTATCGAATGCAATATTTAGATCAAATGATAGTGTATGATAATTTGTTGTGAATCTTAACGCGAGTTTATAAATATGAGGTATAGCTCTGGGCGTATGTTAGTGATGTATCTTCCAAGGCTCCTTCTATAGTTAATTGAACTACAACGCCACGAAATTATAATTAATTACACTATTTCTTACGGCTGCGCAGTTATCCATCCCTCTAGCGATCTCCCTGTGACTTGATTGGCCGTAGGAATAAGGCTAAGATAAAGTTCGGCGCTTTGCGCAGTAAATTTAAACAGGCGTACGCCACATCACCTCCTACGCAGAGAAATACCCCACAAAAAGAGTAAATGGTAAATTTACTAAACGGAAAAGAAAATAACATTGCTTAAAACTAAATTTACGATACTTAAACACATGTTCTATGACATAACCTAGGATTACAGGTCTAAAGGAGACTTGAATCGTACGTTGCGCCCTGAGCGTGTGGTATATTGCTTTGAAGTTAAGGTTGTAGGCTCTGCAGGTAGGAGATTGTGGAACAACAGGTGCAGTCGATGGGTCTGAAATGCCGGCGTTGGCGCGGCGGCGGCACGGTTGAACTCAGAGAACACCTTTGACAGTGTTTGTCGGGAGCCGTCAAAGATGCGGTTAAATGAACGAATGAACTTATTAAAATTAACGTATTTTTAACTTCTCGTGGAACCGCTGGGAGGCTTTTTTAGAAATTTAATTATTTTATTTATAACTGCCTGCAATCTCGTGGAGTCGCTGCACTGGGAAGGTTTCGTGGAGTCACTAAGAGTAACCCAAATACGGGTGGCAGGTTACCGGCGTATCGGCACACCAGCCGCTGGCCAGCCGCCAGGAGTGGACGGTGAGGCGCCGCGCGCCATCGTCCAACTGAACTCATCCATTGCCTACTAGGCTTGGTTGTCCCTTTGTTTATATGCCCAAAGGATTGGTATTGGTATATGAATGTCAACATTAAATGAAATCAAAAACTATTTTTCTAAGCTAATAGTTAACATCCAAGTCTTCTTTTTCAGTGTTCTCTCTGCCTGTACACAACACAATATTATTTCCGGCGATCTGGACACTGAACTGCGTCACACATGGCGTTACTTGATGCTTAGCTTACCCACAACAACACAACTGCTTGAAATCGTGACACAATACAATTACATAAAGTTCCGATCAGTATCAGGCTATTTTAGTTGCATTAGGTTTAAACGCCACCGACGACGCCACGCGACGCGACGCAGAGCGAACAGACTCGCGTTTACCTCGAACAGACAAATCGAAATCGTTTGGTAAACGCCATCGCCATGGGGATGGGGATGGGCGATACCCAGCCAAAATACAGCTTTCTATAGGGAAACCGCTTAAATGAGTCTTCGCCCGCGCGGTACAGGAGCGCGGGGGTAAGGCGACCAAGGGGATCGAGAGAGGAGCGGGCGGCAGGGGCATCGTTACATACCATACATCGCATACCTAGTGGTGGTCTATTTCAAAATTTTACGAAGAAGGAAACTGGGGAAAAAAAAGGTCAGGTTAGAAGTGAAAAAAGTAGAAATTTTGTTTTAGACTTTTAACAACTAAATAGCTTCCGAAGTTTGTGAGACGGACTAGACCGGTATCGTACATGAGTACCTTATACACGTAGGGAACCTCCTATACTTCTTTTAATGAATCACCTCATACAAAATATTTGGCCTTGTCTTAAAATGTTACTTTTGCGTAGGTATTGGTATTGGTAGTTATGTTTAATCGACACCCACTCCCGCTGACTGGCCTGACTGCGCCGCCATCGCCACTACCTAGTCACTAGTGGGTGACGGGCGACGGGCTGACCTTTGCGTTGTGTTCATAGGCTAGCATTAGGCTAGCTAGCTAGACCAACAACAGATAAAACGGGAAATCACCGCGTAACGAGCGCGTGGGCAGCGGTCAACGAGGAGTCGAGGAGCTGTCACCGTGGTCGTTACGATTGTGACGTGTGACGGAGCCGCAGCCGGTCTGATGGACGTGACGTGCTAACGGTGACGCCATCTGATTGATTCGCTAGCCGACAAAGGGGGCGGCTATTCAGCAAATCTGGTAGTAGCGCGTGTTTACCAAACGCTAAAGCTTTAGCTTATATTGCAAGTGCCTACATAATGTAGGAAAATCCAATGTAACTAGGGACTAGGTGTTTGTTTTTTGAAACGACAAGTCTTTTACCCGACTGCCAAAAGAGGACAGTAATAAAAAATAAATGTTTATTGGTTACCAAAACTTATCAGCTTTTTAAGGCTGAGATCTTTAAGGTAAAAAAATACCTGTGTTAGGAAATCTCACTCTTGGATAGCTTAATCTATGGTATAATAGTTATTGGCAAATTATGTTTTTGTTTTAATTGTTATTTGGGAAGTGTGGAAACATTTCAATTTGCAAATAACATAAGTATACCTATTCTAGATCCAGCTTGGCCACGAAGTAACTAGTGAGTATCTCATCTGTGGCTTGGCGCGGTCGAGGCGCGGTCGAGGCGCGGTCGAGGCGCGGTCGAGGCGCGGTCGAGGCGCGGTCGAGGCGCGGTCGAGGCGCGGTCGAGGCGCGGTCGAGGCGCGACCAGTCACGCGTGCTGCGGGACTGCGTTTGTTATTCTTCTTTTCGTACTCAGATAGTCCCATCACAAAACCGAGCCACGCGAATTGCCTTGTCAAGTTGTCAGTGGCCTGCGTCGAGTTCTCCCGCGTGCAGGTGGCAGGGCAAGAAGGACACGATATGAGGTGGTCCATCCTTTGAGGGACCACACCACACTTAGACTCCACGTTCGTATCTCCAATTAATTGTGATATTGATTTTTGTTATTGATTCAACCAAAGCCTTAATAGAGATGTTTAAAAAAAATCAGGAGTAAAAGTTTAAGAGGCGACACAGAATCGACTAGAATAGTTACAACGGGCGGGTGTATCCTTAGACGTCGAACTGGACACTGAGGAGCGGGCAGTGGTTTATAAGCCAACAGTTGGCTGATAATCTTTTGGACGCATCTGCGCCGCCACAGCGCTCTATCTAGAGAGTAAATAATCAAAGAGTTACGCCAAATGTTTCAGAAAAATTCCATTCGCATAAAATCATTAGTTAAGACTTTTCATAGACATGCCCCTTTTCGTGTGGAGGCGCAGAACTCGAAATAAGTGTGGAGGCCAACATTTTATTTTGCTAATCGTTACTCGTGATTTTATTAACAGCCTGTAATTGTTTCGTAAGGACGGGCCATCGACAATGAAAGCGGGTCCAATTTAAAGAAAATAAACCTGTTCGTCGCACAAATGTTCGCCCTGAGTGACTTCGCTGTCCGACCGTCTGTCTGTCCGTCTGTCACCAAGCTGTATTTCATGAACCGTTATAACTCGAGAGCTGAAATTTTCACAGATGATGTACGAGTATTTCAGTTGCGGCTATAACAACAAATACTGAAAATTAGAAAAAGTTAAAAAAGAAATAAGGGGGGGTCTCCATACAAAAAACGTGTTTTTTTAAACATGAAGAAACTAGCACCATCTAGTATGATGGTGCGGAACCCTATGTGTGCGGTTCTGACCCAAAGAGTTACGCCAAATGTTTCAGAAAAACTTGGCTGGTTTTAGTTGTGAGTTGTGACCACTTCCCACACACTTGCGCCACCCGCCTCTGTATACATTTTTTATCACACATATATTAATTAATCATTATTTAATTCGTATTCACAACTAAAACAACTTAATTCAGTTTCACGAATATGGCGCCATATTATAGCTAGGCTACCAACTAGCGTTATGTGACCTCTCGGAGGAACAACCTACCTATCTCCTTTAAAATTCTCCTTTCTAATTTCTCAAAAAGATTTTGTATCTTTGGTGATTTTTTTTTATTTGATAGATATGTCTGTTCCTCCAAGCTATAACTAAAAAAGTGGCTAAGTAAAAGCACGTGTGCGGTAAAATCATTTTGCGCACAGTAAACGGGCATATAAAGTACCACTTTACCATATAACCACAGTATTAACTGTACTGAAAGAGCAATTTAATTGATCGTTATAAATAAATTAAGAGGTGATTAGAGGTAGTTTTTGGAACAATATCTCGGAACCAATTAGGAGCGCTTTACTGCCTACTCGTTTATACGTATATCTACCCGTATACAATGGCTCACGTTAAACGCCGTTGTAAAGTAACAACATACACTTGTCCCAATTATATAATAATATGCAATCAATTGAGAATATCTTTCGAAGAACATCTATCATCTACTTGCAGAGAGTCCATTTGAACTGAACAAAATAAATAATCAATGTCACAGTAAGTACTGCTCCGTTGGTATTGTGCATTTACTGTTCTCTCTCTATCATCGTGTGGCACAATTACTGTTCTCTCTCTATTATCGTGTGGCACAATTAATCGTGCTATCCAAGGGATAGACGGCGGTGGCCTGGTGTTGCACTTAGCCACACCCTGGACACTTCATACAGCGGGCCAGAAAAGACATTACAAAAAACGAATGACAGAACAAACAAAATGTCGGCGAAATCCTATACGTTCGAAAACCAAACGGTAACCAATCTGCATCAATCCGGGTGACGAAAGGGTGAGGTCGCAATCTAGAGAGCGACAGGGAGTGTCCATACTGTATGTTAGTACTAATATACATATATACTTTGACTTAGCGGTCACGTGTAGGGCATTTAGATTTACACCCACTAGGGACGTGTGCAACGCGGCCTTCATACACATCTGGAATCAGATTTGCAGGTTTCCTCACGATGTTTTCCTTAACCGTCAAAGCAATCGGTAAGTATATGTAGATGCGTAAGCTTCTAAAAACTCATTGGTACATTTGAACCAGGGACCTTTGGTTAGGAGGACCGAGTCGTTACTGGTTGAGCCACCGACGCTTTTTAGGGTTCCGTGCCCAAAGGGTAAAAACTAAACCCTATTACAAAGACTCCGATGTCCGTCTGTCACCAGGCTGTATTTCACGAACCGCGATAGCTAGACAGTTGAAATTTTCACAGATGATGTATTTCTGTTGCCGCTATAACAACAAATACTAAAAATAAATATAGTACAAAAAAACTAAAAACACGCTTTTTACTTTATCACATCAAACTAAAAAGGTAACAATAATTCTTAATATAAGCTGAAAACAATAATGAACGAATAATACTAGTAATAATGTGAAAAAAGTGTGGGTTGCGAAAAATATAGAATAGAATAGAATACTTTTTATTTCGAATCATGAAAAATTCATATTTAAATGGGTTAGCACCCCACGCTGTTTTCACAATAATACAAGTATTTTTCGTTCATTATTGTTTTCAGCTTATATTAAGAATTATTTTTCACTTTTAGTTTGACGTACTTTAAAAGCGCGTTTTTTGTTTTATTTTTAAATTTTTAGTTCAGGTTATTGAGATAAACTTATGAAATTATTGTATTGTCACTGATTCTTGATAAATGTACAAAGTTTGAATAAAAACTGTCCGTTTAATGTGCGTCAAAATCGAGTGCAAAGGAGTCGGTTACAAACATACATACAGGTGGAGCTAATAAAAGCGCGATAAAATTAAAATAAGTGAACGTCTCCATACAAAAAAACTTGTTTTTTTTTAAAAGTGGAGAAACTATCGCCATCTAGTACATTATGATGGTACGGAACCCTTTCTTTGTGCGCGGCTCTGACTCGCACTTTACCCTTTTTTTATTTATCTACATGAAACAAACTCGACGTTTCGCAATCTCATCAATGGCCAACATATCTGTAAAACATGCGTATTAGTTGTTTATTTTCTAACAATTTGCAGTACGGTTAGAGCAGTATTATCAATCAGTCAACACAATACGCGTACCTACACATGTCCTCCTGCGAAATGAAGTTGTTCCGATTGCCGCGGCACCCGCCGCAGTTGAAGAGCGCGCACGTCCCCTTGGCAGCAGGAGCTCCCTAATAAGACACAACGAGCACGACGCTGCAGGTGCCCAGGCAGTCCTCCTGCTAAATGAGGTTGTTCCGATTGCCGCGGCACCCGCCGCAGTTGAAGAGCGCGCACGTCCCCTTGGCAGCAGGAGCTCGCTAATGGGACTCACCGAGCACGACGCTGCAGGTGCCGAGGCAGTCCTCCTGCGAAATGAGGTTGATCCGATTGCCGCGGCACCCGCCGCAGTTAAAGAGCGCGCACGTCCCCTTGGCAGCAGGAGCTCCTTAATGGGACTCACCGAGCACGACGCTGCAGGTGCCGAGGCAGTCCTCCTGCGAAATGAGGTTGATCCGATTGCCGCGGCACCCGCCGCAGTTAAAGAGCGCGCACGTCCCCTTGGCAGCAGGAGCTCCCTAATGGGACTCACCGAGCACGACGCTGCAGGTGCCGAGGCAGTCCTCCTGCGAAATGAGGTTGTTCCGATTGCCGCGGCACCCGCCGCAGTTGAAGAGCGCGCACGTCCCCTTGGCAGCAGGAGCTCCCTAATGGGACTCACCGAGCACGACGCTGCAGGTGCCGAGGCAGTCCTCCTGCGAAATGAGGTTGTTCCGATTGCCGCAGCACCCGCCGCAGTTGAAGAGCGCGCACGTCCCCTTGGCAGCAGGAGCTCCCTAATGGGACTCACCGAGCACGACGCTGCAGGTGCCGAGGCAGTCCTCCTGCGAAATGAGGTTGTTCCGATTGCCGCGGCACCCGCCGCAGTTGAAGAGCGCGCACGTCCCCTTGGCAGCAGGAGCTCCCTAATGGGACTCACCGAGCACGACGCTGCAGGTGCCGAGGCAGTCCTCCTGCGAAATGAGGTTGATCCGATTGCCGCGGCACCCGCCGCAGTTAAAGAGCGCGCACGTCCCCTTGGCAGCAGGAGCTCCCTAATGGGACTCACCGAGCACGACGCTGCAGGTGCCGAGGCAGTCCTCCTGCGAAATGAGGTTGATCCGATTGCCGCGGCACCCGCCGCAGTTAAAGAGCGCGCACGTCCCCTTGGCAGCAGGAGCTCCCTAATGGGACTCACCGAGCACGACGCTGCAGGTGCCGAGGCAGTCCTCCTGCGAAATGAGGTTGTTCCGATTGCCGCAGCACCCGCCGCAGTTGAAGAGCGCGCACGTCCCCTTGGCAGCAGGAGCTCCCTAATGGGACTCACCGAGCACGACGCTGCAGGTGCCGAGGCAGTCCTCCTGCGAAATGAGGTTGTTCCGATTGCCGCGGCACCCGCCGCAGTTGAAGAGCGCGCACGTCCCCTTGGCAGCAGGAGCTCCCTAATGGGACTCACCGAGCACGACGCTGCAGGTGCCGAGGCAGTCCTCCTGCGAAATGAGGTTGTTCCGATTGCCGCGGCACCCGCCGCAGTTGAAGAGCGCGCACGTCCCCTTGGCAGCAGGAGCTCCCTAATGGGACTCACCGAGCACGACGCTGCAGGTGCCGAGGCAGTCCTCCTGCGAAATGAAGTTGTTCCGATTGCCGCGGCACCCGCCGTAGTTGAAGGGCGCGCACATGCCCTTGGCGGGCACGAAGGCCCAGCGCTGGTACACGCCGCGGCACGGGCCCTGCTCCGGCGGCTCCATGCAGATGCCTGCCACAGATACACCCACTTATACTTATGGAAAAATTTCAGACTTAAAGTTGTAAAGAATTTGGTAACAAAGTATTACAATGAGTTGGTTCGTAGTCATGTAGTACCCACAATACGCATTTTCATTATATCGCCCACAACCACAACCGAATTCTCTTTTTATATCGCCCGACCGTCGCGTCATCAATAAAAGAGTAATGGTATACGTTTTATACTACTATTGTTATCATTTTGCATTAAATTGCAGCGACCTTTTTGGGAATTTATTAGGCAATATGGGAACTGGACCACTGCATTGGTTCACCCAGCTTGCAAAATATGATTTTATAAATAAAAATCCAACTAAACAGCTTGTCATTTTTATGAACTAAATACTCAGTACCCACACACTTAACTCTACATGTTACTGATTCCCACACCTTAGCAATAAGGTGACTGCATCAAATATAAATCATGAATTAGGTTTGTTCATTAAATTGTCCTCTTATTGAGTTTTGTCGCTTTGTTTTCTGTTACATCTTCAGTTTTTAATACATCACAATCTTGAAATTTTTAAATTACTTTATCACACTGAAAATCCATAACATCACGCCTCGCTGTCTCAAACATTTGTATAACAAATTTTCGGTTTTGACAGATTCTAAAAAGTAACATTAATAGTCATAATAGTCATTTATTGGTAAAGGATAATGCATTTACAAGTCAAGAAACAATTGTAAGTATAAAATTAGATTAATATACATTTAAGTAGGTACATCACACATAACAAAAAAAAATTACATTAAATTTGAAACATTTCCCCAGAGCTCGACGCCATACTGCAACAGCGCGTGCGCCGTCGCGAAGTAACATGAGCGTACCATCTCTGGCGGCAGAGTGGCCGAGAGGCGCCAAAGCGCGAAGCTCGCCCGACCCAGTCTCTCGGATAGATGGTCGATTAATATAGTCTATTACTCCATTGCTCTTAAGAGCGTCGGTGGCGTAATGGTTAGGACCACTACCTCCTGTCCGGGAGGTCGTGGTTCGAGTCCTGCCTCGTACCAATATGTTTTCGAATTTCGATGCCATATGTATGTATACCTGGGACAAACAGTCCAGTTAGGTAGGTCTAACTTCGAGAAAGAGATCAATCGTCGAATCTAACTCGGCTGGGCAGCGTTCGGGAAGCTTCGCAATATCTATACGTCCCAGATACCGCAGTGTCTCAAGACCAAGGTCTTTGATCAGTGTGTTTTGCCAGTGATGACATACGAAAATACTACGGGCCTCATAAGAAGGTTCAAGGTCACCCAAAGGGCAATGGAGCGGGCTATGCTTGGAGTTTCTCTGCGTGATCGAATCAGAAACGAGGAGATCCGTAGCAGAACCAAAGTAACCGACACAGCTTTCTGAATCGCTAAACTTAAGTGGCAGTGGGCGGGGCACATAACTCGAAGAACAGATATCCGTTGGGGCAGTAAAGTTCTCGAGTGACGGATGACCTAGTTAAGGTCGTGGGAAGCCGCTGTATGCGGGCAGCGCAGAACCGGTCATTCGCCGGAAATCCTCGGGGGAGGCCTATGTCCAGCAGTGGACTTCCGTTGGCTGATATGATGATGTACGTTTATTCGACGCTCTAACGGTGAAGGAAAACATCGTGAGGAAACCTGCACACGCCTGCGAAGAAACTCGAGGGTTGTGTGTGAAGTCGACCAACCCGCACTGGGCCTGCGTGGTCGACTAAGGCCCGATCGCCCTAATTCAGTGTAGGCTCGAGCCCCTCTGTGGGGACGTATATGAGCTGATATGATGACTCCATTGCTTGAAAACCGAAATTTTTTTCAGTCAAATCAATTTTTACGAACACTGCGTGCGCATGTGTTCGTGTGTTTGTCAGGTGCAGGTGAAAAAGTGCTATGTGTTCTGGACGAGTCCTAATTACACATTAAAGTGGCCTTAGCACTGTAATGGCCTTTCTGTGCCTGAAGCGATCAGTAGGCGGTTTGCGGGACGGTTCGACGTTAAAAACGGAATACATTACACTTGTAATTTAGATTAGTGAGACCTTCAAAGTACTGAATTGCTTGTAATAGCTGGTATTATTCGGTAGCATTCAGTGTAGGAAAATGTAATGACAGGCAGACATCGTCCCACTTACTACGCTAAGTAAAACAATAGACGTACAAATCGTTGTAAAACTTGTAAATGGCGGCTCCTATTTGCTGTTTATTGGGGCGAATTAGCTTAATGTAGGAGTTTATGTTTGTACAGACGCAGCTAATAAGTGAGTCAAGCTTGTTTGTGTTCACAAGTTATGACTTTTCCACGTCGTGTGATGCAATCCATCCATTTATCGTCATTAGTAGACCTGCTGATGACGCATTCTCATTTGAACGTTTATCAAGTGTAATATTTGTTGCTGATGCGACACTTGAGTGAAGGTTGTTTTTACTGAATAACTCTTAACTGAATTTAATGACAAATATGAAAGTAGATAAAATTTAAATGAATAAGTTATTAATTACAAAAACAGACAAAATTTACAAAAAACATCAAGCTCGTAATATTCAATCGAGACGCTAACTAAAACTGTCGTCGACGTCGGCTTCGCATCGATTCATTTTTTGGGTCTATGATTGCGCTGTCCACACGAGTTGTTTGTGACGTAGTCATGTGGGTTTGTGACGTAGTCGTATGGGTTTGTGTCGTAGTCATGTGGGTTTTTGTCGTAGTCATGTGGGTTTGTGACGTAGTCGTATGGGTTTGTGTCGTAGTCATGTGGGTTTGTGACGTAGTCATGTGGGTTTGTGACGTAGTCGTATGGGTTTGTGTCGTAGTCATGTGGGTTTGTGACGTAGTCATGTGGGTTTGTGACGTAGTCGTATGGGTTTGTGTCGTAGTCATGTGGGTTTTTGTCGTAGTCATGTGGGTTTGTGACGTAGTCGTATGGGTTTGTGTCGTAGTCATGTGGGTTTGTGACGTAGTCATGTGGGTTTGTGACGTAGTCGTATGGGTTTGTGTCGTAGTCATGTGGGTTTTTGTCGTAGTCATGTGGGTTTGTGACGTAGTCGTATGGGTTTGTGTCGTAGTCATGTGGGTTTGTGACGTAGTCATGTGGGTTTGTGACGTAGTCGTATGGGTTTGTGTCGTAGTCATGTGGGTTTGTGACGTAGTCATGTGGGTTTGTGACGTAGTCGTATGGGTTTGTGTCGTAGTCATGTGGGTTTTTGTCGTAGTCATGTGGGTTTGTGACGTAGTCGTATGGGTTTGTGTCGTAGTCATGTGGGTTTGTGACGTAGTCATGTGGGTTTGTGACGTAGTCGTATGGGTTTGTGTCGTAGTCATGTGGGTTTTTGTCGTAGTCATGTGGGTTTGTGACGTAGTCGTATGGGTTTGTGTCGTAGTCATGTGGGTTTGTGACGTAGTCATGTGGGTTTGTGACGTAGTCGTATGGGTTTGTGTCGTAGTCATGTGGGTTTTTGTCGTAGTCATGTGGGTTTGTGACGTAGTCGTATGGGTTTGTGTCGTAGTCATGTGGGTTTTTGTCGTAGTCATGTGGGTTTGTGTCGTAGTCATGTGGGTTTTTGTCGTAGTCATGTGGGTTTGTGACGTAGTCGTATGGGTTTGTGTCGTAGTCATGTGGGTTTTTGTCGTAGTCATGTGGGTTTGTGACGTAGTCGTATGGGTTTGTGTCGTAGTCATGTGGGTTTGTGACGTAGTCATGTGGGTTTGTGACGTAGTCATGTGGGTTTGTGACGTAGTCGTATGGGTTTGTGTCGTAGTCATGTGGGTTTGTGACGTAGTCATGTGGGTTTGTGACGTAGTCATGTGGGTTTGTGACGTAGTCATGTGGGTTTGTGACGTAGTCGTATGGGTTTGTGTCGTAGTCATGTGGGTTTGTGTCGTAGTCATGTGGGTTTGTGACGTAGTCGTATGGGTTTGTGTCGTAGTCATGTGGGTTTGTGACGTAGTCATGTGGGTTTGTGACGTAGTCATGTGGGTTTGTGTCGTAGTCATGTGGGTTTGTGACGTAGTCGTATGGGTTTGTGTCGTAGTCATGTGGGTTTGTGACGTAGTCATGTGGGTTTGTGACGTAGTCATGTGGGTTTGTGACGTAGTCGTATGGGTTTGTGTCGTAGTCATGTGGGTTTGTGACGTAGTCGTATGGGTTTGTGTCGTAGTCATGTGGGTTTGTGACGTAGTCATGTGGGTTTGTGACGTAGTCGTATGGGTTTGTGTCGTAGTCATGTGGGTTTGTGACGTAGTCATGTGGGTTTGTGGCACAATATCCACAAGCGGAGCGGAAGAGTTAGCGAGTTGATTCGCTACATCAAGTAATAAGTGTCGGTAAAAACAAAACGCTAAATATGGAACTAAAACTAAAGTTTAACTAAATACTGAATGTCACATGGGCTGTCAAGTGGACTGGGGCCGGTGCGCCCTGTAACGTCGCAGTGTGTTCACGGTTCAATGTTGCTGTGCTTATATCGTAATTATGCACCATGTCGTATGTCGTGGTTTTGTGCTGCTAATTTGGTGAAGGAGTTAATGGCTCTGACAAAACATTAATTTTTTGTGACAAAAAAATAATTAATCGGTAGACTAGTCTCTCGCCCCACGGAGCGCACTGCAGGCGACGACTGATCTAAGTCACACCTACGACACTTCATTGATAAATACCTACGCTTGGTGGTAAGTTTCACTCACTCACTCTCAAAGTGTTGCACGCGCAGCCACTGGCCGCCCTGTTGCCGCTTTACGAACGACGATTTGCTGCTGCGTCAGCTCCACTCTAGAGGATCGCTCCACTTGTAGCGCTAAATGCTAGTGCGAGCGACTCACGTTTGGCGGTCAGCATGTCGATGGTGCAGTCAGCCTTCTCCTGGCAAACGCGCTGTTGCATCAGCTCCACTCTAGAGGAGCACTCCACTTGCTTGTCTGCAGGCACCAGCAGCAGCCTATTAAAATAAAACGTACTTCATCAACAAAATTTGGAAATTTTACCCATTTTCTATAAGCACGAATTTCACTTGTTTGTACCTATGTATGTGGGTTCGATCAGCTGTAAAAACTATATACACTTATCCGAATCAGAATCCGTCAGAATTTAAAATCTATGCAATCATATTCGAATCAGACCCCGTCAGAATTTAAAATATATCCACACTTATCCGAATCAGACCCCAACAGAATTTAAAATCTATCCACTCATATTCGAATCAGACCGCGTGGAATTATAATCTATCCACATTTATCCGAATCAGACCCCGACAGCATTTAAAATCTAGCCACACTTATCCGAATCAGACTTCGTCAGAATTTAAAATCTATGCACTCATATTCGAATCAGACCCCGTCAGAATTTAAAATATATCCACACTTATCCGAATCAGACCCCAACAGAATTTAAAATCTATCCAAAATTATACGAATCAGACCCCGTCAGAATTTAAATCTATACCCACAAATCTAAATCAGACTCGTCAGAATTTAAAATCTATCCCCACATATCCAAAGCAGTCCCCGTCAGAATTTCAGAAGGGATGGTAGAAACTGCATAACGGGTCAAACGAGCCCAACAGTATACATGCTCGCCAGACAAAGCCGTATAAATCTTGCTAGTGCATAGTAAGTGACTCGCCTGGTGCGAAAGCGCACGCCGCGGCCGCATGAGGCGAAGGGCGACCAGCCGGACAACTCGCTCGTGGGGCACGTCGCCCGTCGGATATCTAGTGCATAGTAAGTGACTCGCCTGGTGCGAAAGCGCACGCAGCGGCCGCACGAGGCGGAGCAGGGCGACCAGCCGGACAACTCGCTCGTGGGGCACGTCGCCCGTCGAATATCTAGTGCTTAGTAAGTGACTCGCCTGGTGCGAAAGCGCACGCCGCGGCCGCACGAGGCGGAGCAGGGCGACCAGCCGGACAACTCGCTCGTGGGGCACGTCGCCCGTCGGATATCTAGTGCATAGTAAGTGACTCGCCTGGTGCGAAAGCGCACGCCGCGGCCGCACGAGGCGGAGCAGGGCGACCAGCCGGACAACTCGCTCGTGGGGCACGTCGCCAGTCGGATATCTAGTGCATAGTAAGTGACTCGCCTGGTGCGAAAGGGCACGAGGCGGAGCAGGGCGACCAGCCGGACCACTCGCTCGTGGGGCACGTCGCCAGTCGGATATCTAGTGCATAGTAAGTGACTCACCTGGTGCGAAAGCGCACGCCGCGGCCGCACGAGGCGGAGCAGGGCGACCAGCCGGACAACTCGCTCGTGGGGCACGTCGCCAGTCGGATATCTAGTGCATAGTAAGTGACTCGCCTGGTGCGAAAGGGCACGAGGCGGAGCAGGGCTGGTCAGCCGGACCACTCGCTCGTGGGGCATGTCGCCAGTCGGATATCTAGTGCATAGTAAGTGACTCACCTGGTGCGAAAGCGCACGCCGCGGCCGCACGAGGCGGAGCAGGGCGACCAGCCGGACCACTCGCTCGTGGGGCACGTCGCCCGTCGGATATCTAGTGCATAGTAAGTGACTCGCCTGGTGCGAAAGCGCACGCAGCGGCCGCACGAGGCGGAGAAGGGCGACCAGCCGGACAACTCGCTCGTGGGGCACGTCGCCCGTCGGATATCTAGTGCATAGTAAGTGACTCGCCTGGTGCGAAAGCGCACGCAGCGGCCGCACGAGGCGGAGCAGGGCGACCAGCCGGACAACTCGCTCGTGGGGCACGTCGCCCGTCGAATATCTAGTGCTTAGTAAGTGACTCGCCTGGTGCGAAAGCGCACGCCGCGGCCGCACGAGGCGGAGAAGGGCGACCAGCCGGACAACTCGCTCGTGGGGCACGTCGCCCGTCGGATATCTAGTGCATAGTAAGTGACTCGCCTGGTGCGAAAGCGCACGCAGCGGCCGCACGAGGCGGAGCAGGGCGACCAGCCGGACAACTCGCTCGTGGGGCACGTCGCCCGTCGAATATCTAGTGCTTAGTAAGTGACTCGCCTGGTGCGAAAGCGCACGCAGCGGCCGCACGAGGCGGAGCAGGGCGACCAGCCGGACAACTCGCTCGTGGGGCACGTCGCCCGTCGAATATCTAGTGCTTAGTAAGTGACTCGCCTGGTGCGAAAGCGCACGCCGCGGCCGCACGAGGCGGAGCAGGGCGACCAGCCGGACCACTCGCTCGTGGGGCACGCCGGGTCGGAGATTTCGGTTTCTTCTTCCGTACAGGGAGGCTCCATGCATTTGCGGTTGTCCTCTGTTGAAAAAAGTAATTTTTATATTTTATTCGATAATGTACTATAATATTACTGTCCGGTGCTGAAATACAGAATTTGACGGCCGATTCATATTGGTAGGACGAGATTTGTATCGTACTTTTCTGTAATTTGCGAGGATACAATAAATAAATTAATTTAAGAAACACTTAGATTACAATCTAATCAAATCAAATTAAATTATTTTAAATAGGGGTTTACACACACTTTTAAATAATCAAATAGTCAAAAAAAATTATTATCCATTAAAAATAATGTCATTATTTAGATCACAGTTTCAGGTAATGGTTTTTGTTATAGAATCAATATATGTATCTTTGTCATTTACATAATGTATTATTTTATAATATCCTCTAGAGCAATGCATTTTTGACATGAGCCTTGAATTTATTCTATGACAAGTTACATTTTTTGAAATTATATTGTAGAATCTTATACACTGCCCCACAAATGACTTGTTACCTTACTCAGTATCGAAAAGGCTTATTTTATTTACATTTCTTAAATTCAAATTATGCCTGTCACTCTTTTTAGGAAATAAATGCAAATTCTTACAAACGTACATGATGTTTTCATATATAAATTGACTAGCAACAATTAAAATATTGATTTCTTTGAACTTATTCTGTAACGACTCACGTGATCGCATCTGATGAAATTAGGAGGTACGGCGAGATCTGGCTCTAGCCAAGTACCTTTTTTGCATACTACGTGGTATTTCTAATAACCCACCCTTATTACAATCGTTAGGCTTGCTCATTCCTAACCCCAGGCTGCGGCGGGAACCGAGAGTAAGACTGCTGGCGCTACCTGTAGCGCGTACAAATGTTTTAAAACTTTCTCCTCTAACAAGGGCGAAAGTTTTATTAAATTCAATTTCGGAAAGAATAGATTTATTTAATTGTTCGTTGGCGGAATTCGAAAGGGTGACTTTAAATTATTTAAGTAATAAGTTTTAATTATTTTTAAGAGTGGCTACATTGTCGAATTGGGCTCATGTACCTGTAATGATAATGTGTGTTTTTGTACAAATAAATAAAAAAAAAAAAAAAAAAAAAGTTTCTATATCAGCCGCATGCCCTCACAGTAAGATGCCATAAGACATTATACTATGGAAGTAACTAAAATACACTAGTCTCGCAGTACCTACATCCAATAACAGCTGTCTTATTTTCATAATGGCAAAAGCAGCTGAACTAAGCCTTCCCGCTAAAGTTTAAATGTGTGGTCCTTTCAACGTGTGGTCCCCAATTAAAGTGAAACATCCAAAGGAACACCGTAGTATTTACAAATTCTAATTAATTACTGTCTAATATTACCCTATTATTGACCTTTTTTACATTTGGCAAACAAAATTTTATACATTTTGTTTTCTTAGCATTTAATAGTAAGTTGTTCACAGTGAACCAGTTCAGTATCTTTGAAAGAGTGTTGTTTACTTCGTCAATTTCGTTTTCTTTCTTATTCAATTTAAAAATTAGAGAAGTATCATCCGCAAACAACACAATATTAAACAACACATATAAAAGAACTGGATCCCCGGTTTTGAAAAAACTAACTTCAACACATATAAAAGAACTAGATCCCCGATTTCGTAAAAATCTAACTTCAAAAAACGTCCGGACAGTTGTTTGACAGAAGTCAAGGATTCAAACAGGTATTCAAAGAGGGAGAACCGCGAAAGTACACCTCCATAAACTAAATGGGTGAATTTGTGTTTGGACACTTTTGATCGCGTGACCGTGAATCTCGTTTTTCTTTATGTGATCTAAGAGAAACATTCGTATTCAAAGTTACATTGCAGTTTGTTCAGTTACCATTATTTGTCCAGCACTTCTATTATTGTCGTGTATGAAATGGGGGATCGGACTGCATCAAAAATAAATTCTGAAATATGATTTCCTAAATTGCTTTCCTCTTGAAGTTTAAAAAACCTTACTTGTTTTGTTTTTTCATCACGTCTACAATTTTTAATTGATCAAATTCACAAAATAAGTTCGTCAATGACGCTAAAAATCTATGACGTCACTTGTGGGTATTTCAAAAATTTTAAGAACAACGTTTCGTTTTGGACAGATCATAAAGAGTAACTCAAATGACTAGCAGTCCGATCCCCTATTGCTGGCGTGTTATCTTTGCATACTGAGAAGATCCGATTGATTGACTGTCCAGCATTTCCATTATGGCCATGTAGGAAATTTCTGGCGTGTTATCTTTGCACACTGAAAAGATCCGATTAATTGACTGTCCACATTTCCATTACGGCCATGTAGGAAATTTCTGGCGTGTTATCTTTGCACACTGAAAAGATCCGATTAATTGACTGTCCACATTTCCATTATGGTCATGTAGGAAATTGCTGGCGTGTTATCTCTGCATACTGAAAAGATCCGAATGATTGACTGTCCAGCATTTTCATTATGGCCATGTACGAAATTGTTGGCGTGTTATCTTTGCATACCAAAAAGATCCGATTGGTTGACCGTCCAGCATTTCCATTACGGTCATGTAGGAAATTGCTGGCGTGTTATTGCGTACCGAAAAGATCCGATTCACGATTCTTTTAATAAATGAATTTCCGAGCAAATATAAGATAATAATATTATGACATCCATTGAAAATAAACAAATGAAACAAATACGATCTCTACAGGGTGTAAAAAAATTGACGTATGAAACGTTAACTGAGGCTTCTTCTCATCATACTGAACAACTTTCCCCAAGGAACCCATAGTCATTGCGCAAAAAAAATCGACACTCCATACAAAATTGCACAAAATGAAGTTTTGTATGAAGAATTCAATTTTTTTTCGATTTCAGCAAACTTGTAGAACAAAAGATGTTAAGTTTGATTAGTAGAAGCCCCAGTTAACGGGACCTAAAATACACCAATTTTGTTACGGTACCCGGCGAAGACGGTTAATGTTACCAACAATCATCGCTTTTCCGAATACCAACGAATGCTAATTCCGTGTCCATCAGTTATTAGATTTATTGTTTATCAGAATTTGAATTCAGAACTATTTATCGTTGTTTTCTTTGGATTCCCGCATGAACTATATAGAGCTGTAAAACTATCTGTAAACTATCGTTACGAAATAAAATACTTTTTCAACCAACTTTCAATAAAGAGGAGGTTTTTATGTTCGACAATTAGGTATTGTTTTTTTGGTCTCCCTTTTTTCGGAGTATTGCACTGGAATTTGCTATATATATATATATATATATATATATATATATATATATATATATATATATATATTGTTCAAAGTTTTCTTCTTGAAATGCCAGTACTGCCACTGCCAGACTCGGGGTCACACAAACAGAGTTCTGCACCATAAATTTAACTACCAACAGAACAAGGCCTATCAGTACATACTTTGATTTTGGTAAATAGGGATTTACTTATTCTGACCTTTGAAATTTTTAATTTTCTTCTAATCTATGCATTGAACCTCATATACTGTGATTTTTCCAAGATTTGAGGCCCAATAAAAATTATATATTTAACTTTCTCACAACAAACCCTTTCATTTGATATGTCACACGATATAGTTTGCAAGTTTGGTTGTCTGGTAGAAATCACTCTCAACATAAGACTGCCTAAATTGTACGTCTCTTAGTTTTTAATTTAAATTTTGCATATGTATTTATTTTGATGTACAATAAAAAGTTATTTGAGTTTGAGTTAAAATTTCGTAATTTACTCCACGTTTAAAATTCACTTATTACCGCTGCACGTCCGTCTTTGCGTCACAGACTTACATATGTGTACCGAATTTCAACTCAATCCATCTAGTACTTTCCGAGCAAATTGACTGTGACAGACGGACGGACAGACACACGAGTGATCGTATAATGGTTCCATTTTTAACTTTTGATGTATATAATAAAAGTATATAAGGTCTAACAAAATTAGCTGAAACTATTTTAAGGGCAAGTTCAGTAAACGAAACTGAACAACTTTTTCTTCAGCGACCATACTGAAATCTAAGAAAAAAAATCTTCAATAAAAAAATAAGAAATCTTAATAAATGCGGCACTGGCCATCGTACCGTAACTCGTAGCAGCCGCAGCCCACGTGCCTCCGCCACAGATGATAATAGTAGCACAAGCCTCCGCCTATTTAGTAATCTGTGCCTCCGCTCCGATCATTCCGACCCTTTACTCGCAGCCTTCCTTCTTACATCCCAAACCTGTGGTTACAAACTTCATAGCACACCGCCATGTCCAAATACTTTTGTACGGCATTTTCACTACGAAACACTTAACTTAGTCACAATACAAAAATTGTATTGTGACTTAGGCACTTAGGTCACAAAATGTCATAGGTTAGGCTTTGAGCAACGTAACTCAATGAGTGCGCGAGAGTAACTGGGATATTTATTTACTTCACAGTTGCTTGCAGGCGCTTGCTCGTAGGTACATTTCGCGTGGTTCGTTCAACGACCTCAAGCGCCTAAGAAAAGAGCAACTGCCTTCAATTTCAATTTCTTCTTTTTCCTAAAGTGTAAATACCTGTTAGATTGTATATTACTACCTACAGCTAAAAGGAACTGTAAGGTTTTAAGTATTTTAAATAAGAATTGATTGAGAGAACTAGCAAAGGTCAACGGCCGGGCACAGTGCACAGTTTTGTTGCGACACGTCACGAGTCCAGCGATGTAAACAAAAACCAGGACCGTACTACGAGAATATTATTTATTTAAGTAGGCAGTAATGGAATGTGGCGATTTTTTTTTAGAATTCGGTATGGTCGCTGAAGAAAAAGTTGTTCAGTTTCGTTTGCTGAACTTGCCCTTAAAATAGTTTCAGCTAATTTTGTTAGACCTTATATAGTGACACTCACCGGTCTGCACTAGAGGGCACTTCTTGATACCCATGTGGTTGAGGAAGTGTCTCCGGCGCGTGCTGACCCCCACGCCGCACGTCGCGGAGCACTCCGACCAGGGCCCCCACTCCGAGGTCTCGCACACGCCCTCCGCGTCCACGGGCGTCAGGTTCGAGTCTATGTCTTCCACCTGAGTGTTGTCGCCCCTGCAACCAACCCGCGACACCCTCACTGCTGGACCGCCCGCTACCAACTACGCCAACGCCGGTCTCCTCGCGTCACAAACATTATGTGTACAACATCTTGCTTATTGAAAATAATAATTTTTGTGAATAAAAAAAAAAAAAAGAGGGGATCGGACTGCTAGTCATTTGAGTCACTTTTACAAATCTGTCAAAAACGAAATTTTGTTCTAAAAATTTTTGAAATACCTACTAGTGACGCCATAGATTTTAAGCGTTATTCTTATTTTGTGAATTTGATCAATTAAAAATTGAAGACGTGATGCAAAAACAATCCAAGCAAGGTTTTTTTGAAACTTCAAGAGGAGAGCAATTTAGGAAATCATATTTCAGATTTAATTTTTGATGCAATGCGATCCCCTATTGTCTTATATAATAAGTACATGCTACTGCCGCTGTTTATGAAAAGGTCTCGTATGCTTTGCGCGCGGTAAAAAAATTGTGTCGCCTGTATGTATATGTCGCAGCCATTAGCTTAATTAGCCATTCTATTAACTGCCTAGGCTTTTAATTAAATGTCGCCGTTCAAATAACTGCCTGAATGGATATTCGGGCATTCAATTAAATATCTGGGCAAATGGCTTGGATCGATAACGTTCAACTTCTGCTAGCCAGGTAGTTTAAATTCACACCTCAGGGGGAGGAGTGCTTAAGGGGAGAGGTGGGAGGAAGAAGGGGACATTTCAGGGGCTCCTAGTTCTATATCTCCATGTTCAAAACCGAACCTAACCAAATAAGTCGGGGGTTCTCCAAAATTCAGAGCTCTAGTTTCAACTGTTCCATTTCTCAGTCGACAGACCCCCTTCGGAGCTCCTACTTCTGTATTCGCTTCGCTCGTTTAATGACCGTTGTGGTATTTAACTCGTCTTTTTTGTGTTTCGCAAGGCACGCTAGGTCGTTGTTGGCGGATGCTATCACTAGATGTCAGTTTTGGTAAGCCACGTTAGAGGCCTTACAAGCAGCTTGAAAACATTTGACAGTGGGGTTCGCCGTAAGCCCTAAACCTCCAGCAGCCCGGACTTGGCCTCCCGCCCCCCGCCCCGTGTGCGGAGTGTAGTCCAACCTTCCCGAGCTTGGGAAGAGGTCCGTGCCCCAGTAGTGGGGACGTCTTCTTTTCGAGTCGACGGCAAACTCGGATAGTCCCATCCCAAAACCGAGCCACGCTAATTGCCTTGTCAGTGGCCTGCATCAAGTCCTCCCGCGTGCAGGTGACAGGGCAAGAAGGACACGTAATGTGGTGGTCCATCCTATACACTCTAGGTTCGTATCTCCAATGAATCCCCACCAGAACAAGTTTTCTTTACTTCGGCCGACCTGAGTCCGGAGTCTGTTAAGAGATTTCCAGGCCGCCCATGGCAACTGGTGGGGACGTAACGGGTTGTGAACGTATACTCACTCGCACTCAGCCACGACGGCGACGCACATCTCCTTGGAGACGAGCTGCCGGTCGCACTGGGACATCTGCGCCTTCTCCGGCATGCGGTACTGTCGCGTGCGCATGCGGAGCCCCTTGCCGCACGTCACCGAGCACGCCGACCACGCGCCCCACTCGCCCACCGCGCACTCCGCTGTGCACAACATTCATTATCATACTTAGACTACAGCCAGACAGATTGATAGAAATATTAATTACATATTACATTATATCATTTGTGAAAAATTTTAAAAATAAACATAATCGTTAGTTTAAATATGGTAAGCCTGCTTCCATCTTCGGCGTCATCGTCACTCGCCATCAGGTGAGATGATGCCGAGGGCCTACCACTGGTGAATAAAAAAAAAAGCTATAAAATAAATAATGTCACGAGGACGTGAAAACAATGTAACAGGAGAAGTTACAAATAAGACGTTAAAATTTTAAATTTATCATCATATCAGCCGAAAATTGTCCACTTCTGGACAAAGGCCTCCCCCAATTATTTCCACGACGACCGGTCCTGCACTGCCCCCATCCATCGGCTTCCCGCGATCTTCACCAGGTCGTCGGTCCATCGCGTGGGAGGGCTTGCCTGCGTTACGTTTTAATTTATAGTTATTATTTATTAAATATAATTTTAAAAGGTCACGGACAGCAATCATCACCCAGTCACGAGTATAACGAGATTGCCAGCCATTAACAACAAGAGGGAACCCCTTCCTGCGTCTTGTTGACCGATGGTGGAATGGAGCTGGAGGGATGAAGTGGTGCAGTTCTTGCGCACACTCTTCGAAATCAATTCGGTTGAAAACCGATAGACGGGCGACTTTGCGGTCAGAAGCAGTCCAGGTGTGAAGTACCGTCTCACCTTAAGAGAGAATGCCCAACTTCATTAAAGCAAAGTAAGCAAGTTAAATGTATGCCGAGGAGCTCCAGGTGATCGGATATCTAAATGTAACTCCACTTCGCTGCGCCGCCCTGGCCGGGACACGAGGTGCCGCGGGGCTCCTCAGGACGTCCGTTACCCTCTCGGCCTCACTGACTGAACATGCAAGAATGCCGAGTCGACACGTGCGAAGCCAGGCCAGCTGCAGGAGACCTGCGCGTTTTCAGGTTGAACCGACCCCATGCCAAAGGCAGCACCAGGCAGTACTCAAATAAAAGAAGCGACTCACGTCTGTCGACGGACTGTGTATTCTCTGCTTCCTCCACCACGAGTGACTGCAGCACCTCCTCGTCGCAGCCTCGGGAGATGAGCTTGTCCCTCTTTAGGTACAGTCGGGCCATCGGGGGCACCTCTTCGGCGCCGGGGTTGTAGAAGGGCGCGCGCGGGTCTTCGGGGTACATTGGTGTGATGCGGTACATCTTCTCCCGTGGAACTGTTTCTGCATTCGGCGACTGGGGATAACATTGTAATGTAAAGATAGTGAAGAACATTACTCTGGTAATCCTAGGTTCACGTCATTACTCTACAAGATGGTTGTCAACACGTGTAATGTTGTGATTCCTTTTTACATTAGTTTAATTAATAGGTGTCCCAAGAATGTGTTGATTATTTGAAGAAAATGATTTTTTTAATTGCCATCATCTGATGGTCAGTGACATTTGTGCCGAAGATGGAAGCGGGCTTACCGAGATTTCTCAACGCAACGGGGAACTGGCTATCTTATCTTTACACGAGAATACATCAATGCTGTTAACATTGATGCAAACAATAAAACAAAACAGAAAAATAAAAATAAGATGGTGGGAGCTAGCCAGACATAGATCCGGGCCACAGTATATATATTAGTACTCCGGGCTTAGAAAATACCCTACCACAAACCAAATCGAGTCTTACAAAGTTAAACCCCGCTGGGAATCGAACCCGCGACCTCCTGATGCGAAACGCGTGGATTTACCACAAAGCCGCGGAGGCGGTTAATTTGTTTAAATAAGTACTTCGCTCGAGGAGGAAAACTGTATTTGGTGTTCTTCACGTATGTATTTTAACAACTATAATTAATTATCTGGGAATTTGTAAAAGATACTCGTACATCTGCTAGGTTGCGCATACGCATATAACTACCTATCATACACTTAGATACTCTGGAAATGTTCTTGAAAAGCGACCAACACGCAAAGTGGAATACAAATCTATTTCAGTTCAGTTGCAAGGCATATGATAGCCATGCCAGGATCTTAGGCCATTTTGAAGTCTCGTATTTATGGAAGAATTTTTTGTAGAAAGTCGAGCACTTTTTAATTTTATTACAACTGTTAGACTTCTCTGTCTCATTGCTAAGCCAAGGAAAATTATTTAAACAAAAAAAAACTGCCTTGGCTGTAATGAAACAATAAGCTCACCATGTAGGAGATGCCGTTATCGGTGCCGGCGTCGTAGGGAAACAGGTCCACCACCTTGGACTCCACCCACGAGCAGTCCTTCAGACACAGGTCCAGCCCGCTCACACCCACCACCCAGTCAGGGGATGGACCTGGAGACCAACAGAGACAATACGGTCAAGGTTTACATTGCTAATCAACCTGCTGTAGCATGAGATATTGATGGTCCAAGACGTTAAGATAAGACGTCCACAGCTGGACATAGGCCTCCCCGAGTTGGGGGGGGGGGGGTGTTTAATCGCTACACTCGACAGGTGAGGTGGCGATCGAGTGTGCAGTGTGGTGGCACAGCACGCGGCAAGGACGCTGCAGGCCATACTCCGGTTCTTGATCTCTTAGTCGCCTTACGATACCCTCGGGAAGAGATAGGGTGGTACCGTGGTGGTACCAAAGTATATATATATATATTAGTACTTACATACAGTATGGACACTCCCTGCCGCTCTCTAGATTGCGACCTCACCCCCTCGTCATCCAGTTTGATACAGATTGGTTACAGTTAGGTTGTCGAACGTATAGGATTTCGCTGCCATTCTGTTTGTTCCGTCATTCCTTTTTTGAAATGTCTTCTGGCCCGTTGTATGAAGTGTCCAGGGCGTGGTGGTCCTATGGTAGGGCCGCACCACAGGAACATATTATAAACAAAGTGTAATTTGTTTATAAACTGTGGTTCTTTGTAGCACTGTTGCGCATCACGTGAGTGCGTTGTCGCCCTCCCTCCCCACTCCCCGCAACGCACTAAAGCCCTGTTTAGAAAATTTGATCGCTATCCTAGTCCACTAATGAACAATATTCCAAACGATCGTCCGCGTGATCTACACTTGGATACACAGTTCTCACGATCCGAGTACCATCCACCATCCACCGTCCGAGGCACCCAGGGGCCGACAGATCACAGGGTGGTACGTCTGTGTTGACTTATTGTGAGAACGCAGCTCAAACAGTAGGCCTGCCCCACAACAACAAAGGGTCAAATACAAATTTTGAACTAACCATTATTCATTAAACCGAACAATTTTCCTGTAGCAACCTTAAGGGAGCGAAAAAATTGCACTTAATGCAAAGTTGTCCAATCAGCCAATCTGTCAGTATGAGAATCCCGGAATTGTTTTGGTGCGATTGTTTGCATAAGTTCCTTGGGGAAAGGCGTTCAGTTTGATGAGTGGAGCCTGACTTTACTTACTACTTCAAACCCTCTAACAGCGCTGCGGACGCTACAGAGATTTGTTCGAGTAGCTATATGACAATGCAATATTAAATGATTAAATGGTTCAACTCTAAACTTAAGTTGCAGTGGGCGAGGCACATAGCTCGTAGAACAGATGGCCGTTGGGGCAATTAAAGTTCCCGAGTGGCGACCACGCACCAGAAGACGTAGCATAGGACCTATCGCTGTGAAAATCCTTGGGGGACATAGGGGACCTAGGGGGCGTCTTTCGGCTTATATAATGATGGTGAAATGGTTCCAAACATGACTGGAAACCATCAACTTGAGATGATATTTTCGCCTAGCTTGAGTACCAGCTCACCGAACATGGAGGCGAGCGAGAGCAGGTGGTTCTTCCTGTCCACGGTGAAGGCAGCGGTGGTGTTGGAGTTGACTCGGGGATGCCACAGCCCCTGCGCCTTCACGATGGAGCGCAGCTTGGAGCCCTGTTGGCGCAGTTCGCGCTCCAGCAGGCCCACCGAGCCCCACTCGGCTAGAGACCTGGACACACATGTTACTTTATCGTTCGGACGTTTTTCCACTAGAGGGCACGTCAACGGCGACGGCACAGCTGCCGGGGAAAGAAAAATGTATGAAAATGTATGGAGCGTTTCTCCAAATCTCCACTGACTGGCAACGGCAACGGCACGACGCAGCTGACGGCCCCCGCCGGCGCCGGCGCAACGCTGTGCCGGTCCGTCGCCCCCGCCGTGCCTCTGCCGCTGCCCTGCCGTCTAGTGGAATAACGCGCCGTGACGGATCTTGTATTATAACATTCAGGGACCACTCGCGCGGTCCCCCCGCCGGCGGCCCCAAACTAGGGTTCCCTGTACTAAGGGAACCAGACCACACCCTGGACACTTCATACAACGGGCCAGAAATGATATTTCAAAAAAGGAATGACGGAACAATGAAAATGGCGGCTAAATCCTATACGTTCGACAACCAAACTGTAACCAATCTGTATCAATCTGGGTGACGACGGGGTGAGGTCGCAATCTAGAGAGCGGCAGGGAGTGTGTCCATATACTGTATGTTAGTACTAATATATATACTTTGACCAGACACTAATATACATACTTATATACATTTAAATACATACATATATAAATACTAGCTGGGGTAACCGGCTTCGCTCAGGGAGTAGCAAGTAGCGAGTAACTTCCTTGAACGTACGGAGACTTGTTTCTGAGTTTTAGCGGAGTTTTATAATAAACTAGCGCTACGCCCGCGTTGTTTTCGATTTTCCCGTGGTAATAAGACGTTTTCCCGGGATAAAAAGTAGCCTATATCCTATTCCAGGACCTAAGAAATATGTGTGCCAAGTTTATCCCGATCTGTCCAGTGGTTCAAGCGTGAAAGAATTACAAACATCCATACATCCATATAAACTTTCACATTTATAATATTAGTAGGATTGATCACCCATACTCAGAGCAAACGAACCTGTTCGTCACACGAATGTTTACCCTAGGTAGAAACCCACGACCCCCAGCCCCGCAGCCAGAACCTGACCACTGCACACCGGGCACCGGGTCAGTCAAATCTTAGATCGGAGTGTTGTCGGCTTAGCGTAGTCACACCGTCACGTCACACTAGTGTGACTACCATTAATACGTCTATTGTACCAAAATATTTAACTGACTCACATTAAGTTATCTTCGCCATACAAGAAATCGATTCTTGCAAAAACTGTCTTTTTAGAAATATTCTTCTCAATCCTCACTAATGATTGGTATCACTAAGAGTGCCTTTAGCTGCAATGCATTTATTGACTCGTTCTCGTGCGTAGTGTAGTCCCGGGCCCCGGCCTGAGCTATTTATCTCCACACTGCCCGCGCACGTGTGATTACGAACCTGAACCCATCGGTGGCGAGCTGCCCCTCGCCCCAGAAGCTGAAGCTCCTTGGGTGTGTGGCGCCGATGACGTCGCTGAAGTGCGTGAGCCACAGCGCCTGCGTGGGGAAGTCCTTCGGGTGTGTGTGCGCCGACCACAGACCCTCGAACACCATCTACAAAGTTATTGATAGTTGAGTAGTCTGCCTTAGCTGGTCAAACGTTATGTTAAATTAGATAAAATATATTACCGAATAAAAATTAACGATCGTTTTCCTGTCTACACACACTGTACATCCAATTGACAGGGTCCAAAAAAAATCAGGTTTTTTTAACTTGAAATATCTGTCGAAGGGGGTGGTTAGGTTATGGGCGGCCTTGTGGTTCAGTCCTTAACTATTTCGGTTGTGGGCGTCGAAATAACAATGCAGCTATATCTCAGGGGTCCTTCTTCAATAGTCTTGATCATTCGCCAATCGAAATTGTACAGGATGCCTTGGATAACAATGGATGCAAACACGGTGATTCCAGCGATGGCGCGACACGTCCGTTCAATTCGATGCTCCGTCAAAAAGTGTCTGCCCCGAGACTGACGTCCAGCTAATATGGCTTCTCAACTCATTGCTGCCACCTCAATCACAAACAGCCTACCGTTAATAGGTCATCTTTGCTACCACATACGATTGGCTCACGAGTACAAGCGATTGTCACGCCACCACCGGTTTCACCCAGGTACTAATACCTGACGTTTATAGGTCATCTTTGCTACCACATACGATTGGCTCACGAGTACAAGCGATTGTCACGCCACCACCGGTTTCACCCAGGTACTAATTTCTACCTGACGTTTCATCCAAATAAGTGTAACGATCTATGTAAACGTATCTCGAGCTGGTATTTTCAATGACGCTCCGACATATAAATAGACCGTTCTAAGACACTAATTAGTTTTTTTTTCTTTTTAATCACTGATAAAAAAACAATAATATTGCATCGAGATTCACATTGCGTGCGTCGGGCATAAAATACGTATACATATTAATTTCAAGTCACTTGAGATATATGTTAAAGAACCTTACAAACTGCCATCGGAATGAAATAACCTGAACTGGTTTATACCTTGTACTTGGCGTCGTCGCAGGCGCAGCAGTCGGAGGCCAGCAGCGAGGTGTCCTCGCACACGCGCTTCGTCAGCTGCCCGTCCTGCGCGAACCAGCGGCTGGAGTTCTCGTACACCATCGCCCTGTCAAACAAAAAAGGAGTGTGCTTTAGACCACGTGACTAAAGTAAAACTTAATCACCGTTCGCGTAACGCATTCACCAGCTTGCTCCCCAAGTCAAGCGTGCCGTTCCCCTCACCCGATCACACTTTTCGTAACGCTAGAAATCACCGTTTGTGTAACGCATTCACCAGCTTACTCCCCGAGTCAAACGTGCGTAAAGAAGTTTTACGTCAAATGTACAGTCACGCTGTGCATACTTTGTCTCGTAGCCATCACCGTCTGGCATACAAAAAACCAACATTCAAAAAACAGTTAAGTGCGACTCGGGGTCCCACAAACAGGGTTCCGATTCAAAACTTTAACTACCAGCAGAACAAGACCCCTAAGTACATACTTTGCTCTAGGTAAATAGGGTCTACTTATTCTGGAATTTGGAAATTAATTTTTTCATGACTTTAGATTCTCTCATAGTTTTCCTGTAATCTATGCATTCAACCTCATATATACTGTGATTTTTCAAGATTTTAGGCCCAAGTAGTTTCGGGGATATGGTCTATTTTCTTGTCACAAAGATACATAAACTTCTTCTGTCGTTACTTATGTATGAAAGAAGAAGCGCCTGCGGCAGGCGAGGTCTCAGTTGAGCTGCGGCAGAGCTGTGGACTCACTTAGCAGCACGCAGGAGGAGCCGGCGGCTTACGACACATCACTTGCACCTCCGCCTTGGGCAGCTCTTCCGCCTCCACCACCGCGTTCGTGCATTCACAAGCGCCTTGAGCGCAGAGCTGTGGACTCACTTGAGCAGCACGCAGGAGGAGCCGGCGGCGGGCGCCTTCCACATCACTTGCACCTCCGCCTTGGGCAGCTCGTCCGCCTCCACCACCGCGTTCGTGCATTCACAAGCGCCTTGAGCGCAGAGCTGTGGACTCACTTGAGCAGCACGCAGGAGGAGCCGGCGGCGGGCGCCTTCCACATCACTTGCACCTCCGCCTTGGGCAGCTCGTCCGCCTCCACCACCGCGTTCGTGCATTCACAAGCGCCTTGAGCGCAGAGCTGTGGACTCACTTGAGCAGCACGCAGGAGGAGCCGGCGGCGGGCGCCTTCCACATCACTTGCACCTCCGCCTTGGGCAGCTTGTCCGCCTCCACCACCGCGTTCGTGCATTCACAAGCGCCTTGAGCGCAGAGCTGTGGACTCACTTGAGCAGCACGCAGGAGGAGCCGGCGGCGGGCGCCTTCCACATCACTTGCACCTCCGTCTTGGGCAGCTCGTCCACCTCCACCACCGCGTTCGTGCATTCAAAAGCGCCTTGAGCGCAGAGCTGTGGACTCACTTGAGCAGCACGCAGGAGGAGCCGGCGGCGGGCGCCTTCCACATCACTTGCACCTCTGTCTTGGGCAGCTCGTCCGCCTCCACCACCGCGTTCGTGCATTCTTCGTCGAACTGGCGATCAGAGAAATTGTTAATGGCTCACAACGCGAGTCACCGAGTACTCAGTATAATATCTGTAAACACGTCGAGTATCGAGGTATGGTGATCAAAGGTGAAATTACTAAATTATATTAAATTAGTTACATGTCCTTCCAGCATTCCAAGGTTGACTGGAAGTAATCCCAAAAGTCCACCTTTGCGATCTATTATTCTTTTGTTAATTTGTCTATAAGCAATAAAGTTTTCAATTTTTTTAATTCACAATTGGTAAACCCTTGGGATCATCTCAACTGATGGTAAGTGACGATGATGCCGAAGATGGAAGCGGGCTTACCAAGATTCCCCAACGAAATGGGGAAACTGGCTATCTTATCTTCAAGCCGGAACACATCAATGCTGTTAACACTGATGTTTGGCGGCAAGACTTAGATAAGATGGCGGTAGCTAGCCAGGCGGGCTTAAAAAATACCCTACCATCAACCAAACCGAGTCTTACAAGTTGACCCCACCGGGAATCGAACCCGCGACCTCCTGGTGTGAAGCGAATGGACTAAACATTACACCACGGAGGCGGTTCACCATGTATATATTATACATGTTCTAACCATGTATATATTACAGAATAGCTAAACTGAAGTGGCAGTGGGCAGGGCACATAGCTCGTAGAACAGATGGCCGTTGGGGTAGTAAAGTCCTCGAGTGGCGAACGTAGCGTAAGCAGGCCTCCCACGCGGTGGACCGACGACCTGGTGAAGATCGCGGGAAGCCGCTGGATGCGGGCAGCGCAGTACCGGTCGTCGTGGAAATCCTTGGAGAAGGCCTTTGTCCAGCAGTGGACGTTTTTCGGCTTATACGATGATGATGATGATGATGGTATGAATTGTTATCCCATCACCTTTCTTTCTTTTTATTCCTTGCTAATTTACAAAACCTTCAAACAGCGCATTACATCTTTTTGGTGCAAGTACGATTGTAAAAAAAACCGCGAGTACAATGCAACCAGCATTTTCAATTTTTAAAAAAAACACAGCACAAAAATATTACCCCTCTTTTTTGGGAAGTCGAGTAAAATGTATCCGCGCCACGTCACTCACGTCACTCACGGGATCGAGACGACTCTAACGACACCTCGCACTCTCAAATCCATTAAGCCGTTAAGAAGAATCTCCTGCACCTAATACATATAGAAGGAAACCGTGACTGACTGACTGATCTATCAACGCACAGCTCGTCACTGGACGGATTGGGTTAAAATTTGGCATACTGATAGCAATTATAACGTAGGCATCCGCTAAGAGAGGACTTTGGGAAATTCCTACGGGAACGGCAAAAACGGGATCTGCGCGGGCAACGCCGCCGGGCATCCGCTAGTCGTGGAATAAAGGAACATACATACATACATCCCTTGGACCTGAAAACGAGACACTCGTTTTTTGTAGGCAGTCATGTAAAAACTTCAGTCGGCATTGACTCTTGGCCCCGCCGCAATCGTGAGGTCACAACTCGATACTCAATTGTATTGGTTCAGCTCGTCGTACCTTGGACAGCGTGTCGGCGAACAGCTGGAACTCGCCCTGCTTGCGCGGCGAGCGCGGCGCCGCCGGGTCCAGCGGCTCCGCCACCAGCTTGAAGCGCGTGAACTGCTGCACCACGTCGTGGGTGCGCGACCCCACCAGGGTCACTGTGCAGTTAACAAATAAATTGTAAAGCTATGCTGTGCATATTTGTCGCTGAGTTTCACCGTCTGGCATATACAGATATCTTACAAGGTACACCAAGTGCCATGTGTGTGTGTGTGTGTGACTAGGCTAGACAGCATACTGACCGACGTATCGCTTGCCCGGCTCGTAGCGCTCCACTTCGCCGTTGACTATCAGCCGGTAGAAGTTGTCGCCGGGGGACTTGGGCGCCGCCGCGCCGGGCTCGGGCGCCAGCTCGCAGGCACCGGCCGCGGCCGCCAGGGACACCACCAGCACGCACCACGCAGCCATGTTTGACATTATTAGTCTAAAAACAAAATGCAGAATCAGGGCAAGGAACCAGGAACGTATTATACTGTCGTCATTAACTTAAAAAAATCCAAAGATTCAATAAAACAATTACAATTAGATATAGGTATCACAATAGTGAGCGAAGTGATTCAATTTACAAAATGTGACACTTGTAACTGACTACCGCATGTCTTGCCCGAAGGGAACATGACCACTACTACGTGTTATAGTCTTGCCCAACGCCAACGGCGACTCGGGGACGGGTGCGGGCGGCGCGGGGCGGTGCGGGGCGGCGGAGGCGCGGGCGCATATCTCGCACGGACACAGATAAAGGGTCAGATGCCGCGGTCGCGACGGGGAACAGAGCCGGGAGGGGGAGGGCAAGCGATTTCAATCAAACATTTACAATAATCTACAAAACGCGTTGCTCCACTTTATTGTCCTCTGTTGTAATAATGCTCTAGGTTCTGATTCCTTAATAAAATGAAATTTAGCGTAGCAGATGTGCTGCGGTATCTTAAAAGGACGGTAATAGCTTATTGTTACACTTAGCTTAGCTGTTCTCCCCTACGGTTGGCCTGTTGGGCCTGACCATTATTTTGAAAGTTTTCCCTTGGTGAGGGTACTAAAACCTATCATACTTAGTACTAAATTTCAAACTGAGGAGAGCTTGTACTCTACAGTTTTGACGGTGAGTGAGCGAGTCCGCGACAAAATAAAGGAACGTTGACTTAAGATATTAATTCGCAAACTACCTACATTCGGTACCAGCTCGTAATTTGGGGGTGCAACTAAAACTTATTATTTATTTATAACTAGCTTATGCCCGGATGGACATCGTTTTTATGACTGTCTTTGAAAGTAAGTGGTGCGCGAGCCGCAAACAGTTTTCTCCAGATCCCCCAGATACTATATCGAACTATTCTGATTAGCAGTCCATGTCACTTCCCACATATACAAAAATCACCTCAATCCGTTGCTCCTTTGCGACGATAACGCCGACGCGCGACGTGTGCGAGCGTGGAAATGGGTTTTTTCCCAGATCCTTCGTGAACTATATAAGGATATGCAAGATAGTAAATTATGTCATTACCCACCTCAAAATCCCAAAATTGTCAAATGCATTAATGACATAATAATATAATGAATAACTTCTCGTGTCATATTGTTTTCATGTCATAATGACATAAATTGTTTTATAGTATCAATGATTGTATTTTCACGTTATTAATTAATGATTGTTTATTTATCACAAATGACATTGTGTATATGTAATTACTATTTTGTGACTATCAGATACAGTTTATCCAAAAAAAAGATATTTTTTTAGTTCCCTCAGGAACTGTATCGGACTATGCTATTTTCATGGGATAAAAAGTAGCCTATGTCATTCCCCGTGACACAGGCTACCTGCATGACAAATTTCATCAATATTGGTCCAGGTGTTGAAGCGTGAAAAAGTATATATAGCCGATTGCGGCTAGCGCACCACTCATCCACAAAGACAGTCATAAAAACCGGCCAAGTGGGAGTCAGAACCGCACACAAAGGATTCCGTATACCATCATACTAGATGGCGCTAGTTTTTTAAATATTAATTAATTCATTCACGTTTAAAAAAACACCTTTTTGTATGGAACCCCCTTATTTTTTCACGTTTTCTAATTTTTTGTATTTGCTGTTATAGCGGCAACAGATATACATCATCTGTGAAAATTTCTACCATATCGCTATCACGGTTCATGAAATACAGCCTGGTGACAGACGGACAGACAGAGAGACAGACGAACGGACAACGGTAATAGGGTCCCGTTTTTACCCTTTGTGTACGGAACCCTAAAAAAGATATCCACGCGGGCGGGCGAAGCCGCGGGCAAAAGCTAGTTCACACATAAACGATGACTTGGCAACTTAAACACCAAACAAGCTAAATTTTTAAACACCAATCTCATCATATTAGCTCATAGACGTCTGCACCGAGGGGCTCGAGCCTATCCTGAATTAGGGAGATCAGGCCTTAGTCGACCACGCGGGCCCAGTGCGGGTTGGTCGACTTCACACACAACCTGCGAGTTTCTCCGCAGGCGTGTGCAGGTTTCCTCACGATGTTCTTCCTTCACCGTAAGAGCGTCGGAACACCAATCTAACCCTACCTGGGAGTTGTCCTCGACAGCAAATTGTTATGTAATAGCACTAGATCACAACCTACTAAAAGGCTTGCAATCTTTAAAACCATCACATATAATAATTACTTAATAGCTGGTTGAGAACGGAACTCAACAGCCCGCAACGATTTCAGAGACAGGTCTGCTTCACTATTACAGGTTGCATGCGAACGACTCCCACAGCAGCCCTAGAGATGATTTTAAACCTGTCACCGCTTGACCTATTTGTCTAATAAGAAGCTACAAGGGCGGTTGTATTTCAACCGCTCTTAGAAGCCCCCTGTGATAAGATCTCTAAAAACATGTACCTTTTAAGCACTTTTGAAAACACTCTCCGAGGAAGAGACGGGGACCAATCGGGTATTAATTAATCGAGTATTAAAATGTCGGCTCTAATACGAGGTCCGGTACAGGTGCAGGCGTCTTCTCATAAGACCTAACTATTCACTATTCAATTCCAAAGTGAATGCGTCGCTATCGACCACGCTGCTACCTGCACGACCACGAATGGAGGTATCACGAAGTACGGCATTAGGATACTCTCAGACAGCACGGCCGTGCTACTGACTCCGGAGATCAACACCATGAACTCCAGTCTAGTCTACGAATATTACCTTGCACTGCAGCGTATAGTTCACACTCACTGGAGCAAAAAGGCTAGCTACATGAGCTGACCCTGTGCCACTCCTGATGAATCCCTTTGCACAAACGCGCTCACGGACAAGGCTACACACCGTCCCCGACACGATGCCCGCCGGCTGATCTCACTAGTTGTGGGCAGTCAAAGAGGGGGTTTGACACAACTCAAACTGCAACTGACCTTCCAGTTTGTGGTTGAGCCGCTTAGGGCTCGCGCACCACACACCCTCGAAAACTGCCTTATAAAGGATGTCAACGCGGGAGATGCTGAGGGCAAAAGCTGGTAGGAGGCCATAAGTACATCATTTCATAACATTTTTTTAAATCGACTTCAAACAATAGGAGGAGTTTTTCAAGTCAACGTACCTATATATTTTGATCACGCAAATTTTTTTGCAGAGTAGTCCGATTTCGATATTTCTTTTCTATATTGGAGCGTCGGTGGCGTAAAGGCTAGGGCCGACTCCTCCTGTCCGGGAGGTCGTGGTTTGAATCCTGCCACGTACTAATGTGATTTTGAATTTAGATTTCATATGTACACGTTTATCCGACGCTCTTACCACAGTATAATAATGCTCTTACGGTGGAGGAAAAACATCGTGAGGAAACCTGCACACGCCTGCGGAGAAACTCGCAGGTTGTGTGTGAAGTCGACCAACCCGCACTGGGCCCGCGTGGTCGACTATAGCCGGATCGCCCTAATTCAAGGTAGGCTCGAGCCCCTCGGTGGGGACGTATATGAGCTGATATGATGATATTGGAGAGAATATACTTTGAAGCTAGTCCCATATAAATTTTATCAAAATCGATTTTCTACCTTTTTATAAAATAAACAAAACATCGAAACGTAGCAAAATTGTAGTTGCAGCGATTGAAGTGGGTTTGTTTTTAACGTGTCGGTCGTCTTCAGCGTGCTCAATTATTTAACATGCGCTTTGTTCAGCGTGCGCGCGCGTAACAAATTATAAACTTACATTACTAAATAGTTACTTCTTACAGTAAGTAAAGGAGTACATGTCGGCGGGTGTGAGCTAGCAACCAGCTGTCACGTAAACAGCACGCAATTAAGGTCAACTGTACCTGATTAGCCTTCAACCAAAGCTTCTACAATAAAGCGTTATTTATTCGTCTAGTGCCTAGCCCAGATGGCACTAGGTCAGCGGTCAGCGAGACTCCGTTGTCAGGGCGGGCGGCCCCACCACGCCGCGGGCTGGAGTTAGCAGATGGTGTGACGTCACGGGTCAAGGCCGGGTTCTACGCCTGCCCTGTGCCCCAAAGTGTGCCGGACGGTTATGTCGTTATGGAGTCTTCACTCACTCAGTAGCCTGGACATCGTTTTTATGACTGTCCTAGAGGGTGCGCGCGTGCGCTTAAATTTTCTGCAGATCCCTCGGGAACTATGTCAGGATAAGCTTATTAGGAAATCATGTCCTTTCCAACCCCCTCAACAATATCTATGCAAAAAATAACACAATCCATTGTTTCATTGCGATGTTAAAGAAATTATCCAGAAAAGAGTATATTTTCAGTTCCCTCAGGAACTGTATCGGGCTATGCTATTTTTTTGGGATAAAAAGTAGCCTATGTCCTTCCTCGTGACACAGGCTACCTGTGCATACCAAATTTCATTAAGATTGGTCAAGGCGTTGAAGCGTGAAAAGGTAACAAACTTATTTTCACATTTATAATATTAGTAAAGATTATGTTTTATTATGATTGTCTAATGAAATTAAAGATAACCACTAAATTACGTTAATTTATTATTTAGTATGTTTCATTTAGCACGGATCGTGTTAGGTGAACATTTATAAGTCATTGTTCATTAAATTCGGCTCTCTGACAACCATACGAACAGCGGAGGCTTAGTAAGAGTCCCGTTGGCACTCTTGGGTACGGCTTAAGCCGTGATATAACTATATCCCTAGTAATTATCATGTACCGGTAGATAGATGTACATTCGACGTCAAAGATACATTTACATTTGAAAGTTACAATAACTTGCCATGTAGTGTGACAAATACTTGTACATGTGTTTTATGATACTTATATTTTATTTATCCATGTGCCTAGGTGAGTTTTTTATAGCGGATACGAACACCACCACAATATTATTCGGATGGAATTTGTTGACTTTTGTTCTACCACTTTTTAAATAAACGCCAAATATTTTGGACTTTCCATACAGATTGATCATTTACGTTGATGACATTTGTAGGAAGAATCCAAAAAAAATTTTTCGTTTATTTATAAAGTGGTACAACAAAAGTTGACACTTTTCATCCAAGTAATAACATGGTGGTGTTCGTAACCGCCTTTAAAACTTCACCAAGGTACAAGTACTCGTATATGTTTACGCTACTTCACCCTACATTTGCTACATTTCCTGACTAATATTTGTGTATAGGACTAGTTACAGAATGATATTCACTTATTTATATTAGGTGTTTAACATTAATTTATTTGTTATTTAAACAAATATTAGTCAGAAAATGTAGCAACTGCCACGGGTGAAGTAGAGTAAACATATATTAGGCACATGGAGAAAATATAAAAGTGTCATAAATCTATCACGTAATCCAGTATTTGTCACAATACATGGCAAGTTATTTAAGTGTTATCATAATATTTTTGTAACTTTTAAATGTAAATATATTTTTGACGCCGACTGTACGAAACAGGTTTACAACTATCTTGCTACTTATATAACTATGAATCTAGTGAATATCCTTGTGAGGCTTAGTCGTCTCTTTTTTGTGGTAAAAAGTAAGCTATCTACCGGTACATAATTAGGGTTCCGTACCCAAAGGGTGCCCACGGGACCCTATTGCTAAGCCCCCGCTGTCCGTCCGTCGGTCCGTCTGTCAGCGGGCTGTATTTCATGAACCGTGATAGGTAGAAAGTTCAATTTTTTTAGAGTGTATTTCTATAGCCGCTATAACAACAAATAATAATAAAATTAAAATGTAAAGGGCGTCTGTATATAAGAAACGTGTTGTGTTGTATGACGGTACGGAACCCTTCGTTTGCGATTCCGACTCGCACTTAGTCGATTTTATATTTATTTATATCGTAGGGATATCACGGATTTTTAGGCTAAAAACGGGACCCTATTACCGAGTCTTCGCTGTCCGTCTGTCTGTCTGTCTGTCTGTCACCAGGCTGTATTTCATGAACCGTGATAGCTAAACAGTTGATTTTTATTTTATTTTCGAGCGACGGAGGAGTGAAGAAGGTTATACCATGGTAGGTAGTGATAATGTTGGTATTGAGAAAAATCTAAGTAAAGATATTGATGGGGATCGATCGATCGATTGTTTAAAGAAAATAGAGTCAAAAAAACTAAAAAATTAATGTATGTGTGTCTGTCTGTGCGTCCATCTGGTACTTAGGTACTCAAACTACTGAACATTTGGGTATAATTTGGGTTACAGCTACGTCATTGTTTCATCTCCAGTCGTTCCAATTTAAAACGCCGTAGTTCGTTTTTTTCAATTTAAAAAAAAGGAGAAATCGGAATAAGTTAGGTACCTCTCATGCAAACCCAGATAGTTTGTTACTTTTTCTATAAAAGGACTATAACGATTTTAACGAAACTTTGTAAATAACGAGAAGTTTGTAGGACCTACTACACTAGATAGTTCATTATAACAGGAAAAATCTAGATAAGGCACTTCCCATACCAATCTAAATAATGTATTTGTAAATATTTCGTCAAGTCGATACACTTTTATTCTTTGCTACTAAGTTAGCGTAGGTAATGTTTATTATTGATGAGTGTATGCCCGACTACGCGAGACAATCAAGGCTTCGCGACAAAGTATGCACAGCGTAGCTATACAATTTATTTACTGCGATGGTGGCGCATCGGGAGCCGGGTCGTTCCTTTCCCTCTAATATGATTGATGGGAGCGATGGCTGACTCTCGCGTTATACTCGTGACCGGGTGCTGTCCGTGTGAACTGGCCTACTCTTGTCAAAGGAATTAAAGAATAACTTTTTGTGTCATATTGTTTTCATGTTCTAATGACATAATCTGGTTTATATCAAGGATTGAATTTTGACGTTATTAACCAATGATTGTTTATATCTTGATTCTTCACAAATGACATCGTTATTATTATTTTACGACTATCAGAAAGAGTGTAATTTGCACCTATTTTGAATAAATATATTGAATTGAATACACGTTTGCTCCAACTAAGAAACAAATGCTTGTCAAGCTTGCGAAATCTTTTGGTTATCTACCGAAGAATATACTCTCTATAATGGTAGCCCGATGTAATGTTACGGTCTGCATTTTCAAATATAATTTAATACAAACTGTATCAAACAACAGAGGAAACCATTGCAAACACTTACCGACCTGCAGCCACTGGCAGTGTTCCCAACGTCCACTACTTCGTGCACTTGGTGTCGGAGGCCCACAAGTGTCCCCTAGCCTGTGTAGTGGTGGCGGGCGCTGCGCGGGCGCCGCGGTGTGGAGACGGGAGCGCGCTGGCAGCTCGCTCGCTATGCGCTGCCTGCGGCGCCGCCCGCCGCTCGTCTCCGCATCAAGTGGCGGCTTCCGGCCGTTGACGGAGCGCGCGTGCCGGCGCGGGCGGGCGCCTGCCGCCTACAGGCTGAGCGTAGCTAGTAGGTACCTACGTACACGTAGGGCTGCGTCTTATCTTTGATGGAATATTCTTGTCTTTGTAGAAACCTCATCAAAATAAAAAGCAAAGTAGATGGCAACGCATTTAATGTTATCAACGCGCATTTCCGTTGGCCTTTGTTAAATGATCTCATAGAACCCGGCGGCACTCGCTACCGGGTAAAAAATGACAGAGTATTTAAATTTGATTTTTTTTTTCTAAACCCCCTGGCAACTCAGGATTCTAATCACCTTCTTACCGATAGATAATACACACGCACACCAAGGGACAATCAGTTCGCATGCGACGTTTGACGACCACGGACGAATAAAGGGAATTTTAACGCTTATTTACTATGGTTTTTCAACTGACTGATGGAACAAAAAAATATTTATCAATTTTTAATTGTTTGTAAGGCCAGGCTCTCTGAGCTCTCATTTGGAATAAATGAACATTACAACTTGCATTTACCGTTTTATTTATAGTCAGTGATGTCCCTAACACCAATGCACTGTCAAACTGTCAAATACAAAGTTATATTCTTATATAACGCCAATCAAACTGTGTGGCATTTTTAGCTGGTGTCTGAAAACACGTAGCGCGCGCCGCCGGGACGCCGGGGTAACAGTAACGGGTAGTTTTTCAATATTGCTACCGTCGTCGCTTAATTTTGCGAATTAAAAAATCCTTCACTAAGAAAATTCATAAATCAACATTTTGTAGTACTTACAGCAACAGTGGCGACCTGGCAAGTGGCAACCCTCCCCGCGGCTCCGCCCGAGCTTTTTTTCACAGGATCACCCGCCGGGCTAATCTAAGAATTACTCGAAAAAATTTTCAAAATCGCTCAAGCCGTTTTGTAGTCCATAGGGAACATACATAAAAACTTTGACTAGTATACAGGATGTAAGAAAATTGGTGTAGGACCCGTTAACTGGGGGTTCTACTCATCATACTGAACATATTTTCCCGAGGGACCCATATTCAATTCGCAAAAAAAATTGGATCCTCGCACTCCATACCAAAATGTACAAAATTGGTCGACCAGCTGATCGATTTGTATGAAGAGTAAAAAACTTTTTTACGTTTTCAGCAAAGTCGTAGAACAAAAGCTGTTCAGTATGATGAGTAGAAGCCCCGGTTAACGGGACCTACACCACTTTTGTTACACCTGTATATATAAGATAGGCATCTAATGTAAATATTTATTTGTCTGTTTTCATTATGACAAACTTTTGTTAGTAGGTAAGTAAAGAACGACTGCTATCCTTTGTTTGTTGCCTTTCACGCTCCAACACCTTACCGAAACTATATGAAATTTGGCACGCAGGTAGCCTGTGTCACTGGGAAAGACATAGGCTACTTTTTATCCCGTGAAAATAGCATAGTCCAACGCACGTTTGTGGTTAATTTCTTAAACATTGCAACGGAACAATGGATTGTTGTGATTTTTGCACAGAGATGGTCGAGAATCGGTTGAGGGGGTGGGAAGGGACACAGGTCGCTAATCAGAATAGTCCAATATAGTTTGAGGATCTGGAGAAAATTCATGTCCACATCCAACTCATGTCAGACAGTCAGAAAAACGTTGTCCACGCAGGCGAAGCCGCGGGCAATAGCTAGTGAACACATAAATCGATCATTAGGTCAGTAATAATGCCATAAATATTCAGCGTAGCCAACTGTCGGGTTTCTCGTGTTAGACGCCTGTCTCGTTATTCACAACGTAATATTTATTATGTTAACAATCGTTATTCAATCTTGGTAAGCCCGCTTCCTCTTCGGCATCATCGTCACTTACCATCAGGTTAGATGATGCCAGGGGCTGACCAACTGAGAATTAAAAAAAAGAAGTTTCGTGTATAGTATAATTGCCTGAACATGGACACTGGCAGGTGACAGCCCTACACGACATAATGGCTTCAGCAACTGTTACGTAGATAATAAGAAACACAGAAAGCTCTAATTCACATTTGAATGCCATGTTTAATACTGAATAGAGAGGTATAAACTTGTTAGTAGCCAAATTATTCAATTCGTGGTTTTTTTGCGTTTCAGGTACAAACATCATCTGAGGATAAGATGTTTCTGTAAGTCTCCTCCAACCGAACGCCGCACGCCGCCACCGGCCCACACACAACCCAACCTCTAGTTTACACCCAACAAAGGTAAAATTTGTATAATGAGGTACTCGTAGTGTATCGCGTCACGTGACACGTGACACAAACAAAAGAGCGCGTCTGGCGATGACAAAGACGACTCTTAATCCGGAAGTTCATCAAGCAACAAATTGTCTCTGCAGAGTTAGTAATGAAATGACGTGTGAACCACTTCTGAGATATTATGTCTTATTTCATATTCTATTACTGTACTGGCGTCTAATCATCATCATCATCATATCAGCCGGAAATCGTCCACTGCTGGACAGAGGCCTCCCCCAAGGATTTCCACGACGACCGGTCCTGCGCTGCTCGCATCCATCGGCTTCCCGCGATCTTCACCAGGTCGTCGGTCCACCGCGTGGGAGGCCTGTCTACGCCACGTTTTCCGGTGCGCGGTCGCCACTCGAGAACTTTACTGCCCAATCGGCCATCTGTTCTACGAAATATGTGCCCTGCCCACTGCCACTTCAGTTTAGCAATTTTGTGAGCTATGTCGGTTACTTTAGTTCTCCTGTGGATCTCCTCGTTTCTGGCGTCTAATATTCAAAACATTTACTTTGTCTCTAATAGCTAAACTGTAAATAAATAACTATTTTAGTAATATACATATACATCAGCTCATAATGTCACCACCGAGGGGCTCTAGTGGCTCTAGCCTACCCTGACCTTAGGGCCTTAGGACCCAGTGCGGGTTGGTCGACTTCACACACAACCATCGAGTTTCTTCGCAGTCGTGTGCAGGTTCCTCACGATGTTTTCCTTCACCGTAAGAGCGTCGGATAAACGTATAATATATGAAATCTAAATTCGAATACAAATTGGTACGTGGCAGGATTAGCGGACAGGAGGAAGCGGCCCTTGCCATTACGCCACCAACGCTCGTTTGAGTAAATAAATAAATAAATAGTTAGACAAATACATATAACATAGAATAATAAAATGTGTAAATATTGCTTGCATTAAATATTTATTAAATTCAGTCATCATGTTCCGTAAATATAAAAGTACCGGCGACTAGACATACATATATTGCAACACGCGCAGTTTTCGGGGTCCGCAGTCCGCCCCGCGCCGCTGCGACCCGGATATAGAGCAGTTACGAAATGAGTGCGAAGTGCGTGTGCGTGTGCGTGCGTGACTCGCTCCTACTGCACTACAACCTGTTCACATAGTTTCAATGTTGCCAAACCACTCGACCAAATTACGGTGTTAGTAGGTTCAAATTACGGTGTCCGCCATACAAAATGACCAAAACTTTAAAAAATACCGTGTAAATAAAGAAATTGCTAATGCCAAAATTACGGTGTCTATGAAATCGGTCAAAATTTATTACAGTAGAAACACTGAAAAACACGGAAATACGGTATATCTACCGTAATTACGGTGTAGTTGGCAACACTGCATAGTTTAGGGATTTTAGAGGCTTACTGATTGGATCACGCAAGCAGTTTCATATGGACAGACATTGAACTATCATACTTAATGATAATAGTTCAATGTGGACAGAGGACTAATTTATTGCACACCATTTAGGTGCTTGGTGTTACCAGTGCCGCGTGTACCGTGTACCATGTACCGTAGGTACCTGCTCCATAACAACGAGTCACAGTAACAATTACACCTTAGTGTATACATATTGTTATTCTGTAGATGATATTAATTAATTAATTTTTCAATACAGTTTCTCGAAAAAAGGTACTCTATATGCCAGTTTACTTTTACTTTGCCACTTATTTTTATTTCTAGCTCGAAAGAACAAGACGCAAGAACAACAAACATTTCTAGTAAATAAAAAATATAATAACCAAAGATACAGAATCTTCTTTGAGACTTTTGAAGAAGAATTTTAAAAGAGGTAGGTTGTTTCTCCAAAAGGTTAAATTACGCTATAGCTAGGGTAATATCTTTGTGAAGAAAGGAGAAAAAATACCACGGTGGCCTTTGTCAGGAGATAGGTTGATGACGCATGAAACGCATAGGTTACATCAAGGGAAAGGTCATCTTTTCCAAGGAGGTTTTAATGCTTATAATATTATCCCAAGCCTTATTGTAATCTATTCATGGTTTTAAAAAAAACTTACGCTTGCGTATGAGTCCTTGCTAAAATAAGGTGCAGTTTTTGTAAAATTGAATTGTTTTAGTTGTGTATACGAATAAAAAAAAAGTTAATATATGCGAGATTAAAATAAACTGTATGTGTACGAGTATGTATAGGAAAAATAAAGTGAGATTCCTCCCCGGACTTTTAAAATGAGCCACAAGTCGCGTAAAATGAACTTTAGTTGCCGAAACCTGTACCATGTATTTAGTTTTTCTGTTGCGGTCCTTTTTTATTTATTTGACCTGTTTTCTGAAAACTGTATTGAAAAACGTCGTATGATACCTGGGTATAAAAGGTAAATGGCAAACTCGTGACGACGGTGGTAAACCCTTAGCCAGCGGTTCGGGCTTACAAATGTCACTCTTTTGTTATTTACCTTTTTGCCACCCTTGTACAGTATTATAAATAACTATTAATGGAGTTCTTATACAAAAATAACATTCCATTACATAATTTTGGACAAAAAAAACCGACTTCAAACAGGAAACTAAGGTTTTCCTTATTATGGTACCACCCTTGGTATATCTCCTTTCCAACAAAAAAAAAAGAATCATCAAAATCAGTTCATAAACGACGAAGTTATCCGCGAACACACTTATAAAAAAATATACGGTCGAATTGAGAAACCTCCTCCTTTTTTTGAAGTCGCTTAAAAAGCCAAATGTGAGGCGTTATGTCCGCTCACACAAGTATAACTATTTGTTTTAATATTAAAATGCATCGTCCCTATCTTGATAAATTATTATTATAAAAAAGTTAGGCCTATTTTTAGCTAATACAATAGATACAAAACGAACAGGTTTTTTTACGATAAAAAAATATTTGGCAAAATAATATCTCGGAATGCATACTTTAACCTTAAATTATAAAATCAAAAGCCTATAAATAAAGTGAGTAATCAACAGACACACCTGTTGTCACCCGCCATCAATTCGTTACCCTAACTATTGCGCAGATGCGCAGAGGAATGAAAATATATCTGTAGTTACCTATATTTGATGATCACATTCGTTTTGGTGTCTCTGCCTAATATCGAAGGTTTATATGCAGTGCACCCACTAATATCCGCTGAGTATTTGGCCACCTACTAGACACACATGGGTGCATATTCCAAAGAGTATTCATTATACGGCAAAGAGTTCAAGTACTGGTTCGGTAAAATCTAATCCGAGGGACCGTCGGACCGTCTCGCCAACCATACGTCCGTTCAGGTGGACCATCCGCCTTTTTCCCAATTTTTACAATAATATTAATAACTTTTTCACATTATTTTGGAATAGGAGGTGGCTTTTTAGGATTTACCTAAGCATACCACTTGTGTCACATTATAGGCACTAATAAGATTTTTTAATTGCATAAATTAAATAAATAAACTTAGCGCGTAAAATTTATTAATGAAAATAGCGTGTAAATTTGATAAATAAACTTAGCGCGGATATTTGATTAGTAGACTTAGCGCGTAAATTTGATTAATAAACTTAGCGCGTAAATTTGATTAATAGACTTAGCGCCTAAACTTGATTAATAAAATTAGCGCGTAAATTTGATTATTAGACTTAGGCCTAAATTTGATTAATAAACTTAGCGCGTAAATTTGATAAATAAATTAACGCGTAAATTTGATTAATAAACTCAGCGCGTAAATTTGATAAATAAACTTAGCGCGTAAATTTGATATATAAATTTAGCGCGTAAATTTGATTAATAAACTCAGCGCGTAAATTTGATAAATAAACTTAGCGGGTAAATTTGATTTAGACTTAGCGCGTAAATTAGATTAATAAACTTAGCGCGTAAATTTGATAAATAAATATAGCGCGTAAATTTGATTAATAAACTCAGCGCATAAATTTTATAAATAAACTTAGCGATTAAATTTTATAAATAAATTTAGCGCGTAAATTTGAAAAATAAACTTAGCGCGGATATTTGATTAGTAGACTTAGCGCGTAAATTTGATTAATAAACTTAGCGCGTAAATTTGATTAATAGACTTAGCGCCTAAATTTGATTAGTAAAATTAGCGCGTAAATTTGATTAATAGACTTAGCGCCTGAATTTGATAAATAAATTAACGCGTAAATTTGATAAATAAATTAACGCGTAAATTTGATTTATAAACTCAGCGCGTAAATTTGATAAATAAACTTAGCGCGTAAATTTGATATATAAATTTAGCGCGTAAATTTGATTAATAAACTCAGCGCGTAAATTTGATAAATAAACTTAGCGGGTAAATTTGATTAATAGACTTAGCGCGTAAATTTGATTAATAGACTTAGCGCGTAAATTAGATAAATAAACTTAGCGCGTAAATTTGATAAATAAATATAGCGCGTAAATTTGATTAATAAACTCAGCGCGTAAATTTTATAAATAAACTTAGCGATTAAATTTTATAAATAAATTTAGCGCGTAAATTTGAAAAATAAACTTAGCGCGTAAACTTGATAAATAAACTTAGCCCGTAAATTTGATTAATTAATTTGGCAGAAAACACATTTTAAAACTGTTAACTTTCGATCAACGAAGGAGTGAAAAAAGTATAGTAAAAAAATAATGTTGAGATTTTGATGGGGATCGATTGACTTTGTACACTAATAGTCTTAAAAAACGAAAAAATACGAGTGTGCTTCAGACCACTCGACTAAGGTAAAACTTCGTTAGCTCCTTCTGTATGTATGGAAGTAAATACTTAGTCTTCAGAAAATAAACAAATCTTTTTTTTCATATGGAGGTATAGACAGTTTATGAAATGATTTTTATTATCCTCCGAAAATGATCAAATCTTTTTATCTTCTATGTTTGTTTTGATTGTTTTAACAACCGATATTGTTGGTAAACAAAAATATATAGTATCTCTCTTTCTATCTTCACTTATTTATATATCCCTCTCAACTTCCGTTTGCCTCGTCCAATCGTACTTCGGTAACGCGTACCCATCCACCAGCTTATTCCCCAATTCAAGCGCGCGCAAAGAAGTTTTACTTCAAAAAAAATGTGTGTGAGTGTGTCTATGTGTCTGTGCGTTCGCCCGGTGCTATAGTTCCCAAACTACTTGAAGGATTTGGGTATAAAATTGGGCAATATTATTTTTAAATCTCCAGCCGTTTTTTTTTATTTTACCCATCTTGATTTTTTTGCGTTGCCACCATAGTAAAAATTACTTAAGTATTATATTTTTACTCAAAAGTGAGTGTAACCATTTTGGTGAAACTCAGTACGTTACTGTAACTTTACATAGTCAGGAAGAACGCGCGCGGTAGTTAGATATTCTAATAATAATTTTCGAAAAACCTAAAAAGCTTTTATTTGATATTAGTGCATTGTCACGGGAAAAAATGATTGTCAAATTTCAGCCCGATAGCTTCAGTAGAAGTGGGCGAAATATTATGCAAAATTCCAGAACATACATACAAGTAAAGTTAAATATAAGCTTGTAAAAATAATTATTAAAAAAAAATTGTGAGCAGAATAACACCCTGGATGTTTTGGGTTAAAAACAAATAACCCTGTATGTGTATGTGACAAACTGTTGCCGATGTCAAAAATTTTAAAAACATCCTTAAAATCATTTCTAAGAATTTTTTATTTTAGTAAACATTAATAGTTAGTTAATATTGTGAAATAAAATATAAGAAAACCTACCACTGACAAATAATTCTAAACATACATTCAAAATTGCATCCAAATCTCCTTGAATCCGGGATACGGACGAACACGGCTACTATTTTAAAATATTTTTTGTATCTCAGTAGCATGAAAGTTAAGGAGATAATCTTCCATCATCAATTCACCTGAATAACCTGAAAGAATATAACTATCGGTCTATGCGTACGTATGCATTTATCTACGTATAATATTTTAAGAACTATGTTTCAACTCCTAACCTTTAAGGAGTTGTAACTTCCTTCATCAGCTTATCAACATGAGATGATGACTACCAGCCGCAATTACTTGAATAGCTTTAGAAAACATATGAAACACGTAATACGTGCCTATAAAATTTGAGGGTTGCCCTCGATTTCCCTGGGATCCCATCATCAGTACCTGACTTAATGACAATGGAACGAATTTTGAAAATCAGTTAACAATCTGCAGAGATATCGCGTAACAAACATACAAAAAAAACATACAGTCGAATTGACTACGGTGATGTTTAAGGACAGTGGCAACCCAAAAATATAAAAATAGGGAAAATTTGACAAAAAATAGACTGCAGATAATAAAATTTCATTGCTCTAAATCAAATTGTACCCAAATTCGTTTAGTAGTTTAGGCGCTGGAAAACCGGACGGGAGCACCCCCCCCCCCCGATTTAGGATTCCATGTACTATGCAAACCACAAAGATTACAACAATTTAAAAAAACAAGCCTGCACATCAGAAACAAAGTTTGTCCTAACTGGAGATCGAACCCACGGCCCCTTTGTAAAGATTTTAAAACAGACTCTGTCTGTCTTCGATCTTTCGATACTAACCTATCTACCTGAGTGAGTAACGTTTTGCGGCTCTATTTAAATATCAAAGAAATGTCACTCTTGATATTCTTATTTTTTTATATTATTACTAGCTGGGGTACACGGCCTTGCTCGGGGAGATGATATAAAAAAGGCTTCAAATGGTCCACATTGTTCTAGAACATTCCACAACATTCTAGACTCTAGAGTGTTCTGGAATGTTCCACAACGCTAAGGGATGTTGTTGTGGAATGCTCTCGAATACTCTCAAATGTTCTGGACTGTTCTAGAAATTTTTAGCGGGCGAAACTTCCAACCCATATATGTTCAAAATCACGCCCTTCAGGCAGAAACGGGAACTTCCTCATGGATGGGGGATAGAAGGCTAGCACACGTTTTAGCGGCACGCACATTTTATAATATACTAGATTTTGTCTGCGGCTTCGCTCGCGTGAACATAGTTTCTATGACTCTCTTCGAGGGTGCGCAGTGCGCGAGCCGCTTTAGCCTATGTTAATCCAGGTCCTAATCTGTTTACCTATCAAATTTCAGCCAGATACGTAAAGTGATTTTTGCATGAAAGAGTAACGGACATCCATACATACATACAAACTTACAAAAATGAATAGGATATTGAAATGATGGACGTGTGTCTTGGTCATCAAGACAGACGCTGCCAAAAATAATATGCATCAAAGATGCATTGTAAGCGACTGAAGAACGAGCAGTATGCGAGCGATTTCAGTATTGCACAGCGTGGCTATGGCGACACAACGCACGTTGACGATCAGGCCACTGTTCGGTGTAAACACGACGCTAGTGCGTTCTATTTCGACAGTAGCGCCACCTACCAAAAACGGATCAAATGATTGGGTGTGTGCTGAAAATACGTACATGCTCACCCGCCGCGCACCCTCAATATCCATAATTTAAAAAATATAAAAAATAATGGTGCGGAGCAAGCGCGGCTCCTTCTCGTAGCGCTGGAGTAGTAAATGGATCGCATCAACCGCACGCAACACCTGGCCTGGCTACAGTACTGAACTACTACAGTACTGAAGTACTACAGTACTAAAGTACTACAGTGCATAGTTACTTTTTGTATTGCACGCGTTACGAGATAGAGAACAAAAAGAAAACAGAAGAAATGAGGAACAAGGGTACAAAAAAAACAATTGTACAGACACGCTTTGCATACATTTTCGCAAAGCCTTCACTGTCTGTCACAGTCGGGCTGCGGGCATACCAATCACCAACAAAAATAATTTTAATAGTAATGAGTAAAGTTAGGCATATCAGACTTCATAAAAAAATACAAATAATTTGGTTTTGTATGGGAAGTACCTTTCTCAAGATTTTTCCTTTTATAATTTAATATCCTGTGCGGTAGGCCTTATTAAGTCCAAGTAATTCACAAAGTTTCATTAAAATAATTAGAGTCATTTTTGAGACAAAGTAACAAATAAAAAAATAACCTTGATTCGTATGGGAGGCACCTTATTTAGATTTTCCCGGAATCGAACTTACCGCGTGTTGTAGGTCATGTACACGTACCAAATTTCATCAAAATCGTTAGACCCATATTTGAGGTTAAGGATAATGAGTGATTTTTACTATAGTGGCAACCCTAAAAATCAAGATCATCATCATCTTATCGGCCGAAGGACGTCCACTGCTGGACATAGGCCTCCCCCTAGAATTTCCACGACGACCGGTTCTGCGCTGCCCGCATCCAGCGGCTTCCCGCGACCTTCACCAGGTCATCGGTCCACCGAGTTAGAGGCTTGCCTACGCTACGTTTTCCGGTGCGTGGTTGCCACTCGAGAACTTTACTACCCCAACGGCCATCTGTTCTACGAGCAGTGTGCCCCGCCCACTGCCACTTAATTTTAGCAATTCTGAGAGCTACGTCTCCTCGTTTCTGATTCGATCACAAAAATCAAGATAGGGGAAATTAAAAAAACGGCTGGATATAAAAATAATATTGCCGTAACTCAAACTGTACCCGCATCCGTCCCATAGCTTGCGGACTGGAGCATCGGATGGACGCACGAACACAAACACCCATCCGAACACACATGTTGTATACACATACATGTGTATATACATTTTCTTTGTTTTTTAGACTATTAGTTTAAGGTTAAGACAATCATTCCTCCCAAAATCTCAACTTCGCAAACGCTCGCTCCTCAGTCGCTCGAAGTAATAAATACAAAAATAAGTACAAATATAAAACAAAAAATAAAATAAAAAATATATGGATAAAAAAAAGGTCGTGAACATTGAAGATATTCCAGAAAAAGCAGTCGGAATAGGTTACTGGGATTTTTATCTGTTTGTGTGCGCACTAAAAAACATGCTAAACGGATTTTGATGTAGTTCTCACAGTTTGGTAGATATAACTTAAAAACCTAAGCCACACTTCATCTAATTCCGGTGCGATAACCAACCAAGAGATACAGCTTGACCTCTCTGTATCACTAGCCACCCATCACATAGAAGATCATTTAAAATGGTCAAGTCCACGCGGACAAAATCGCGGACAAAAACAATTTTATCCCGACAGGTCATACTCTCCAGCATGCAAATGAAACTAGCTTTTCCGCAACTTCGTTCCCGGTTTATTCCCCTATACTGTGGAAATTTTGAAAAATATAGCCCTATTCCTTTGTTTGTTACCTCTTCACGTTTCAACACCTCAACCAATCTTGACGAAATTTGGCATGCAGGCAACCTGTATCATAGGGAAGGATATAGGCTATTTTTTATCTCGGAAAAAATAGCATAGCCTAATACAGTTCCTGAGGGAAATGAAAAAAATACTTATTTTTTGTAGATTTCTTTAATATCGCAACGGAGCAACGGATTGACGTGTTGTTTTGCATAGAAATAATTGAGGGGATGGGTAGTTGGGTAGTGACAAAGACTGCGTGTAGCCCGATATAGTTCCCGAGGGATCTGTGGCAAACTCCTATCTACGCTCGCGCACCGCTCACACTCAAAGAGAGTCATAAAAACTATGCGCACGGCAGAAGCTAGCAGATTATGTTCAAAGACCCTTAAGGTTTCAAACAATAAAATAACCTCCTTCGTGGCGTAGTGTTTAGTTCACGTCAGAAGGTTGCAGGTTCGCTTCTCCGCTAGGTCTAAGTTTGCAGGACTCTTGATATGGTTTTTACAGTTTGGTAGATTAGATTTATTCATTTCATATTATCAATGTCAAACTACAATAATACTTATTTAAAGTGTCAAATGATAATATGATCGTCAAAGCTGTAGCTTGGGGTCCAACTTAAAATCTATGCCATATTTCATCTAATTCCGGCGGCGCAATGAACCAGAGATACAGGTCGACCTCTCCGCACCACTGGCCGCCCATCACTAAGGTGCTCATTCAAATTGTAGCCACGCGGCGCGGGCTAAGCTGCGCTGCGGGCAAAAGCTAGTAATGTATATGTCCCAGCCATCTAGTTAAATCTGCCATTTGATTGAAAGGCTAGCCCGTTGATTGAATGGCGACATTCAATAAAATGACAGTTGAATGTAACGTAATTTCTTCTCCTGCGAAGCATTCTGCTACCCATAGGCGGAGGCTCTTTGACTGTATAATCACTCAAACTTGATTGAACCTAATATCGCTCGCTTAACTCGCTCATTTTCAGTTTTTTTTAACTAATTTTTGCCAACTCCCTTTTTGTTGTATGGGATTTTTACGTCCGCCAAGTTCAAAGGGCTAGCTTACAATCAGCCAACTAGGTGAACGTTGAGTGACGCTTGTTCAATCAACGTTCGTTCGGCCTAGTCATTAAATTGAATGTCGCCATTCTATCAACGGGCTAGCCCTTCAATCAAATGGCAGATTTAACCAGATAGCTGCGATATATATGTGTAAATAAAACCACAGATGAGATACTAGTTACTTCGATAACTTAAAATATACCTACATACAATAAACAAACAGTACAGAACTACTCCACTGTGCGATGTATTTGTAAGGCAGGCTTCAACTAGCTGCCTGTCGGTCGGACCTACCTATCGACGTGTCGTGTCGTGTCGTGTCGTACTGTCGTATGCACACAACCTACAATTTTAAAACTTTAATACAATTTTAAAGGTTTAATTATATTTTGATAGGTATATGCTTTGTCTTATTGTAACCTTGTGTGCATACGCCCCTGTGACTCTGTGACCCCTGCGCCCCTGCGGCGTTCACTCGACAACGAAGTCACATCACAATGTATACAAAGATAAATTAACACATGTAAGTATTACGTACACTATATATACAAGTCTGTTGTTAGAAAAGCTAGTTTAGTGACTAGAATCATATCTGGCAATCTGTTGAATAAAGCCATCCATAATAGAACGAACAAATCCGAACAACGTATTCATAAGGCCTCAGTCGACAACTCGACAATAACTAATATAAAGATAGCGCCTAGCTCCAGCATGTTCCAACAGAAGGCTATCAAAGTCAAACTAAAAAAATTCTCAAACATAATTGAACGAACACGTGGCCGTAATATCTGAACAAGTGAACAGTTTGCTCGTAATCGAACATCCCAATGAATTCATCTGTTTCTCATTTGACAGTAGTCTGTTACAGCAGTTAGCGCCTTATAGTCTTATAGTGGGCGGTCTACGAACTAAATATGGGTCGAAAACTGCAAATCGATGTACAGCATAGCCGTTCGGTGCACAGGACTCTAAGTTAAACCTATCGTTTCGACCGGAAGCTGTCAAAAATATTTCCCTATTTTTGTATAGCATTTGAAATGTAGCCTTTTTCTTTGATACCGCACGCGATAAGTTTTTGAAAAAGAACATTTCAAATTCCATACAAATTTTATGACGTCATATCTTTCTCCCTCCCTCCCCCAAGTGAAATATTATTAAGAACAATCGATCAAAATGATTGTTTTAACTTAAAGTACATGTGTAGTAATAGTAACCGGTACTGTGAAGGATACCCCCCGCACGCGCGGCACCCGCGTGGCAGCGTGCGGCGTGCGGCGTGCGGCGTGCGAGGTCGCGCCGGCACAGTCGTTAGAACGTCAGGATCGGCTCCTCGCGGTGGTCGAGGATGTCTGAAACAGACCGCACACTCTTTGCATTGTCGGATTTAATGGGCTATATTTTGTTCACACTTCAAACTAAGTATCGAGGGGGGGGGGGGAAGTGTCTGGTATCACTCTTATGTCAGACTGCATGCTGCACGCTGCACGCTGCACGCTGTGTGACGATGGTTTCTCGCGCGCGCTTCGACACGAGAAAGTAGTAACCCAATCTGGCTAACTAACCGACACATTTTTAGAGTCGAGCGGATTTCTTCACGCACCTGGATTTACTCCGCATGCGTGGCGCCGGGCGCGCGGCGCATTTCAGGTTTTCATACATCCCCACTATTCCCCACCCCGCGTCACGCCGAGATAGTATGCTCCTGTACGTAAGATTTATTCTTACTTTTTTTATCATGTTGGGGATATTAAGAGTCTCCAGGATGCTCGAGTTTCCATACAAACGTAGTTTCGCTAATACAAAAACTACATGCCGGATTGAATCCAAACTTTGTAAATATATTGAGTAGACAAATATCGATGTTTGTAATCAGTTTTTTATCGTAGTAAATATTAACGTAACTAAAAGAAGGCTTAAATTAGTTTTTGAACTAGATTTCGCAACCTGACCTGCAACATTAAAAAGTGACAGTTTGAAACTGCTATTATTTTTTTCCTTTTTATATTACTACATCGAAAACTAATTATAAACATCTATAATGTCTCCTCAATATATTTGCAAAGTTTGGATTCGTTCCGGCATGTAGTTTTTGTATTAAAGCAGAACTACGTTTGTATGGAAACTTGAGCCTCCTGGCGGCCTTTAAACAAGCGTTTGGTATGTGAACTCATTGAAATAGAGAGAAGACTTTTCATTACGCTTTTTAGATAGATAAGATAGATAAATATATAGATTATTATAACAGCTCATATACGTCCCCACCGAGGGGCTCGAGCCTACCCTGAATCAGGGCGATTTAATATATAGATAAATTATTCTATTCAATACACATCAATGTAAAAGGACGAACTAAAAATTAAATTAAATTACATTCCTTTATCAATACATATCCAAACAAACACATGAACCAATTTCAAAAAGTAACAAATAATATAGGTTATGTGCGAAATTTCGCGAACTACGCAATCCGCGTTCTGGGTGATCCTATTTGGTCTTCTTGTGGCCAACGTTGACTTTATTTTTCTTAAAACGTCAAGCATGGGGCTGGCTTAGGCTCTACTTAAGGGAGAAATAAGAAACAAAACAGTTTGCTCTTCAATGACTGCCTATATAAAAACGTCAAGCATAGGGCTGGCTTAGGCTCTACTTAAGGGAGAAATAAGAAACAAAACAGTTTGCTCTTCAATGACTGCCTATATAAAAACGTCAAGCATAGGGCTGGCTTAGGCTCTACTTAAGGGAGAAATAAGAAACAAAACAGTTTGCTCTTCAATGACTGCCTATATAAAAACGTCAAGCATAGGGCTGGCTTAGGCTCTACTTAAGGGAGAAATAAGAAACAAAACAGTTTGCTCTTCAATGACTGCCTATATAAAAACGTCAAGCATAGGGCTGGCTTAGGCTCTACTTAAGGGAGAAATAAGAAACAAAACAGTTTGCTCTTCAATGACTGCCTATATAAAAACGTCAAGCATAGGGCTGGCTTAGGCTCTACTTAAGGGAGAAATAAGAAACAAAACAGTTTGCTCTTCAATGACTGCCTATATAAAAACGTCAAGCATAGGGCTGGCTTAGGCTCTACTTAAGGGAGAAATAAGAAACAAAACAGTTTGCTCTTCAATGACTGCCTATATAAAAACGTCAAGCATAGGGCTGGCTTAGGCTCTACTTAAGGGAGAAATAAGAAACAAAACAGTTTGCTCTTCAATGACTGCCTATATAAAAACGTCAAGCATAGGGCTGGCTTAGGCTCTACTTAAGGGAGAAATAAGAAACAAAACAGTTTGCTCTTCAATGACTGCCTATATAAAAACGTCAAGCATAGGGCTGGCTTAGGCTCTACTTAAGGGAGAAATAAGAAACAAAACAGTTTGCTCTTCAATGACTGCCTATATAAAAACGTCAAGCATAGGGCTGGCTTAGGCTCTACTTAAGGGAGAAATAAGAAACAAAACAGTTTGGTCTTCAATGACTGCCTATATAAAAAAACCGTCCAAGTGCGAGAGTAGGGTTCCGAAGCCTTTTCAAGAAACAAATTTATGTTTACAGTTGGTAATGGACCTAACCTAACCAGAGGTACCGGGTTCAAATCTGGATGGCCAATGTACCAATGAGTTTTTCAAAAAAACTTACGTACATATGCATACTTACCGATTGCTTTAACGGTGAAGGAAAACATCGTGAGGAAACCTGCACACGCCTGCGAAGAAACTCGAAGGTTGTGTGTGAAGTCGACCAACCCGCACTGGGCCCGCGTGGTCGACTAAGGCCTAATCGCCCTGATTCAGGGTAGGCTCGAGCCCCTCGGTGGGGACGTATATGAGCTGTAATGATGATGATGGTAATGGAACAATTTGTATGGAAAATCTATGAACTTTTTTCAAATCCAACTGCATACCTTAACACGTTAGTACTAATATTGTATATACTTTGCCTTAAGTTAGTCGACTATTATTCCTAAATAAGAAAGTCTACTTAGACGTGATAGTTTTCTGTTGAAATATATTATATGTCCTACAATTTTCAATATTTTTCAGGTGTCCTTAATTAGCGGGTTTAGCTGGTGGTGGTGGGGGGGGTTGCAAACACATGAAAATCAAACAAACTCTTGGTTGCATTGAATGACCTATTCAACCATACCCCACACGATGAGTACGTTAGTAAAAAAATACAGTTTTATAAGTCTTGACCCTGCGAGTGTTCCTGGTAAGGTGTCGGTTCGGTGTCGGTAAAGTAACGGTGTCTCGAGTTCAATGGTTTTTGAAAAAACTTTTTCCCATATCTCAAAAAATGTCCAACGCGCCTAAAGAAGTTTTCACTTCAAAAATTTATCCCCTCTACTTGTAGTGGAGGTACCACAAAAAAATAAGATTTTATTGTGCAACTTTGTGGGCGTTATTACAATGCATACCTATGCCAAATTAGAGATTTCAGATTACAGAGGAACAGACTGACAGACAGACATGGCGAAACTAAGGGTTCCTTGTTGACTTCGACAGTTTGGTAACAATATTTAAAAAATGTATGCAATTATTGACTAACTTAAGAACACTATGAAAGGACAAGCTCCAGCTGACCACTGTGCACTGTTCAAACAAACAAACAAAACTGTGCTGTAACAGGTATAAAACCGACCAAAGTATCCGTGAAAGAGGGAAAGGGAGAAAACAGAGGAGGGGGGAGGTCTAAGATCATTATGAAGTTAGTCGCTGTTGAAGAAGGCAAGTTCGATAGAGTGTTGTAAAATTACGTAGCAAATTGGCGCTATGAATAGGTGGAGGGAAGGTGGTTCCAGCATTTCGTGGCTAGATATTTGAAACTACCCCGAAATGTTGCAGGAGAATGCCTCGGACACGCCCTTACACTTCATACGACGGGCCAGAAATGTCATTTTTAAAAACGAATGACAGAACAAACAAAAGGCGGCGAAATCCTATACGTTCGACAACCAAATTGTAACCGATCTGTATCAATCTTGGTGACAAGGGGGTGAGGTCGGAATCTAGAGAGCGGCAGGGAGTGTCCATACTGTATGATAGTACTAATAACTTTGCCTCGGACATCAAAAAAGATATGCAGATGCTCTGGTTTCGTAGCTGGCTAGACCATGCAAGTTTGTTACATAAATATCCAGGCTTCTTATATTTAACTACGCCGAAAAGAAGAGTAGCAGTGAACAATTTATGTCGGTTTTCCATTTTTAAATGATTTGCCTTATTTAAAAGTGGTGTCATCCGTCTACCTTTCCTTGTACAGCAAGATCCTTACACAGTTGAACAGTAGTTTAGTTTTGATAGTGCTAGAGATTCCCATAAACTTACTCGTAGTGCAACGTTCATTAGATTACGAATTTTGTACAGAGTGTTCGGACTAAACAGACTGTTCCAACGAGCTCGACCATACGGTCCTCATATCGAGCCCAGAGTCCATTTGAATGCCTAAATTGCGAGCAAAATGTACTTTGTCGACGAGTACCTACTATTATAATATGCACCTTTAGTCGGGTATTTAGTGTGTTGATTTGTATGGGAACCTTGCAAATCTTCAACAAAGGAAGCCGCTTGGCACAGGCATACCTAGTGGTCATCTGAGCTGATTTAGCCCTGTACCCACGTGGTACCACCCTGCAGGTAGGTGGGGGAGGGGGGAGAAAATTCCATCTGCCGCGCTGCACTCTTTCGTCCATATCTCCGTAAGTTTAGCAAACAAGTCGTGTTTGGTATCGTTTTCGTATAATTTAAGGACGACAAATTCATTTCTGGAACAATATTTTCACTTGTTCATAGAAGAAAAAAAGATTAGGCGCAAAAATAGAAAAAATAGAAATAAAAATTCTTACAAAACCTTTGCCTACAATTAAACCAGGAGATTATATTTTATAAAAAAAATATAATTATGTAGCCCTGTTTATTTTGATAATACATACATAAACTTTCTTAATAAATTTAACTTATAAATGTGTAAAAAAAAGTCGCACGGCGGAGCTGCGTTTTAGCGGCTCGTTCAACTCGACCGCTGCGCGGAGCGCTCAGTGACCATTACACGCGTGTTCTCAGTTCAGTCGGTTCGCATCTTACTCAGTGATCACTACATAACGCAAGCACGTATTTTGAACTTTTGAAGTGTTTTCAGGAGGATAAACTATCAAACTAGTATATTTTTTTCATAGGATATGAGAATTGTAAGTATTTATTTAGATTTACTATGTTTTTAAACGATTTTATTTGACTTAACCCCGTATATATATTTACGCCTTCCTTTGTTTCAAATCTTGTGAAAGCTTTTTCAGTTGTACTGAATCGATTCTTATGAAACTTTGCATACACGTGGGGTGCTAGTAACGAAACAATATTACGGTAGTCTCAACTGGGCCTGATGATGAAGTCAGGAGGTGGACAGTGAAACTCTTCTAGTATTACTAGTAACCCTCTTGAGTTTGGGCTCATTTGGATGGTTTTGACGAGTCCCATATATTACACTAGGTGAGGAGGGTCCGATGATGGATTCAGGAAGAAGACAGCCGACCGGTTATCTTAAAAAAAAATACCATGTTTTATTTCTACTTATAAGTTATTATAAAGTAGGTACCTATCTCAAGGTCTTCGATCAGTGTGTGTTGCCAGTGATGACATACGGAACTGAGACATGGTCGCTTACTATGGGCCTCATAAGAAGGCTCAAGGTCACCCAAAGGGCAATGGAGCGTGCTATGCTCGGCGTTTCTCTGCGTGATCAAATCAGAAACGAGGAGATCTGTAGAAGAACCAAAGTAACCGACATAGCTCTCGGAATTGCTAAACTTAAGGGCTCCAGGACTCAGCAAAACTCCTGAAAAAGTATTTATACCTTTCGCAAACAGAGAGCTTGTCACTGTATCAAGATTAGATGTGATTTGGGACAGATACGACACTGACAGTCTCAAAAACGAGACTAAAACGTGGCACCGGACAAAGAACACGTTTTAATTCAAATTTTAGAATTCCGAAGGGTTGGGCAAATTTTCTCTGGGATAATTCCAATAAAGAGGAACTTTTCCATTTCCTAGCTCTACAGTGCCAAGCTACAGAATTCTTAGCCGGCAAAAACTTTTATACGACAGATGGACCCACAGTTTTCAGCAACAGCCCCAGTGATAAAAAAGCCCTGGAACCATGCAACCATGAGGAAGCAGATACGAGCATAATGATCCACATTGGTGATGCTGCAGCCCAAGGACACAAAAATCATGGTGCGTACAGTGGATACCAATGTTGTTGTCCTTGCGGTTTCATGTGTGTCACAATTGCCACAGCTTGAGGAACTGTGGGTTCATATTGGCACGGGAAGAAATCAGTTCTTGCCATGCCATGCTATTGCAGCTTCATTAGGTAACCTAAATAAATATAATATATTTACACTTTAAAATCTGAAAGTAATTCAGCTATATACTAGTTTATTTTCTTTTAGGACCAGAAAAGGCAGAAGTATTGCCAATGTTCCACGCCTTTTCCGGGTGTGATACCGTTTCGTCTTTTGCTGGTAAAGGGAAAAAGAGTGCTTTCGAAGCTTGGGGCGCTTATCTACCTGCGACGGAGTGGTTCACAAGCGCTAAAGAAGGAAATGTGGAACAAGCTTTACCAATACTAGAAAAATTTGTCAATTCTATAAATGACAAGTAATTTAAGTGGTGGTTGGCTTTTGTGATTTGAAATAATTTAAGTAATTATTGGAATGCATGTTGTGTACAATTTGTTTCATTTTAGATCTGGCGCGTGCACTGATATCAATCAGTGTAGAAAACTACTATTTACGAAAAAGCACAGACAGCTGGAGAATCTTCCACCAACTAAAGATGCCCTGCGCAACCATATTTTGAGAGCAATTTATCTGGGAGGTCAACTTTTGCAACCTACACAAAACCTGCCATGTCCTGCTGACTGGGGTTGGGCAAAAAATAATGGCAAATGGGAGCCTGTTTGGACCACCCTACCGCCAGCAGCCGCTGCTTGCATGGAGTTAATACGATGTAAATGCAAGAAAAAATGCGCAGGAAGGTGCAATTGTTTAAAAAGAGAGATAAGGTGCACCGAACTGTGTGGCTGCAGCGGAAACTGTGAATCTTCTTCTTCTACCTAGCTTTGTCCCGACTTGTGCCATGGTCTTTGTCCGACATTTTCACAATAAATGACAGGTTTCAGGTATTATAAGGAGAGACTGCCGTCTGACTCCCAAAACCCCGAAGGTAACCAGTTTCGCCAGAGCCTCGTTTGTAGCCTAGCAGGGTGCACCACGAGCAGGTGAGGTCGGCTTAAATTCTAAAGATGTTTATTGGACCACTTACACCCGGAAACGGTCAATAAATTGTCTTATTTACTAAAATAGACCTTTTATTCTTTATTCCATTATTACAATTAAAATAGGAATCCCTATTACAACTAACATGATTAAAATAAGCTGAAATTTAGGGTTATCTCAGTGATTATAAAACATTTATTTTAATGTTATGAACTCTAATATTATTTTTTAACAATATTTACTCTAGATATTTCTTCAAGAATATTATCTCTAGATATAGATACACCTATACTAATTAGTTTCATTGCTCATTATTTTAATAATTGTTTACAATTTAGTGTCAAATCCTATCCAAAAATACTTACTTCTCCCGTCGCAGCTCCACCGCACGAGGCAATAAATTTTTTTTGACACATTTACTAGTTCAATCTATTAAGAAAGTTTATGTTTATATATTCTAGATAAACAGGGCTACAAAATCATATTTTTTTTATAAAACATAGTCTCCTGGTTTAATTGTAGGCATAGATTTTGTAAGAATTTTTATTTCTATTTTTTCTATTTTTGCGCCTAATCTTTTTTTCTTCTATGAACAAGTGAAAATATTGTTCCAGAAATGAATTTGTCGTCCTTAAATTATACGAAAACGATACCAAACACGACTTGTTTGCTAAACTTACGGAGATATGGACGAAAGAGTGCAGCGCGGCAGATGGAATTTTCCCCCCCCTCCCCCACCTACCTGCAGGGTGGTACCACGTGGGTACAGGGCTAAATCAGCTCAGATGACCACTAGGTATGCCTGTGCCAAGCGGCTTCCTTTGTTGACAATTTGCAAGGTTGGTGACACTAAATACCCGACTACTTAGGAATATAACTAGAGATCTCCTTTCTTTGCTTGGCTGAACCTACAATTAAACATTTGATTTTGTAGGGTTGAGGACTAGTGAATTATTTGTAGACCAGTTGGCGATTCGATTTAGATCCCGTAATTTGATGTACGGAAACCGATGGGTTTGCAACGTTTACCGGAATGTAAACTTGAAGATCATCCGCATAAAGATGATGATGGCAATGACGGATGCAACTTATTATGTCACAGCTAGATGATGAAAAGTAGGGGACCGAGAAGGGACACACCTTGGGTCAAGGATTCAAGTGCCGAACCATCAGATTTTCGCAGTACAAACTTTTGATAGCGAATATTTAAAAAAAAAAGCGTGGGACGAATGATTGTAAATGTGTAACGAAGTTCTAGGGCAGAGGCATACTTACTACGTAGAGTGGAACGCCCCCCTACATGGCGAGCAACAACGATCTGCGCGAGACCGCTAGCTCGGGGCGTAGTTGGCTGGACGCTCCGCGTTGCCGCGGGTCGTACAAGGACGTGTGCATTGTTACCTTTAGCGATGCTCCACCAGGGCAGCGTGACGTAGGTGAGGCAGGCGGTGAGCGGCGCCGACTGCTGCCGCTTGCCCTCCTTCCACAGGTGGAAGGTCTGCGTGAAGCCGCGCATCGCCCACAGCGGGTTGTACGCGCCGTCGTCCAGCTCTGCGACAATACCAACTCACTAACTCACACGTACGATCGGACACACACTTGAACAGAGCTGCAAAGGGAATACAAACAATTTGAACGTTTAAAAAATGACTTAATCCCAACGACCACGTACAATTTTGCTACATTTTTTGTTAGCGTTTATAACTATGTATGTAGTTGAAAATTATTGAATAACAAGTGCGAAAATAACGCAAATATAATAATGGTCGTAAAATACTACGAGAAATCCGGGGAAGAGGGGGTCAAAATTGGTCACGTTTAGTAGGTATGTGTGTGTTCCCTAAGGCGGAACCACATCGTTTGTTGTTCGGTCCACACGATGTGGTAAAGCACGTCTCGTCACGTATTAAGGTGCTTATCCACCGGCTATGCTAGGATGAGATGAGCGAGAACCTTGCGGGCCCTTCCACACCAAAAATGTTCATCGCAAACATGCGATATCTGGCGCCATACAGCGATGACCATCGCGACATCTCACTGTCTAGCGCTAGACACCGCTTAATTGTGAGACGGTATAATAGAACCAATCACCATCATATCAGCCGAAAGACGATCACTGCTGGACAAAGGCCTCCCCCAAGGATTTCCACGACGACCGATCCTGCGCTGCCCGCAACCAGCGGCTTCCCACGACCTTCAGCAGATCGTCGATCCACCGTTTTCACCACTGTCCAGGTTCTTGCTCATCCAGAAAATATCCAATGAAGATGCAATTTTGCCATACAAATTTCAACTCTCGCTCATTTCATCTCATCTCGTGCCATAGCCGGTGAGTGAACAGCTTTACCGTGTAGTTTCCTCTTGGGCACGTCGCACCAGTAGTAGATGTCGGTGCCGTCGGGCGTGGTGCGGCGCGGCGGCACCCGCCGGTTCGTGTACAGCGCGGCCGCCACCCCGCAGCGCCTCCGCGGCAGCGTGCAGTACGCGCGCGCCCCGCGGTTCGCCCCCCCACACTCCCCCCACTCGTCGTCCCCCTCGTTGCCGTTACTGTCTCTAGTCGAGCGGTTGCGCGGGTACATGTATTCGCGACAGCAGGGCAGCTCCTCCTCGCCGCGAACGGTGACGGCGAAGTTTGGATTCTGTACGGTTTCCTGAACGCGACTGGAGTCGCAGGAGACATCGCATTCGTCTAAGGAGGTAGCGTCGTCTGCTATTTCGCATTCGGTCTCCACTTGGACAGTCTTTTTGGTTGAGCGCGAGGGTGTTTGCGGAAGCGGGCGCAAGGGGGGCGGGCCGGGCGCAGCGCGGGCGGATCTTCGTCTGGGAGTGACCGTGTGCAGGCAGGCGGGGGACGACACGTCTCCGGAGGGCCGCGAGTAGACCTCCTTCATGGGCGCGGCGGTGACGTGGTGCGTGACGTCACGCCGCGCCGGGACGCCGCCCCGCCCGCGCCGCCCGCGCCGCCCGCGCCCGGAGGAAGCCTGAGCCGCGCGCGCGCGCTCTGCGGACAGAGAATCGCGCGTCACTAACGCACTACCACTCCCAGATAACTATCTACGTAAGGGCCAAAGCAAAACAAAAAGACAATACTCGTAATAAGTTACGATCGCACGACTACTGTTACTTATAGTTTTCTCATGCAATCCCCTTTCAGTGGTCTCGATCTCATGATCTATTTGTAGAGATCGCAGTACTACCAACATTGTTTTCTGCTAAAGTATAAAGACTATATATCTAACTTGATTTACATCATGGATTTAATAAACACATTTTGCGCCGCGAGAGGGTTAGAGTCTTGGCGTCACAAAATGCCAGACATTAAAACTTTTTACCCAACACAAATACTATAGTACATATGCAAAAAACGCTACGCTATCGACCTAAACATTTGATTTCACTTCACCCCAGGGCCCGGGCCCGGTAGCAAATTGTTAAAATACAAAAAGCCCTCACTCTGTTAATCAAACGAGATAGGACTCTGGAGAGGGTGTGCGTAAAGTCTACTATTGAGTGGCTGGCTTCCTCCGAGCGCACACATACACACCATCAAACACACACTCACAACATATAGAACAAAAACGTAGGACTCAAATGGAGTCACCAGTTACTTACACGTACTAATCGACTGCCCCATTTTAAAACACAGTAACTGCAAACTTTTTATACTTGATTTTTTTTGTATTATTGCATTTTTATTACTTTTGACACTTAATTTAGAATATTTTTTCTGATAAATATTTTTATTGAAGTATCTCCTATTCATAAATCAATTTTTCTATCAATTTAGCGAGCAAAACTTTTTTTTATAAAGCAAATTTAAAAAAAAATGGGAATTGTCAGTTACTGTTTTGAAATTGGGCAGCCTTAATAGGATAGTTGACTGAAATTTTAAAAAAAACCTTACTTGCTACATTTCTCACAAGCTGTTACCCTCAGCTGCGCCCGCGTGGATATCATTTTTATGACTGTAGGTAATCGAGAATGCATGGTACCCGAGCCGCAAAGATTGGCCTATGTGTTAATCCAGTACGAAATTTCATCCAAATTCGTTTAGCCGTTTAGGCGTGTAAATGAAAAAAAAAAACAAAGCGTTTACAATATTAATGTGATCGATCACTTCTTTAATTTTTAATGATTCAGAATCTCAAAAACAGTTCATCAATTTGAAAAGCGACGACGTCACGCCTTGCCATTTTTTTTAATAAACTTTTAATTTTTGTCGGACGATACAAAGGAAATCCTCTCTACTACCCTATTTATCTTGAACTAATTTTTTTAAAGCTTTAACAGTAGTGCAAACAAACCAATGCACAAGCACAGGGAGCCATTGAATTACTATTAGCAGTAGTAGTAATTCAACGCAGGGAGCTGTCTCGTGTGATTTTCTTAAAACTAGTGAACATCAAAAGCACAAAATATTATGTAATTATCACAGCAATGGCGTGTGAGCACGGAAATGTAAATAATATGACACATTATTTGCATTTCTGTGAGGATGACAGAAGCACAACAGCGTAACGACATCAAAGCATGAAGCGGACTAGGATATTTGTTTGTTGCTTACACACTATATCAATGTGATCAATACATGTGTAATCCTTTTCATTTCATCATTATCATCATATCAGCCGAAAGACTATCACTGCTGGACAGAGAACACCCCCATGGATTTCCACGACGACCGGTCCTGCGCTGCCCGCATCCATCGGGTTCCCGCGATCTTCACCAGGTCGTCGATCCACCTGCCACCGCCTGCCTATGCAACGTTCTGCGGTGCGCCGTCACCACTCGAGAACTTTACAACCCCAACGGCCATCTGTTTTACGAGCTATGTGCTCTGCCCACTGCCACTTCAGTTTAGCGATTCTGTGAGCTATGTCGGTTACTTTGGTTCTCCTGCGGATCTCCTCGTTTCTAATTCGATCACGCAGAGTAACTCCGAGCATAGCACGCTCAATTGCCTTTTGGGTGACCTTGAGCCTTCTTATGAGGCCCATGGAGTAACTAGTATCTCATCTGTGCCCATGGTAAGCGACCCTGACTTAGTCCCGTATGTCATCACTGGCAATACACACTGGTCAAAGACCTTAGTCTTGAGACACTGCGGTATCTGGGACGTGAAGATATTGCGAAGCTTCCCGAACGCTGCCCAGCCGAGTTGGATTCGTCGATTGACCTCTTTCTTGAAGTTGGACCTACCTAGCTGGACTGTTTGTCCCAGGTATACATATTCGTCAACAACTTCCAGTGTAGAGTCTCCAACCTTTAGACAGGGTGCGACATGGACATTTAACATTATTTTTGTCTTGTCCATGTTCATTTTAAGACCTTGTTGAGACTTTACTGAGGCCATCGAGCATTCTGCTTAGGTCTTCCATAGTCTCAGCCAAGACCACGATATCGTCAGCGAATCGGAGGTGGCTTATGTACTCGCCGTTGACATTGATGCAGAATCCACCCCAGCAGCTTGGAAACATCTTCCAGGGCGGCGGTGAACAGTTTTGGAGATATCACGTCTTCCTGTCTCCCCTTCGCTGCAAATGGATAGGTTTCGATTTCTGGTGCTGGAGGCGAACCGACATGGTGGCGTTTTCAGCACCTCGATGTATCGATGGTCAATTTGGTATCGCTGGAGAGACTGTAGCACAGCCCAGTTTTCTTTTTATATCTTTATATTATTAACTTAGTATTTATTTTGTTGTTTGGATGTAATTTAATATAATTTTGTAATTATCTTAGTAAATGTGACCACCACGATACGGGCTCTGCCTAGTGTGGGGCTCACCAGACATACTTTATACTGTATAGTACACCGTTCTTTGGAAATAAATATATTTGTATTTGTATACCCTGACTCGGAAACTCTTATTGATATTGTTTATTGTTGGCAAATGTATCAACCGAGTGGGATTGTAAACCAGAAATAACAAGTACACATCTCGATATTAGCAACAGCTGAAGTTGATGAGCACTGCGGCTCCATCTATCGCCCGCCGCCGCCGCCGCCGCCGCCGGCCGCCACAGCGCACAGTACAAGCCACAACGGTAGGGGGCGTTCTATTCACGTCGCGTCGGTCGCGGCGGTCGCGGCGGTCGCGGCGGTCGCGGCGGCGCTCCGCTCACCTTCGGGCTACGTCAGGGTCTACCTACAGACGGCGGCATTGTTTAAAAATAAAAACCGGCCAAGTGCGAGTCAGAACCGCACACACGTACATTCCGTACCGTCATACTAGATGGCGCTAGTTTCTTCAGTTCCGTACTATCATACTAGTTTCTTCACGTTTAAAAAAAAGACTTTCTTTTTTTCTGATTTTTAGAATTTATTGTTATAGCGGCAACAGAAATACATCATCTGTGAAAAATTTCAACTGTCTAGCTATCACGGTTCATGAAATATAGCCTGGTGACAGACGGACAGACGGACAGAAGGACGGACAGCGGAGTCTTAGTGATAGGGTCCCGTTTTTACCCTTTGGGTAAGAAACCCTGACAATCGGATACAATATTATCATCTATTTTTGGAGATTAATTTTGTATTTTTTACTGGTTGTTTTTTTAAATTATAAGAGTCATGGCGTCATAGTCTCAAACAGTCACAGTATGAATTCAAACTGACGAATTTTGTATATTTAATATGTAAATATCTTCAAATGGTTTTTATATTTAATATGTAAATATCTTCAAATGGTTTTTATATTTTAATGGCTTATAAAATAATAACAAAAGCAATTAGTGAAACTCGTATAAAAACAATTTGAATGACCAAGTTCCTTGTGCAGGCACATGTTACGAGTGTTGCCTGATTAGGGAGCTATGTACTTACAGCAACAACAGGTTGCGCGAGGTGTTGCCTTGATGTTTGTCGGTCATAGGCAACACTAGTGGCCTGCCTTGGCACGTGATGATGATGACGACTATCATCGAAGATTGACCATTTTGAGGGAAATAATGTATTTTTAGCTAGGGTCAGCTCTCCCAGTCAGATGGGGTATTAGTATTATCATTGGTTTTTTTAGAATTTATAGACTACGACTAATAATGATTCAAATAAACCATTTCAACAATGTGACCATAGCCTTGCCACCGTCATCGGGTCCATTGCAGGACAGAGCTAGGAGAATAAACTGATCTTGGTGCAAGTGGGTTGTCACACAGCTGTAAGAGAGTGGGCCCAATATCAAACGGGAGGCCTGAAACGACCATGGGACTGACCGTCGCGCACGTCGCCGGCCTCCACCTCGGCCACGGCGCCGCCGAGCGCGTCCAGCCCCTCGCTCTCGGAGTGCGCCTTGTCGCGCGCGCGCTCCTTGCGCTGCCACCCGCCGCGCGCGAAGTGCGCGATGTTCGCCGACGGGTCGCTCAGCCGCCGCTGCAACACCAACAAACTGATGTCACACAAATAGGACATCCCCTCTCGTATATCTACCAGATACGCTAGACTTCCAGGTTAATGATATAGCGTCCCCACTTACCCACCCTAGGGCATAACAGTGGGGGCCGCTATTCCTGCCAACACCATAAGGTGAAGACAAGGACCAATTACGGTAGGTCTTGCCGCCAAGACGCTTGTCCTGGCACTCTGCAAGGCAAGTGCCTCGTGGAAGAGAACCACTACCTACTGTCCAGGTAGGTCCCGGAGCTGTAGGCGCGCTCACCTCCCGCGGCTTTCGCTGCTGGCGGTTCGATCCCCGCTCGGGACGCCAGAGAAGCTGGCTCCCACATATCCGGTGTGGTACCGGAGCTGTAGGCACGCTCACATCCCGGCGCTTATCGCAAAATAGGACAAAAGATAACAGCTATCTGGTCTCTCGGATAATTCTGCTAAATAGTACGACTGTTGATAGTTATGGCAGTGATGCTTCCTTTGATGGCCAGCTTTACGATATCTTAAATGTGGTTAGGGATGAGCTACTGATCGTTACGCACAGAGCGAAGATCATTTCGCCGCTGTCGAGACGCAATATCGGCGTAACCGGCATCACCAGCAACGAAACATCTCGTCTGAGCGTTCATCGCCATCTAAACCCATGTTACGCGTACGCCATCACTGTATAAACTTGTCCCTTTCAAAGCGCCATCGTACCTGATTCCTACAAAGGAACATCTCATCTGGATCGTCATCAAAGTCCGAGTCCCACCCGTCGAGCGCCGACAGGCCGGGCTCGGAGCTGGGCGTGTCGAGGCCGGAGCCCTTGGCGCGCGACACGGCCATCTCGGCGTGCCCCTTTCCGTCGGGCCCCTTCATGCGCACGAACTCGCAGCGCACGCCGCACGCGCCCGCGCCGCCCAGCAGGCCAAACGACATCCGCTGCGCCACTTTCGTTGATAGCGACGTTTGCTGGAACCAACATGTATATTTTTTAGATATTTAGTTTGTTGCTGTTGTAAAATAATAAGGATTTCAGATTTGCGAATAAAATTATCGCAGCGGTTTCCTGTCAAAGGTTAATCGAGGTTTTTAAATAATAAGGATTTCAGATTTGCGAATAAAATTATCGCAGCGGTTTCCTGTCAAAGGTTAATCGAGGTTTTTAAATAATAAGGATTTCAGATTTGCCAATTAAATTATCGCAGCGGTTTCCTGTCAAAGGTTAATCGAGGTTTTTAAATAATAAGGATTTCAGATTTGCCAATTAAATTATCGCAGCGGTTTCCTGTCAAAGGTTAATCGAGGTTTTTAAATAATAAGGATTTCAGATTTGCCAATTAAATTATCGCAGCGGTTTCCTGTCAAAGGTTAATCGAGGTTTTTAAATAATAAGGATTTCAGATTTGCCAATTAAATTATCGCAGCGGTTTCCTGTCAAAGGTTAATCGAGGTTTTTAAATAATAAGGATTTCAGATTTGCCAATTAAATTATCGCAGCGGTTTCCTGTCAAAGGTTAATCGAGGTTTTTAAATAATAAGGATTTCAGATTTGCCAATTAAATTATCGCAGCGGTTTCCTGTCAAAGGTTAATCGAGGTTTTTAAATAATAAGGATTTCAGATTTGCCAATTAAATTATCGCAGCGGTTTCCTGTCAAAGGTTAATCGAGGTTTTTAAATAATAAGGATTTCAGATTTGCCAATTAAATTATCGCAGCGGTTTCCTGTCAAAGGTTAATCGAGGTTTTTAAATAATAAGGATTTCAGATTTGCCAATTAAATTATCGCAGCGGTTTCCTGTCAAAGGTTAATCGAGGTTTTTAAATAATAAGGATTTCAGATTTGCCAATTAAATTATCGCAGCGGTTTCCTGTCAAAGGTTAATCGAGGTTTTTAAATAATAAGGATTTCAGATTTGCCAATTAAATTATCGCAGCGGTTTCCTGTCAAAGGTTAATCGAGGTTTTTAAATAATAAGGATTTCAGATTTGCCAATTAAATTATCGCAGCGGTTTTCCTGTCAAAGGTTTATACTCAATAAACCTTTTTTTTTTTCAGTAGAAAAACTTTTTTTTATAAAAAAATTGAGTGCGTTTAGCTGCACCTCGCCCGATGGTAAAACTTACGGCTAATTAACATGTAGGTGTAGAAGACAATATAAAGCAATAAAATATGACAACACTAGCTTTTGCTCGCGGCTTCGCTCGTGTGTGAACCGTTTTCATTACTATTTTTGAGGGTGAGTTTTCTTGAGATCCCTCGGGAACTATATCGGGATATTCTGATTAGCAGTCTATGTCACTTGCCATCCCCTTAACGATTTCTATGGAAAAATCACGTCAATCCGTTGCTCCGTAGCGACGCCGACTGCGCGAACCTTGAAATGAGTTTTCCCTAGATCCCTTGGGAACTATCTCGGGCTAAGCTAATTAGTAGTATATGTCATTTCACACCCCCTTAACCATCTTTACGCAAAAAATCACAACTGATGTTAAGGAAATCAACAAAAAAAATAGTCGGACTATGCTATTTTCACAGGATATAAAGTAGCCTTAGCCTTTCCCATGACACCGGCTACCTCCATGCCTAAGATTGGTGAGGTGTCGAAACGTGAAGAGGTTACAAATTAACAAACAAACACATTTAATGGTATAATGATATGGGAATTTACCTAGGAAATGTCATTAAAACGTGAACTCTCTAAAGAGGTGCCTCATGACAACAAATAAACAGGAAGCCTGCCTCCTGCCCTAGTTGGAGGTTCTTCACTGTCGTCTGTACACTTTGCGTGGCGGGGGTTCGCGCGCAGGGTGCCACAGTGCCAGGGTGCCACGGTGACGACCCCCGCTCGTACCATCACTAAATAGTATTTATTTATTTTTTATTTACAATTGGTAAGCCCTTGGCATCATCTCACCTGATGGTAAGTGATGATGATGCCGAAGATGGAAGCGGGCTTACCAAGATTCCCCAACGCAATGGAGAACTGGCTATCTTATCTTCAAGCCGAAACACATCAATGTTGTTAACACTGATGCTTTAGATGGTGGTAGCTAGCCAGGCGGGCTTAGAAAATGCCCTACCATCAACCGATATATATAGTTTGTTTGATTGAGGGACACGCCACGCTACATTTTCACACGCTAAACTAAACGCTTAGCGCTACGCGTCTTCTTTGTAGCACGCATTGTTGGGAAAGTTCTAGCCATACATTTGGACTTTCCCATTTATTTATTTCCTAATTAATATTCAAAACCCAATATAAGTTGAACTGCAGATAATTCGTTTCTGATGGTAACCGCCGTCTGAGTTTGTCGGTGACACATGGCGTGACTAACCGTTAACGACCCCGCATCCCGCAGCAGGCCCAAGACACCAGCTTAACGTAGTGAGAACGGACATGATATACGATTCCACATCATCAAGGAGTGTGTAGGAGATCGGGAAAAGTGGAGGAGATTAAGTAGGAGAGCGGTCGGCGGTCTGCGCCGACATAATGCAGGTACAAGAAGAAGACAAAAGAACCTTCGGTATGACTGATACAATAAGTAATAACAGATGACCCTTAGCCGTCGCTGCCACGCACGCTGCCCCGTCAAGGGCAATTATATTAGATTTGAGTGATCGATTTAACTTTCCCCAAGTGCTATTGAACTGGACGCGTTGAGGGAGGGGGAAGGGGAGGGAGGGGGGGGGGGGCTTTAATCAACAAGTCGCGCCGTCGCGTCGTGTCAAAATAGGAAAAAAAACTCAACGAATTCTCCCGCATTAAAAGATATGTAAAATTATGAAACATTCACTTACCGAGATGGCGCACTTGAATTAGATACGACTTATTTATTTATTTTATTTTTATTTCCTTATTGAAACCTGTAGGTTGATGCTGTAGCATACAATTTTATCACCGCAAAATTAAATTTACTCCGAGATTCACTCGGATGCTTGGAATGTTACATTAGTAACAAGGTCATTCACCTACCGATCCTTGTGTTTGTATAATACTCGTAAAATCTTATCATTGTGAAATTATTTGTATAATTTGTTCAAAACATAAAATACTTCAATGCCGTAACCGCAACCGTCACCACCTCGGCATGTAACTTAAGTAGCCGTGCCCCGGTGCCCCGGTGCCCCGGTGCCAAGGTGCCCCGGTGCCCCGGGCCCGGGCCTCGAGACGGGGGCACAAACACGCTTCTACACCTCTGACGCGTGTTGCTGCTATCCACATTGAAAAACCGGCCAATGGCGAGTCGGACTCGCGCAAAGTAGGGTTCCCTAGTTTTTCAAAACATAAATGCATATTTAAATAAATATATATATAATATTTGAAGTTGGTAATAGTTCATTTTGTATGGAAATTCTATGGCACACCTTGAGTTGGTCGACTATTACTCCTAAACTAAGAAAGCCTACTTAGATTTAGATAGATTAGATTACATATGTCCTATTATTTTCATTTTTTTCAGATGTCCTTAAATAACGGTTTAGCTGGTGGGGGGTGACACGACACTTGACTCTAACAAAAATTTGCACTTTTAATATTTCAGTAACCGATCTCTGAATCGAAAAATGGTTTTAGTAAACCCGATTCAACGGTAACCCACACGATAGGGTACATAAAAAAAACACCCCATCTCTACATGTGGGGGAGGTACCCATACCCCACACGATAGGGTACGTCAAAAGAAAAAACCACCCCCTCTTTACATGAAGGAGAGGTACCCGTACCCCACACGATAGGGTACGTCAAAAGAAAAAACCACCCCCTCTTTACATGAAGGAGAGGTACCCGTACCCCACACGATAGGGTACGTCAAAAGAAAAAACCACCCCCTCTTTACATGAAGGAGAGGTACCCGTACCCCACACGATAGGGTACGTCAAAAGAAAAAATCACTCCCTCTTTACATGTAGGGGAGGTTCCCTTAAAAAATTGTTTGTACCACTTTGTCAGCGTGATTAATATGTATCATCATATCATCACCCAAAAAAAAAAAGATCGCGGGAAGCCGATGGATGCGGGCAGCGCAGGACCGGTCGTCGTGGAAATCCTTGGGGGAGGCCTTTGACCAGCAGTGGACGATTTTAGGCTGATTAATATGTAATACCCATGACAAATTACAGCTTTCTAGTCCGCTACATTTTAATACTGTGCTAGTACTTAAATAACCTCTGAGCTAAGCCAAACTATACGAACTAAGGCACTATTAGGGTGGGTTTCTTGTTGACTCCGCCTCTGCGGTGTAATGGTTAGTCCATTCGCTTCACACTAGGAGGTCGCGGGTTCGATTCCGGCGGGGCAACTTGTAAGACTCGGTTTGGTTGGTGGTAGGGCATTTTCTAAGCCCGCCTGGCTAGCTACCACCATCTTATCTAAGTCTTGCCGCCAAACATCAGTGTTAACATTGATGTGTTCCGGCTTGAAGATAAGATAGCCAGTTCTCCATTGCGTTGGGGAATCTTGGTAAGACCGCTTTCATCTCTTCGGCATCATCGTCACTTACCATCAGGTGAGATGTTTCCAAGGGCTTACCAATTGTGAATAAAAAAAAAGACTTCAGAACCCTAAAAACACCTTGAACATTAGAAGCAATGTAATTAGGTACATAGTTGTTTCCGATGTAAGCTGACGCCGCCGCCGCGCCGGCCTGCATCGAGCGGATCGGGTGGGTCGATCGATCGCTACTAGTAGGTCGGTCGTGCACTCGTGCATCGTCGTGCTCAATCAATCCACTAGCCTGGGCGCCTTGACGCCTGGGCGCCTGGGCCGCGGTGCCTAGCGCATACAACAAGCTCGTTCCAATTAGCTTCCACCTATTGTTGTAACTGCAGTCATCGGCCTTTTTGCGAATATGAGATGGAGGTGGAGGTCGTGTTTGGGGAGTTTGGAAACATACATAAGCGAATTCACCGATTCAATTATTTTAAGCTACTCGTAGAACGGATGGCCGTTTTTGCAGTAAAGTTCTCGAGTGGCGACCGCGCACCGGAAAACGTAGTGTAGGAAGACCTCCCACTCGGTGGACCGCTGCCCTGGTCGCGGGAAGCCGCTAGATGCGGGTAGCACAGAACCGGTCGTCATGGAAATCCTTGGGGGAGGCCTATGTCCAGCAGTGGACGTCCATCGGCTGATATGATGATGATGATGATGACGGAGGTTTTCCAGAGTTAAAGTTCAGGTTTACGGTACTAACACGTTCGTATTAACTACTGGTTGCCCTGTGAGCTGCAAACTTCGGGAGTTTTTTGAAATCGCTGAAATATGATATTTTTTACGTTTCACGCCCATGTCTCCGCTATTTTGAAAACCGAATCGACAATAAAAATCCATGTAATCTTTGAACCAGCTCACAAAATTTTACGAGAATCGGTTGAGAAATGCGACCTGTAGAGAACACCGGACATGCGGACATCCGCCGGACATACAAAAGCATTTTTGCCCAAGTTGAACCAGAAATGCTTCGCGCTCGCTCGGTCAATAACGGAGACGCTTCGCGCTCGCTCGGTCAATAAACATAACCAAGGACTACTTTTGGTTAATTGATGAGTTGTATATATGTACAGTCAAGAACGGATCAAGCTAGACCCTCGTAGTGAGATTGTGACCCTAAGCGCACGGCAGAACGGTACAAAGTCCAATTTTGTGACCCTACGCGCACGGCAGAACGGTACAAAGTCCAATGTTGTGACCCTACGCGCACGGCAGAACGGTGCAAAGTCCAATGTTGTGACCCTACGCGCACGGCAGAACGGTGCAAAGTCCAATGTTGTGACCCTACGCGCACGGCAGAACGGTACAAAGTCCAATTTTGTGACCCTACGCGCACGGCAGAACGGTACAAAGTCCAATGTTGTGACCCTACGCGCACGGCAGAACGGTGCAAAGTCCAATGTTGTGACCCTACGCGCACGGCAGAACGGTGCAAAGTCCAATGTTGTGACCCTACGCGCACGGCAGAACGGTACAAAGTCCAATTTTGTGACCCTACGCGCACGGCAGAACGGTACAAAGTCCAATGTTGTGACCCTACGCGCACGGCAGAACGGTGCAAAGTCCAATGTTGTGACCCTACGCGCACGGCAGAACGGTGCAAAGTCCAATGTTGTGACCCTACGCGCACGGCAGAACGGTACAAAGTCCAATGTTGTGACCCTACGCGCACGGCAGAACGGTGCAAAGTCCAATGTTGTGACCCTACGCGCACGGCAGAACGGTGCAAAGTCCAATGTTGTGACCCTACGCGCACGGCAGAACGGTACAAAGTCCAATTTTGTGGCCCTACGCGCACGGCAGAACGGTACAAAGTCCAATGTTGTGACCCTACGCGCACGGCAGAACGGTGCAAAGTCCAATGTTGTGACCCTACGCGCACGGCAGAACGGTACAAAGTCCAATGTATCTAACCTGATCTGGTCTCTAGTCCCTAGTGTACCTGCCTTAATCTGAATTTTAGGCCAAAATGCCATTTTTATTCTGCCAAAGAGTAATAAGGGTTTGATAGCTTATACTATGTACCTAGCACTAAACTAAAATGAGTCGGAACATGATCAGAACATCTGACTCAAAAGTTTCTGACATAGTAGTAGTACTGTAGTAGAAAACAGAACTATGCATAGGTATTGTAAACAGGGAAAATCTTATCTCAGAAACTTGAACTAGTCAAGTTCCACAGCGCGCTGCGCATGCGTAGGAAGGTATGAGAAACCACAAAAACGTATAAATAAACGCAAACACAAGTTACAATGACATTCAAGGACACCACAGCGATTCCGTGTTGTTTTACTCCGACACCGACACCGACACGGCTACTCTTTGCCGACGCGACGTGATTGGAAAACTTTGTAGCATCGGAAACAACACAACACTAGCGGAATATTCCAAGACACTACGGCAATTTCAAACCTAGGTACTCATTGCCAGCGCGTCTGTCTGCCCGACAACGGAACGGAGCAGTGCTCCGCTCATGTACACATTTCTAATACTGCTCTCCACCTATACAGGATGTACAAATTCTTGTAGAACCCGTCATCTGGCACTTCTACTCATCTATTGAACAACTTTCCACATAGAAAAAAACTAAAAAAACACGCTTTTAAAGCACATCAAACTAAAAAGTGAAAAATAATTGAATTGTTTCTGATTCTTGATAAATGTAGAAAGTTTGAATTAAATCTGTCCGTTTAAAGTGGGTCAAAATCGAGTGCAAAGGAGTTGGTTACAAACATACATACATACAGGTGAAGCTAATATAAGCGTGTTAAAAAAACGCAGTCAATGTTGGACTCTCCATATTAACGGATCCGCTGCGTACAACATACGTAACCAAATATCACACATTTTGTTTCTTGGGTAGATAGATACATAGTTTTATGTGTAGGATTCCCAGTTAGGCGTTACGACGACTCAATCCGAGCAGATCATCATCATCATCATATCAGCTGAAAGACATCCACTGCTGGACAAATACCTCCCCCAAAGATTTCCACGACGACCGGTCCTGCGATGCCCGCATCCAGCGCCTTCCCGCGACCTTCACCAGGTCGTCGGTCCACCGCAAGGGAGCCCTTACGCGACGAATCTTGGATCAAAATTTACTAATTATATTACACTTAATAGGCCAATACATATTATTTATTTTTTTACTTTTTAGAGGCTTTTGTCGGGGGTTTTTTAAATTTTTGATTTAAGATTTATTTTCGAGAAATTTTACAATTAATGCCAAAAAAAGGGTATATAGGTTTTTTATATATCAATAGTGCTAATATGTATTTGTATAATTCTATTCAATTTAAGCGATTTTTATTACTCCAAGATTAAGTACTATAGGTATATTTTTTCCACAGTGCACAGTCTTTGAATAATTTGAATTGAATATTGTCATTTGACCCTTGTTAGGGCTTTAATGAGTTTTACTCTAATTTTGTTCATCGTATCAGCTCAAATACGTCCCCACCGAGGGGCTCGAACCTACCCTGAATTAGGACGATCGGGCCTTAGTCGACCATTTGGGCCTAGAGTGCGGGTTGTTCGATTTCACACTCAACCTTCGAGTTTCTTCGCAGACGTGTGCAGGTTTCCTCCCGAGGGTTTCTTTCCCCGTAAGAGCGTCGGTTAAACGTAATGAAATGGAAATTTGAAAACACATCGCGATACGCGGCGGCATTCGAACCACTTCAATCCTATTTTGTTAGGCCCTGTAAACTTTTAGATGGGTGGTGCGGTGCGGTGCGGTGCGGTGCGGTGGGTATAAACAAAAAAGAGTGTGTGGTTTTATGAAACCATGGTAAAAGTTACAGAGGACGAAACGATCATGTAATAAAAGTTTCACTCCCCTTGGAGCTACGGTACAGAGAACGAAACGATCATGGCTGCTCTCGTCTTGGAGCTACGATACAGAGGACGAAACGATCATGGCTGCTCTGACGAAAAAGTTTGAGACGATGTAATAATCTCTTTGCCGTCACGCAACACACAGACGGAAAAGCTTGAGACGATGTAATGAAACTCCTACCTACTCGGGATAACCCAGTTTTAACCCAAAAATCGAGTACCGTTACCCAAATTATCGTTACGTCGAGCCTTCTCGTAAGACTTCCTCATAGACAAACAGGTAGTTAGGTAATGGTTAGGTACTACCATATATAGTGACATAGTCTCTTCTAGATTTTAGTAGATATACTCACAATCACTAAAACTGAGCGTTATTGCATTCCGAAGAATTTATCGAGCTTAATGCAGATGCTGGCCAACTCATTGGTGGAGGGCACCAATCGGCGCGGGGGGCGATTCCACCCCATCGTCGTTAATGTTCTACCTTTACGCACCAAGCATTTTGCTTCTACGTTCATTATGCGAACGGCCAAGGAGGGGAATTCCCTGCCGCCGGCGTCTGAATTCCCCGATTCGTATAATTTAGGAATCTTCAAGAGGAGAGTGATTAAGCACTATTTGACCTTGAGTGTTACATCCTCGGCTGCATAGGCACTTACCATCATGAACTTTGTGTTGCACCTGTCTCAAACCCTGATGTGTCCAACGCGGAAAAGGACCGTAAACTGAGAGATGGCGCTAGTAGTTTCAAGGGAAAACGTAAACTACTGTTAATAGGGGATGAACAGTTAGTGGGACTTTCATCAAGGATAATAGAGTCTAGAAAAAGTAAATGGAATGACAACTATACCACGTTTGGATTTCTTATGACTAATGCTTCAAGTTCCGCTATATTAGATTACTGTCAAAATCACAGCACAAACTTAAACAGGGACGATATTGTTATCTTGAGTGTAGGAAGCAATGATAAAAATCCTGAAATTCTGCACTTTAATTTAAGTTTGATTTTAAATATTTTGAAGAACGCCACAATATATATTCTGCCAATTTACCAAAGTTCGTACCTAAATGAGAGTACATTAAATTATCATATCAGACTTTGGACGAAACACTTGTCTAATTGTACCATAGTTAAACTATACAAAGAAATATATCTATCTCACAATGATTTTTTGCATGATATCTGTAGAACAATCAACTTGCTCATTGATACTGCTGAATATGCATTGCAGTTTCTAAACTATTCTAATATTGTAAAACATAGGAATATATCAACAGATAAAAATAAATCTTTGATCCATCCAGAAATAAAATCAGTCAGAAAGAAAGGTACCATACCCTACTACTTTCCAACAACATCCTCAAAGTGCGTAAAACAAGATAACCCCTCAGACCTTGGTCGTTTATCCCCAAAAAAGGGGACCATGCCATTTTATTTCCCGGTGGCTCCTCGTAAATCTCACTCGCCAACACCTCAGCCGAAGTCATGTCACCCTAATATTGACTTGAGTGATAAAAAAAATAATTTAAAATTTTTTCGTCCCTAATAGTAATTGTTACACAATTATACATCAAAATATTCAGGGCTTTCAATCAAAAAAGGAATTGCTAGAAATCACACTTTCAGATCTTAGTCCACAAATTGAGCCTGACGTAATTTGTCTAACTGAAACTTTTATAAAGTCTGGTGATGAAAGAAATATTTTTATCAGAAATTACGAGCTTGCTTCTAGCTATTCTCGTGACAAAAGAAGGGGTGGCTCTTGCATTTTGGTTAAAAGAGGGATTGCGCATAAAAAAGTTGAATATTTCAATGACTTGGCCACTTACTTTCATTTTGAATGTTGCTCTGTACTCATTCCCAATGTGCTTGTAATTTGTATATATAGGACTCCAAAAAAACGAAAGAGTCATATTGAGACATTCTTGTCAAAATTTGAACAATTACTTTTTATCTGTTTTAAGAAACATCAAAAAAAGAAAATAGTTGTCGTTGGCGACTTCAATATCAACACTTTGGAGTGTAATAGCTCAGTAACTCGCTTTGTGGATGTGGTAAAATCTTTTAATTTCAGAATACACATAACAGAGCCTACTAGAGGTACGTCTTGTATTGACCAAATTGTAAGTAACGTGAATGGAGCAATGGGCTCATTACTACCTTTAGGGCTTTCGGATCATGACACAGCTCAATTATTAAAATTTACGGTGGAATCTAAAAAAGTGATGCCAAAAACTATATTTACCTTAAAGCGTGATTATAGTCAGGATAATATTTTAAAATTACAAGAATGCTTAGAAAGCTTATCTTTCTCGGAGGTTTATGCTGAATATGACTTAAATAAAGCGTTTAATAAATTCTATGACCTGTTTAAATTATTATATAACCTTTGTTTTCCTTTAATGAAGGTTAAGAACAAAGGTACACCATTTTCTAATTGGATTACCCGAGGACTTCGGAAATGTTGTATTACTAAAAAACGTCTTCGCTATAAATACTATGTATGTAAGAATGAGGAAAATAAAAAGGCATATCTCGATTACAACAGACTCTTCAAAAAGTGTTTATATAATGCAAAAAAGCATAAAAATGAGAGTTACATTCTAAATAGTAAAAACCTGCCGAAAGCCACGTGGGACGTAATAAATAGTGAGGCAGGTAAGACGAGACCAGATATTATGTATTTAGAGACAACAGTTGTTGATGGCATTACAATTAGTGACCCAAAAATAATAGCTGAATCATTCAATGACTTTTATATTAAATTGACTAACAAGAAAAATAGCCACATAGTTTCTACGGAAATTAATAACATACAACCAAACTCGATTTACCTGTCTCCCATAGATGAACAATGTATCAAAAATGTGATTGCATCACTAAATAAAACTACCTCCGAAGGTTGTGACAATATTTGCACAAAGGTCGTTAAGTCATGCAGTAATCAACTATGTAGGATTTTGGCTTATCTTGTAAATCTCTCATTACAGACGGGGACATTTCCAGATGACCTTAAACTGTCTGTTATAAAGCCTCTGTATAAGAGAGGTTGCAAATCGGAAATGGGCAATTACCGACCAATCACGCTGATACCTATCTTCTCCAAAATCTTTGAGAAGGTCATGCACATGAAGTTAATGAATTTCTTCACTAGTTTTAATATTATAAATAGAAACCAATTTGGCTTTCAAAAAAATAAGTCAACTACCCTTGCTATATTTAATCTAATAAAAGATGTTTTACAAAAGAAAAATTCGAAATTATTTACAACGGCTCTTTTTTTTGATTTATCTAAGGCTTTCGACTTTGTTTCGCATAGGCATTTATTAGATAAACTAGAAAGCAATGGGATTCGAGGCCCTGCCTATGAATGGTTAAAAACGTATTTACAAAATCGCAAGCAATGCGTTGAAATCACTAAACTGGATGAACAAGGCATGGCTAAAAAATACCAATCTGGGTTCCAGAAAAATGAATTCGGAGTACCACAGGGTAGTGTACTTGGACCACTATTATTCTTAATTTATATTAATAATCTACCTGACTTGATCAATCATAAAACTATCTTATTTGCTGACGACATTGCAGTAATAGTTGCAACTGATAAGAAAATGACATTACAGAGACATGAATCAGAAGTAAATAATACAATATTTAAAATAGTTAAATGGCTACAAAATAATAATTTGCAAATTAATTTAAATAAAACATATTACATTACTTACAATAATTCCAAAAACTCATTACATATTAATTGCAATGGACAACCATTACAGAGCACTAAAAAGACTATGTTTCTCGGTATTATCATAGATGATAAGTTAGATTGGAAAGGTCAAATTGAAAGGGTATGTGCTAAAGTGAATAGTTTTACTTTCGCCCTTTACAAATTAACAAAAGTGGCATCAAGACCTACAGCAGTAGCAGCCTACCATGCTTACGTCGAATCTGTGCTTCGATATGGCCTAATAATGTGGGGTAATAGCACAGATGTGAACAAAGCTTTCATTTCGCAAAAGAAATGCATACGGGCCATATTTGGTGTAGCGACTGACACTCCATGTAGACCATTATTTAGTAAGCTTAATATATTACCGTTACCTTGCTTGTACATATTCGAAATGGCTAAATTCGTTAAAATAAATTGTAAGGTATTTTATAAAGAGGCTAGAGATGGAGTGCAAAGAAATAGGAGAAACCCCAACAGATTAACTGTAGAGGACATACCCCAGAGCACTAGTTTTCAAAAAAACTGTTTTTGGATGGGACAAAGAATATTTAACAAAGTACCTGATGATATTACATTATTACCATTTAATAAATTTAAGAACAAATTGCATGCGTGGCTGCTTCAAAATATGTTTTATTCGGTCAATGAATTTTTGACACATAAATAGAAATTATTGTTACAACTATATTTAAACATGACATGATGTGAATTTATTTAAAATATTGACATGTTTTCGTATTCTATATGTGGAGTGAAATTAATTGTTTGTTTGTTTGTTAATTTATTCTTTTCTTGCTTTTTTTAATGTTCCTAGTTATAAATTTGCATGCTATAACATAAAATGGCTAAACAAGAGAGTCTACGGTCTTTAAACTAACATCAATTTTGTACCTTGTTTAATGGCAAATAAAGAATATTTGTATTTGTATCAGGTGAGATGCAGCCAAACGCACTCATTTTTTTAATTTAAACAACCACATATTATCCTGTGATGAGCGTATCATCAGGAATGCTGGCCTTGTCGTTATCGCGTAGCCGACAGTGGCCTCTGAGCCTCGCCACGCCACAGTGATATGGTAATCTCGCAACCGACCAACCAGATGGCTCTGACCGACCGACGGCTCTTCCAGAACAATCTGCAGAATTTTTAGACAGCAAAATGATGAAATAAAATTGTATAAGGCTGTACAAATCATTAATACTTAATACGTCTCACTCAGATATTTCAAACGTAAGTAAGTAAGCCACCTCGGTTTAGACTTTGTTTTGTTCGTGTTTTCTACGGTCATAGGCAAAATATGTAAATATTCAATACCACGCCTACGGCTAAGAAGCCATTACGCAATGATAGATTGTGAACGGGGCGGATCTCGAATCTCGACGGCAACCAACCGAAGTAACGACTTTGAAACGGAGATAGAATATTAGAGAGGAAGTAATTGAGTAAAATATTTATTTGCAGAATATTGGGGTAACAAAAGTTCTAGTCTTAAATATAGTTGTGTCTTTAATGTAGGTAGAACAACTGGCAGCGGATGAAGTCATCAGTTCTAAATAATAGCAAACGTAATTCACTCTTAAATATAAACTATTTCTGAGAGAAAACCTATTAAGGAAAACATGTCAAAGATGTAATTGTATAACTTCCATTAAGAAACCACCGTGTAGTTGAATAGTCCCCCTGGAGACCATCCCGTCCGAACGTGACCGACCATTACAACGGCTGCGCTCCCGCTTCCAACGGCCAGGAGCACATACGCTATATCTTAGACAAGATAGAACTGTCTATTAATAAGGTCTACGATTAAAGTTTAGAGAATTGAAATCATCATCATATCATCATATCAGCCAAAAATCGTCCACAGCTGGACAAAGGCCTCCCCCAAGGATTTCCACGACGACCGGTCCTGCGCTGCCCGCATCCATCGGCGTCCCGCGACCTTCACCAGGTCGTCGGTCCACCGCGTGGGAGACCTGCCTACGCTACGTTTTCCGGTGCGCGGTCGCCGCTCGAGAACTATACTGCCCCATCGGCCATCTGTTCTAAGAGCTATGTGCCCTTTGTGCCCTTATTGAAATCATATTATACTCTTTTTTTTAAATCTACAATTGGTAAGTTCTTGGCATCATCTCATCTGATGTCAAGTGACGAAGATACCTAAGATGAAAACGGGCTTATCAAGATTCCCCAACGCAATCCAATTCCCTATCTTATCTTCATGTTCAAGCCGGAACACATCAATATTGAACCAATCAATTAAGATTGATTGTGGCAAGACTTAGATTAGATGGTGGTAGCTAGCCAGTCGGGCTTAGAAAATGCCCTTCCACCATCTAAACCGAGTCATACAAAGTTAGACTCTGCCGGGAATCGAACCCGCGACCTCCAGATGTGAAGTTAATGGACTTAACCATTAGGCCGCGGAGTCGGTTTTCTCATACACTACAATTTGTCAATTGTATAAAAAATCTTGAAAACAGCGATCTATAACTGAATGTTTAGATGGCAACAGGTTGTACCGGCTTACGACGAAGTGACGTCGCCGTTGGAATTCAAATCAATATCATAAATGGATTATGAATTCCACGCACTGACTATGTATGTATACAAATACAGTACACAGATATCGTTTTTCTGCGCACTTGTACATTGTATTGTAATCCACCGGTTATCAATGCGTTAAGACGATAAGGTGAAGGTACCCGCGGCCGCGCAAAACAATGCTATTCGTTTCTTTCACTTCCCCAGCTCCACGGTGTGATTCGTGGCTTTTCTATGTGCAAAGTATATATATACAGGGTGATTTGTAATGTCACGTATTCCCGTTAAGGGGTGATAGATAAGGTCAAAAGCAATCAATTTTGTCCTATAATGTGCTATCCGAAAGTTAACCGTTTTCGAGTTATTTCAAATTTACTTTTTTTATTTTAAACTCCGGTTTCAGATGGTTAAAATTTGAATAAAAAAAAACTACGTGCCTGATTTTGAGTTTCTTGCTATCGTCGTATAGCGGACATTCCAATAGTTCATAATAAGTGATAAAATCTTGAAAAGCTTCAAACGTTTTCAAATTACGCTTTTTAAATTTATCAGTTTCCTATTTTTTTCTATTTTTTTCGATAAAAAAGGCAATTTTCTGTAAAAAATCTCCTAGTAATTAAATGTGCAAAGTACGTTAATAACATCTTTAACTAACTAGCTTTCATTAGAGGTATTAAACTTAGTAGTATCTCAAGTACATGTAGAGAAAAAACGTTGAGACCCACAGAGGCCGGATTTTTAAAAGGAATTTTTATTACCTGTTTTAAGTAGGTAAGTCGTTACTGTCCTCAAAGGACTCGCATTTCATGGAATTTCTTTTTATTTATGGCAATCGGCTCGAATAGGAAGCGAGAGAGAAGAGCTGACTTAGTGAAGGAGTGAGTGAGAGAGAGAGAGAGAGAGCTGTTATTATTAATTGTAGTTACGCCGCCGCCGTCCCCACACGCCAAGCGAAAATTAGGTTTAGTTGGTATCAACTACTTCGTACGCGCACACGTATTACGCACTAATTATCATTTACTAGCATTTTTGAGTTAACTTCGAGTTTTTGTTGGTTTATTATCATGGCCATTATACAGAAGACCGAAGAGTACAATCAGCCACTATGCTTGGCGTTTGTGGACTATGAGAAGGCCTTTGATTCAGTCGAAACCTGGGCTGTGCTACAGTCTCTCCAGCGGTGCCAAATTGACCATCGATACATCGAGGTGTTGAAGTGTCTGTATGAAAACGCCACCATGTCGGTTCGCCTCCAAGACCAGAACTCGAAACCTATCCAGTTGCAGCAAGGGGTGAGACAGGGAGACGTTATATCTCCGAAACTGTTCACCGCCGCCCTGGAAGATGTTTTTAAGCTTCTGGACTGGGGTGGACTCGGCATCAATATCAACGGCGAGTACATATCCCACCTCCGATTCGCTGATGATATCGTGGTCATGGCTGAGACTATGGAAGACTTAAGCACAATGCTCGATGGCCTCAGTAAGGTCTCTCAACAAGTGGGTCTTAAAATGAACATGGACAAGACGAAAATAATGTTAAATGTCCGTGTCGCACCCACTCCTCTAAAGGTTGGAGACTCTACACTGGAAGTTGTTGACGAATATGTATACCTGGGACAAACAGTCCAGTTAGGTAGGTCCAACTTCAAGAAAGAGATCAATCGACGAATCCAACTCGGCTGGGCAGCGTTCGGGAAGCTTCGCAATATCTTCACGTCCCAAATACCGCAGTGTCTCAAGACTAAGGTCTTTGACCAGTGTGTGTTGCCAGTGATGACTTACGGAACTGAGACATGGTCGCTTACTATGGGCCTCATAAGAAGGCTCAAGGTCACCCAAAGGGCAATGGAGCGTGCTATGCTCGGAGTTTCTCTGCGTGATCGAATCAGAAACGAGGAGATCCGCAGGAGAACTAAAGCAACCGACATAGCTCACAGAATCGCTAAACTGAAGTGGCAGTGGGCAGGGCACATAGCTCGTAGAACAGATGGCCGATGGGGCAGTAAAGTTCTCGAGTGGCGACCGCGCACCGGAAAACGTAGCGTAGGCAGGCCTCCCACGCGGTGGACCGATGACCTGGTGAAGGTCGCGGGAAGCCGATGGATGCGGGCAGCGCAGGACCGGTCGTCGTGGAAATCCTTGGGGGAGGCCTTTGTCCAGCAGTGGACGATTTGTGGCTGATATGATGATTATCATGGCAGACGCAGAAGATCCGCCAGGACCTTGGCATCCCGAGCACGGCCCATTGCCTGGCCAGCAAGATGCCCTGACCTCACACCTATGGATTATTATGTGTGGGGTCACATGAAAGCCCTGGTTTACGATGTGTCGCCCGTACCAACGCGCGATGAATTAATTAGGAGAATAATCTGTGCAGCTGACCAAATTAAAAGCAGCTTATCAACTAGAGTCACCAAAAGTGAATTACGTAAGAGAATGCGGGTGTGTATTCGTAACAGGGGATTACAATTTGAGCAGAATTTGTGAACTAATAAAAGAGTTTAATTAAAATAAAAGCCTTTTATTTATCGTACGTAATTATTTTTCGAACATTAATTTCTTTACCTACTCATCATTTTTTTTTAATTTCTGTCTTTGTACTTGGAGTTATTTGTGACTTTTTACCTCAAATGAAAGCTAGTTAGTTAGAGATGTTATTAACGTACTTTGCACATTTAATTACTAGGAGATTTTTTACAGAAAATTGCCTTTTTTATCGAAAAAAATAGAAAAAAATAGGAAACTGATAAATTTAAAAAGCGTAATTTGAAAACGTTTGAAGTTTTTCAAGATTTTATCACTTATTATGAACTATTGGAATGTCCGCTATACGACGATAGCAAGAAACTCAAAATCAGGCACGTAGTTTTTTTTTATTCAAATTTTAACCATCTGAAACCGGAATTTAAAATAAAAAAAGTAAATTTGAAATAACTCGAAAACGGTTAACTTTCGGATAGCACATTATAGGACAAAATTGATTGCTTTTGACCTTATCTATCACCCCTTAACGGGAATACGTGACATTACAAATCACCCTGTATATATATTAGTACTAACATACAGTATGGACACTCCCTGCCGCTGTCTAGATTGCGACTACACCCCGTCGACACCCAGATTGATACAGATTGGTTACAGTTTGGTTCTGGAACGTATAGGATTTCGCCGCCATATTGTTTGTTCCGTCATTCCTTTTTTGAAATGTCATTTCTGGCCCGTCGTATGAAGTGTCCAGGTTATGCTATGGGTAAGTAATAATTATAAGTCAGTGACATATATTACAGTCTGTTCAAATCTGTGTTATAAGTATATCGAGCGCTTGGACAGACCAAGTCAGGTTTGCATTGCAGTTGGAATGCCCCTAAACGAATGCATCAGAAGAGCTGCGTGCGGTGAGAGAGGAATCGGGACGAGTTGTTCGAGGTGCCACCAAGTCTACGTCATGATGACCACGACCACTCGGCCCTTTTTTTAGACTAAGATAACTTTTCGGTCCGTGTCATAATGTCAACTCAGAGATTCAAACTTACTGAAAATGTGAGATGCACGAGCCTTAGTCAGTAAAGTAACCCCCTCCCCCCCCCCCGCAATTGTTGCTTCTCTATTACCAAAGTATATATATTAGTACTATCATACAGTATGGACACTCGCTGGCGCTCTCTAGATTGCGACCTCACCCCCTCGTCACCCAGATTGGTTACAGTTTGGTTGTCGAACGTATAGGATTTCGCCGCCATTTTGTTTGTTCGTCATTCGTTGTTTGAAATGTCATTTCTGGCCCGTTGTATGAAGTGTCCAGGGTGTGCTATTACGCTACGCCCTATTTCTTATAAGTAACTAATAATAAGGCTTCACGGCAGGAATGGCTACATAAGCGCTGGACTGTGCATAACCCTCGTTCCCACTGTGCCTCGTGCGTTGCGTAACAGACTGTAGTTCTAGGAAATTCAAAGTTTGCGAGGTTTTGGGAGTAAGATTTACGTACGACTGTGTTTTACATGAATGTTTAAAAACTACGCCAGTAATATAGAAGTCATTGTTAAAAACTAGAAGTCATTGTTAAAAACAAACTATGATAAGTAGAAGTATCAAATACGTATGTATTGTTTATACGCGCGAACGTTGCCAATACTTATCCAGAAATCAAGCGGTAGGCTGTGAGGCGTAGCTCCTAATGTCATCCATCATCATTAGTATCTGCTAAAGGACGTCCACTGCTGGACAAAGATCTCCCCCTAGTATTTTTAAAACGACCGGTCCTCCGCTGCCCGCATCCAGCGGGCTCCCGCGACCTTCACCGAATCGTCGGTCCACCGAGTGGGAGGTCTGCCTATGCTACGTCCTCATGTGCGCGGTCGCCATTAGAGAACTTTACTGCCCTACAGGTCATCTGAATAGATAGATCGTTTTTTTTTTCAAAGACTTACAGTGTACACAGTAGATGCATAATACGTGTACGGAAAACAAAAGAAGATAAGTAAAACAAAAAATAAAAACAGTGCGGAGAACAACAAAAACAAAATAAAAGACGGTAGAAAAATTGTTCAAAACACAGGCTTGAGAAATCGGTTAGGATTCAGCATGTGCTGTGAGTAGAGTAGGTATACCCACAACGCTGATTCTGCCCAAACCAATTTGTTCTACGATTCAATTAAAGCGAGTCTCCACGCACACCGTGTCAAACACTCACCCTGGAGTCGTAGACCCGCGTGAGCGCGTCGTACCGGATGGAGCCCAGGAAGATGACGGCCTGCGCGCCGCCGCCGCGCCCCGCCGCCACCAGCTCCACGCAAACCATCTCCCCGTCGCGCACCACTATGTCGCAGAATACCTGATGCACAACAGATATTTCATTATAAAGGGTATCAAAACGGCTAAACAAATGAGTGGGATGCGCCAGGCCGGAGGTTCCGTATTCGAATTGATCAAACCAGCCACGAACGTTCAGAAATAATTTACTTTCACTGAATACAGAACTAAATCCTTACTAATATTATAAACTAGCTCTTGCCAGCGGCTTCTCTGGCATGAACATACTTTTTATGACTTTTCGAGGGTGCGTAGTGCGCTAGCCGCCGGCTCGCGCCCGTAGAAATAAGTAGCCTATATGTTAATCCAGGTTCTAAACTGTCTTGATACCAAATTTTAGACAGATACTTTCAGTAATTTCTGCGTGACAAACGTCCATACACACATTCAAACTTTCACATTTATAAAATATAAATAGGATAGTAGGATGTGAAAATAATCTTAATGAAATTCGACATGCAGGTAGCCGGTGTCAAAGAGAAGGACATTTAGGCTACTTTTATCCCGTGAAAATAGCAACTTCCTATGCAGTTCCTGAGGGAACTAAAACTACTCTTTTTTGGTTAATTTTTTTAACATCGCAAGGGAACAATGGATTGTTGAGATTTTTGCACTGAGATGGTTGAGGGGTTGGGAAATTACATAATTTACTAATTAGCATATCCTGACGTAGTTACCGAGGGATCTGGAGAAATCTCATGTCCACGTTGGCACGTTGCCGATTTTCGGTCGAGAGTAGGGCAGCTTCGCGCATGCAAAAGCTAATAAGCAAGTAGGTTATTGTAGTCATTCATTATCGTTTGATTTTTTCGAAATAAATATGTTTTTCATTAATAAATGTCGGTTGTCATTTGGTGATCTGGAAGGGAATAGAGGGCCCCTATCGATCGCGGGGCCCTGGGCATGTGCCCAGAGTGCCCAGAGTGCCCAGTGGGAAAGAGGGGCCTGCGCGTCGTTACGTATTACGTTAATGGATAAAAACTATTACAGGTTCAATTACAGTAAGAAACTCTGTATACTCGTAAACGCACGAAGGTTGCACCGTGCACTCGCTATTATCGCCGCGTAATAAACAATGCAGTAGGTACAATAAAAATAAGATTAAATTAAGTATCTCAAACAAAATTCACGCCGATACACGATTTGTATTACCTACTTCACTCGATACAATACAAATTGTATTAATGTATTAATTTCGATATCTTATGCAAATAATTTTTAATAAACTCATTGAGACTGAAAGCGAAGAAGATTCAATATGGCGCGCTATTGCCTATTCTTTTACTTTCTAATGAGGAGAGGAGAGGCCCTGCCCGAGGCTGGCTCACGGAACGGCCTTACAACTCTCCTGGTACGTGCCGCTTGCGATCTAAGGTCGGAGAGCAAAGCGCAAAAATCCCTCCCCAGCTCCCAAAAAATTGCACCCGAGTACTTTTATGTTTTTTTGGGATCTGAGTAGAGGAAGCGTTTTAATTGTGAAATCTTGAATACAACACTTAGGAAATATGCTGGGACACCTAGTACGACACGACAGTCTACTGAGAACAATCATAGAAGGAAAGATGAAGTAGAGGAAGGCCAAGGCGAAATTACCTAGAACAAATTAAGGACAAAGTTTCTGTCGTGTCGTGTCGGGAGGTGAAGACGATGGCCGAGGACGGACAGAAAAAATTGGAGATTGCTCCACCGACAAGAGCATTAGCTCTTAAATTTGAAGAAAAAGAAAACAACACGGGTGTCATACCCTAGAGTTGAGATATCAGGGAGGTTGTAGCAACACCGAAAAAAGAGGAACATTAAATGAGTGGTCTGTGAAAATAAAGGTTTTTAATTATTGAAATAAACCCAAAAAATATAACAAATTGGCGACGAGGATTTGTTTACCCATAAAACGCATAAAATAATAATAATAACAACTAAATATTTACGTTTCCGATTAGTTGCAAAAGGAACTTAAATATCACTTCAGTTCACCACAACCATGTGGAAAAATGTCCCTTGTAAATTTATATGAAAAAGACATTCTTACCAAAAAAACATCGTTTATACAATTATTAAATAAAGAAGAATTGATACAATTGTGTGCAGAGTTGAAGATAACCGTAGCATCTGCAGAGACAGTAGAAAAAATCAGACAAACTTTGCGAGAGGTTATAAAAAGTGGAAACGTCATTCTTGCTCCTCAAAAAGAAAAACATTCAGACACGGCTCAGACACAAACAAAACGATCATTTAAAATGAATTCCAACAATTTCTCGATCGAACCATTTGATGGAAAAGATTTCGACACATTTGAAACACAATTGCAATGTATAATAACCTTGAATGAGGTACCTGAAGAAAAACAAGTTGCTCTGCTTATAACAAAAATAACGCCAAAAGTGTACGAAACGTTAAATCATATCTGTTCTCCTGAAAAACCATTATCAAAAACATATAATGAGTTAATGAAGATATTGGAAGAACGGTATGCCAAAGCGACATCAACTGCATTAGACAGAGCGGAATTTAGGAAAATGGACCAAATGAAAGATGAAAGCATTGAAGATTATGTGATTCGATTAAAGAAATTTGCAAAAAGGTGTGAATTTAAGGATTTCAATGACCAAATTAAAGAAAAATTCATCGATGGAGTATCATCATCATTGATAAAATTTGAACTGTTAAAAAGTGGTGATTTAAAGTTGGATACATTGATAACATTAGCCAGAACAGTAGAAATGGCCTTGATACATTCAAAAACTGAAGAACCGTCTACTAGTAGTATGTTTCAGGTAAAGCGAAACTATTAGGTTAAAAGTAATGGAGGAGATCAAAATAATTACAAAGGTAAGAAGACAACAAGTATTAAAGAAATTATGTGCTTTTGTTGCGGTAAGAACAATCATGTAAAATCTCAGTGTTCTTTAAACAAAAAATTTTGTTCTGAGTGTGGCGCTCAAGGTCATGTTTTTAAAATGTGTAAAAAAATTAGAAAAATTAATACATTAGCACATGATGATTCCGATGACTCAAACAATAATGAGATCAAATTTTAATATTGAGGAGTCCATTCAAAATTTATTTTCTGACTCGGAGAAGCCCAACAACTATAATATGTATATTTGTGAAAATGGAATGAGTAAAACGCCTCCTTGCATTATAGATGTCAATGTGGAAGGATTAGACTTAAGTTTCGAGTTGGATACAGGCTCAGAGGCCACAACCCTAAAACTAAAAGATGTACAATCATTAAATTTATGTAGCAAAATCATAAAAAGTAATGTAAGATTTACAAATTACGATCAAACAACTTCAAAACCCTTGGGTATTATAAAAGATTTAAAAATAACCATGAACAAAGTACAAAAAAATGTAACTCTATACATTGTTGAAAATGATAAACCGAGAGTATTAGGAAGAGATATTTTAAATGTATTTGGCATGTGGCCTTTGCAATTGAAATCAAATACTGTTGATGATCCTGTAACAATGATTAAAGAAAAGTATAGGGAGGTGTTCAGTCCTGGATGGGGAAATTTCAAAGGGGAGTTAATTAGCCTTAAATTGAAAGATAATGCGAAACCCAAATGTATGCCAGTGAGACAAGTTCCATTTGCTCTAAAAGAAAAAGTGAATCTTGAAATTAAAAGATTGCTTGAAAATAAGCGCATAGAGCCAGTAGAATATAGTGCGTGGGGTACTCCAGTGGTTCCAATTCTTAAATCTGATGGATCAGTTCGTCTGTGTGGCGACTACAAAGTAACAGTTAATCCTTATCTAGAGATTGATCACTTCCCATTGCCTCATGTGGAAGATATTTTTGATAAATTGAAAGATTGTGAATATTATTGTGAGTTGGATCTTAAAGAGGCGTATTTACAGGCACCATTAGACGAAAAATCACAAGAGTTGACAGTTATTGTGACTGAATCTGGTACATACAAGTACAAGTATTTACCATTTGGAATCAGCACTGGGCCTGGCTCCTTTCAGAGACTAATGTCACAAAAACTGTCAGACATCCAAAATGTGGTAGTGTTCATAGATAATATATATTTAGGTGGCAAAGACTACAATCATATGTTAAAAACTCTTGAATTAGTATTATCAAAACTAAAAGAGTGTGAATTTAAATTAAATGTTGCAAAATGCAAATTTTTTCGTAGAAGCCTTGACGTTTTTGGATACAATATAAGCAAAAATGGGATCTATATAATAAAAAAAAACATTGAGCCCATACTGAATTTGCCGCGGCCAGAAAATATTACAATGCTAAGGTCGTTCTTGGGAAAAATAAATTATTATGGCCGATTTCTTAAAGATTTAGCATCTATTTTGCACCCTTTGTATGAGTGCACCAAAAAAGGTAAATTTCGCTGGACTGAAGACTGTAACAAGGCATTTACTCTAGTAAAATCAAAACTTGCTGCTGCTAATAATTTGGCACATTATAACCAAAATTTACCGTTAATACTTACCTGTGATGCCTCCGCACATGGCCTTGGAGCAGTGATTTCTAATAGAGATACGGACGGAACACTCCGACCTATTGCTTTTGCTAGTAAAAAGCTAAGTGAATGTGAACAAAAATATTCTGCTCTTGATAGGGAAGCTTTGGCAGTTATTTTTGGCATCACCAAATTTTATAATTACACCTATGGTAGACCATTTGAATTAGAGACTGATAATGCAGCTCTAGTTCGTATTTTTGGACCGCACAAGGCAATACCAAAAATGGCTGCTAAGCGATTGCAACATTATGCAATTTTTCTGTCGGCATTTACATACAAGATTAAGCACATAAAAACTGAAAAAAACCCAGCTGACTATTTGTCAAGGTCACCCATTATTGACAATACAATAATTGATGAACTGTATACAACAGAAAATGATTGCGTTACCATGAACTATATAAATAATTCAGATTTAGAGTCATTAAACTGGAAAATTATTCAAAAAGAAACTCTAAAAGATAAAATTTTATCTAAAATAATAATGTATTGCAATGATGGCTGGCCTGAAAAATTAGATGATGAAGATCTTAAACCATTTTACATGAGAAGATATGAAATCAGTTTAAATCAAAACTGTGTTATGTGGGGACATAGGATCATAATACCAAGTAGTTTGAGAAGCACTGTATTAAAAGAATTACATATCACACATTTTGGTACTACTAGAATGATTGAAATGGCAAAGGCATATTTTTGGTGGCCAAAATTAAACGAAGAAATTGAAAATGTTCCCAAAACATGTAATTTATGTCTTTATAATAGACACAGTCCTACCAAAATTGTACCAAAATGCTGGCCAATACCACCTGGACCTTGGTTTCGGATTCATGCTGATTTCCTTGGGCCATTGTTTGGAAAAATGTATTTGATAGTGGTTGACAGTTACTCCAAATGGCCAGAAGCTTTCTTAATGGCTAATATTAGCTCGAGTCTCACAATTTCTAAATTTAAAGAATTATATGTACGTTTCGGGTTCCCAGTACATTTAGTTACTGACAATGGAACTTCATTCACAAGTGAGGAGTTCAAACAGTTCTGTAAAATTACAGGGGTAAAACACACTTTCACCCCACCCTACTTTCCAGCAACAAATGGTGCTGCTGAAAGATTTGTGGAAACATTCAAAAGCCATGTGACTAAAATAGTAGAAAGTGGAAAACCGCAAAATTATGCTTTAGCCATGTTTCTATTTGACTACCGAACCACAGTCCATAAAAGTAGTGGAGCAACGCCAGCAAATTTGATGATAGGTCGCGAATTGAGAAACAGATTGTCATTGTGGAGGCCAGCTCTAATATACCAAAATATGGTAGACTCCAAAATATGCTAAAGGGAGTAGAATAATAAATTTTAAAAATGGAGATTCAGTTATGGTGAGGGATTACAGAAAGGGGAAGAAACCATGGTCTAGGGGGTGCGTGATAAAGGAATTAGTTCCTGGTACTACCTACTCGGTGGAGGTAGAAGGTACTATGTGGAAAAGGCATTGTGATCAGTTACTTAAATTGTAATTTTAATCAGTTATAGTAAAAAAATAAAATGCTAGTTTAAACTTATATAAGTTTAGCTTGATGTACAATTATTATTCTTTTTCTTTGCTGTAGCAATGTGTTAATTAAGGTGGTGGTAATTTGTAGGGTCTCTTAACAGGATCCATAAGATTAGTTTATTTTATTGTAAGCAGAGGAGAGTGTCATACCCTAGAGTTGAGATATCAGGGAGGTTGTAGCAACACCGAAAAAAGAGGAACATTAAATGAGTGGTCTGTGAAAATAAAGGTTTTTAATTATTGAAATAAACCCAAAAAATATAACAACGGGAAACAATACCCAAATACAGATCGTTCGCAACTCCGAATAGCGGAATGGTTAAAGGAAGGTAACTTTCTGTGAGTTAATGCTAGTAAACCCACAGGAGTTCTGAATACTGGAACCGTTTCCATATACGCCCCGGCGCGGCGCCCGGTACGGTGCACGCAGCGACTCCTTCTCCTAAATAAGCGACTCCCACGTCTTCTTTCAAACTGGTTGTTCGCTTATCCGGCCCACACTTACCGACCACGAGGGCGGGGGACCTAGCTCGGTCCTCTGCCGAGGCGCCGGCGACCTACGATCCGCTGAACGCCAGCGGAAACATTCCTGTGAGTCACGATTGTACAGTCAACACTGCACAACACTTACTCAACAGACTAGTTACATATGATGCATTCATATGTGAAGCGCAGAAATTCATTTTTGTTTCCTATAAGCCGCGCAGATAAAGAATAGATCTGAAAATGGCGGCGGGTACTTATGGTACGGTTGGCAAAACAAGTTCTCAAAAAACGATTTTTATTTTTCCTACTGACTTTTTTTGTTATAAATTATTTTTTTTATCATTATTAATTGATGATACTAATAATAATGTCAAAAAATATTAATAAAAAAAAGGGTAAATATAACACGGGTTTTTTTAATTTGTCTTTATTATTTGTGATTAAATTTCATCAGAATCAGATAACAAAAAATAATATAGAAAATGTATCATATTCGCATGCACACATATAACTTATAAAGTAAAGTAAAGTTCGTACGTAAAGTTCTCGAGTGACGACCGCGCACCGAAAAACGTAGCGTAGGCAGGCCTCCCACGCGGTGGACCGACGACCTGGTAAAGATCGCGGGAAGCCGATGGATGCGGGCAGCGCAGGACCGGTCGTCGTGGAAATCCTTGGGGGAGGCCTTTGTCCAGCAGTGGACGATTTTTGGCTGATATGATGATGATGATGATATAACTTATAAGGTCGAAGTGTGATTTTATTGACTAAAGGTTATAATCTTTGATTTTATTGACTAGGTTTTATAATAGAAAACCTTTTTTGAAAAAGAACGACATTATCTGGCTCAGCTTTACCTGCCTATACATTATATTATATAAAGGTAAGGTAAGATTCAAATCGCTCTGCTCTTTAAAGTGATGCGTTGTTCCCATGATTAATCCTGACTGATTATTTCGATAAAAAAAATCCTTAATTGAAGTCAAAAGTGGTTACAAAGTTGGTGGTCGGCGGCGCGGGCGGTATAAGCCTTAAAAGGATTTGCACTACTTACCAGTCACCCTGTATAACGTGGTCACATTTCATTAAAGCTCAAGGGATTTGAAAGGATTAAAAGATTATTAAAGAAGAGGCGAAAATTTGCTCAGGAAGGAATAAGGGTTTGTAAGGCATACCCGTTACACTAAAAAAAAAACCGGCCAAGTGCGAGCCGGATCCGCGCACCGAGGGTTCCGTACAAACCTGTAGGTATATACCCCTATATAGGTAAAAGTTCACCCATCACGACAATCGGGTCATAGTTATGGTATTTTAAAAATATTAAAAATATTTTTATTATATGATGTAACTAAAAATTTACGGTTTTCGCAGTTTTTCCGTTATCTGTGCTATAAGACCTTGCTTCGTACCAAATTTCAAGATTCTGAGTTCACGGGAAGTACCCTGTAGGTTTTAATTCCCTTGCCAGTGTCGAAAATTTGCGGCTTAAACGGCTGTATCTTTTGATTGCGTTGGCTTAGAAGTTTGATTTTTGGCTTAGAAGTTTGAGTATTAAATTCCAGCTTGATACCTCCACGCGTTCCTGAGAAAAAGGGTCTTGACAGACAGACGGACGGACGGACGGACAACAAAGTGATCCTATAAGGGTTCCGTTTTTTCCTTTCGAAGTACGGAACCCTAAAAAGACAATTCACCGGACAAGCAAACTGAACAAGAGTGCTCAATTCAATTCAATATATTTATTCAAAATAGGTGCAACTTACACTGTTTCTAATAGTCATAAAATAATAATAACAATGTCATTTGTGAAGAATAAAGAAATTAACAAAATAAAATAAAATCCTTGATATAGACCAGATTATTTCATTGGAACATGAAAACAATATGACACGAAAAGTTATACATAAAAATAATTGAATGCATTTGACAAGAGTAGGCCAGTTCACACGGACGGCACCCGGTCACGAGTATAACGCGAGAGTCAGCCATCGCTCCCATCAACCTTATTTGAGAGAAAGGAACGACCCGGCTCCCGACGCGCCACCGCCACCATCCGCACTATCCGTTTATCCGCTCCCTGGATAAACTGAAGTGAGAGTGTTGACTGTAGTTCACCGTACTAACTGGGAGGCGGATAAATGAAAGTGATAAAAACGGTGATGCATAGAAGCATGAAATAGTGTGTTCGTAGTTACAAACCTTAAAGTAAAACGACAAATAATAAAAGTAAAAATAATAAATCTATTGAATAAAAAAAAACGCCAGCCAAGTTGTACTCGTGTAGAGGTAGTGCGGGACCCTCGGTGGTCGAGTCGACTCCGACTCGCACTACCTCGGTTTTTTAACGTTCTAATTTCGCCATAAAAAATGTTCAAATCCAACGGCAATAAAAACTCCTTTTACAATATTATACAACATCCGTCATGCCCGCGGCGTATCATCCACCACACACGTGCGCGAGCTGACCTCCGGGCTCGCCCGCCAGCAGTGACGTCAGCGGTGACGTCAGCGGTGAGTCTGGCTGACTCATATCAGCATCGGCATCGGCATCGGCTCAGTGCTACTTACTATGACCAGCTCAGATCTGTTCAACATGGAAACGCCCCATCGCTAACTGTTTGATAACACTGAAGCAGTCATACAATAGCATAATGACTCCTTCGACAGTGTTTTAGTGATCGATCACTTGGTCAGTGCGAGGACTGGCGGAGGCCAGGACGCTAGTGATGCTAGTGGTGCTAGTGGCCACGTGTGTGAAGAGTTATTTACATACCTAGTCGTTGAGTTTATTGTCGTATTCGTGCCTAATGCGAGTTCGAATTTTGAGCGAAATGGTTTGTACCAATAGTGAGTATTCCAAATTATAGAACCTGGGCGACGGAGGTTGCTCGGAGTCTCCTAAGCATGTAAGTTAATTTTTTTTGTGTAAAAACGGATTTTCTCGGAAATGACATCTATGACTTGGAACTATCTAACTAAATACAAACAAATTAAAGCATCACCTAAATACAAAATTTCATCCAAATCTTTAGACCTATTTTCGAGAAACCAATTTTATATATACAGAAATTATAGAAGATATCACGTCTTTCAGCATGACATAGAGAAAGTTTATTCAACTCATACCAAAGTGTGCATTAGACCCTGAAATATTTAACAAAAGCGGCTCCTTATAACAAAGTGTGCATTTGACCCTGAAATATTTAACAAAAGCGGCTCCTTATAACAAAGTGTGCATTTGACCCTGAAATATTTAACAAAAGCTGCTCCTTATAACAAAGTGTGCAATTGACCCTTAAATGTTGAACAAAAGCGGCTCTTTATAACAAATTGTGCATTTGACCCTAAAATATTTAACAAAAACGGCTCTTTATAACAAAGTGTGCATTTGACCCTGAAATATTTAACAAAAGCGGCTCCTTATAACAAAGTGTGCATTTGACCCTAAAAAATGTAACAAAAGCGGCTCTTTATAAACATAGGTACTTGTTTACCTACCCACTTGCCTACACTGCACTCGCATCACCGCGGTTAGGTACATTTTGCTAATGTCCTAGTACACGGCCTATCCAATTGTCTCGCGTATCGTCACACAGAAGTTTGAAATTAGCGAAGCAACCTGCTAATGCCCTGTTTAGTAGTGCAGCTCACGTAGACAACACCTCAGCATGCGCGATACGGGCACGCGGCGGCGGCGGATAACGGCACGCGCGCGCGCTCCGGTTTGAAATGCACGTTCCGACCACCCTCACATTCCTATTGGTGCCACCTACGAGTAACACACAGATTAAAATACCAAATCGCGCGACTGCATCTACCAGTTCTAGCAGTGTCATTAGAGCGCTCTAAAACCCACTGTGTGTGCCGATAGATTGCCATAGAAATAACGAAGAACTGCCACCATTTTGGAAATCACTACTAGTTTCGACCTTGGCAAGTCCTTTAACATATTTCCTATATATCCTGACCCATCACCGTAGTTTAATTCCGATTTGCAAAACCCCAGAACCACGCACTTTTTTGGTATTAGTTACTTGGTAGTGCAATAAGACTGAACAGACTCTTCCTGCACGCCATCGTGCCATCGTAACCTACTTCCAAATAGTCACACGTGGAGCTAGTTCAACAAATCTGTTGGCGTGTAAACACATTCCTGACTTGTAGCGCCGCAATCCGTTGGCTACAAAGGAACTCGTTGCACTGCTTTATGTACGCAGACTGTACTGTAGAGAATACAATAATCATCTTCATTGCGTTCGTGAGTACAAATTATGAAGATCGTGATACTTTCGATTGACAAGGATAGGTTTAGGTGCCAGTTGTACAGTCGCCATCAGACATATCGTAGTAGGCGAGGTGTTTAAATATTTCTGAGCAGTGTTGAATTTTAATAAACTATCTACACTAGGAGTTGCTGTCAATATTTGAACATCTAATTCGTAATAAACGCGACGGTGTACTGTGACGCCGTCAACGGGACGCCGGGGGTGTAACTGGTTCACTATACTAAAAGGAAAGTTTTAGATACGTATCAAAAGATATTATTTATTCAATACGTAAAAAAAAGGTAGAAGGCTCTGTCGGCTGACTGATTATTATAGCTTCATTGATTCCTCTCACTTTCTTGCCATGACTTTAGGGAACTCAGCCCAGACGCGCGGATAATAAAAATATACTTATTGAATAATGGACCTCTGTCCTGGCTCACGGTCAGCCATCGAATCCCTATCTATTGTTTCAAAAAGCTTTCGAATGACTTTCAGAATCAAATTTAAACCAATATTCTAAATTCGATTCGCGCTGGCAAGAAACTAAGCAAAGAGGCTGGAAGTAAATGTATGTAGAGACATACGATCTCTACAGTACCGACCGACGCATTCGAGCAGATGGTTTGTAAAAATACGTTTACACATCACGAGCTCAACAATGTTACTTACTTTCAGCTCAACAATGTTACTTACTTTCCAAGCAACTACTGAATCGATTTTACGGAAATTTGGAATAGATGTAAAGTAAAAGACGGAGAATAACAAATACTTTTTAACCGGAAAAAATATATTGTAAACTAAGAAAGTCTACTTGGCCGCGATAATGTACGTCCTGCTGTTTCCAATACTTTTCAGATTTACTGAAATAGAAATTTTTCGAGGGATCTTCTGAAAAAAACTTATTTCCACGCTTGTGAGCCGAGCATCGTGAACCTACGAATAAATTCATCATCATCATATCAGCTCATATACGTCCCCACCATGGTGCTCGAGCTTACCCTGAATTAGGGCGATCGGGCCTTAGTCGACCACGCGGGCCCAGTGCGGGTTTGTTGACTTCACATACAACCTTTGTTTTTTTTCCGCGCGATGTTTTTCTTCACCGTAAGAGCTTCGGATAAACGTACATATAAATTCGAAAACACATTCGTACGTACCACGACCCACCACGACATCCCGGACAGGAGGTAACATAAGGTACATAATATTTTTACATCGTTGTGTGTGAAGAATGCTCCTGGTATAAAACCAGCTGCTCAGATATTTATGATAAATTCGATGTTCAGATATTAATAGCAACTCCTAGTGTACATAATTTGTTGAAATTCAACACTGTTCAGAAATATTGAATCACCTCGCCCGCTACGGTATATCTCATGGCGACTGTACTATATAGTAGCTCTATCTAATGGACATGTCGCCTTCATAATGTAGGGTCCTTTGGAAATACCTCGCCAAGGCTCTGTTTTTAAACTCACACTCGTGTTTTAAAAACTCCTCATATGCAACAGTTTCATAAACTGCTATTCTTAATGCTTGTGTAGGTCATAGTATGTATTACCACAGTCTAAAAATCTAAAATTCTTAAAATCTTCTAAAACCCTACTGTCCATATTTAGCTTTACCAGTCTCGCTCGCGAGTCGCGTTGTTTGTGAGTCAATCACTATTATTATAAAGAGAGAAGTCCCGACTGGACTGACTAGTGGACTTCTCTCTTTATAATAACAGTAGGTATACAAGTATAACTAGATGTCTAAACACAGATTTTGAGGAACGTTGAACCAAATAGCACAGAACAGTGGTTATACGCAGCTCAATGTAATTGCGCTGATAAATGAATGACTCATGTCGGAATTTCAAACATGTTCCTATCGGATTTCCCTTGTGTTTGTCTGTTTCTCTTATCTGTTACCCTTTCAAAACAGCTAGAGGAAATATTTACTTCATCACCATTATCATCATATAGCTCGTATCACTGGCGTGTTCCGTACGGGTCCATTATGTTTGAGCGCGTTGAAATCTATTTTACCATTATCGTTTGGGCTGTCTTCAGTGTATCCAAATTAGTGATTTTTTTTATTTTTATTTACAAAGTATAGGTAAGCCCTTGGCATAGGGTGTAATGAGTCCACCTAGTGACTTGAACACCCGCCTGTACCCGCAGGCGTCCCACCCAATAATAAAAGCCCTTGGCATAATCTCGCCTGATGGTAAGTTGACGATAATGCCGAAGATGGAAGCGGGCTTACCAAGATTCTCCAAAGCAATGGGGAACTGGCTATCTTATCTTCAAGCCGGAGCACAACAATGTTGTTAACACTGATTTTTGGCGGCAGGACTTAAATAAGATAGTGGTAGCTATGCAGGTGGGCTTAGAAAATGCCCTTCCACCAACCAAACCGAGTCAGAGTTAGACTCCACCGGGAATGGAACCCGCGACCTCCTGATGTGAAGCTAATGGCCTTAAGAGCCCGCTGAAGTTCACAAATCCCATGCAAAGTATTTGACTCATTTGTTAACCAAAGAACCGATTTTGAAATATTTTATTACGATAATCGGCTGACGTATATCTGTATCTGTACCGCGTTACTTTTTTGAAAGAGGAAACAGGAATCCATAATCAATAAATAAAAATAAGTCAGGTTTTCCTTCCTGACGCTATAACTCCAGAACGCACGAACCGATTTCGCTAATTCTTTTTTTGTCGAGTTCGTTATTGTCAGGAGAAGGTTCTCATGTAGCGTAGGGTAGGGTAGTGTAGTGTAGTGTAGGGTAGTGTAGGGTAAGGGTAGGGTAGTGTAGGGTAGGGTAGGGTAGTGTAGTGTAGGGTAGTGTAGTGTAGGGTAGTGTAGGGTAGTGTAGTGGAGTGTATGTAGGGTAGGGTAGGGTAGGGTAGTGTAGGGTAAGGGTAGGGTAGTGTAGGGTAGGGTAGGGTAGTGTAGTGTAGGGTAGTGTAGGGTAGTGTAGTGGAGTGTATGTAGGGTAGGGTAGTGTAGGGTAGGGTAGGGTAGTGTAGTGTAGGGTAGAGTAGTGTAGGGTAGGGTAGTGTAGGGTAGGGTAGGGTAGTGTAGTGTAGTGTAGGGTAGGGTAGTGTAGTGTAGTGTAAGGTAGTGTAGGGTAGTGTAGTGTAGTGTATGTAGGGTAGGATAGGGTAGTGTAGGGTAGGGTAGGGTAGGGTAGTTTAGTGTAGGGTAGTGTAGTGTAGGGTAGAGTAGTGTAGGGTAGGGTAGTGTAGGGTAGGGTAGTATAGTGTAGGGTAGGGTAGTGTAGTGTAGTGTAGGGTAGGGTAGGGTAGTGTAGTGTAGTGTAGTGTAGTGTAGTGTAGTGTAGGGTAGGGTAGTGTAATGTAAGGCGGTACGTAGTTCGCCGGGACAGCTAGTTAATCAATAAACTTGTTTTAAGGTAAAAGACGGAAATCGAGTTTATTGGAATTAAATGGATTCCTGTTTCGTTATTCAAAAAAGTAATGCGGTACAGACACAGATATACGTCATCCGATTATCGATATAAAATTATTTCAAAGTCGGTTCTTTGGTTAACAAATTAATCAAATACTACGTTTGTATGTGATTTGTGAACTCCAGCGGGCTCTTAACAATTACGCCACGGGGTGGTTAAAATCCCCGTATTCCCGGTGACAATAGATCCTATTGGTATTTTGAAGTTATTCAGATTTCCAGCGACAAATTCTCGATTGCTTCGCCGTGTGGTTGTGTGGTGGTGGTGCCACCAAGACAGGTCTTTTACCAGCAGTGTGACAAAGGAAGTATTAAACAATTCGGGGCTTCAGACAGTAGTACTCGTATTGAAGTTCTTGAAACATTATTATAATAATTTTGATGTCAATAGTAACAATTGGTACGTTACTATAGCTTTTATTTAACTTGCAATGTTAGTACGTTTGTTTTGGTCAAATCGTGCAAACAATTTTAGAGCAACTCCGATTGAGCTGAAATTTAGTAGGAAGCCGTATTGCTGGCGACAATAGATCCTTTTGGTATTTTGAGTTATTCTGATGGTAGATAGATATTTTTTTTATTCTATAAGATGAAAATTGGAGGTGGAATCGAGATTAAAGGATCGTCTTCAGTTTTCAATAGAATCGTAGAAAATTCTGTGCTAACCTAATTTGAATTTGGAAACGTGTATCTAACTATATTCATATTTGACACACCTAGTATTTGGGGTTTTCGAGCATAAAACTCATTTCAAATAAAAGCTGTATATCTACCTAAAAGTTTTAGGTTTTTTTGATGTTACTTATTCTAATATGATATTTATTCTAATTTATTTATTCTAATATGTTATTAATTCTAATATGTTATTTATTCTAATGTTTCGTTTCGTGTGGAAGTGTCCACTTTAATAGCTTCAGGTGTTGCCTCCATTAGATCTTCTGCAGTGCAATTTGGACCCTTAGGCAAAGTATATATATGTATTAGTAGTAACATACAGTATGGACACTCCCTGCCGATCTCTTCCCTCGTCTCCCAGGTTGATACAGATTGGTTTAAGTTTGGTTCTCAAACAGATAGAATTTCTCCGTGATTTCATTTGTTTCATCTTCTCGCCCGTTGTATGAAGTGTCCGGGAATAACAAGTGCGGCGTAGTCTGGGGAGCGCCAGACCATGCCAGACTACTAATCACATGTACTCGTATTGGCCTGCGTAAGGGCAACTCTCGAACGCCTCTACACCCGCTGGAATATTACATCGCCTAAAACTATAGGAATTAATTAATAAGCTAACTTTACGGAACTGAGACATGGTGGCTTATTATATATGGGCTTCAAAAAATACGAAAGGTCACCCAAGAGTTATAAGAGAAACAACCTAACTGACATAACTCACAGAATCGCTAAACTTACGTGACAGTGGGCAGGGCAGTAGAATAAAGATTCCGACCGCACCGGAAAACGTGGCGCAGGCAGGCCTCCCGACGACCTGATGAAGGTTGCGATGAGCCGCTGGATGCTGGATGCGGATGATGATGAGGAACCACACCACAAACCCACTATTTTATTATGCTTATAAGTAAGTAAATTATACAACATACTGTGCATAAATAATAAATTCCACATTAGAACAATGGCGGCCCAGCTGGGCAGTGGCAGTGCGCAGTGGGCAGACGCGCGCTCGATCACGCGCTGCTCCACGTGACATGTGACTACATCGGCACTGGTCACCGCTGACTTGCAGAAGCGGAGCGCTTTGCTTCACTGGCTGCTATAACAACTACCGAAGTACCGACCGATGCATTCATTTCCTTACAAATCAAACAAGAACATTACTACGACCGATCGTTAATTTTAGAACTTGTCTGTCAGTTTGGTAACTCACCTGTCTGTCAGTTTAGTAACTCACTAGTCTATCAGTTCGGTAACTCACTTGTCTGTCAGTTCGATAACTCACTGGTCTGTCAGTTCGGTAATTCACTTGTCTGTCAGTTCGATAACTCCCTGGTCTCTCAGTTCAGTAACTCACTGGTCTGTCAGTTCGGTAACTCACTTGTCTGTCAGTTCGATAACTCCCTGGTCTGTCAGTTCGGTAACTCACTTGTCTGTCAGTTCGGTAACTTACTTGTCCGTCAGTTTGGTAACTCACTTGTTGATGGATGATCACTCCCCGCACCTCAGTGGGGACGGACGGACTTGCATACGCTCCCTGATTATTAATACCAAATAATGGTAAAAATGGCGAATATCGACGCCAACTTTCTTGAAAATACTATAATTCAGTGTTTAAGTCCATATTTAAGTGAAATATCCGACCTCAAATCAATAATTCAACAATTGGAAGCCAAAATCGACCAGGTTCTAGCCAAAAAATGCGATGATGACACAGTGCAAGCGATAATCACACAACCAGTGATTTCAAACAAGCCAATCAGAGATGGTGAGTCACCCAACCTGACGACGACGGTACAACTACCACAAACAACTTCGGCGATGGCGGTACGTAATCCCACACAGCCAATCTCCAATCGTGCAAAGCGTGCTGCCGCACGGGAACGGCGCGGACGTTCAAAATCTACCAATGAGGATGCAGTGAGTACGCCGCCGCCAACACAACGTACCCTCACGAAAGCAGATGCACCACGTAAAAACCTGTCGAAATCAAAGGTAAATCACACTGTTCCGCCATTGAAACTCGATGAGCCCCGATATCAGCTCACAACAAAACTTGGTGTGGCCACGAAACTTGCGAGCAAGTCAGTATCAAGCACCCAAATGCATAATTTAAACGATGACAATCCTGACACCGATGACGATAGTCAGTGGCAAGTTGCTCAAAGCAAACGTAACCGAAAGGTAAAAAATCCTATCTTAATCGGTGCAGGTGCAAAAAATGACGAATTGCAGACTGTGGAAAATCTGAAATATATACAAGCATGGTCGTTCAAACCTGACACCACAGCAGACAACGTCCTGAAGTACTTGAAGAAAATATCAACATCGGATGAGTATGTAGTAAAAAAACGAGAAATAAGAACAAAGAGGCATGCCTGTTTTGTGATTGGTATACCAGAAAGCCTTTTTTCAACCATAAGTTCGCCGAATTCATGGCCCCAAGGCGTCAGAATCACAGACTGGTTTCTCGGTCGGCCCCGCGCTACAACGCGGGGCACCCCCACCTCCGCTAGCACGAGCGGCAGCGGCGACGCGGCGCGCTCCCACTAGAGCTCGCCCCACCACCACCACAGGAGACCCGCGCGAGCTGCGCGGCCGATCGCCGCCGTCCTTGACTACGCACTCAAATCGTGACTCACAGGTATCGCCAGTTGCAGCGGTTGAACATACACCATTAGAATCGCTAAAGGTTTGTCACCAGAACATCTGCTCGATAGGTAAGAAAACGCAAAGACTTGAAGTACTCCTACAGGAAGAAATGAAGTGTGACGTGTTAGGAATTACAGAACACTGGATGACTGAGGAAAAATTAAAATGTATTAAAATAGATGGCTTCCAGTTAATTTCTCACTACTGTAGAAAGGAAATCGGTCACGGAGGCTCTTGTATTTACGTGAGGGATGAAGTGAAAGCCATCGAAAACTTAAATATACATAATTTATCAAACGAGCTCTACTGTGAAATTTCGGCAATTGATTTAATTGACTACGATATCTCTATAGTTTGTATTTATAGGACTAACTGTAAAGTTACTTGCACGGATTTTTTAGTGTACTTAGAGCGTCTTTTAGATTACATAACCAGTTGTGGAAAAATATGCGTGATAGTAGGTGACACGAATATTAATACCAAAGACGAGAACCGAATTGAACAAAAAAAACTCACGGACCTCTTGTCTGCACATAACTTCAGAAATGTTGTAAACTTCCCAACTCGAGTAACCAAGACGTCAGCCACCAGCTTGGATCATCTATATTTTAACGGCCCACGAGGAATAATAACCACCTGTCCCATTATTTCAAATTTGAGTGATCACCGCGCTGTACTTGGCACCATGAAAGTACAAAGGGTTACCGCGCCACCACCGCACCAGCCTGTACGCAGCTTCACTCGCGCAAACAGAGCAAACTTTGACCTCGCTATACAGAGCGTGGACTGGCCGGATATCATTAACAAACATGAATCCCCGGAGGACTTAGCGATGACTGTAATAAATATAATATCTTACAAGTACGTAATATGTTTTCCACTGAAACGGCGAGTATATAAGAAATCTGATAATTGGATAGATGACGAAATAAAAGACTTAAAGTATACTTTATTTGACCTTATAGAAATTGGCAAAAAGTTCCCCGCAAATGAAACTATATCAAATCGTATAATCGACACAAATTCTAAATATGTAAACTTACTCTGTTCAAAAAGAGCACATTACTTCACAAACAAACTCAACTCTAGCAGAAACGCCACTAAAGTCATGTGGCAAATCGTTAACAATGAAAGAGGAAAAAATTCTCGTGTTGCTGTTGACTTTACAGACGTCGCTAAAGACTCCGAAGGGCAACCCTTTAACACAAAAAAGGACGTTGTGGATACGATGAACGCTAGGTTTTCCGGAGCGGCCGCAGCGTGTGGCGCGCCGCCTGCGCAACCGCAGCGCGCCCTCGCCCACCTGCGTGCTACTCGCGCACCCCTCGACCGATCTATACGCCTTCCTCTATTTACCGCGGATGAAATATACCGCATTATTAAGTCTCGAGTTGCGCAGAAACCAACTAAAGATGTGTACGACATCTCTGTTTTATTATTAAATGATGTAGCGACGTCGCTTGCGCACACGCTTGCAACACTTTTTAATAAGTGCTTGAAACATGGGATATACCCCACCGCACTAAAAAAAAGTAAAGTGGCACCGCTCTTTAAAGGAAAAGGCAGTAGGGAAGCGATAGATGGATATAGACCTGTATCCATTATACCCATATTGGCAAAAATATTTGAAAATGGATTGTGCACAAGAATAATAACTTTTTTAAATGCGTCTAACATATTATCTGAAAAACAATATGCGTACCGAGCCGGCCTGTCAACTACAACTATAGCTCGAGATGTAGTGCGCTGCATGTTAGAAGAACGCGAACGGGGCCAACAGGTTGCGGTTATATGCTGTGACCTTTCAAAAGCCTTTGACGTGGCAGATCATGACGTGCTTGCTGTTAAACTTACGCATTATGGTTTTAGACACTCAGCACATGCATTGCTATGTAGTCTGTTGAGAAATAGATGTCAAATTGTGGTAGGTGATAACGGAAAGACCAAGTCAGACCCTGTTTCTACAACGATGGGAGTTCCACAGGGATCTTCAGTGTCGAACATCCTGTTCTCCCTACTCCTTAATGACCTTCCAGATACGGTGAGCTGTGGCGACATCTATATGTACGCCGACGACGTCGCGGCCGTGGTGACTGCGCAAAGCTCCGACAAGTTAGAGGTGCGGCTGAATGAGGTGGCAAGACAGCTGGCCGAGTGGTTTACCGCAAACGGTTTAGCGCTGAATTTGGCTAAAACTCACTTCATGCGTTTAAACCTTGCAGGAAGGGGCACAGACCAGCTGTCAGTAGCTGTTAATGGTACTCCAATCAATGAAGTCAAGTCCACAACGTTCTTGGGTTTTGAAATTGATGGCGGGCTCACTTGGGATTGTCACATCGACAAACTGTGTAGTAAACTGGGAGGTGCATGCTTTGCACTGTGGCGCCTAGCATGCACAGTCCCAAAGGATGTTGTGCGCACCTGCTATCATGCCACCGTTCACTCCCTAATACAATATGGTGCGGAGCTGTGGGGATGTGCTGCCGACTGGCAGCGAGCCTTCCGGCTCCAAAAACGGGCAATAAGGGCAATTGCGAAGGTGTCGCGGCTCACTTCAGCCAGACCATTCTTTGTGTCTCTGGGTGTACTTACCTTGCCCTGCGTAGTCATCATGCAAGTCGCGTTGTATGCTAGGCGTAACTTAGACGCATACACGAAACGAGGCGACAGGCACAGGTACGACACCCGGGGCGCGAGCAGGCTGGCGAGCGTGCCGCACCGGCTCGCGAAGTCCGCGCGGCTGACACACGTGCTGGGCGCGCGCGTATACAACCATCTGCCCCTAGACATTTCCGATGTGCCGAGTGAACGGATGTTCAAAAATAAACTTAAAAACTGGCTGATCGAAAAGGCGTTCTACACTTTAGACGAATTTTTTGCGCTCAAACTGTGATAAAATAATACATTATTATTATTGTTTTTACATTATTTCCTTTATTATTATTATGACTTTTTTGTAAGTATTGACTATTGTGATAATTTGTTTATTATTATATTATAATTTTTTTTTTGACGTGTAATGAATATTGCAAATAAAATATTATGAATTATGAATTATGAAACAATCATAATGAGTTAAGGCTGTACTTTGATTAGTTATCAATTATTTCCTTTTATCATGTCACCGACTTTAAAATAAATCAACTTTTAAAATAAACAGCATAGCGGGGCTCATTGTTACATTACATATTATCTAATTCATAATAAACTTCCCGCCTCATCATAATAACATCTATTCAAAATATTTTCTTTTGTAAAATATGCACTTACAATAAATTTACATCGACTTATACTCGTATATAGCGCCAATAGTATAAATATACCTATTGTCAAAGTATATATATTAGTAAACATACAGTATGGACACTCCCTGCCGCTCTCTAGATTGCGACCTCACCCCCTCGTCATCCAGATTCATACAGATTGGTTACAGTTTGGTTGTCGAACGTATAGGATTTCGCCGTGATTATGTTATCCGTCATTTGTTTTTTTTAATGTCATTTCTCGCCCGTTGTATGCAGTGTCCGGGGTATGCTATTGTACAGCTGTCCTTACAGCATAACAATGTACATTTAGAGATCTCCTATTCCTCCTAAACTGAACTCTATTAACTAAACGTAAAAGCACCTTTCTAAAGCCACCAGCCGGCCACCCATCGAAGTATTATGTACTACTGCAGCTACCAGCCACCAGCCCCCAGCGGGGTAGAGTGAGCGAGCCGTTCATTCGTCTCACCGGCCAATTTAGCAATTTGCTTGCGGATGGTCGTCGAGATGGGGCCGGCGACCGGCGACCGGCGACCACCGCCACGTCACTCGACAACACACTGTAGGCACAGCGAGGTGACCGACCATTCTATAAATACCTTGCAAGTTTGTTCCACGCTAATTATACTATCCTACTAAATTATATAATCCTAATTCCTAATCACACTAATATTATAAAGGCGAAAGTTTGTAAGTGTGTATGTTTGTTACTTCTTCACGCAAAAACTACTGAAGGGATCTGCCTAAAATTTGGTAGGTAGACAGATTAGGATAGGCTACTGTTTTTCACTGCACTGCGCACCCTCGAAAAGTCATAGAAACGTTGTCCACGCGGGTGAAGCCACGGGAAACAGCTAGTAATATAATAAATGTGAAAGTTTGTAAGTTTGTTGTTTTCTACATAAAAACTCTTTTACATAAGAAAAATATGAACGTATCTAGCTGAAATTGGTAGGTAGACAGATTAGGACCTGGATTAACATAATATAGGCTACTTTTTTCCACGCTCGCGAGCCGCATTATGCGACTCGAAACTTCGACTCGCACCTTCGAAAACAGTCAGAAACTATGTTCACGCAAGCGAAGCCGCTGGCAAAGTTAGTAGTTCATATTTATATATATATTTATATATATATATCGATGATCTTAAGTCATTATTAATCCCAAAGGTCCCAAATGTTGGACGTCAAGGAGCATTCCTATTTTCAAACTTAGTACGGCGGCGGCACTATCCAACTGTAGGCTTGTGCACGTGTACTGCGTAGCCATTACAATCTAACAACATGAGAATCATGACATACTCCACGAAACACCGCGTAGCCCGACGCAACGGGCGAGGTTTGCCGCAAGTTGAGTCTTGGATCAGGTCACCGCTGACGTCTCACTGACCCCGACGACCCGACCACGCTAGCCGTAACCGCCCTGACCCCGCCCCCCAACCCGCTGAGAAACACCGTACCGACATTCTGCCCTCGCCGACAACGAGGGTGGCGTCCCCCTGCTTCTGGCACTTACCAGCGCTACCGGCACATACCAGGCCGCTTCTCTCCGATCCTCCCCCGTCCAAGCAACGACCTAAGCCGAGGTCCGTGCCTACCTGGGCGCCCTTAGGCAGCTGCATCTTTTCTTTGCACTAGGTTGAGTGCCTTCCGTAATCGCCTATCCTGTCAGGTGAAGTTGTAAAGGCCCCCCACCGGTTAACAACAAGCTTGTCCTTTCGAAAAAAAAAATGCTGACGCCCGCTACGACACCCGGCCACCATCTCTTTTGTTTGTCTAGCAGGGCTATACGGTGAACACCAGACGACTCAATGCATTTCTGTTCACAACACTTGCAGTTTGTCTAATGCTCTTCCGCCTTTCGTGGAATTCTATAAATATACTGAAATGCGAGAAAGCTTCAAGGTCGCTCGAACGTCGAGATGAATGACAACTTCAATAATAAAAAAGATGGTGAATAATTAAACGCTATTAGCAGGAAATTAAACAGTTTTGGATTGTACGTTAAAGGTACATGGTGAGTTAGAGATGTGAGCACAGTATAAACACGGATACAATTACACAGCCAGTCTTTCAGTCGGTCGGCCTTGGATGTTTTACAGCCAATTCTTCTCCCCGGTTGTATCACGATTACAAGTCTGAGAGCTGATGATTTGGAGTATGCACTGACCTCGTCAAAATTGTCCACCATGAAGCATATGTGCGGGTAGGTCATCTCCTCGCCCTCACCCTTCGTGTCCATCTTGCGCCGGCTGGGCGACGCGTACACCTGAACAAAACAATCACATGTTGTAACATCCCTTAACATTAATTTTTGCGTCTACTAGTACTGTCCAGTAAGTCTGGCACTTTGCCGAGCTGTTGCAGCAAGGGGCGGGCGGGCGGGGGCTGGCTGGCTGGCTGGCTGGCCGGGCGGGCGACACGGCGGTGACCTCATATCTCACTCGACTCACCACTTCATATCGCGCCATTGCCAGTGCCCATTATCCAGTCATCGCTTTTAGCGAGACGGAGAGTTACTCATTCAGCTCATCATTGTGACGCTCGCTCGCAGCTCGCACTCGGCTGTGAATTTCCTAACTCTTTTGACTTTACAACGTCGTCGCGTCAACGGCCACTTTACGTCAGCTGTGACTGGCCTCTTTAGTATAATAGGTATTAGCTGTAAAAGTTTAATCCATATCGTCATAAAGTTGACACTTTACACATGACATAATTGATTAGGTATGATATATTGGACTTTTGATGAAATGACCAAGGTATTCGACCAGTGTGTTTTGCCAGTGATGAGGATGACATACGGAACTGAGACATGGTCGATTACTATGGGTCTCATAAGAAGGCTCAAGGTCACTCAAAGGGCCAAAGAGCGTGCTATGCTCGGAGTTTCTCTGCGTGATCGAATCAGAAACGAGCAAAGACGTATATTCTACATATATATCGATAGAAACGCGGAGATCCGTAGGAGAACCAAAGAAACCGACATACAAAGAATAGCTCAACTTAAGTGGCAGTGGGCGGGGCACAAAGCTCGGAGAACAGATGGCCGTTGGGGCAGTAAATTTCTCGAGTGACGAACGCGCACCGGAAAACGTAGCGTTGGCAGGCTTCCCACTCGGTGGATCCACGACCTGGTAAGGGTCGCGGGAAGCCGCTAGGTGCGGGCAGCGCAGAACCGGTCGTCGTGGAAATCCTTGGGGGAGGCCTTTGTCCAGCAGTGGACGACCTTCGGCTGATATGATGATGATATTGGGACTTTGGGATTGTAGTGTGCAGGTCTGTTTCAATGTTGATGTCTCAGAGGAATCCTACCTATTGACTTCAAACAATGAAACCTCGATTTACGAAGTAACTAGTATCTCATGTGTGCCTCGACTGCCTCGATCCTCGTGTAGTCTGTGTAGTCCTGTCCGCTATCTAACTAACGAAACGGCTCCGGATCCGGCCGGCCGTGGGCGGTCGGTGGGCCGGCCGGCATCACGGCTGGAAGATAATATTCATTGTAATTTCATTCTTTCAATATGAAATCACTAGCTTTCCGCCCCGACCGCGCTTTCTATCCCGTGGGATTTACGGCTCATTCCTTGTTTACATCACAAAGGGAACCTCTGTGCAATATTTCAGCTTTCTAGGTCCGAGGGTTTAGGCTGGTCGGTGATGATCAGTGAGTCAGGACTCGGGACTTTATATTTCAAAATCAAAATTTGTTTATTTAGGTAAAGTTCCTCCTACACCGCCCTTCAATATCGACCACGGAATTATTTAAAGCTTTCAAGGGTACACTGCTTAACAAATTTATCTTTAAAGATATTTAGAGTATTTCATACAAAACATAGCTTGTTTGTTTGTATGTGAACTCTTTTGTTGTACAACAACACACAGTTATAGGAATTACGTTACGCTGCGCAGAGAAGCCCAAAAAAAACCAAAAGACTTCTTAAAGGTACTTTAATTACTGGTTTATAGTAATTACAAAGAATAAAATTAACTTATGAGCTAGCTATGCTACTAATCTGTCCGAAGTAAGGAATTAGAATGACCAAAAAAGGGTAGGTTCACAAGCACTTCCAACACGACACGTTTTACATAGTCAGCGCCTCGTGCCTGGCGACTTCGATGCCGAATGTTTATGAAAAATGCTATGTGGGTTGGTTTCCTTAGGTAGGTATATCTAACATCTCCACCCGCAGATCAGCAACTATTTTCCAACGTTTAGTGAAAAAGTTGCTGGAACTGAAGTCCTTGCTTGTAGTGCTGGGGCTCTCGCTTTCTCCGGATCCTCATAAGTGTCTTTCCTGGTACTAGTTGGTTCGGGATTCTGCTTGGTCACGTAGCTGCAAAGTTTGTACCGTCGGCTGGCTACGAAGATAACAAGTGCACATGCACTTAATAGTATGACATAAAATGGTATCGTTGTATGATAAAAGATGTCTGGTTGTGCTCGTTCTAGTTGTACCGGAGCCTCCAACATGATCTTGTCCTGGATATCATGAAGACCTTTTAGATTGATGGAATTCAAACTGATATGTGTTGAACCGGTGCTCTGCTTCTCAGCGTCATAGGGTATCTGCATTAATTTTAACGGCTGGCCTTTGATTTCATCGTTATCGTTAGTAAGAGTAAATTCGTTAGTACGTAGGTAACAGTCAACGGGTATAGTGATAAGATAACTTCCCTGTAGTGAAGTGAAGTCTTCTCTTCCGCAGACCAGCTGTACTTTCGTGGGTTGCGGGAAAGATAGCACGTAGTGTTGATCATCCAGTTTCTCCATCGCCTCCTTTGCTAAAGAAACTGTAGTAAAATGACAGGAATTTTCCAAATCTTGATTAACGATGAGTTTTTGAATGCAATCAGGTTTAGTACGAATCTGTTGACCGATTTTTTTCTCACAGAGATACCAGTTACTCAACTTCGGGCATTCAGCCTCTATGTACACGAACATTTTCTCGTTAGTTGCGAGGAAAGGGTGGGATGGGATAAGAGCTTGGTTGTGTTTATTGGGTACTACAGAGAGTCTATATAAATCATATGTATCTTCAGAAACTATTGGAAATCTAAATACTATAACTATTTGCTTGCCAATATAAAAAGAGCCAGGTTTTATTACATCATAGTAATCCCTTAATTCTAAATTTAAGATTTTGTCTTTATTGTAAATTGTCTTTAACTTATTTAGCATGGTTTTTATAGTGTCTACATCTATCATACTATGATGAGTGCTTGATGCACGAATGAAAGCTAGGGAATTTTCTATTCTAATTAACTCTAACATTAAATCTTCTACATTCTCACTTATTATACCTAAAAGTTGAGCAAATTTTGCAAACTTTATAAGACTGTAGTCTTGGTACGCTTCTTTCTCTAATAAAAGTTCTAAGGTAGCGTTTATCTTATTCTGATTCTCAATGAGCTGAGATAAAACGTTACTATGTTGAGACATCCATTCTTTATTTAGACTTACATGATTATTAAATTCTGAGACTAACTTGTCTTGGTTATTTTCTAAAGTTTTGATTGCTTCATTGTATTTTAGAGCGTCCAGATAATCTAAATTGCCCGTGATACTCTTTATTACTGAACCGAGGCCATCTACAAGACCTCTTTTAGCACGACTTGGTTCCAGAGATTTTAACTGAATGAATATCTTGCCAAGTTTGTTAGTAAGATATTCGATTTGGAGTTCATAAAGTTGGTAAGTTTCGTTACTAAGTCTCGTCTTAAATGATTGTAGTTGGGTCTGTAAAAAGTTGACTTTGTCTTCGATGTCATTAAGTTGGACATATTGTAAGAAGGTGTGGTGGTGTGTTGTTAGTCTCGTCTCTCCAAGGTTATAAGGTAGAAGTCCAGGTCCGTCTGCTAAACTCTCAAGTCTTATCTCCAGAGGTTGTGTCACGTGGACGGTCAATAACAGCAGTATCCTGTAACAATTTTGCTGTTTTAGGAACTCGTTTTAGCCGGGACTTCGCTACAGGTCCTCGTTTCTTTGAGGTGTAAATGTGTATTGGCAGATCAGCCAAGACAGTGTCTTGAGTGTATCTGGGAGCAGTTTTGTGTCTGCTTGCAACGGGGTTCTTTATGAATACCTGCTGTTGAGGACTGTATTCTACTTCAGGTTCGCGGTCTTTGTTCCTACTGTCTATTATTGCTGTACGGTTGGCAAGTGAGGACTCATTTATAATATCGTAGACCTTCCTCATTTGTTCTTTGTGGTTCACGATGTACTGCTGCAGCAGGTGCTGGGTGAGATCAAGATCTAGAGCATCTCGAGGGTCGATGTGACCAGTAAGAAGGTCAAAGGGCCTGCATTTAGTGAAGCTATGGATGGAGCTATTGTAAGCTATAATCGCATAAGGCATTAGGTTAATTATGGGTTCGTCTTTGTGCTGCAATTTTAGGATTCGGAGGTGTTCGAGCAAAGTCGAATGAAAGCGTTCTACATTGCCATTGTCGTTCGGGGAATGAGCTAGAATTCGGTGGTGGTTTATTTTGTGAAGACGGGTGAACTCGGAAAAAAGTTGGTTGGTGAACTCCGTTCCGTTGTCAGTCACTAAGGTCATAGGAACACCGTGATGGGTGCAATAGTGAAGCAGGGCTTGTAGTATGCTAACAGCTGTTCCATCACGCAAATGGTATGCTTGTCCGTACTTCGTGAAGACGTCAATGATGGTCACATACTTCTCATTATGTACTGTAAACAAGTCCATATGCACGATTTCGAATGGTTTTGTCGCTGGGGGCACTACATTAAACTGAGGTCTTATGGGGTTCCTATCATATTTGGCTTGTCCACAAATTGTACATTCGTTAATGAACTTGGTTATGTGGTCTCTCATCTTGGGCCAGTAGTATCTACGCGAGAGGGCCATATAACATTCGTTAATGCCACGGTGGTTAGTTTTACCATCATGATAATGACGAATGATCTCCTGTTGTCGAAGATACTCCTTTACGTTCTCGAGTTCATGTTTACTTAGAACCAGGTTCATTGCAGAACTTTTAAATTTATCTTGTATGATTGGGATGATCTTATACATCGCAAGAGGTGGATTAATCAAGAGGGCGGTTTTTACCTTGGGGTTAACATACTCTTTGATGGTATTGACTACATCGTTCTCTAAATTGGATTCGGATAGTTGAATGGCTATACGTGTATGGGTTTCAAATGGTTTGGTAACTGTCGGTTTTCGTTTAACGTCGTCTACGAGAGTCAAGCAAAGCTGTCTATGGTACTTGTTAAGGGGGTCGTCTGTGATGGGTACTTCTAGTACGGGGTGTTCAATACTTGTGTGCACAGTCTCAGTCGAAGTACCTATAATAGGTTGTTCAGTAGGTGCAGTCTCTGTAATAGAATCAGCTAGAGTAGGTGGTCTCTCTGAAGGGTTTCCAATTAAGGAACTCAACTCATTGATTTGTTTGATAACGTCATCTATCTCCTCGTTGTGGATTTCTATCCTAGAGAGAGCATCTGCGTTAGTATTATTTTTACCTTTCTTATATACTACTGTAAAGTCATATTCACTCAGTCTTAAACGCCATCTGGTCAGACGAGTATTGGGTTCTTTAAGATTCATCATCCATTGTAAGGGCTTATGGTCCGTTACGATCTTAAACTTACGTCCGAAGAGGTAAGGTCGGAAGTACTTAGTTGCCCAGTAGATTGCCAGTAGCTCCTTTTCTATTGTGCTATAGTTTAACTCACTATCGTTAAGCGTACGTGATGCATATGCTACCGGTTTGTCAGACCCGATAGGTCCCTGAGATAGGACAGCTCCTATTGCTACGTTAGAAGCGTCAGTGGTTAGTATAAACTCTCTGGTAAAGTCGGGGTACTGCAGTATAGGGTCATTTGTCAAAAGCGTCTTGCATTTCTCAAAGGCGTTAACGTACTGTGGGTCTAGGATAACCTTCCTGTCTTTTTTCAGGCACGACGTCATAGGTTTAGTTATACGAGCCAAGTCTGGGATGAATTTTCGGTAATAACCGAGAAGTCCTAGAAATTGTTTGATCTGTTTAGGTGTTTTTGGGATGGGGTATTTTTCTATAGCTGTTATTTTGTCTGGGTTGGGTTTAATACCTTTGTCACTGATAATATGGCCAAGATATGCTGTTTCTAGCTTTAGGAACTCAGACTTGTCCATCTGGATCTTGAAGTTGGACTCTCTAAGTCTTTGGAAAACTTCTTCTAGATTGGTCATGTGTTCTTGGAGTGAGGTACTAAAGACAATAATGTCATCTAGATAGACTAAGCAGATCTTGTTTTGGAGGCCTCTGAGGACATTGTCCATCACACGTTGGAATGTGGAAGGGGAGTTCTTCAAACCCATGGGCATGCGAAGGAACTCGTAATGGCCATGTTCGACATTGAAGGCTGTCTTCGGGATATCGTCTGGGTTCATTTCGACTTGATAGAAGCCACTAGCCAGGTCTAGGGTAGTAAAATACTGACACTTGCCTAGCTTGTCAAGTACATCGTTGATGTTGGGTATAGGGTACTTGTCATCGATGGTCTTTTCGTTAAGTTTACGAAAGTCAACTACCAAGCGCCATTTTTGCTTGCCAGAAGCATCAATCTTTTTAGGGACTACCCAGATAGGTGAACTCCAGGCAGAGTCTGAAGGTCTGATGATGCCTTGCTCTAACATCTTATTTATCTGATTGCTAACTTCCTGTCTGTGAATAAATGGGTACCGATAGGTTTTAGTGTACACGGGTACTTCATCAGTGGTCTTTATGCAGTGCTTGATTTTGTTTGTGAAAGTTAGGGGCTCGCCTTCAATATAAAAAACGTCAGCGTACCGAGAACAAAGTGTTTTTAGGTTCGCTTCTTCTTCTTCATTAAGGTGATCGGTACGTAACCGCGATAGCACGTCATTTACGCGCGATGTGTTGTGAGCATGTTCAGTGCGCATGCACTGGATATTATACAACTCAGTTTGCGCTGGGTGGTCTAGTGAGAATATGACGTCATTCGGGGATGGATTTTCTACTTCTAAGATACCACGGTTATTAAGTACAGTTGTTACACAAGCGTGAATAATACAGTTACAGATAACCTGTTCTCTGATCATGACTTCGCCATCCGGGGCGTTAATGGGAATTCTAACTAACTTAGAGGTTCCGGCGGGTATTATGTCCTCATATAAATTAACATTGCATGAATTATACATTTTGATGGGATTGGAAGCAAATTGGGTGATTAGGGACTGATTTTTAAGGTCTATCTTAGCCTCCCACTGGGTTAACAGGTCTAAGCCTATTAAGCCATCAAAATAATTGTGAAATCGATAGACGAAAAATTTTGTCTCATTTGGGCTCTTGAATTCGGGGAAACAAGGCAGCGTGATAGAGTAATCACTGCGAGTAGTCGCGTGTACATTTGTCACTTCAAAGGGGTCATAGTTCAGTGGATATTCGGAAAAAAAAGTTCTAACTGCCTCGGGACTTAAAAAAGACTGGTTTGCACCTGTGTCAATGAGAAGCTTTAATGGAGGGTTAGAGATCTGTATATAAGGCAGTTGCCGTTGAGTTTGGAGATTAACCTCTATTTTAATTTTTTTAACGTCCGTCTCGACTGAAAATCCTGACTTGCATTAGTTTCGTAGCTGGTGCCAGGTTGCGGTTGAGTCTCAATAGTCGGCTGATCGTCAGATGTTTCATTATAATACGTCGTATCAGGTTGTTCACATTCTAAGTCATAAGCATAAGTACTATAGTCGGTAAAGTCAGTGTAGTAGTTATAATCGGGCTCGTAATAAGAATCAATGGCGTAATATGAGTCGTCGTATGCCGCGCACTCGTTAAGGTTCATTTCGCGACTTTTGAAATAATTAGTCGGCGGAGGGTTCCCTGACTTTTGCCAGTTATGACCTGCACTCATCATGGTTGGGGGTAGAGCTTTAGGGGTGAAATGCTGGACACCACTCATAGGTTTAGGGGTGGTATTGAAGGGTTGGTTATTCCTGGGTGGAATACGGAAAACATTGCTCTGGGGGTTATAATTAGGGGGTGTGGCACGGAACATTTGTTGAGTGCGTGTAGGCGTCCTAAATAGGGGTTGCAATTGGGGTTGCCCTTGGGGTTGGTTTTGGGGTTGGTTGAATTTAAAAGCCTGGGGTACATGATGCAAGGGTCTCTGTCCACTTTGGGCAGGCCAGTTGGGTACAGGGGCCTGGAAGGCCTGAGGTCTTGGGGCATTGAAATTGAATGATGGCATCTGGGTTGGAACCCGGATTGAGAATTGAGGTTTGGGGTGTTCATTGCGCTGCTGAAGGTACATGACATTGAGTTCCTCTTGTACGAACTCTAGGGCTTTTTCTATAGTTTCGGGGCGCATACATCTTATTCTAGAACCTAAGGGTTCCTTCAACCCTCTTACAAAGGACTGCATTGTAACTTTTCTATAAAGAGCGCGCTTGGCTTCTACGGTAGTAGGCAAGGTTTCATGTAGCGTCACATATGTCATTATCGTACTAAACATAGTCTGGCATTGGTCATAAAATTCCTGTGGCGTCTTATTACCCTGCCTCGCTAAAGAGAGGTCATTGTACAAAGCGGTTTCATCACGCTGGTCTGAAAAATTATTAATTAACGCTGTTCTAATACCTAACCAGTTATCTGGTATGCCGTTGGAGTTTATTGTGGATGCTGCCGGGCCTGTGATTTTATTTAAGATAGCGTTTAAAACGCACAAGTTAGATAGAGCACTACCTTCCCGATCGCTCATGTACTCTTGGACTAGATGGTCACATATGTGAATAAACCTGGTAAGGACGTTCGGGTTCCCATCGAACTCCGGGACAAGGCGCATCGCCTTACAGATAGTGTCCGGATTGAAGGCCATTGTGCTCTCAAATAAAGTACTTAAACTATGATCTAATTCTGACTCTAACGATACGTCTAAATCTCTATTTAAATCTACTGTATGTCGTCGAGCCTGTCGAGATACAGACTCTTCGATCTTGGATTTCCCCGAGTGGAAAATTTTGGCTAAGGAGATAAACTAGGATTAAGAGGAAAGCAACACGAGAACAGTTCAAGTGTACTTACATAAATTTCATCTCTGGTTTCTCTGGCGAATCGATTTCTTGATTCCTCCTCTGAGCTGCAGCGGTCCGTAGATTCTGGATACTCGGTGATGGATGGGTCTTGATAGTCCCCGGGTGATGCGTGAATGCGATTCCGGTTTTGAAGAATCCCTAATACTCACACCGTCCCGCGAGTATCCTACCGACTGCGCCAATTACGTTACGCTGCGCAGAGAAGCCCAAAAAAAACCAAAAGACTTCTTAAAGGTACTTTAATTACTGGTTTATAGTAATTACAAAGAATAAAATTAACTTATGAGCTAGCTATGCTACTAATCTGTCCGAAGTAAGGAATTAGAATGACCAAAAAAGGGTAGGTTCACAAGCACTTCCAACACGACACGTTTTACATAGTCAGCGCCTCGTGCCTGGCGACTTCGATGCCGAATGTTTATGAAAAATGCTATGTGGGTTGGTTTCCTTAGGTAGGTATATCTAACATAGGTACAGAACAGGAACAACACGTACAAAGGCGAACTTCCCAAACAGGGATCTCTTCCAGCTTTATGAAAGCTGCAAATAATTAATTTAATTACATATGACTTGTAATAGGTAGAAACTTTAAGTTGGGCAGGCAAATATTGCATTTTTGTACTTTACTTTACTGTATTTAAATAAATTTAGTTAGTTGCATTTTATATATAGTAATAGTATATATAATAAAGTAAATAAATAAATAATAAATAAATAAAAATAGTTTTATTATTAGTTTCTTATAAGAGTGGCACAAATTACGATTATAATTGCCTATTGTGAGCATTCACAATATTTCGATTAATTAATTGTTTAATTTACCGGTTACCACCCTAGTGACTAAAAGTCAAAAGAGCCATAGAATGAGTGCTACAAAATATGGCATTCTGGTTCGAAAACGGTCACACTAGCAACACGTGTTCGGTTCACTTTGTAAAGTTATAAATTATAAATATTGTTCTAGTACTAAAACTGTTAAGTTTCTCTTGAAGCTGGAGCCTAAGGTCATCGAAGAAATCCCATACGTTCGACAACCAAACTGTAACCAATGTGTATCAATCTAGGTGACGAGGGGATGAGGTCGCAATCTAGAGAGCGGCAGGGAGTGTCCATACTGTATGTTAGTACTAATATACATATTATATACTTTGACTAAAGTCTATACGATTGCATAAACACCATGTTCGTTCAAAAGAACTGCGAAGCTCCTGCCTAAATGCCTGAAGAACTTGCCTATCTCACAAGTTTGTGCGTACCCTGTGGTATAAGAAAAATCTTGAAATACCCCTAGACAATACCCCTAGAGCTCTAACGACTCACCGATTGCTTTAACGGTGAAGGAAAACGTCGTGAGGAAACCGGCACACACCTGCGAAGAAACTCGAAGGTTGTGTGTGAAGTCGACCAACCCGCACTGGGCCCGCGTGGTCGACTAAGGCCTGATCGCCCTAATTCAGGGTAGGCTCCAGCCCCTCGGTGGGGACGTATATGAGCTGATATGATGAATGTAGAGCTGGGTATTTTAGTTTGTTGCTCGATTTTTTTTAATCCATATTCGATAAGCCCTTGGCATCATCTCACCTGTTGGTAAATGACGATGATGCCGAAGATGGAAGCGGGCTTACCAAGATTCCCCAACGCAACGGGCATCTGGCTATCTTATCTTCAAGCCGAACACATCAATGCTGTGAACGCTAATGTTTGGCGGCAAGACTTAGATAAGAAGGTGGTAGCTAGCCAAGCGGGCTATGGAAATGCCCTACCACCAAGCAAACCGAATCTTACAAAGTTGACCCAGCTGGTAATCGAACCCGCGACCTCCTGGTGTGAAGGGAATGGAGAGGCGGTTGCTAGTCCTATAGGTAGGTATACCTGTAGAACTTCATGTCTACGTCCACTCTAATGTTCCCCTTTAGATTAGATTAGATTTATTTATTTCATATTATCAATGTCATATACAATAAAGCTTATTAAATAATTTGTCAAAGGATAACATAATCGTCGGAATAGTAACAAATTATAAAAATTGTACGTGCTGCATGTCAACAGCACCGAAGCACCGAAGCACCGAAGCACCGAAGTCAACAACCTCTATCGTTTTTGTTTTGTTAACTTCGCCTCAGGGAAGAGCCTCCCCTCTGTCTGAGTCGATAAAATCAACATTAAAATTGACAGCCAGTCAGCCAGTCAGTATACAGGTTGTAACAAAATTGGTGTAGGTCCCGTTAACTGGGGCTTCTACTCGTCATACTGAACAACTTTTGTTCTACGACTTTCCTGAAAAGGTTAAAAAAAATTTTTACTCTTCATACAAATCGATCAGCTGAACGATCGATTTTGTGCATTTTAGTATAGAGGGTTCAAATTTCTTTTTGAGAATTAACTATGGGTTACTTGAAGAAAGTTCACTGACTTTACACAGGAGGTCGCGGGTTCGATCCCCGGCGGGGTCAATTGTAAGACTCGGTTTGGTTGGTGGAAGGGCATTTTCTAAGCCCGCCTGGCTAGCTACCACCATCTTATCTAAGTCCTGCCGCCAAATATCAATGTTGATATCATTGGTGTGTTCCGGCATGAAGATAAGATAAAAGTAAAAAAAGTTGTTCAGTATGACGAGTAGAAGCCCCATTTAACTGGACCCACACCAATTTTGTTACACCCTGTATAAATGGTTGAAATTCGATCGAGAACGGAGGGCGCCAAGCTTCAAGTATACATTCGCATGAACACAGGCGCCAAGTTTTTTGAAAAAGACAGGGATACACGTGTGGACATAGATTTCTCTTATCCGATCGTTAATCAACGCATTTTTCTGTAAAACAACTTGTTGATTTGAAATTATCAGTAGATTACGAATTGTATGGACGGACGCGGACGGCGCGGGCGCGCGGGCGCGCGGGCGGGCGGCCACGGTCTGTAGAACTTGGTACTGAGGCCAGCACATCGAGCTAGACACTCGTAGTGCGATTTTGATCCATACGCATACGGCATAAGAATGGTACAAAGTCCAAACTGTGTAGTTTGATGCGCTGGCCACTGTACCACTGTACCTACCCAATTAGATCTCTGCAATTTTGACTTTCGAGCGACGAAGGAGCAAAGCAAGTACTGTGATGGCAAAAAAACAAATCGAAGCTGACACTTTTTATGGGGATCGATTGTCTTTCACTAATAGTCTTAAAAACTGAAAACAAAAAAAATGTGTGTGAGTGTGTGTGTCTGTACGTCAGTCCGGTGCTCTAGTTCCCAAAGTACTGGACGGATTTGGGTGAAATTCGGGTTTAAGTAATATTTTGTTTATATCTTCAGACGTTTTTTTGGGTTCCGTACCCAAAGGGTAAAAACGGGACTCTGTTACTGAGACTCCGCTGTCTGTCCGTCTGCCACCAGGCTGTATTTCATGAACGGTGATAGCTAGACAGTTGAAATTTTTCACAGATGATGTATTTCTGTTGCCGCTTATAACAACAAATACATTTTTTTTATAGTTAGTCTCCAAACAAAAAACTCTTTTTTTTAACGTCAAGAAACTAGCGCGGTTCTGACTCGCACTTTACTGGTTTTTTATATTTCTACTATCTTTATTTTTAGGGGTGCCACCATAGTAAAAAATGACATTATTTTTTTACTCAAAAATGGCTCTAAAGATTTTAATGAAACTCGGAATGTTACTATAATTGTATATGGCTTCAGTATGCAATAGTCCGTTCTTCCAATAAAAATCGGAATAAAGGAGGTACAAATGCAGGTTGTTAATTACTTTTTCTCAAAATGGCTCGAATGATTTTATTAAAACTTTGTAAGTAATTAGGACTTAATGAGGCCTACTGCACCGAGTACTTTATTATTCCAAGAAAAATCTGAGTAAAGGTACCTTCCATACAAAATACAAATTATTTGTAAATTTTTCATCAATTCTGATATACTTACCTAGATTTATTTATTATAGGCAGGTACGACATTACGCGTTTGACCCCAAATAATCGAGGGTTCCCGAGGGAGTTCTACTGACCTTTTGATTTCCCTTTGGTTGAGCGAGTCGAATATGTCGGGAAGTAGATGTGTACTGGCTTCTGGCATACTAAAACTCAGACAACGTAAATTTTTAGGGTTCCGCAGTCAATAAGGAACCTTTATAGTTACGCCACAGGTGATACCTACTAGTTACTTGTTTTGCCATGTTTTTTTGTCTGTATGTCCATCTGTCCGCATCTGTCTGTGAGACTAATAGCACTTACTAGAAAGCTATAATTTGGCATGTGTACCTATACATATTATTCACTCCGACAAAATGGTACAATAAAATTTTGAAAAAATACTTTTTAGGGTACTGTACTTCCCCTACAAATAAAAGGGAGTGATTTTTTTTCGGTTACGTACCCTATTGTGTGGGGTATCGTTGAATAGGTCTTTCAAAACTACTGACTGAGGATTAACTAAAAGCATTTTTCGATCTGTTTGCGAAATATTTAGCTTTAAAGTGCTAATTTTTGTTAGAGTTAAGTGCGCCAATATCAGCTAAACCGCTACTTCAGGACAACTGACAAAAACTGTAAATAGTGGAACATAATATTATATTCAATTTAAAAGCAAAACTATCACGGCTAAGTAGGCTTTCTTAGTTTAGGACTAATAGTCGACTAACTTAAGATGTGCAGCTGGATTTGTAAAAAGTTAAAAGATTTTCCATACAAAATGTTCTATTACCAACTATAAATATAATTTTTTGGTTTTACAAAATATACATTTATTTTTTGAAGACTACGGAACATTACTTAGCGCGAGTCCGACTCGCACTTGGCCGGTTTTTTCTTAACGTTGCCAGTCATCATATCAGCCGAAAGACGTCCACTGCTGGACAAAGGCCTCCCCAAGGATTTCCTGTACCTATTGCTGTAAGTATTATATATATTAATCTGCGACATTAGTGGCGTTGCGCACACTATTTAAAGAAATCTATTCCACTTTAAGTAGTTTAAACTAGTTGAGTGTGTGGCGCGTCGCGGCGGTGGGAGCAGGCGGAGTAGGCGGAGTAGGTAGGTGTAGCAGGGCGCAATAACCTAAAATAACCGTGCGTGCTCACAGATGAATTTAATAAAGTAGAAATCAGAAAAGGATTTCTCTTTTCAAAATTATCATCACACCAAATCACAGGATATACAGGGTGACTGGTTAGACGAGGGACGCATTTTAGGAGGTGAATCAAAAGACGAAACTGACCTACTTTTCACAAGAAACCAATGGTCAATTCTCAAAAAAAAATTAGACTTTTCATACAAATTGGTCAGCTCAATAGCCAACTTTGTATGAGAAGTCCAAATTTTTTTTTGCGAATTGACTAATGTCTAACTAGTCACCCTGTATAATTATATGTTACCCAAGATGGGTCTTAAAAGAAGTATCAGTTTCTATAGGTAGGTATACTAAGTATTTTAACATTTGTTAATTTTAAAGTTTGATAGCGAAAAATATTGAAAGATAGGATAGGATTCGGATTTGGAAGCACATGTTGTGTCACATTTTACAGATTGTTATGTGCCAGCCGCGCGTGAGATATAGATGAAATAGATTAAAAGGAAGAAGGAAAAACTGTACGTATTAGTGGGAAGTATATGTGCAGTGCTGTTGTGTTGTACAATTTATTAAAACATTCTTCCAAGAATATCCTATGGATAGACAATGACTTATACACACAGGGTGACTGGTAAGTAGTGCAAATCATTTTAAGGGGATAAACTACATCAATTTGCAACAGAAAAAGTCATACTAACTGGGGGTCGGAAATCAATGGTTGTCGAGTTAAAGACCATTTCATTTTCAAAATTTGTATGAAAAACGCATTTGTTCAAATATTTTGTGATTTTACAAAAAAAAAGTTATAATACGGTTGGCGTGAAAAATACGGTTAAAACTTTTTCATTTTATCAGCATTCTAAAAAAGTAAAATAGTTAAAAATACAAATTGATTGTAACAAAAATGAATGGTTGTTGTCAAAAGGGTGCATCAAATCAATACAAATTGTAAATAAACATTATTTTCATGTTTTTTTTGAATTTCATAATTTATCATCTTTTTCGCATAAACAAACATCTCTGACCCTCTATCATCATGACTAACTTTGATTCACAAGCTCATCCAAAAAAATTCGAACTTTGTTGGATAATTAGTATGGGATGTTAGGCCCCCTTTTGACAACAATCATTGTTTTTTGGTGCAATTAATTTTGTATATTTTTAACTTTTTTACTTTGTTTGAAAGCGTGATAAAATGAGGTAGGATTTACCGTATTTTGCATGCTAACTGTATTATAACTTTTTGTTAAAAAATCACAAAACATTTGAACAAAATAATTTTTCATACAAAATTAAAAAAGTTAAAGTCTCTAATTCGAAAACCGTTGATTTCCGACCCCCAGTTAGTATAACTTTTTCTGTTGCAAATTAGTTAATCCCCTTAAAAGGATTTGCACTGCTTACCAGTCACCCTGTATATTACTGTGCCCATAGAACAAAATTTCTCATTCAAATACATATATCGCGATTCATAACAAAATAAAAGCCTCTGGATGAGGGCAGCGCATGTCCGGTCGTCGTGGAAATCCTTGGGGGAGGCCTTTGTCCAGCAGTGGACTTTTTTCGGCTGATATGATGATGATGATGAATAAAATGAATAGGTATTGAAGCCGTGTTAGTTTAATTAATTACTATAATATACAGTCACCGCAATGATTGCGACAGGCTCCACACACACACACACACACACACACACACATACACACACACACACACACCACTATCTGCACCTACTACGACATATGTAATAATATTAAAATACTGGCGAAAACAGAACTTCAGTATCCGTAGGGAACGTAACATGATTATTAATGTATCGCATCGCAGCCATATTGTAGAATAAGCCGTTTCGTAAAACGGCGCGCCGCTTTGTTAAAAAAAACTACTAAGTAAAAAAACTCGGAATAAACTTCTTAATTTCACAGTAGAACAACATATGCCAACCTAACGTAACCTAACCGTCCGTCCGTCTGTCCGTCTGACTCGGTTTTATTCCGAGTTTTTTACTCGGTAGTTTACAAAGTGGCGCGCCGTATTGTAAAACGGCTAATTCTACAGTACGGCTGCGACAGATACACATCTCCTAGCTACCTATATCTATAGTTTCTTAAAGGTTCGTTATCTATCAGAACGACAGAGCAAGAGATTCCACGTGAGTAGGTATCTGTTGACAAATCTTGCTAGGAAAAAAGTATATAACGCTATTTTAAATCACAAAATCCTTCGTAAAAGCAACTCAACGCTTTCCACAGTGCTGCTCCTCCTTCCTCCCTAATCTCTTTGTGGGTAATTTTTTTATTGGAAACTTGCATTTGTGCAGCGAGTCTGCCAGAGCGTTCGGCGTGTTATCAATATTATTGTTCCGCGCCAGGCAACGGGATCAAGGGAGCCATTGTACTAAGCCACGGGCCACGACTGAGCCTACGCTGTTACCTTTACAAGTTTGTATCTTGTGAGTTGTGACCCGAGATAGTTAGTTTTGCGGTATTAACAAAAAACAATATAAACATTTCAAGAAACGTGCTTTTAAAGGTTGTTTGTTAGTAGTATAATAGTTAAAACGGTAATAAATACACGTCTGAAACTGGTGTGGTTATAGTAAAGGACCCTTAATTTATTATTATTCGAATATAAAACAAAAGCCTCTCTGCTTACTTCGCACGAGGCGAAGTGGCAGGAGCACCTCCATCGGAAGCACAGTCGGCTGGAGTTCAGTGCGACGGGGAGAAAAAACGTCGGACTATCCGGGCATTGTCGAGGAGGACTGCTTTCTGCTATTATTATTATTATTTTATTACAATAAAAAACTTAAAATTAAGACACAGTGATACGGGTGCAACAAAAGCCGGTAAGGATTTGTCCGTGCACCGTCAATTATAACAACAAATAACAATAAACGTTAAAAACAACCGAATTCGAATTGAAAATTGCGCGCGCGCGGAAAGGTGCAGTGGTACGGAACCCTCGGCCTGGGAGCGCGACTCTGGCTGAGTACGACTCGCCAGTCGCCAGTCGCCAGTCGCCATTGGCGGAGATATTGATAAAGAAAGCTACGAAAATCGCGTTTGAGTTTTGGGTAACCTATACACTATACTCGTGTCTCGTACATATAACTTGAGACGGGCGCAAGTTAGTGTTGGTGACTAATTTGTGCATCAATACCTTTCATTTTTAGGGTTTCGTACCCAAAGGGTAAAAACGGGACGCTATCACTGAGACTTCGCTGTCCGTCCGTCTGTCTGTCTGTCTATCCGTCCGTCTGTCACCAGCCTGTATTTTATGAACTGAATAGCTAGACAACTGAAATTTTCACAGATGATGTATTTATGTTGCCGCTATAACGACAAATACTAAAAAACAGAATAAAATAAATATTTAAGGGAGCTCCCATACAACAAACGTGATTTTTTTGTTCGTTTTTGCTCGATATTGATAATGGCTAGGTAGACGTTTGAAATATTCACAGAATATTGAGTTGTATATTCACTTTAAAAATAATCAATTGAATTAAAATAAAATTAATATTTATGGGGGGCTTCCATACAACAAACGTGATTTTAGTTGTAGATAATGGTACGGAACCCTTCGTAGGCGAGTCCGACTGGCACTTGGCCAGTTTTTTTTAAATAAGCTTGTTTAAAATAAAGTTTGATAGAACAGCCGGACGGACTCGCAATAGATTTCATATATTTTATATTTATTTGAGAAGAGCGTAATTTAGGTGAAAATTAATGCTTGATGTGATGACAATTCTAAGTATAAATGCCTTTCATTAAAAAATAAACAAATCGGTTGGATAGAACGGCCGTACGGACTCAGATTTCATAATTTTGTGTAATATGTTGAGAAGGGCGAAAGTTAGGTGAATTCTAATGATTGATGACAAACTTGTGTATCAATAAAAAAAACGGGTTGCACTCCGGGAGTGCCGGCAGAAGTGAAAACTTGAATATTAACGTTGTGCATTTATATTACATTAAAAAGTTTATATCTCAGAAAAATCAACAAAAATTCAACTCCATCCGTCTTACGCATTTTCGATCAGGTCACGTGTCCTGACGCGAGTTTAACATTTTTTACCCATTACAAAACAAGTGCACAACGCCGCTAAAGAAGTTTTCACTACTCCATCCGTCTTACGAATTTTCGATCAGGTCACGTATCCTGACGCGAGTTTAACATTTTTTACCCATTACAAAACAAGTGCACAACGCCGCTAAAGAAGTTTTCACTACTCCATCCGTCTTACGAATTTTTGATCAGGTCACGTGTCCTGACGCGAGTTTAACATTTTTTACCCATTACAAAACAAGTGCACAACGCCGCTAAAGAAGTTTTCACTACTCCATCCGTCTTACGAATTTTCGATCAGGTCACGTGTCCTGACGCGAGTTTAACATTTTTTACCCATTACAAAACAAGTGCACAACGCCGCTAAAGAAGTTTTCACTACTCCATCCGTCGTACGAATTTTCGATCAGGTCACGTGTCCTGACGCGAGTTTAACATTTTTTACCCATTACAAAACAAGTGCACAACGCCGCTAAAGAAGTTTTCACTACTCCATCCGTCTTACGAATTTTCGATCAGGTCACGTGTCCTGACGCGAGTTTAACATTTTTTACCCATTACAAAACAAGTGCACAACGCCGCTAAAGAAGTTTTCACTACTCCATCCGTCTTACGAATTTTCGATCAGGTCACGTGTCCTGACGCTAGTTTAACATTTTTTACCCATTACAAAACAAGTGCACAACGCCGCTAAAGAAGTTTTCACTACTCCATCCGTCTTACGAATTTTCGATCAGGTCACGTGTCCTGACGCGAGTTTAACATTTTTTACCCATTACAAAAAAAAGTGCATAACGCCGCTAAAGAAGTATTCACTTCAATTAGCAAATCGGTTTGATAGAACGGCCGCACGGACTCGTACTACACTATAGATGGGAGCGCGGTGCGCGAGTCGCTGGCCGCTTGCCTGGATGATTCCCAATGCTTGATGACAAATCTGTGCATGAATACCTACCTTTTATTTAAAAAAGAATTAAGCAAATCGGTTGGATAGAACAGCTGGACGGACTCGAATTAGTTTTCAGCATATTATCTTTTAATATACAGTGTGTATCGGATAGGGTTACCGATATTTTAAGGGCACATACGTAATACACCACATTTCATCGATGAAAACCCCCCTTTAGGGGGAGGCATTCTTCTCCCCTCTTAATGACAGCCATTTTTATCATCAGTTTTTGTTTTGCAGCTCTTCATTAAAATTATGTTTTCTCTTGAATTAGCAGCAGAACTTACTTCAAAATGATCTCATTTGAAAGGGTATTTAATTTCTCTGATGATCCACGCCAAATTAAACAAAACATTTTTTTTTTATTCACAATTGGTAAGCCAATTGATGAAAAAACATAAAAAAGTATGAAAAAAATTAATTTCAAAAAATTATTATTTTATTTTATTTTTTTGAACCTACTGCAAAAACGAGGTCAGTAACGTGTTGTTTTTCAATCAATCAATCAAATCAATTTATTTGTGAATCACAGGTTACAGTAAAAAGGTGTTATTAAATAAAGTTGGACGCTGTGTTCTGCCTTTTGGCATACAAATTAAGACAATCTTAATTAAAATAAACATAAATCACGGAATCAAATACACTATGTCAAAAAAATAATCATAATTCATGAAGCATGTCAAACCAACTTATACACACTATGTCATTTTTTTGTTTTAATATATAAATCATGTCAAACTAAATATTAAATGTATATTTTAACAATATTATTATGGTACATATATATATCCTCAATTAAAATAACAAATAATAAGTATCACCTATATGAGAATGTCAATGGAATGCTGTGTCAGTGTTATCGAGAAACTCTTTAATAGAGTAAAATGTCTTATTAGTGAGGAAGTCAGTTTTTTTGTCGGCTTTATCGAGGGACGTCATCGGCTGTCACTCGGCCGTCAAGATACCAGTGTACGAGTAACTACTCATTATCTATCACATTTCTTTCTAGAACGCCCCTTTATCAAGAGAGAGCTAAAGCTAATCCATCCGATAACGTTACGTCTATATACCTATGCAGGCAGAAGCTAACAACTCCGACCTGTATCGAATCTAAAAAAAAAGAGTAGATAGGATAGGTTTAGTTAATTTATTAGAGTTATAGATATTTGTAAACCGTTCCACCGAACATATTATATCCATCTCTGATCAAGAGAAATTTATAGACATCTTATGCAACAGCGACCTAAAAGTTGTTTTGCGGAGCAATCACAGGTTAATTTTTGTCATTTATACAGTGTCAGCGAAGCAGCAATAAAATATTTACTGCCACTTTGCACGACGCACACAAACTTAAAGACTAAACATCGCCACAGACTTCAATTTGAAGACGACTTGAGTCTGAAGCTGACCAAAATGCAACCAGATTTTCAGAGTATCTAGTGCAAAGAAAAACGTGCACATTTGTCACATTGATTAAACTAATGTTCTCCGTCATTAGAATACAACTGTGTTTTAAAGTTAATCAATGTAAAGTACATCTGATTTCATTTTATATTTATCATTCCTGTAATTTCAAGGAGTACGCGAGTTTAAGGTTTATCTTGGAGTGGTACGTCGAAAAGACTGATTGGGAACCCCTGCTCTACATGTTAAGCAAGACACCCCCTCAAAATTTCAAATCGCTATGTGAAAACCTTACAGAGAGAAAACTTTAAAATTTGCAGTTTTCTAACACTCACTTTATTATGAGGCACATCTCACTCACTGAGTGATCATCAACATAATGAGGCACTTCCCGACTAGCTACAAACCTGAAATGTTGCATGGTGTAAGTAAAGGCAAAGCTTTAGTTTTGTACTTTTGTTTTTCCAATCACCACTAGCACTGTGACATAAATCGGTTTCTTTCATTAATCAATTACTCAATCGACTATCCCTGCAAAGCTATAAAAAATATAAAAGGTTTATCATTTGTAGTGCGAGATCTACTGGTTTGAAGCGATTTTTTTTATTAAGCTATGACCTTCACATTTATCCCTCAAGTTATTCCAATTATGTCTAGTCCGTGGTTTGAACCTATTTTTTTCTTATGAAACTATGACCTTCACTCACCACATTTATCCCTCAAGTTATTCTAAGCATTTCTTAGTCAGGGATCTACTGGTTTGAACCTTTTTTTTAAGCTATGACCTTCACCACATTTATCCCTCAAGTTATTTAAATCATTTCTAGTCCGGGACCCATTAAAAAAACGCTGCTACGAGGGAGAGGAGGTACAAAGAGACGAGCGCCCACCTCTTTAAAAAAATCTAAACATTTCCATTTGGCTACTATGGCAAGTTTGGTATTTTCGTATAAATTGAAGATGTAGAATTCATTGCTGGTATTTATTTCAATCCTTTTCGTTGTAACTTTTAGATTAAATCTTAAAAAAGTGAAAAATTGCGATGATTTTTTTAACCGACTTCAAAAAAAGGAGGAGGTTTCTCAATTCGACCGTATATTTTTTTATGTGTGTTCGCGGATTCCTTCGTCGTTTATGAACCGATTTTGATGATTCTTTTTTTGTTGGACAGGAGATATCCAAAGGGTGGTACCATGATAAGGAAACCAGGATCTGATGATGACATCCCAGAGAAATCGAGGGGAACCTTAGTTTCCTGTTTGAAGTCGGTTCTTTTTATTGTTCAAAATTATGAACATAAATTTATTAAGTATTACATTGTACGACCGGTAAGTCAAGTCTAAATTGATACAAATTCGAATTTCGTATAATTGAAAACGCTGAACACGTTAAAAAACCGACTTCCATCGCAACAATTTTATTAGTGCAATTTTGCATTATTATTTTTGGTTTTTGTTAATTTTCTAATAAAGCACTACACCGATTTTGATAAATGATACCAAACTTGCCATAGTAGCCAGCTAGGAGGATGATTTTTTAAGAAGGGGGCCGGCTGCCTCTTTGTACCCCCTGTCCCCCCGCAGCAGAGTTTTTTCTAATGGGTCCCGGACTAAAAATGCTTAGAATTTCTTGAGGAATAAATGTGATGAAGCTCATAGCTTAATAACAAAAGTTTTAGGTTCTGTATGGGAGATCCAATAGATCTTTAACTATTGTAGGGACTTTAACGTGAACAATTTTTAGACATCTTGAATTATTTAATTTAAGACCAAAAATAAGGGAACCCACGCGACGGTTCCAAAAAAATATGACGATAAACATGGCTATTTACGACTTCCTCCAGATTGTTTATGGATACATGGATAGCAGACTTCCTATTGTAGCCTTGTATGTAGCATATGACAAATGTATAAAGTGGACCATAAAATCTTACTGTCAAAACTTGAACATAAGGGAAGAAGGTGATTAGGTCATACACTGCAAATAACACAAACAGAAAGAATATGCATGAATTAAAAAGTTTTTACTAAAAACCAAAAAACCTATGCAACGGACCGTAGTGATGTATATTATGGAGTTCCTCAAGGTAGTGTATTGGGACCATTATTGTTCCTGGTTTAATTGATTTGCCTTAAGCGATACTACATATAACATGGTATTATTTGCTGATGATGGCATAATAATGCTTAGTGGATCTAATTTGCATGAAATCGAAACAGAAATAAATAAAAGCTTAAACCTTGTAGGTATAAATACACATTTAGACGCGATTTAGAACTTAACTTAGTCAACTCTCAGCAAGGTTGCCTATCTAACTGCCGCTTTATACTACAATTATTTTGCGTCGATCTTACGTTATGGAATAATATTCGGGGGATACGCAGTACGCACCATACAAGATTATTTTTTTCAAAGATTAAAACTCTGTACAAGAGCAATTTGTAATCTTAAGCATAATGAATGCCAGTTGTAAAGAATACTTTTAAATCTCAAGACTTAACAGTTTACAGTACCTTTTATGTACATATTTGAAATCGCCATATTTGTAAAAAAATATATGGAGAAGTTTAATTTTATGACGAGTAAGAGACGCTGTGACAAAGTATATCTGTTGCCTACTGCGACAGCTCTGGTTCTTAACGGTGTCTTGCAATGCCACCAACAATTGACAATAAGGTTTCGAAAATGATTCGTAAAAATAATGACATTACGGGCCTCCTATACAAATCCAGGTGGTTTGTTACTTTTTTTCAAAACTGGCTCTAGCGATTTTAATGAAACTTTGTAAATAACTAGGATAAGTAGCACTGGGTAGTTTATTGTTCCAGGAAAAATCCCATACAAACTCAAATTATTTGTAAATTTTTCATCAAGTCTCATATAATATCTCTAACGTGCCTAACTTTATTCTTTGCTACTAAGTAAATGTAATGTTTATTGTTGATTTGTGTGTGCACGTCTGGACAGACGGTTCAGGTTTCGCGAGGAAGTATGCACAGCGTGGCTGTACAATTTATATTGGGTATGTTTACGGCACATCAGACTTGGCACAGAGAGCGGACATAACGCGATCGTGGTTTCGTAGTAGGGCACCAGAATGCGATTGTACTGGGCAGGCGCGCGAGGCGCGAGGGGCGCGGGAGGGCAGCGCATGACGTCACCGCGCGCGGTGTCAACACTACACCATAACTACACTATATCCATCCTCCCTCCCTCCATTGCCACGAGCGCGCGCGAACGCGACCGACGCCACACGAGGCGAGCGCGCCGGACCGAAGCCGACCCGTTCTATTCTCGCTGTGTTTTCATTTCATTTCTAGTCTACGTTAAAGTCGTGTGCAGTTGCCGAGCTCGGAAAATAACAATAAAATGCTGGTATCGTAATGAAACCGTCCTAGTGTAAAGTAAGCGTATGGTTCTGGTGTACAATAGGGAGCTAGTGAGTGGCTGCGAGCAGTGTGAGTTGATTGCCGTTAGCTCGCTAGTCGCTAGTGCAGTGTGGTGGAGTGTAGTGTTGGCGCGCAGATAGTTTCCATTCCGACCTCGTTTCGTTCGCCCAGCAGCCGCAGCCGCCGGGCCAGGCCCGAGGCCCCGAGCGCTCTCCGGACTGTGCGGACAGGACAATCGATGAGCGCCGGCCGCGATGACGGCTCGCACATTGATCGGGTGAGTGTCCCGCCTACCCCCGACGACCTGTCAATTGCCGACTTTCTAACGCCATGCTCAGCTCGTTCGCCAATGCGTCTGGCTTTTTGTTTGGAAACTAATTTAGCGTTGCAGACTGCGATAGTGTTCTATATTTATTGAGAAGGGCGTGCAGCCCGAGGTATCGTAGAAGCAAAGTATATAATATTAGTACTACATAACGTAACAGTAGCGTGTAGTAAGTATGCAGTGTATAAACATATCAGCGCTAATTGTTGTCTGACAAAGGACCCGCGCCCCGCAGCCGGCGGCGGCGGCGCCGCGTAATCGCGTCCTCGGTCTTTGAACCGCTCGCGCTCTGCACTGTATTGCGTACTAACTGAATATTATTTCTAGATGAATGCATTGAAAGTGGGACGGTACTTATACGTTAATTTATAATTTACTAAACAAAGATAAACTTGGAGAAAGGTGATTTGGAGTTAGTGTATGTATACTGTATCGCAAGGCGATGCGAACACGGTCGCAACTTCTATTAAACCGGTTATATAAACTCGACTGACCGCCGATTGAAATTAATCGAATCAAAATGACTTCTTTCGAAACCGGATTCCAGCACGTCAACCACTTACACTAATGATCTTTCATTCATTACTCATTAGGTAGGAAGTACAATATCGATCGCATTACTTGACTGTGGAAACTTTCCTACGCATAATCCGGTATTTGACTGCTAGCAAAGACGTATATTCTATCTACCGATAGACATTCATGAAAACAATTTGTCCAAATAGGTACTGGTTATAGTTACAGCTAAAGTTCGCTGCAGCGCGTAGTACATAATTGAAAACGCTAAACACGTTAAAAAACCGACTTCCATCGCAACAAATTAGTACATTTTTGCATTATTATTTTTGATTTATGTTAATTTTCTACTAAAGTACTACACCGATTTTGATAAAATTTATATGGGACCACACGGGAAACACTAGCTTTCAAATAAAAAAAGAATTATAAAAATCGGTTCACCCAGTCAAAAGTTCTGAGGTAACAAACATAAAAAAAAAAAAAAAACATACAGACGAATTGAGAACCTCCTCCTTTTTGGAAGTCGCTTGATAATACTTCGATGTGCAGCGCTAAAACATTAGTTTTGTCGTCTACCAAAACATTACAATTTACAATACTCAGTGTATATAGTACGTCCTATATTATATCGATGACTATCTAAATATATATAACTCAAAGGTGACTGACTGACATAGTGATCTATCAACGCACAGTCAAAACCACTGGACGGATCGGGCTGAAATTTGGCATGCAGGTAGATGTTATGACGTAGGCATACGCTAAGAAAGGATTTTGGGAAATTCCCACGGGAACCGCAAAAATCGGGATCTGCGCGGGCGAAGCTGCGGGCATCCACTATTAGTCATATTTTGACTATTAGTTACCTTTTATCAAATATCAATAACGACATTTTGTTCTCAATTCTTAGATAGAATGGCACTATAGTACTCTCTGTATTGAGAAAATTATATTGCATCATTTTATCATTTCACAAAGTCCTTTTAACGGAAGACTTCAAACAAGGAGGAGGTTGTCAATTTGTCGGTATCTTTTTTATGTATGTTCCCCGATTACTCAAAGACACCTGGACTGGTTTGGAAAATATTTTTTTTAGAATATATATACTTCCCAGGTGGTCCCATTGTCACCAAGGCAGGATCTGATGTTGGGATCCCAGGGAAATCGAGGACAACCCTAAAATTTTATAGGCATATATTATATGTTTCATTTATTTTCTAAAGCTATTCAAGTATTTGCATATGGTAGTCATCATCTAATGTTGATGAGCTGGTGATGGAAGGTACAACTCCTTATAGGTCAGGAGTTGGAGGATATTTTTTTAAATATTATAGGCACCTATAGACATGGCAGTGGGCAGGGCACATAGCTCGTAGACCAGATGGGCATTGGGGCAGTACAGTTCTCGAGTAGCGACCGCGCACTGGAAGACGTAACGGAGGCAGGCTCTCCACACAGTGGACCGACGACCTGGTGAAGGTCGCGGGAAGCCGCTGGATGCGGGCAGCGCAGGACCGGTCGTCGTGGAAATCCTTGGGGGAGGCCTTTGTCCAGCAGTGGATGTCTTTCGGCTGATATAAATTATAGACCGATAGTTGTATTCTTTCAGCTTATTCAAGTGAGCTGATGATGGAAAGTTTGTTTCCTTAACTTTTATGCTGCTAAGATGATGATGGACGCCACAGGACTCTGTATAGTTAATGAAACACATACATTATGGTTTGATGATATCCTATTGGCGAGTGGGTGATTGAGTTTAACCTTGTTAGATAGCATTGTGGCGACTTTGTCTCACATACGCCTGTCATAAAATAGCTAATCTTGTAATGTTTTTTCTCTAGTATGCACCTAACTGTAAATTGTAAATGAATGTTTTCTTTTGTTGCGAACCTAACTTTTGTGTCAATAGAAATATTTTTAACAGTATAGTTTTACGATATTTGTCATTTCTAAATAACCATTAGGTATTCTGTCGACAACCGTTATTTAGATCCTTTAGTAATAATTGGTATTGTGCAATATATATGTTTCTCAAAGAACAACAGGCATTGTCTAATATAACTTCTTTGGCCGTAACGAATGTAACCCTTGCTTTTGTATTTCGTCGGCTTTCTAATTTCGCGTAAATTTTAATTGTTATGTTGTCACTATTTTTCTGTTTGTATAATATTCTTTTGTGTGTATGTCCCGTTTAGAAAGCGTCCGATGAAAACCGTTAGCTAGCTGCGATTATTGTGTAGCTACGTTCCTTACGGAGTCAGCATCAAACCACGGTATAGCTCGGACGTTTTCTCACATGTACTGAGATCTTTATTATACAGTTATCGTACTATATTTGACGAACTTTTAATTATCTCCGACGCACTCCACACCCTTGTACGTAGCGCGCGATACGCCTGTCATAAAATAGCTAATCTTGTAATGTTTTTTCTCTAGTATGCACCTAACTGTAAATTGTAAATGAATGTTTTCTTTTGTTGCGAACCTAACTTTTGTGTCAATAGAAATATTTTTAACAGTATAGTTTTACGATATTTGTCATTTCTAAATAACCATTAGGTATTCTGTCGACAACCGTTATTTAGATCCTTTAGTAATAATTGGTATTGTGCAATATATATGTTTCTCAAAGAACAACAGGCATTGTCTAATATAACTTCTTTGGCCGTAACGAATGTAACCCTTGCTTTTGTATTTCGTCGGCTTTCTAATTTCGCGTAAATTTTAATTGTTATGTTGTCACTATTTTTCTGTTTGTATAATATTCTTTTGTGTGTATGTCCCGTTTAGAAAGCGTCCGATGAAAACCGTTAGCTAGCTGCGATTATTGTGTAGCTACGTTCCTTACGGAGTCAGCATCAAACCACGGTATAGCTCGGACGTTTTCTCACATGTACTGAGATCTTTATTATACAGTTATCGTACTATATTTGACGAACTTTTAATTATCTCCGACGCACTCCACACCCTTGTACGTAGCGCGCGACAGCATCATCCATCACTGAAAAAAAAACTAAAAACAGACTCGAAAAACAAATTCACTCAAAATAACGACAAAATATTTTGTATAAATACACAAAATTAACAAACAGTAACTAAATCAAAGGTAGCTACGAAACAAATTAGAGTCGTACAATTTTTCGAGGTCGGCGCCAGCAAAGCCATCGAATCTAAAACATTTGATAGGTAAGTATACTTTTCTCAAAAGCTGGTACCGACCTCAAAAAAAAATTGTAGGGGGAACGCTAAGTTGTGAAATTATTAGTTGTAGTAAAGTAAAACAGCTATATTCTGTTTTTATTTTATTAACTTAGCGGTCCCCCTACGCGATGACTCTTAGATCAACATATAACTACTTAAAGGGTCAAGACATATTATTTTCTACTTTTTAGCCGTTTTTTTGTCGGGGGTTTTTAAATTTTAAATTTAAGTTTTATTTCATGCTTTTTAGTCTTTACATATCCCAAACATGATACCTTTGCTGTAAGTTGGTAAGGAGTTGAGTATTCTGCAGATACCAGAAGATGCTGCAGCATCAGGTCAAGGTTACCATTTTCTATCTAAAACCTATTCATTGAGACTATTCCAATGAGGCCAAACACGATTCATCTGCTGTAAGTTGGTGAGGAGTTGGGTATCCTGCAAATTCCAGGAAATGCTGCAGCATCAGGTCAAGGTTACCATGTTCTATCTAACACCTATTCATTGAGACTATTACAATGAGTCCAAACACGGTGCCTCTACTATAAGTTGGTGAGGAGTTGGGAATTCTGCAGATTCCAGGAGATGCTGCAGCATCAGGTCAAGGCTACCATGGTTTAGAAATATTGTTACACTAACAGGACATCAAATATAGAATTGATCAGACCGGTAGAAGTTGCCAACCTCCCTTCATCACCTATAAAAGAGCTGATGATCTTCATACGGCTTAACAGATCTTCATAAATTATATCTAAGAACCACCTCGATCACGTCAGCTTTCAATCAAAAAAAAAACGCATCTAAATCGGTCCATTCGTTATGGAACTACGATGCCACAGAAGACAGACAGATACACAAGTCAAACTTATAAAACGAGGGGTTTGCGTCGGGGGTTCAAAAAGAGAAAACTTGAAATAATGTGTATGACAAAAGCAAAATATTTCGTACATACTATATTTTATACTAGCTGTCCCGGCGAACTTCGTTCCACCTTACACTACACTACACTAGCCTAGCCTACACTACCCTACCCTACCCTACACTACCCTTCCCTAAGTACATTACCCTACCCTAACCTAAAACCAATTATTTTTAGACTAATAATATTTTTTATTGATAAATATCATATTGTAATACTTATTATCCTATTCCGGACGAAGACAAATGCAAAAACACAAAAATCATAAAAATTGGTCCAGCCGTTCTTGAGTTATAAATGGTGTAACTAACACGACTTTCTTTTATATACATATATATAGATATAGATTATTAAACTAATGTACTCGTACCTACCTTCATAGTGTGGCTGATGCAAATAATTATTTCATTATGCGCATGCATGCACAATTAATTATAGCTATAGGTGTTTGATTCGGTACAAAATATAATTTTGTTTCATTGTTGAAGCCAAAGCATTACGCTGAGACGGCGCGCGCGGCCCGCGGGCGCCCCTTTGGCAGAGTATTTAAATCTCTAATACATAGTTGCATAAAATATTGTACTCTTACTTAGTTATTTGCTAAATAATACATTTTCTTTCTAAACACGCAAGAAATATTTATTTGGGGTTGCATATCTCAAAAAGAAAAAATGGCCAAGTGCGTGTCGGACCACGCGCAAAGTAGGATACTATAGTCTTTTCAAAAATAAGTCTATTTTAGAAAACAAAATTATTTTTGCAGTTAGTAATAGAATATGTTTTATGGAAAATCTATGAACTTTTTACCAATCCAACTGCACATCTTAAGTTGGTTGGCAATTACTCCTAAACTGTAATAGTTTTCGTTTTAAATTGATAATATGTTTTAAAAAAAATTTGATGTCCTGAAAAAGCGGTTCAGCAAACACACTTGACTCTAACAAAACTTAGCACTTGATCACTTTGTCAGCGCGAGCGTGATCAATATACCCATGCACAAATTTTAGCCTTCTAGTACTAGGAGGCTGAGTTAGGCCGCGGACAGACGTGGTCGCTACTAGAAGACAAGAAGAAGACTCAAGCCCACCCAAAGGGCGATGGGGCGAGCTATGCTCGGAGTTTCACTACGCGATCGAATCAATAATGAGTGGAGATCCGTAGGAGAACTAAGGTAACCGACATAGCTCACAGAATCACTAAACTGAAGTGGCAGTGGGCGACGCACATACCTATTAGAACAGATGGTCATTGTGGTAGTAAAGTTCTCGAGTGACGATGGCGCACTGGAAGACGAAGCGTAGGAAGACCTTCCACTCGGTGGACCTATGTCCTGGTGAGCATCGCGGAAAGCCGCTGGATGCGGGCGGCGCAGAAAATCAGGCGCAGGTTGTGGAAATCCTTGGGGAAGGCCTTTGTCCAGCAGTGGACGTCTTTCGGCTAATATGATGAGTGAGATAAATAATTTGCAGTTGCACAGCTGCAGCATCTACTGTGATATTTGTTTTTACTGCAAAGTTAAATTTGTCCTTCAATGCGGTTGTTGTTCTCGTCGATGGATGATTATAGGATTCCGTACAAGGTGTGGTGTGGTGGTTGGTGCGGCCCATCGGCCCATCGGGTGCGCGAGTCCGTCTGGCACTTGGACAGCTTTTTTAACATCTTCCGACTACATTCTACAATAAACACTCAGACCTACAATAAACCATTATCTAAATTCTAAATATCATTGTTACATCAGCCAAACAAGCTATCTCGTTTATCAAGACCTTATCAACAACAATGTGTAACTTCGTTTCTTTTTTCCTATTTCCAGGCTCGATCCAGCCGAACGGTGATTGGATGACGATCTCGGCCCGCTCCCCCGACAAGGAGCCGACACCGCCCGAGCAGATCAAGTCGGCAGAGCCCCTGGTGGCCTCTGTGCGCCTGTACCTGTCGCGCGAGTTGCCGGCCGAGCCGCCCGCGCACGCGCACGCGCCCCTGCCACCCGCCGCGCCGCCGCGCTGCGACGTCGACATCGCCTCACACACTGCGCGGGAGGACATCAAAGGCATAAACTTCGAGCCGCGTCTCAACCGGAATGACCTAAACAACAACGCCGCGAGACAGCGCGAAGGAACCGCCGCCGGCGGGATGCCCAACCAGGCCGAGCTGATGCAGCGGCAGCCGCTGCTGGCGCGCGCCGCCAAGGCGGACGCGCCGCAGCCCACCACCGACGAGTCGGACCCCGACCAGGACAACCACTCGCCCAAGCGCGCGCACGGCGGCGATTTCGTAGTGGAAATACCGGCCGGAGCCGTCCGAGAGCAGAGGTATCCCAAGGAGATATGGAAGACGATCCTGTCGTTCTTCTTCCTGTTCACGTGTGTGTGCATCAACATGATGTCGCTGTCTCTGGTGCACGACCGGCTGCCGGACCGCAACGTAACGGGGCCGCTACCCGACATCGTGCTGGACACCGTGGACGCGCGCGACTGGGGCCTGTCCGCCTCCGAGTACCTCATCATGGCGTCCACCACGGTGGCCATGCTGGTGGTGGTGTTCCACAGGCACCGCTTCATCGTGGCGCGCCGCATGTTCTTCATCATCGGCCTGCTCTACCTGTACCGCTCGGTGACCATGTTCGTCACCGTCATGCCCGTCTCCAGCCACTCCTACTATTGCAGCCCCCCGAGCAACACCACCACGCCGATGCTGGTTATCAAGAGAATGTTCTATCTGATATCCGGATTCGGGCTGTCGATAAACGGCCACCACGTGTACTGCGGGGACTACATATACTCAGGGCACACGATGGTGCTAGTGCTGAGCTACCTGATCGTTGCGGAGTACTCACCGCGCAAGCTATGGCCGCTCCATTGGGCCATGTGGGCGTCGGCGCTGCTGGGCGTGGTGTTCGTGCTGCTGTCGCACGGCCACTACACGGTGGACGTGGTGATTGCGTACTACGTGACCACACGGCTGTTCTGGACGTTCCACGCGCTGCTGGTGACACCACACCGCGCCGGCTCCGGCTACAACATGTACATGATCCAGCGCGAGTGGTGGTACTGGCTTTTCACGTACCTGGAGTGCAACGTGCGCGGGCCAGTGCCGCGTCGCTACAACTGGCCGCTGCCGTGGCCGCGTACCAAGCTCTTCAGCCGGCTCAGCTAGTGACGCGCGCGCGCGCCGCCGCCCCAGCCCGTTTGACGCTCACCTTCTGCGAGTGCCGCTTCAGCACCTGCAGCTCCTTGGGACTGGTGCGTGTGCAGATGGCCAGCGTGAGCGTGTAGTCGAACTGGTGCACGATCAGGTTCAGGTACACGGTCTCCTCCCAGTCGATCTCCGGGTCGCCGATCGGGAGCTTCTTCGAGTCCTTGCGGAACACTTCCACGTCAGTCTGCAGAAAGGCGACAGATTAGTGACAGTGTGCAGGCCCCCAGGGCTGTGTGGCAAGTGAACTGTGAAAGTGGCATGTGCTAACAAACAAATGCGGAGCACACGACTCGCTCTCGAATGTGAACTGTTATTCTCGAAAGGAACTCTTATGCGTGTTCATACTAGACACGATTTACATACATAAAAGAACAATAATCTATCAATTAGATACTGTCGACTGTTGATAGATTTTTTGTTTTTGTAAATCATATATTTTATAAGTGGTTATTGAACAATCTCAAGTCTAAGTATATACTAGAATATTAAAATGTACTGTGATCAATGTGCGGTGCAAGTGCATGCGTTAGTGTGCGTGCGTGCTTGCGTGCGGGTGCGTCTGTTGCTGCGTACTGGTATGCGTATGGTATGGTAGTGCGTGAGGTCGGGCTGTCGCGAGTTCATAGTACATACATAGTTGTTGTGACAGCAGCCTACTCTAAGAAATAATATTTTTGTATTGTTTGAATAAAATACATAACTGTTGTTAACCCTCTTGTACTTTTTGTATTTCCAAAGAAAGTTTGTTAAAGATTTATACATAGTTTCATCCAAATGGTGCTAAAGTAGGTAATAAACTGAGGCAAGTAGTTTAACAAACCGCACCACATCTCAGCTCCCTCGCGTAGAGTTGTAGCAACTGGCAAGTTCTCGAGTCGTCACAAAATTAACCGTTCTATGTGATTCAGTGGGATGTTCTACTACTGACAGCATTTTCGGATCATCTCAGGCACGATTAAATAAAACATGTTAAAAATAAATGTGTATATATATTATTATAAAGTTAAGTTGCGAATAGTTGAGAAGAAAGGTTAAAAATGTATGTGTATAGATAATATGGTAACATAATGTATACCTGAGATAAACAGTCCAGTTAGGTTAACTAACTCTGCTGGGTAGCGTTCGGTTCGGGTAGAGTAAAGTCTTTGACGGGAGTGCGTTGCCACTTGCCAGTAATGACATACGGAACCGAGACATGGTTGCTTACTACGAGCCTCATAAGAAGACTCAAGGTCACCCAAGGGCATCAGAGCGTGCTTTCGCTGCGTGATCTAATCAGAGGAGATCCGTAGGAGCACTAACATAGCTCTCATAATTGCTAAACTTAAGGGCAGCTCGTAGCTCGTTGGGGCAGTAACGTTCTCGAGTGGCGACCACGCACCGAAAGACGTAGCGTAGGCAGGCCTACCACTCGGTGGACCGACGACCTGGTGAAGGTCGCGGGTAGTCGCTGGATACGGCCAGCACAGGACCAGCCGCTGTGTAAATCCTTGGGGGAGGCGTTTGTTCAGCAGCGGCCGTCTTTCGGCTGATATGACGATGATCCAAGTGGGGGTAATTATGAAGCATATAGGCATTTGTACCTGCTTAGTATATACCTAATGTGAACCACCAACCGGCGTGCGGCAGGCACCAGCAGACTGATCATACCCACAAATGCACACTCTTATGCAAAATATATAGTATGGTCAATCATTATAAAATGCATACCTACTTGTCATATAGGCAAAAAGAAACCAATTAATAAACTATTGTACATGAGTCCACATCTCTCTCTCTCGGCCTAACTCAGGGTAGATTCGAGCCCCTCAGTGGGGACGTATATGAGCTGATATGATGAAGTACACGAGTTAACATGCCATTTTATACATTTATTTATCAGATATTTTTAACTTGTAGGCACCATAATATTATAGTTGTTAAATTATACGGATGAATTGTTTTGTCGATAAGGTAAATAATCTAGTAATTTGGAATAAAAAATGATAAGCTATCAGTTATCGGCGCGCAGCTGTCACGTAAGGGTGGGACGCTGCCGTAGCGCACGCAGCCGCAGGGCAGGGCGCATGCGTACAAATCGGACATAGCCATCTGGTTGAATCTGCCATTTGATTAAAAGTTTAGCCCGTTGATTGAATGGAGACATTCAATTGAATGACTAAAGGACAACTGGCCAAGTCGTTGAATGTAACGTTCAATGACTGTCATTTAGCCAAGTCGTTGAATGGGATATTCCGAATACACTCGGAATAAAAAACCGATGATTACTTTTTCTGCGAAGCTTTCTGCTATTATCAATCAAACCTGACCTAACCTAATACCGCCCGCTTCACTCGCTCATTTATAGTTTTTTTTAGAAAAAACTATTTTTTACCAACTCCATTTTCGTTGTATGGGATTTTACGTCCGCCGTGTTCAAAGGGCTAGCTTACAATCGGTCAACTAGTTGAACGTTGAGTGACGCTTGCTCAATCAACGCTCGGCCTAACATACAATCAGCCAACTAGTTGAACGTTGAGTGACACTTGTTCAATCAACGCTCGGCCTAACTTACAATCAGCAATCAGCCAACTAGTTGAACGTTGAGTGACGCTTGTTCAATCAACGTTCGGCCTAGGTTACAATCAGCCAACTAGTTGTACGTTGAGTTGAGTAGGCAGGCCTCTCCTACGCGTTGGATCGCGGCAAGCCGCTGGAGGCGGGCAGCGCAGAACCGGTCGTCGAGGAAATCCTTGGGGGAGGCCTTTGTCCAGCAGTGGACGTTTTTCGGCTGATATAATGATGTGCTACAGTCTCTCCAGCGGTGCCAAATTGACCATCGATACATCGAGGTGTTGAAGTGTCTGTATGAAAACGCCACCATGTCGGTTCGCCTCCAGGACCAGAACTCGAAACCTATCCAGTTGCAGCGAGGGGTGAGACAGGGAGACGTTATATCTCCGAAACTCTTCACCGCCGCCCTGGAAGATGTTTTTAAGCTTCTGGACTGGGGTGGACTCGGCATCAATATCAACGGCGAGTACATATCCCACCTCCGATTCGCTGACGATATCGTGGTCATGGCTGAGACTATGGAAGACCTAAGCACAATGCTCGATGGCCTCAGTAAGGTCTCTCAACAAGTGGGTCTTAAAATAAACATGGACAAGACGAAAATAATGTTAAATGTCCGTGTCGCACCCACTCCTCTAAAGGTTGGAGACTCTACACTGGAAGTTGTTGACGAATATGTAAACCTGGGACAAACAGTCCAGCTAGGTAGTTCCAACTTCAAGAAAGAGATCAATCGACGAATCCAACTCGGCTGGGCAGCGTTCGGGAAGCTTCGCAATATCTTCACGTCCCAAATACCGCAGTGTCTCAAGACTAAGGTCTTTGACCAGTGTGTGTTGCCAGTGATGACTTACGGAATTGAGACATGGTCGCTTACTATGGGCCTCATAAGAAGGCTCAAGGTCACCCAAAGGGCAATGGAGCGTGCTATGCTCGGAGTTTCTCTGCGTGATCGAATCAGAAACGAGGAGATCCGCAGGAGAACTAAAGTAACCGACATAGCTCACAGAATCGCTAAAATGAAGTGGCAGTGGGCAGGGCACATAGCTCGTAGAACAGATGGCCGATGGGGCAGTAAAGTTCTCGAGTGGCGACCGCGCACCGGAAAACGTAGCGTAGGCAGACCTCCCACGTGGTGGACCGATGACCTGGTGAAGGTCGCGGAAAGCCGATGGATGCGGGGAGCGCAGGACCGGTCGTCGTGGAAATCCTTGGGGGAGGCCTTTGTCCAGCAGTGGACGATTTGTGGCTGACATGATGAATGATGTGATGCGTCATAGAGGAGTTAGGACTCATCCTGGTTGAGCATTGATCGATCCCCGATATAGATTCTAACATTAGTCTGACTAACATGAATGGGGCTGGCACCAAACTTCCTTCATCAACATCGGTTCAAGTCTGTATGAACTTACGTACCTACGTGCATGTGCACAGCCCGAGAGATGCCTTACCTTATTTTACCAGGTGACAGATTGAGGATGCGATCGGTATAAGGAGTTTGCCTCTAACATTAGAGTTGTCAAGCGGTTGCATTTGTTTCGTTGGCGAGCTCACCTCGTACTTGGGCAGGTAGCGCGAGGAGCCGCGCACGTGCCGCTTGCGCACGAAGAACAGCAGGTCGTCGCAGTCGATGGCGCGCTCGGCCGCCTCTTGGAACAGGAAGTGGCGCACGAACAGGTCCGTCCAGTACGTCGTGCCTTGCAGCACCACGAACCCGGATTCTGCAAGTTTCACACGGTTACATGCTGTGAGGTCCATCGCATTCATTTGCATCAAATTTGGAAAGCCATCAATGTACAAGAAAAGTATGAATGAAGGGTTTGCGGTTCACGACACGATAATACGGCATAGGGACCCCAATTATATAATCATCACGAGGTTACTTGGTCGCCAACTCGAAATAAACATATTAAACTGTGTAATGAATTCTTTTTATACATAGCTCGAAGTGTACCTAGGCTATTTAAATATTTTTTTAGATTCTTAAAAAAATAAAGTGCCTTTTTAAGAATATACAATAATTGCAAATTATATTGTTTGGATTCAAAAAGTAATTGCATTCTGAGAGTGACTGGGGACTGGAATGTGTGTCATGCCAAAACAATCTAAATTTGATTTTTTATATAATTTCAAATCGGTTCTGCATACCCACTAAGTTTGTAGAGGTTTGGCTGTTGTTAACTCTATGTAAATAATATGTTTTATAATAAGATAGCCAATCTTTAAATTTCTTTATAATAGCTGTATTATTTTTAAAGCTTTGTGTGCCCATTGCCATAACTGAGCGAAGAGTTGCCTTATACTTGTCTGTATAATTATTAATTTGTTACATTTTGTATGTCCAAATATTACTCATGTAAGGTAAGGTGTGGTTACTTGTGGGTTGGACCTCTTGTTACCTTTAAAAATACTTGCTTGTGTTATTTTGTTGTAATGTACTGTAAACTATATTATGTATGTGACAATTTTAGAGGGAGAAATACAACCAGACTTTCAAGTATCTTAAATTTTAAATAATTAATTAATTGTATTATTTAGTCAGTTATCTGCTACTTAAAAAATGATATAAATTGCTCAAAATATGTATTAAAGTAAACAGAAAAACCAGTAATTATTATTTATTTATTGTAATTAATATAAAATTAATTTAATAAATATAACAGACTCAACAGAGTTCTAATGTTATCATTATCACATTCCGGAAATGCAACACGTTCCTTATTGTAATTAAAGAAAATAACAAAGTTGGTAAACATATTGAAAACCACAGCCAGATCTAAAGAAATTATAAAACTGCAAAGATAATCAACAAACGTTTGTTTATACCAATGCTATTGTAAAATAAAGTTCATGAAATGTTTTCTTACAAATTAGGTTTTATTTAAATTATTACCTTCCATTCATTCATTTAGTATTTTGCTGATAGGTAGCTAAATTCAATACCTACCAAAATTCAATCATCATATCAGCTCATATACGTCCCCACCGAGGGGCTCGAGCCTACCCTGAATTAGGGCGATCGGGCCATAGTCGACCACGCGGGCCCGGGTTAGTCGACTTCACACACAACCTTCGAGTTTCTTCTCAGGCGTGTGCAGGTTTCCTCACGATGTTTTCCTTCACCGTAAGAGCGTCGGATAAACGTACATATGAAATCGAAATTCGAAAACACATTGGTACGTGGCAGGAGGCGGCGGCCCTAGCCGTTACGCCACCGACATATTCTATATTACCTAAATTCAATACATACCTAAATTAAATACCTACATAAATTCAATACCTACCTAAATTCAATACATACCTAAATTAAATACCTACATAAATTCAATACCTACCTAAATTCAATACATACCTAAATTCAATACATACCTAAATTCGATACATACCTAAATTAAGAGATCCCGAAAGGGATAAGTCCGCCTTTGCTCAATGTATTTTCTTTTGTTTAAATATTTAATGTATTTGTTTTAAAAGCAATAAAGAGTTTACAAACAAACAAACAAATTCAATACCTACCTAAATTCAACACCTACCTAAATTTAATTCATACCTAAATTCAACACCTACCTAAATTCAATTCATACCTAAATTAAATACCTACATAAATTCAATACATACCTAAATTCAATACAATACCTACCTTAATTCAATACATACCTAAATTTAATAACTACATAAATTCAATACAGTTCCCCATTGCATTGGGGAATCTTGGTAAGCCCGCTTCCATCTTCGGCAACATCGTCACTTACCACCAGGTGTGATTTTGTCAAGGGTTTACCAATTGCGAAAAAAAAATTCAATACCTACTTAAATTCAATACCTACCTAAATACAATACATACCTAAATTCAATATCTACCTAAATTAAATACCTACCTAAATTCAATACCAACATCAATTCAATATCTGCCTAAATTTAATACCTACCTAAATTAAATACCTACATAAATTAAATACCTACCTAAATTAAATACCTACCTAAATTCAATACATACTTAAATTCGATATCTACCTAAATTCAATATACCTACCTAAATTCAATACATGCCTATATTAAATACCTACCTAAATTTAATACCTACCTAAATTCAGTACCTACATAAATTCAATACCTACCTAAATTCAATTCATACCTAAATTAAATACCTACATAAATTCAATACATACCTAAATTCAATACCTACCTTAATTCAATACATACCTAAATTTAATACCTACCTTAATTCAATACATACCTAAATTTAATACCTACATAAATTCAATACCTACCTAAATTCAATACATCATCATCATATCAGCCACAAATCGTCCACTGCTGGACAAAGGCCTCCCCCAAGGATTTCCACGACGACCGGTCCTGCGCTGCCCGCATCCATCGGCTTCCCGCGACCTACACCAGGTCATCGGTCCACCGCGTGGGAGGCCTGCCTACGCTACGTTTTCCGGTGCGCGGTCGCCACTCGAGAACTTTACTGCCCCATCGGCCATCTGTTCTACGAGCTATGTGCCCTGCCCACTGCCACTTCAGTTTAGCGATTCTGTGAGCTATGTCGGTTACTTTAGTTCTCCTGCGGATCTCCTCGTTGCTGATTCGATCACGCAGAGAAACTCCGAGCATAGCACGCTCCATTGCCCTTTGGGTGACCTTGAGCCTTCTTATGAGGCCCATAGTAAGCGACCATGTCTCAGTTCCGTAAGTCATCACTGGCAACACACACTGGTCAAAGACCTTAGTCTTGAGACACTGCGGTATTTGGGACGTGAAGATATTGCGAAGCTTCCCGAACGCTGCCCAGCCGAGTTGGATTCGTCGATTGATCTCTTTCTTGAAGTTGGAACTACCTAGCTGGACTGTTTGTCCCAGGTATACAATATTCGTCAACAACTTCCAGTGTAGAGTCTCCAACCTTTAGAGGAGTGGGTGCGACACGGACATTTAACATTATTTTCGTCTTGTCCATGTTCATTTTAAGACCCACTTGTTGAGAGACCTTACTGAGGCCATCGAGCATTGTGCTTAGGTCTTCCATAGTCTCAGCCATGACCACGATATCGTCAGCGAATCGGAGGTGGGATATGTACTCGCCGTTGATATTGATGCCGAGTCCACCCCAGTCCAGAAGCTTAAAAACATCTTCCAGGGCGGCGGTGAACAGTTTCGGAGATATAACGTCTCCCTGTCTCACCCCTCGCTGCAACTGGATAGGTTTCGAGTTCTGGTCCTGGAGGCGAACCGACATGGTGGCGTTTTCATACAGACACTTCAACACCTCCATGTATCGATGGTCAATTTGGCACCGCTGGAGAGACTGTAGCACAGCCCAGGTTTCGACTGAATCGAAGGCCTTCTCATAGTCCACAAACGCCAAGCATAGTGGCTGATTGTACTCTTCGGTCTTCTGTATAACCTGCCGCAGAGTATGTATGTGGTATATGGTACTAAAGCCTTTTCGGAAACCGGCTTGTTCGGGAGGCTGGAAGTCGTCAAACCTGCGTGCGAGACGATTCGTAATGACTCTCGAAAACAGCTTGTAGACATGGCTCAGAAGTGAGATGGGTCTGTAGTTCTTCAGCAGGGTGTTGTCACCCTTTTTGAAGAAAAGCACGACCACACTTCTGTGCCATGCCTTAGGCGTTTGTCCCTCGAGTATAACGGAATTAAATAACTTCTGAAGAGCTTTTAGTACCGGTGATCCACCTGCTTTCAGAAGTTCAGCCGTAATTCCATCATCACCCGGTGCCTTGTTGTTCTTGAGCTGTTTGAGAGCCATTCTAATCTCGTACAGGCTGACGTCCGGGATATCTTCGGTATAGTGTCGGGTTAGTCTGGCTCTTGGGTCTTCAGCCAGATCGCTGACAGGCAAACGTGTGGTCTTGTACAATTGTCCATAGAACTTCTCAACTTCTTCCAGCAACTCAGTCTTAGACGATATGGTCCTGCCGTCCTCAGTCTTCAGCTTGGTCAGTTGGCTTTGTCCAACAGACAGATCTCCCGCGAACACTTTTGAGCCTTTGTTGTGCTCAATCGCCTCTTTAATACAATTTGTATTATATTGGCGTAAATCGCGAGTTAGGGACTTAGAGATCTGCCTGTTTAGTTGCCGATACTGAGTAGCGTCTTCAGAGGACTGCAAAACCAATCTGCGTCTTTCTTCCATGAGGTTGCTGGTGAAGTCGGAGATTTTTTTGGTTCTGTTTGAACGGCGAGTTTTAAAAATCTTAGACCCGACCGTTTGAACAATTTCCACGAACCTGTCATTATAATCGTCCACATTCTCGCAGTTTCCTAGGCATTCGAAACGATTGTGCAACTCGAGCTGAAAGCTCTCGGGGTTTTGGAGCTGGATGGGCGCTGGTCGGAGCGTAGACTTCATCAGTCGACATCTTTCTAGCTTGGTCTTTAGATTCAATGTGCCTCTGACCATCCGGTGATCGCTTCCTGTTTTGACTGAATTGATCACGGAGACATCATTGAATATTTGCTTCCTTGTCGACAAGATGAAGTCTATCTCGTTTTTTGTTACGCCATTGGAATGCAACCATGTCCACTTCCGCTGTTTTGACTTTTTAAAGAAGGAGTTCATCATAAAGAGGCTCTCCTTCTCCATAAAGTCGGCCAGCATCTGGCCACGTGCATTTCTTACTCCATATCCAAATTGCCCCACTCTCAGCTCACCATCGCTTCGTTTGCCCAGTTTCGCGTTAAAGTCCCCCATAACAACGGTATAATGGGTCCTGGTGCTATGTAAGGCTGTAGAGATGTCCTCATACATAGTCTCTACCTCGTCGTCGGAGTGTTCCGTAGTCGGCGCGTATACCTGTATGACCTTCATCGAATACCGTTTGGTGATTCTGAGTATAAGGTATGCTACCCTTGTCGAAACGCTCACGATTTGGACCACATTGTTAATGAGGGACTTGTGGACGAGAAACCCGACACCACCCTGGGACTGTTGGTCGCCCTCCCGGAAATAGAGCAGGTTTCCGGATTTAAGGATCATGGTGTCCTCTCCCTCTCTTCGGACTTCACATAAACCTACGAAAATACATGCCTAAATTAAATACCCACCTAAATTTAATACCTACCTAAATTCAATACCTACATAAATTCAATACCTACCTAAATTCAATAGGGTCAAGGAGGGTACAGTTGCTCGGTGGGAACAATGGCTCGAATGTGCTGTGGCAAAACAGGAAGTAGCTATATGTCTGTCGCGTAGGAAGCGTTTTGTATCCAAACACATACGAACTAGTCAGTGAGCTGAACCGGCGACACGTGGATGTTTAATAATGAATTTGTTTTTCATCTTGTCAAAATTAGATTTTGATGTTTGTTTCAATTGATTTTTTCTTTAGATATTACAAGATTATAGGGTTATCTTGTTTAAGTCGAAGATTGGGTCTAATGTACAAAGTATTGGCACATAATTTAGGCCTCTAAGTCTCAGTGTTTTTTTACAGTTTGATCGAAAATCCAAAATGACGAAAAGGTAACAGTGGCTCTTATCGAAGAAGTACACAGTTGCTCGCGAGCCACTGTGTACTTTGACGAGTCACTGTTTACTTTACGTTGTATGTAATGATATTTTTTTACACAATGCCGTGTCGTAGTAGATCACCACCAGCTCAACGAAAAATTGGATATCATTCATCAGAAGAGATTAAAAACGGCTTGAATTTAATCAGAAATGGTATGTCGATCAAAAAAGCTTCTCATACTTCCGGAGTTCCATTTATCACGCTTAAGAGGTATCATAATAATACTTAAAACTTGTGACTCTCTAGAAAACGAAAGTCTGGAGCCTAATTATTATTATATCTAGAAAACATAAGAAGTTTGATTCAAGTTTCTTTGTTATTTTGACTTAAAAGTAAGGCGGTTAATTTCAATCGATTTTTATAAGTTATCAGAGGATAATAATTTGATTATTTTAATAAATAATTTTCAATCCTGATCCATATTTATTTTTTATTAAATGCTTTAGCCACTGTGTTCCAGTTAATGTTACACAGTTTTAGCCACTGTATACTGTTAGAGCCACTTATCAGAGGATAATAATTTGATTATTTTAATAAATAATTTTCAATCCTGATCCATATTTATTTTTTATTAAATGCTTTAGCCACTGTGTTCCAGTTAATGTTACACAGTTTTAGCCACTGTATACTGTTAGAGCCACTGTATACTAGGGGGTACTAGCCACTGTCTACAGGTACAGGTACACAGTGGCTCGATTTCATTTTTTTTTATCAGGATTACTCCTTTTTGGAAGCACTTACGGCAAAACTGTTTGCTGCATATGAAAGCTTAATATCGATCTGTGCTATGTCTTTGCAACAGCTAGTTGAGTGATTTATATTTTCCATGCAATAGCTTGCTGAAAACATCCTAGTCACTGTTCCCTCCTCGACCCTACCTTCATACCTACATAAATTCAATACCTTCATAAATTCAATGCCTACAGAAATTCAATATCCACCTGAATTCAATACCTACCTAAACTTAATACCTACCTAAATTCAATACCTACCTAAATTCAATACCTACCTAAATTCAATACCTACCTAAATTCAATACCTACCTAAATTCAATACCTACCTAAATTTAATACCTACCCAAATTCAATACCTACCTAAATTCAATACCTACCTAAATTCAATACCTACCTAAATTCAATACATGCTTAAATTAAATACCTATTTAAATTCAACATAAAAATCATTGCATGTCATTGAATTTGATAACTTTGACAAGAGTAACTAGGCAGTTCACACAGGCAGCCTACTCTTGTCAAAGGTATCAAATAAGGCAGAGAATAATGTGAGAATCAGCCAGACTCATCAAAATTATAGACCACTTCCAGGTGACTCAGAAACTTGAAATTTTGCATCAAGGTAGGTTACTGGATGTTACAAAAATAGCCAAGTGTGAGTCGTACTCACGCACCAAGTGTTCCGTATCACCACTACTCATCAAAATATATAGACCACTAACAGGTGACTTAGAAACTTGAAATTTGTCTTCGAAGTAGGTTCAATAACCTACTTCGATGTCAAATTTCAAAATTTTTGTATACATCCAATGACGTATATAAAAAGAAAATTCGAAAAATGGCCAAGTGTGAGTCATACTCACGCACCAAAGGTTCCGTATCACCACTACTCATCAAAATATGCAGACCACTAACAGGTGACATAGAAACTTGAAATTTGGCATCAAGTTAGATTACTGGATGTATACAAAAACGGCCAAGTGTGGGTTTTACTCGCGCACCAAGGGTTACGAAGTAACTAGTATCTCATCTGTGCCAAGGGTTCCGTATCACCACTACGCATCAAAATATGTAGACCACTAACAGGTGACTTAGAAACTTGAAATTTGGCATCAAGTTAGGTTACTGGATGTATACAAAAACGGCCAAGTGTGGGTTTTACTCGCGCACCAAGGGTTACGAAGTAACTAGTATCTCATCTGTGCCAAGGGTTCCGTATCACCACTACGCATCAAAATATGTAGACCACTAACAGGTGACTTAGAAACTTGAAATTTGGCATCAAGTTAGGTTACTGGATGTATACAAAAACGGCCAAGTGTGGGTTTTACTCGCGCACCAAGGGTTATGAAGTAACTAGTATCTCATCTGTGCCAAGGGTTCCGTATCACCACTACTCATCAAAATATATAGACCACTAACAGGTGACTTAGAAACTTGAAATTTGGCATCAAGTTAGATTACTGAATGTATACAAAAACGGCCAAGTGTGAGTCGTAATCGCGCACCAAGGGTTCCGTATCACTACTACTCATCAAAATATATAGACCACTAACAGGTGACTTAGAAACTAGAAATTTGGCATCAAGGTAGGTTACTGGATGTATACAAAAACGGCCAAGTGTGAGTCGTAATCGCGCACCAAGGGTTCCGTATCACTACTACTCATCAAAATATATAGACCACTAACAGGTGACTTAGAAACTAGAAATTTGGCATCAAGGTAGGTTACTGGATGTATACAAAAACGGTCAAGTGTGAGTCGTAATCGCGCACCAAGGGTTCCGTATCACTACTACTCATCAAAATATATAGACCACTAACAGGTGACTTAGAAACTAGAAATTTGGCATCAAGGTAGGTTACTGGATGTATACAAAAACGGACAAGTGTGAGTCGTAATCGCGCACCAAGGGTTCCGTATCACTACTACTCATCAAAATATATAGACCACTAACAGGTGACTTAGAAACTAGAAATTTGGCATCAAGGTAGGTTACTGGATGTATACAAAAACGGTCAAGTGTGAGTCATACTCGCGCATCAAGGTTTCCGTATGACCACTACTTATCAAAATATATAGACCACTTCCAGGTAACTCATAAATGTAAAAATTTGCATCGAGATAAATTATTACACATACACTAAGAAAAAAAATCGGAAAACCACCAAATGTGAGTCAGATTTGCAAAATTAGGGTTCCTTACCACTATTTTTCATCAAAATTATAGACCACTTCCAGGTAACTTAGAAGCTTGAAATTTGGCATCAAGGTAATTTATAGGAAGTATACAAAGATAAATTCAAAAAACGGCCAAGTGCGAGTCGGGCTTGCGCACTGAAGGTTTCGTACCACCAAAAATATATTATATATGTCTTATTACATGAAGAGAGGAGGATCACATTTATGTTTTACATAAACTTACAGTGCTCGTCTGACCAAAGTTTCGACTTCGCCTACATTCGGCCAAAAAAACACCTACGGCGAGACGTTCGACTTCGGCCAAAACTTCAGCCCATTTTGAATAAAGTAAGGTATTTTAAGGTGCTTTTCTTCAAAAAGGGTGACAACACCCTGCTGAAGAACTACAGACCCATCTCACTTCTGAGCCATGTCTACAAGCTGTTTTCGAGAGTCATTACGAATCGTCTCGCACGCAGGTTTGACGACTTCCAGCCTCCCGAACAAGCCGGTTTCCGAAAAGGCTTTAGTACCATAGACCACATACATACGCTGCGGCAGATTATACAGAAGACCGAAGAGTACAATCAGCCACTATGCTTGGCGTTTGTGGACTATGAGAAGGCCTTCGATTCAGTCGAAACCTGGGCTGTGCTACAGTCTCTCCAGCGGTGCCAAATTGACCATCGATACATCGAGGTGTTGAAGTGTCTGTATGAAAACGCCACCATGTCGGTTCGCCTCCAGGACCAGAACTCGAAACCTATCCAGTTGCAGCGAGGGGTGAGACAGGGAGACGTTATATCTCCGAAACTGTTCACCGCCGCCCTGGAAGATGTTTTTAAGCTTCTGGACTGGGGTGGACTCGGCATCAATATCAACGGCGAGTACATATCCCACCTCCGATTCGCTGACGATATCGTGGTCATGGCTGAGACTATGGAAGACCTAAGCACAATGCTCGATGGCCTCAGTAAGGTCTCTCAACAAGTGGGTCTTAAAATGAACATGGACAAGACGAAAATAATGTTAAATGTCCGTGTCGCACCCACTCCTCTAAAGGTTGGAGACTCTACACTGGAAGTTGTTAACGAATATGTATACCTGGGACAAACAGTCCAGCTAGGTAGGCTCAACTTCAAGAAAGAGATCAATCGACGAATCCAACTCGGCTGGGCAGCGTTCGGGAAGCTTCGCAATATCTTCACGTCCCAAATACCGCAGTGTCTCAAGACTAAGGTCTTTGACCAGTGTGTGTTGCCAGTGATGACTTACGGAACTGAGACATGGTCGCTTACTATGGGCCTCATAAGAAGGCTCAAGGTCACCCAAAGGGCAATGGAGCGTGCTATGCTCGGAGTTTCTCTGCGTGATCAAATCAGAAACGAGGAGATCCGCAGGAGAACTAAAGTAACCGACATAGCTCACAGAATCGCTAAACTGAAGTGGCAGTGGGCAGGGCACATAGCTCGTAGAACAGATGGCCGATGGGACAGTAAAGTTCTCGAGTGGCGACCGCGCACCGGAAAACGTAGCGTAGGCAGGCCTCCCACGCGGTGGACCGATGACCTGGTGAAGGTCGCGGGAAGCCGATGGATGCGGGCAGCGCAGGACCGGTCGTCGTGGAAATCCTTGGGGGAGGCCTTTGTCCAGCAGTGGACGATTTGTGGCTGATATGATGAAGGTATTTTTCGGACACAATCAGTAAGTACTAGGGCGCTACATAAGTTTTGTCTTACTTTGTGGAATATATTTTTTCGAAGTAGTCACCAGCGGCAGTAATACAGGTCTTCATATGTGTAAACCAGGTGCTGAACACTTTGCTCCAGTATCCTTCTGGAACACAGCCGCATATTTCCTCAAAAGCTCCTATAAGCTGGTCATCGCTCAAAAACTTACGCCCCTTCAGTTGTTTTTTTACATAAGGGAATAGTGCAAAGTCGCATGGCGCTAGATCCAGACTATAAGGAGGGTGTCCCAACAATTTGATTCCAGCTTGGTGCAAATAGTTGGTAGTTTTGCCGGCTCGATGTGCAGGGGCGTTATCTTGATGCAACAGCCAAGTATCGAGTCTTGAGTTTGGTCGTTCATTTTTTAAGGCTACTAAAACACTAAGTAAACATTCTTCTGAATACATTTTCCATTCTAACATTAAGATCTTCACATGTATGTATTCTGGCAAATAAACATTTCTTTCTTTCTTTCTGTGTACCATGCAGCAGTATCAGTCTTCCTTTTATCAAGCACAACCGTAGTCAATATTCCTCTCGTAGTATACCTTCTACATTAACCTCGTAGTAACAATTCTTTTCTTTACGGATTGGGAAATTTTCACAGACGTCGGCTCGGTGGTTCATCTTCAAACACCCACACTTTACTCTAGGATTTAGTAGGTGCATCGAAATAATACAGCCACCGTTCATCACATGTAACAATCAAGTTCACATAGTTAGATCGGCTGTCTTCAATTTTTTTTAACATATCACCTGACCAAGTCACGCGTTGCTCCCTTAGCACGTCAATCACTAAGTGTGGTACCCAAGAACAAAGTTTCCATACTTTCAATTGGTCGTGAAGAATCCGATGAACAGTTGGTGCGCTTAACTTGAGGGTTTCCTCGATCTGTCGATATGTCACATGTCGGTCTTCATCCAATAGTTTTCGTACAGCCTCAATGTTATTATCGGTAATCACTTCTATCGGCCTATCAGACCTTGCTTCAACCTCCAAGTTAAAATTGCCGCGATTGAATTGAATATACCATCGTTCTATGGTCCTCAGAGATGGACAAGTTTCCCTGAGTGCACTATTCATTTCCTCGAAACATCTTTGTTTAGGCAAGCCACGCTTAAAGTTATACGAAATAATTACACGAATATCATAATGAGAAAAGGCCGCCATTTTCATTCAAAAAATTAATTTAAAAATGAAACAAACGATTCCTTGCAACTAAATTTGTTTTTTGTTGTTTTCAAATAACTTAGATTTTATGGCTGTGGCCTCAAATCACAATATTATGATATGTAGTTTGCATGCGACAAAACTTATGTAGCACCCTACGTATTATTGGAAATGGATAAATAGTTTCATTGGTAACTAGTCTTCAGACTGTATCTTCGCAACTTGATCCTTCCCTATTTTATAGAATACAATAATAAGTATCTGGGTAGTTTAAATATGATCAAGACAAATACACTGACTCGTTTATTTACTATTGAAAAAAATTACAAAAATTTACAGATTTTGTAGGTAATTACCCTCATTAGTTACACATTTTGTCCACCTTTCAGGAAGATTTTTGATGCTGGTATCGAAGAATTCCTTGGGCAACTCAGACAGCCATGTGCGCACAAACTCCTCTATCTCATCATCGGTGTTGAATATTTGACCTCCGAGGGCTTCTTTTAGTGGTCCAAATATGTGGTAGTCGCAGGGTGATAATTCCGGACTGTAGGGGGGCTGTTAAAGTACCTCCCTCCCCTAAACCGATATTGTATCAAGCGGGAGACGCGCAGTATGAGGGCACGCGTTATCCTGGAGAAGAATCGGACTTCGTGCTAGAGTGCTCCTCCATTTCGAGTGATAAGCGCCGTAATTTTACTCTACACTATCGCAAATTCAGAAAAAAAATCCGTGTTTTTAACTCCTTCCCACACTAAAAAAGTGATGACAATAAGTTGCACAACGGCGGTCGGCACTTGATGTTCACTCATGGTCGTAGCACGCGCGTGAAACATGCGCTCCCGACGAAAACTAGGCCACACTGTTTGTAAGGGACCCAGCTGTAGCTGGGCTGGCAGTGATGCCGGCCAACCACGCAAAATGGGCGCTCAGGCGCCTGGTTGCGGAAATCAGCCCGTCCTTACAATTACAAGGGACCCAGCTATCACATACTTAAGCTACAACCTTCAAAACATACATGCGTGCCATCTATAGCATTTGCCTCCTTCATATTTGAACCACCTCTTACCTCTAATAGTTTATTAACTTTAAGATCTCTTATCATATTAGTTACACAGACATTTACCATAGCATGGCAGAGATGCCCTCTTTGTATTTTATTTCTGGTGGAGGTAAGTTTTTTGTTATTTCAAGACATTTTTAGCCATTGGTGCCATGTGCTTTCACTAGAATAGAATATGGCAGTAGTAATGAGTTCTGACAAAAGGGTCAGCCACTATACTAGGTACATCTAGCTATGGCCTATGACCCTATGTCCATCCCCCAGTGTTGATTGATCAGTGTTTGCACTCACTGGCTGCAGGTTTGAAAAGGACCTCTTATGTTCAACTCTCATGGGACATATTGGAGGACAACAGTTAGACGTCATCCCTGTCCGACGGCATCGGCGTGGTGAATGAATCAAGCCTTCTTGAAAGCTAAATCAAAAACACGCTTTACCTTAGCCCCCGGTTGGGCGCCAACTTACTTACAAAGCCTTAGTAAAATGTTTAGATATAGAAATAACTCACCATCCTTGAGGAGCTGTCGCATCTCCTTTGTTCGCTGGAAGTTGATCTCCTCCAAGAGCTGTTCCAGCACGGTGGTGGAGTGCAGCGCCGCCCCGCCCAGCGCCATGCCTGCTGCTGACCTGGGGCTTGGTCTTCTGAAAGCTCCCACCACAGGCTGCGACACATATGCTACGTCCTCTTCGGGGCACAGTTCACATATGGTTAGAATCCATTGTCCAATTGAAGAAAACTAATTTTCCGGCTAAAGATGTAGTTTTTCCGCAAGAAAATGTAAATCACTGAAGCTTATTTCACTTACAATGTTTTGAATTACACATACGAAGTACGTCAGATAACGAGAAAGTAAGGGTACACGTAATTTATTAATAACACCAACCAAACAGAAAATCAATTTTATAAACAATCACAAACTGAAAAACCAGAAAACTTGTCGTTTTCGCGGACAATGAATAAAAATGGAAAATGGAAGCAATGTTGCCAGATCCAAAATAAAATTCCGTAGGGCTTCGCTTAAAAATCCGTAGATCTACGGACATTTTTTAAAGCTAATAAACCCGATTGTCCTTAAACTTATTCCTTGCCGGTAAAGAAATTGTAATAAAAAAAGTTCTTATTCTCACTCTCACTAGGTCATACTATTTTCCATTTTAGTGCAAACAAACGAAAAATCCTACAATGATTTGCAAAAAAACAGCACAGTACTCGTAGTCAACCCAACCAACACAAAATATTTAACTTAGATAAAATAAGTTCACAATGGTGTCGATTCGGTGTAACACGACTTAACTTATTTGACAGGATTAAACTAAATTTACGCATTCTGTCTTTTACTTTCTGTATCGAAAAGACAAGGATAGAATGCTTAAATTTAGTTTAGTTCTGTCAAATAAGTTAAATCGTGTCGCACCGAATCGACACCAATGACAATAACAAAGACAATCGTCACGTCAATGCAGGCCGCCAACTAAACCAAACCAACGATTCACGAAAATTTAATTTCGTTTTACGTTAAAGCTGTCACACACGGGCGCTATTTTATCTTAAGATCAAAACTTATAGAATAGTAAGGTATCACACACGGGCGCTGTACTATAATATATGAAAACCCCACATTCTGTTACGAGTCTTCGAACGAGCTACACCTAAAACGCTTTATACAGGTTAAGAAAATGAGTTCGCGTATATTGCTATTGGACATACTTGACAGTTCGTCAGAGGACGAAGCCGACTGTGACGACGATGCCGAAGATGGGAGCGGGCTTACCAAGATTCCCCAACGCAATGGGCATCTGGCTATCTTATCTTATTCGGAACACATCAATGCTGTAAACCGCCTCCGTGGCGTAATGGTTAGTCCATTCGCTTCACACCAGGAGGCCGCGGGTTCGATTCCCGGCGGGATCAATTTAGTAAGACTCGGTTTGGTTGGTAGTAGGACTAGTAGGGCATTTTCATAGCCCGCCTGGCCTAGCTACCACCAAATTATCTAAGTCATGCCGCCAAACATCAATGTTAACAACATTGATGTGTTCCGGCTTGAAGATAAGATAGCCAGTTCTCCATTGCGTTGGGGAATCTTGGTAAGCCCGCTCCCATCTTCGGCATCATTGTCACTTACCATCAGGTGAGATGATGCCAAGGGCTCACCAATTGTGAATAAAAAACAGATGTTTGGCGGCAACACTTAGATAAGATGGTGGTAGCTAGCCAGGCGGGCTATGGACATGCCCTGCCACCAACCAAACCAAGTCTTATAAAGTTGACCTCGCCGGGAATCGAACCCGCGACCTCCTGGTGTGAAAAAATGGACTAACCATTGCGCCACGCAGACGGTTAAAAACTATTTTTAATCATGCTGTATTTATCTAAAGATAAATATAGCGAGCTCGCGCGGTGTCGCTCGGTATCTGCAGATAGACGGCGATGAAGTATAATTTATATTATCTGCCCCGTGTGTGTACTCTCATTGATTTTTATGAAGAGCGATATTGTAAGATATCTGTTACGTTAAATATATCTTATAATAGCCTCCTGGATGCTAGCGTCGTACCTATATTACATAAAGAATTAAAAGTTCGTTTTAGAGCCAACTGTGACCAAATTTTGGAACTAATCGTTTTATGTTATTTGTGTAACCTTTGTAAGCTGGTAACACTATACTAAACGCCAGTTTGAGTGTGACAGATACGACATACAAGTCTTTATCTAAGGCGCCACGAGGAAGTTGACTAGTCGCTCAGACGCATCGGGTAAGTTATCCGAAAATTATGATAGAATCACTTTATTTTTCACAGTAACTATGCTTTTTTTACTTATGACTTACCCATGTAACTAATAAACAGATTATTTCTTCAAACACTCATTTATTCTGGGCAAAGATATCGAAAACTTTTCAATTTCACACTGGTATTACAATAGTTCTTAGTATGATAAATAACTTATTGTATAAGTCGTATATTTATCGGAACATCTGGTTGATTACAGTGATAATCAATAAAGATGCCGTTATCCAAAATGCTCTAATACTACCACGGCCTTTTGTACAAAATTTTTATGTAGCACAACAAAAAGAAACTGCCATTTTCTTTTTCATCAAAAATATATAAGCATTTTTCATTTGACAAATTTTTCTTTATGTTTTTATATTAATCATAAAAAGTCAAGTATTATATTTTGAAAAATAATTATTTTTCTTGGCAAGTGTCCGATTTCGCAAGTTAGAGAGATAGAAAAATTTCAATCCATTCCAAGTGTTCGTTAGAGTTTGTACAATGTTACTAATTGGTGTTATGGTTTGAGGTAAACACTCGCATGCGCATTAAAAAAAATGGGGTAAATCACAATGAAAATTACAAAATATTAAATTGTTTTATTATTCATTTTACAAGGGTTTATGTATACAGTGTTCACAGTAGAAATAGTCCAGATAAATAAAAGAGTACCATATATGGCGAAATTGCTTGGTCGTGAATTTTTTTTAACCACAGACAAGTATAAATATTCTTTTGAAATCGTTGGCACACCCGCTATCACAACTCCTGCCTTATCCAGCTTTTTGTATTTGTTCCAATAAGTAAAAAGGTCTTGTTCCAAAATAATTTCAATGATTCCCTTGGGATAAGCTTTCCATTCTTTTGGTATAAAACACCCGAACATGCAGTTCATTTTTTTCAATATTTCAAAAAAATAATATAATTTAAACATGGTTTATATACTTCTCAAGTTCAATAACATTCATACTTGTTTTTCTTCTTGAATTTCATAGTGTCCTTACTATAACAATGGTGCAAGTGTTTAAATATCCAATTCACTATCTGTATTTACATATGAATTAAATTGCTTCGCAATTTGCGATTTATTATTACATTAACAGCGGATTGTTTATTTACATATTTCACAATGTATAGCTTTCTACATAATGAATAAGAATATTGAACAAACTACTCATAGCAACCCTCATTCAGAACTTATTAAGTATCTCTAATTAATTCTTAATGATCAGATTTTTTAACTAAAAAACTTTAGATAGTAAAAAACTACTATATATTCCATTATACACCATACTTGTTTTTAACATAACTCCTATCAAAGATTGTTTGCTCCGCTTTTCCAAATAGGGCTTCTGTTTACTTCTGTGTGTGTGTGTGTGGGTTTAAGGGTGATTACTACGGACGCGGATCTTTCGGAATGTTTATTATTCAAAATTATAATGTTTTTTGCTAATGAAATGCTAATGAGTGTTTTACTAATGACTCAGAATTCTAATGACATACTATAGAATCATATCAATAATATTTCTAGCGGAATTTGTAAGAAATGGATGAAAAGATCATAAAACATTTCGAAAAATAGAACATCTATGACTTTTTGGTACTATGGTGGAAAATTTAAATAATATTTACTTATTTTGCATAATTTTATTTACCGACGTAAGAATTATTTCATTTCTGATAATGTGATCTAATTACAAAATAATTAGCTTCCATTAACAATCGATAGTAGGATCAAACGCCAGTTGGTGAAAGTATTTATCATTTTGTAAACTGGTACCAGTTGGATTATTATTAATGGTCGCAATAGGAAAATTATTGAAATTTAAAAGTTAAAAAAAATCTTTGTTAATATTCACCAGATTTTCGAATTCGAAGAGCTCAGAGAAGAGGACAAAAAATATATTATATCAATAACGGAGTTATAAAAAAAATTTCGAATGCTTTGCTTTTAAACTTAGCGGGAAGTTGTGGGAATGGCTTGTAGGATGAACACCTTACTAATTTTTTAAATAGCTGGTATCATATGAGCGTTTCTTCAAAATAGCCTACTATATAGAAGTACTAGAATTGAATTTACGCGCGCAAGCGCGCGCGTCAATCTGAAATTACATATATTTTAATGCTTGTTTGTTTGTTTGTAAACTCTTTATTGCTTTAAAACAAATACATTAAATATTTAGAGAAAAGAAAATACATTTAGCAAAGGCGGACTTATCCCTTTCGGGATCTCTTCCAGTCAACCTTGGAATGCTGAAAGGACTTCAGAGCATACGGTCAGGTAAAGTTTACGAGTAAAAAAAAATATATTTAACTATCATATAATCGTCTCTAGTACTTATATTAATATATACATAGATAACTATACCAATACAAAATATATACTTATATATAATAAATACATACTCTACTTATATATTATAATATATTTAGCTTAAAGGAGGAGGATTAAGGTAATGTTTTTTGAGTGCAGCCTTGAATGCAAGGAGCGAGGGGCACATTCTGATATCCACTGGTAATGAATTCCAAAGGCGCGCAGCTTGGACAGTAAAAGAATTGGTGTACGTCTTCGAGCAGTGAGAAGGAATAACGAGCGCACGATTCTTGACGTACAGAAGTTGAACCTCTCTCGGAGATACTCGGGAGCCGCAGGGTTAAACAGCGCATTGAAGAGAAGAGAAAGGATATGGATGTTCCTGCGCTGGCGGATAGGTAGCCAATTAAGTTTATTACGGTATTCCGAGATGTGATCAAACTTCCGCAGTCCAAAAATGTATCTGATGCATTGATTCTGGAGACGCTCTAACTTCAGAACGAGTTTAACAGATGGATCGAGATAAGCGACATCGCCGTAGTCAAGAAGGGGAAGCAAAAGTGAGCGAACTAGCAAAAGCTTGGTCTCAAAAGGAAGGAATTATTCAAGTGGCTAGACATAAGGAATACATTTTACATTTTATTATAATGTAAGATCACAGGCTAAATGGGAAATTAATTCTGTTGGAAGCTTAAATAGTTCAGTGAGTGAGTAAGAAAAATTGATTGATGTGTTAGGAACTAAGAAATAGGAAGTAAAAATTGCTTTAATTAGTTATTGACAGTATACTGTTATTAATAGTTGTTAATTTACCAAATATTTACTATAAAAAAGTGTAGTATAATTACAAATTTTTGTATGTAATACATACATAAATAATACTTTCTATATTTTTATTATAAAATTAAGGCAAAAATTTTCAACAGTATACAAATTATTACGCGGAAAAACGATATTCGAGATTACTCTGCTGAAAAAAGTTTTTGATTATATGGCCATGCAGATTGTTCTTACAATAATCTGCATAGGCGTATCATTAATTTTTTTTCCCACAGATGGAGCTTATTCACTCGGTAAAGTTTGGCGCTAAGTTCCGTTCAAATTCAGAAATTTGAATTATTTTTATCTGTAATCAAAGCGAATCTCTTTTTTCGCATTTATTTTTAATACAAGTTTTTTTATGATCTGGCATGTAAGTTCAATTTTAAGTTGCTTTTTAAAGGTAATAATAAAAATAAATAAATTTTTAATAGTTCTCTTTATTTTATAAAAAATACGTACGTATAATTAATACAAATGATGGGATCGATGCGTATCTTGCAGCCACGTTCGTAGATTGTGGCGGCATGCAGTCTAATACAAAATTAGCGAGAAAGTGAGATGCAGCATTAAACGCGTTTTTACGAAGCATTTATATATTTGAAATCTGACCAATGAGATAATCGCAAGGTCTTATCGGTCGTGTCGTATGAATAGCGAATAGGACATCTATAAATAATCAGCGAAGTTTAGGGAATCCGTTCACGTTTTGCTAGTGCATATGACGTAGACGCATCAAAACAAACAGCTATGCAACATTGCACTTCGCCGTCACTAATCAGGTCGTTGCACTTTAGTGACTTCGATTCATTGTACGCATATACGCTAAAAAACATTAGCAGTCGATGTTTTCCATACGGAGATAAACATTCATGTTTGACATTCTAAATCGGAAGCATGATTCGGAACTTGTTTCCTTCCTGTTTTTCAACTGTAGCGGCAATAAAAAATGGCTTTGAAAAAATAAATTATATTTTATCTCAATCAGATTCTGAGTTCCTGCAATGAAATATTTTCTTGTTTTGTGAACAAAGTTGGTAAGCCTTTTGTTTCTTTTTCTTTACGTTTTGTTACGTTAGTGAAAATTATTTTTTCAGAAGTAGTTAAGTACCATAATAAAAAATAATGTTGATTACTTGTTATATAAGAAAAAAAATTAAAGACTGATTAAACTAAAGGTAATAATATAAAATAAACGTATATTACTTTAATAAATTCTTGCATTTTTATTTATAGTTAAATTCTAGTGTCACATACATTTAATATCTTCATTAAAATTTATTTGATTAAAGACATTGAACTTTTATAATAAATATCGATACTATTTATACTACTACTGAATGCGTCACATCACTGATTATATACTAAGTCCAAAGCGGATGTGCGGGGTAGTGCGCGCGCGCGGAACACCTAGCTCCCGCCCCTCACGACTCCTTCACCCTCGCATTGCTTGTTTATTTTTAGCGTAAAAGTATAAAAATGACTTTCCGATGAAATATGAATCTCGATTTACGTTTTATTTGTTTTCGAATATCGTTTTTACACGATTTTACTGCACATTTGACCGTTTAAATAGGAAAAATACTTGAAAACACTGCTAGGAATTTGCTACGCACGCACACCGCTCGCTAGCAGTCGATTATGAGTATTATGACCAATAGCGCTTGCGGGCGGAATGTCGCCTTGTTCTCAGTCGTGCCTACTGTTCTCATTAAGAAATACGCGCTCTAAACCTACTCAAAGTCTTTGGGACATGCGTTGACAGCGAATGCAAAAAGGAACGAACGAGTGTAACTATAGCTATCAGCTCACAGATCTACTAATATCAGCTGGTTGAGTGACAGACCATTAGAAAGACGACGACGATGGACTTGACAGTTAAAACATTAACATCATGAACTGAAATCGATATGGAGAAAATTCTAAAAAAATATAGAAACTAAATAATATAGAAACTTTTAGTTTTTTTCGGCTCAAACAAAAAGTAAAATAGAAAAATGTTCGAAATTTCGTGAAACTACCGATACAAACAAGAACCGAGAATGCTCTTGATGTTCTGTTGTAGAGTGGTGAATTAGTTATAATAAAATGTGTACGTGCGTCCGCGGCGGGGGCATGAGCTGGTGGCGCGTGGCGCGCCGGTCGGCGCGGCTGGCTGCGGCAGTACGGCGCGCGTGGCCCCAGCTGCAGCCCTCGCCCGGGCCCGGGGGCCACTACGGCCGGCGGGGGTCCTGCCGGCCGCTGCCCCTGGCAGCCGCATCTATTGGGCTCGCTCTGCTCGCCGCAGACAATATTTTTAATGGTAAGTGTCCAAGTTGGTCCAAGTATTGTTTATAACAGTGGTCAACAACCTTTTGTTAACCGCCTCTGTGGCGTAATGGTTTAGTCCATTAGCTTCACATCAGGATGTCGCGGGTTCGATTCCCGGCTGAGTGTAACTTTATAAGACTCGGTTTGGTTGGTGGAAGGGCAGTTTCTCATCCTGCTTGGCTAACTACCGCCATCTTAACATGGATGTGTTCCAGCTTGAAGATAAGATGGCCAGTTCCACATTACATTGGGGAATGTTAATAAGCTTACTTGGCCCAGATGCCACTGGGGTCACAGTAACTATTAAACCACTGTGGGAACAGATTATAATGAGTCCACCTAGACCATGTGACAGAACACCCGCCTGTACCCTGCAGGTGTCCCACCCAGCAATAATAATAAGCTTGCTTCCATCTTCGCCATCATTGTCACACCATCAGATGAGATGATGCCAACAGTTTACCAATTGTGGATTGATCTGTTGAGCTGATTTTTGAGAATTTTAATTTTAGAAGTGGTTCAATGTTATGCTGTGATTCAGTGAGAAAAGCTCATAAAAAAGGATTGACTCTGGCACAGATAAATCTAATAGTAATATGTAAATATGAATGATTTACTCACAATGCCTCGTGCCTCCAGTTTTACTTCAACAAACCTATCCATATACTGATAACAATTGCACTTTTATGCACGAATTGAATTAATCATGAGAGCTTCTTTTAAGCTGACCGGCCTAATGTTGCCGTATTATTGTTCAATGGGCAGGGTTGTGAGACTTGCAAGATTTATTGAGATATAGATGTTATGAGTAGATTGATAAAAGCTTTTGCAATTTAAATAATTTTTTGTTACTAGATCATCATCATATCAGCCACAAATCGTCCACTGCTGAACAAAGGCCTCCCCCAAGGATTTCCACGACAACCGGTCCTGCGCTGCCCGCATCCATCGGCTTCCCGCGACCTTCACCAGGTCATCGGTCCACCGCGTGGGAGGCCTGCCTACGCTACGTTTTCCGGTGCGCGGTCGCCACTCGAGAACTTTACTGCCCCATCGGCCATCTGTTCTACGAGCTATGTGCCCTGCCCACTGCCACTTCAGTCTAGCGATTCTGTGAGCTATGTCGGTTACTTTAGTTCTCCTGCGGATCTCCTCGTTTCTGATTTGATCATGCAGAGAAACTCCGAGCATAGCACGCTCCATTGCCCTTTGGGTGACCTTGAGCCTTCTTATGAGGCCCATAGTAAGCGACCATGTCTCAGTTCCGTAAGTCATCACTGGCAACACACACTGGTCAAAGACCTTAGTCTTGAGACACTGCGGTATTTGGGACGTGAAGATATTTTTATGTGAATTAAGTTAGATCTGTACATACATATATGCCTGTACGGCAATGGTATCCAAACCAGTATAAGCTAAAACAAATATAGAATAAATATAAGAAATCAAGAAGTTGCTCAATGTCAAAGTCACACCATTCCCACTTACATGCTGCCGAATTTTACTATGAGTCCTTTTTGTTTTGCAGACATGTATTGTGATTTCCCTTACCAGATGTAGTGAGTTCCCATTAAAAATGTAGTAAGATCCTGCACTGACTGCATTCAGAGGCTTCCCGCAATCTTCACCAGGTCGTTGATCCACAGAGAAGAAGGCGCACCTACACTTTGTTCTCCAGTGCACAATCCCCACTCGAGCACTTTACTACCCCAAAGGCCATCTGTTCTACGAGATATGTGCCTTGCTCACTGCATCTTAAGTTTAGAATTCTGAGAGAAATATTGGTTACTTTGGCTCTCTTATGGATCTTCTTGTTTATGATTCAATCACTCAGCAAAACTCCAAGCATAGCACTCTCCAATGCCCTTTGGGTGACCATGTCCCTTCTTATGAATGAAAATAATGTTCAATGTCCATGTCGCACCTACTCCTAAGGTTGGAAGCTTTACACTTGAAGTTGTTGAGGAATATGTTAGCAATACAATCATTAATTCATTCATTCAATATGTGTATACATGAGACAAACAGTCCTGTTAGGTACTTCGAGAAAGAAATGAATTGACAGATCCAACTTCACAATGTCTTCACATCCCAAATACTGCAGTGTCAAGATTAAAATAATAACTGTCGGGTCAACGGTGATCGACACCATACTATTTCAAAGGGGCCACAATGGTCACAAGTGACCAGCAAGTAAGACCAGTTTTCAACTGTCCGCTAAGCGCTGCTGGCCACACGTACGTGGCAAATTTACGTATAAAGCGACCCGCACGGCGTCCAGGGATATTTCTTATCACTTAGTTCACAATTATTTTTCAGTTTTTGAGTAAAAAATGAGCAGAAATGATTTATTCCAGTAGGAACTTTAAAAAGTTTTTTATTTTTATAATTGCTTGTTTTACTATGTCTAATGAAACTGAACATTTGAAAAACACTTTGAAAAATTTAATGATATTAACATTTTCTTTTCTTCTAAGCAATAGGTACAAAAATTAACACTCTTTGCCTGACTGCGTAGGAAATTGACAACAAAAAATAATATACAATCATAGGAAAATATAAAGACCTAACGAAACGCCTAAAAAAGATGCATACTATTTAAACAGGAAAAAGGGTGAGAAAGAGACAGGTGACGCTGTGAAGCAAAATTCAATCCGTATACCACAATGCCCCCGGTAGAAAAACAACTGTTATAATTTGAAAAGTATACCGAATATCAAAAAAAATATTAAACTATTGTTCATCTAGACGTATGCTACTTATATCTTGAGTGGCCCATATAGGACATACAGACTAAATTATTACAGCAACTAATGTTAGTAATGTTAAGGTCTTTGACCAGTATGTGTTGCCAATGATGACATACGGACTCGGGACATGTATTATATATAACCTTCTTTTATTATTTTACAGAGAAGAGATTTTTCAAAGCTGTTCAAGTGGGTAATCTGCAAGAGATACGCAAGTAAGCAATTTAAATGTTAGTTTTCTACTGAACATTAAGTGACTATTTCATTGACATCCTTTTCCATATTTGGGTTATAGTTTTGAATACTAACAATGCAAATAAATTGATTAAACGAAATCAATTTAAGGATACATAGTTTAAACAGATCCCCATGCTCATGCTAGGCACTAGGCACTCGGCAGAACTTGTATAGTGGCGAATTCCGTGGAAATCATCATCATCATCCTGGGTTCCGAGTTATAATTATCTTGATAATTGTCTAGATAGTTGTATCGATAGTTGTAACATTGATAATTATTTTGATAATTATAAAATTAATTGCAAATACAAAACATTAATATTATAGCCATCTTTGACAAACCCCAGCCTTACGTTATGCCCTGCCATGTTTATTGGAACACGATTTGACATATCGGAACGCGTCAAACCTCGAACTCAGAAAAAAGTCACAAAAAGAAATTGTTGATTAATAAATAACCGTGATTTTATTATAAATGATAAAACAATTAATAGTTATTTTTTCTACAACATTTTTTTGTATTTTCATTTTTAGTAAAAAATTAAATAGCCAAAAATAAGAATCAATGCCGATAATTATTAAAGAAAATAATTATCTTGATAATTTCTAACCCTGTCATCAATATATCCGCTCATATACGTCCCCACCAAAGGGCTCGAGCCTACCCTGAATTAGGGTGATCGAGAACGACCCGTGCTGCTCCGCAGCGTGGTTTCTATATTTTATTATTATGTACATCGATGGTGCGCGGTGGACAACCCGCAAGCGGCTCGCCATCGATGTTGCGTAGTGTATGAGAATGTGCGCGTTGAATTTTCACATCTAGCTTTCATACCGCTCCGAGTACTTTTCGTTTTATTTCCAACATCCATAAATGAAAGCACAACAACTAATCATAAAATGTACTGTGCGCTTTAAATGAGAAAATTGCGATCGCGCTAACTTTTTAACTCACTTATACTACGATAGTACTAATATATATATAAATATACTTTGCTAATACCATAGAGTAAAAAATATTACTTTAAAAACTAATATTTATCAAAATTGTATTGTCAGTTTAAAAAAAAGATAAAATAAGTAAGTATTATTATAGAAAAAAGGTTTTATTCTTGTAAGATATTCCAAAGTAATAATTTAAATCGAAATTACTAAACCTTCCTTATTATGCACCATTCCGTCCATTGTTGTAAACCGTATGAAAATCCATTTGGTGGTTTAAATGTTCACACCTAGTTTCCCTCCAACTCAACCAATTCAGATGGGCAATAGTTCAAACGAAACAGTCGCACAACTGTGGGTCCCCAGGAGGCTCGAGTTTCCATACAAACATATTTCCGCTTTAATACAAAAACTACATGCCGGATGGAATCCAAACTTAGCGAATATATTTATTGAGAAGACACAATATATCAATGTTTGTAATTAGTATTCGATGTAATAATATAAAACGGAAAAAAATAAGAGCTGTTTCAAACTTGCAGTACAAATTTAATTTAAGCCTTCGTTTAGTTATATTTAAATTTACTACAATGAAAACTAATTACAAACGTCGGTATGTGTCTACTCAATATGTTGGCAAAGTTTGGATTCAATCCGGCATGTAGTTTTTGTATTAAAGCGGAACTACGTTTGTATGGAGACTCGAGCCTCCTGGGGACCCTAATGTTATAGCTCTACACATAATACGTTACGCTCCCTGCCACTGCGCTCAGCGCTCAGTACTCAGTAGTCATAACGGTGCCCAAACCAATACTATTGTTATAACTTATTTACGAGTACTTCATTGTATAGCGAGATCCCTGGTGGTTGTTACTGATCAGTGAACCATATTGTAGACCAGCCATACTTAAAGTGCCCTAAACTCCGCCAAACAAATATAAAGAGCCACCTACGCAGAAAAAGTGATGTCAACTAATAAGCAAAAATTAGGTGACACGTCGTAGGTAGCACTATAAATAAGTCTACAAAAGTAGAATTCAATTCAATATATTTATTCATAAAAAAAGTTAAAAAAAACTGAAAAACGACTTCAAAATGAAATTTACTCAAAAGTATGAAATAATATTATGAAACTTAAATACACGACATTAACCAACAATTACGAAATCAAAGGTGGGTACAAATTAAATTAGGGGCTTAAATTTTTTTTGAGGTTGGTGTCAGCAAACCATTGAATCTAAAACATTTGGTAAGTACGTAAGTAGTTGTGTGCTGACACCGACCTCAAAAAAATTTAAGCCCCTAATTTAATTTGTATACTTTTGAGTAAATTTCATTTTGAAGTCATTTTTCAGTTTTTTTAAACTTTTTTATTTCATTTATTTTTAGTGATAATAAATAATAAATTATAAATCTAACAACGATAAACCCAATCACCTACTCGCCAATAGGAATCATCAAATCATAATGCATGTGTTTCATTAAAAGATACAGAGTCCTGTGGCTTCCATTATCATCTCAGCAGCATGAAAGTTAAGGAGTTAAATCTTCCATCATCAGCTCATCTGAATAACCTGAAAGAATGCAACTATCGGTCTATACGTACTTACTCGTACGTATCTATCTATATTTAAAGAATTATCCTCTAACTCATACCCGTTAATGAGTTGTACCTTTCTTCATTAGCTCATCATCATGAGATTATGACTGCCAGACGCAAATACTTTAATAGCTTTAGAAAACATATGAAACACGTAATACGTGCCTATAAAATTTGAGGGTTGCCCTCGATTTCCCTGGGATCCCATCATCAGATCCTGGTTTTCTTATCATGGTACCACCCTTGGGATAACTTCTTTCCAACAAAAAAAGAATCATCAAAATCGGTTCATAAACGCCGAAGTTATCCGCGAACAAACATAAAAAAAAATATACGGTCGAATTGAGAAACCTTCTTTTTTGAAGTGGTTTAAAAATGGGTGCAAATTACACTCTTTCTGATAGTCATAAAATAATAATAACAATGTCATTTGTGAAGAATCGAGAAATAAACAATAATTATAATTAGTTAATAAAGTCAAAATTAAATCCTTGATTATATGTAGATAGATTATGTCATTAGAACATTAAAACAATATGACACGAAAGTTATACATAAAAAAAATCATTGAATGCATTTAACAAGAGTAGGCCAGTTCACACGGACAGCACCCGGTCACGAGTATAACGCGAGAGTCAGCCATCGCTCCCATCAACCATATTAGAGGGAAAGGAACGACCCGGCTCCCGATGCGCCACCATCCGCACGAACATTAAAGAAGTTTTAAAAACTAAATAATATAGAACCTATAGAAGTACATGGGTGTTTTTTTTTAAAATTTTGTAGTTATAAGTTGCGTAAGCGGGCGCAGTGACAAAAAGAACAAGGTTTTGCTTATTTTAGCTTAGTTTTCTTTAGGGCTCCGTCAAATATTTAGTGTTACAAAAGGGCTCAGTCGCTAAAAAAAATTGAGAACCACTGTTGTAGACAAATGGAGGCCATGTTCACTTTGAGAGATGACCTTGACTGAGTGCAATCTATTGGCTAATGTGAAACAGAGTCTTTTACATAACTGATGGCCACACCTATGTTTTGCTGTGCTCTATCGGCAGACAAGTGGAGGCAGCGTCGGGCAGCACGAACGGTGGCGCGCGGCGTGGCGAGGGCGCGGACCGGCGCCACCAGCTGGGCTGGACGGCTTTGATGGCTGCCGCGGCCAACGACCAGCCGGCTGTCGTGCGCGAGCTGCTACGGCTCGGCGCCAGGCCTGACCTTCAGGTACCTGCATGACAATGGTGGGCCGACAATGCACGACTTATGGTGTATCTTGGCGCACGGTCCGACCTGCAGATACCTGTCTATAGCTGAACACTGGTGCTGATATTATTCATAATTATAGTTAGGGGCGACCGATGCGCCCATTCTGAGTTAGTCGGTCGGTGTCAGTGCCATTCAGCTCCTCTAGGAGCTTAGAATACTTGCACCAGATAGTAAATGATGATGGTGCCGAATATTAATTAATTGCATACACAAGACAGAACAATATATACCCACATTAGACACACTGTGAAAATTTAAACTGTCACCTATTACGGTTCACGAAATACAGCCCGCCGACAGACAGGTGGGCGGATGGACGAACGGACAACTGAGGCTTAGTAAGGCTTGCCACTCTTTGGGTACGGAACCTTAAGCAATCTTGGGATTTTTTAATCTTGCATCACTACGCAGGCTGGCCAATGCACGTGGAAATCGCCAATCAGATATATTTATTTTTAGGAACTTACAACCTCGTATGAAAATCCGTTCGGTGGGTTATATGTGTTCACACCTAGTTTCCCTCCAACTCAACCAATAGATGGGCAACAGCTCAAACGGAACGGCTCGTACCGGCGAGTGTTGTTAGACCAGAACGAACCGCGTAGGTGCTTCTTTTAGAAACAGATATATTGAGAAAGAAAGCTACAATAATCGTGTTTGAGTGTCGGTTTAAAGTTAGAAGATTTTCAATACTTGATGACAAATTTGTGCATCAATACCTTTCAATTAATACAAAATTAAACAAATCGGTTAGATAAAAAACCCAGACGGACTCCAGAGGGAGCACGGTGCGCTAGCCGCTCGATGGGGTGATTTCTAATGTTTAATGAAAAATCTGTGCATGAATACCTTTAATTGAAAAAAAAAACAAAATCTGTTGGATACTCACATTAGATTTCATCAATTCTTTTAATATATGTATGGACATACAAATATGAGCTGATGATAGATGGTAAACGGGAGCCATTAAGCTAATCCATCAAGTTCATCTCATAGGAGCGCTACGCGGGCGCATCGGCGGCGGCTTCAGCGGTCGGGCTGCATCCGCTGGAGGCGATGCAGCGACGCGAGGAGGAGTTCTGCAGCACCATGAACGGGCGCGCCTCGTTCCTGGGCTGGACAGCGCTGCACTATGCCGCGCTTGCCGACTCGCCCGCCTCCGCCGCGGCGCTGCTGGATGCCGGCGCCGACCCCACCGCGCGGGACCACGCCGGCCGCCGCGCGCTGCACTACGCCCGGGACCCCTCGCCCACCAGGGATCTCATATTGCAGGTATCTCCCCTCCTGCCGTGACCAGGGCATCAAGGGAGGATGAAGTTTGGTCCGCAGCTGCACGATAACAAGTAGGGATCTGAAATCTTAAGCACTGTTACTGCCGTACGCAGCCCTATCAGTCGATTAAACTGTACTGAAAATAATTAATTCCTTGAAACATGCTGACATTTGTTAATAGAAGTTAACTTTTCAGCATACACGCCGCTGGGAGGAACAGGCGGCGGCCGCGGCGGCGGAGGAGCGGCGGCGCTTTCCTCTCGAGCAGCGGCTCAAGCAGTTCATAGTGGGACAGCAGGTGAGCCGGTGGTTCAATCGAGTTGCGGCGGCGCTTCCCTCTCGAGCAGCGGCTCAAGCAGTTCATAGTGGGACAGCAGGTGAGCCGGTGGTTCAATCGAGTTGCGGCGGCGCTTCCCTCTCGAGCAGCGGCTCAAGCAGTTCATAGTGGGACAGCAGGTGAGCCGGTGGTTCAATCGAGTTGCGGCGGCGCTTCCCTCTCGAGCAGCGGCTCAAGCAGTTCATAGTGGGACAGCAGGTGAGCCGGTGGTTCAATCGAGTTGCGGCGGCGCTTCCCTCTCGAGCAGCGGCTCAAGAAGTTCATAGTGGGACAGCAGGTGAGCCGGTGGTTCAATCGAGTTGCGGCGGCGCTTCCCTCTCGAGCAGCGGCTCAAGCAGTTCATAGTGGGGCAGCAGGTGAGCCGGTGGTTCAATCGAGTTGCGGCGGCGCTTTCCTCTAAAGCAGCGGCTCATACAGTTCATAGTGGGACAGCAGGTGAACCGGTGGTTCAGTCGAGTTGCGGCGGCGCTTTCCCCTATAGCAGCTGGTCAAGCAGTTCATAGTGGGGCAGTAGAAGAGCCGGGTTTTTTTAAATTTCCCCTATCTTGTTTTTTAGGGTGGATGAAATTACGGTACGTACTTTACCTACGTGATAGCTGTAACAGGAGTATTTTATTCCAATAAAAATCGAAATGAGGTACCTCAAGGTAAATAGAGGTTTTTACTTACTTTTTTCAAAAGTCGTTTGACGATTTGAATGGAATTTGTTTTTTTATTAAAAATTTTTGGCTGCACCTCACCTGGTGGTAAGTGCCGATGCAGCCGAGGATTAATAATAATAATAACTTTGTGAATAACTAGGACTTCACAAAGCCTACTGCACTGGGTTATTACACATTATTTCAGAAAAAATCCGATTAAGGTACCTCCCAAACAAACCCTAATTATATGTAAATTAATAGCATATAGTTGCATCTACTTTACTGTCTAGGCTAGTCACCATACATACTGTATGGTCGAAGCAATTTACGGCTGAGTAACATTAGGAAGACGAGGCGAAGTTTCCTTTTCAACTAAACGAGGCGAGACCCAGGTGCTTCACGACCTCATTCCCCCTTCTCCATTCCATCATCCGATGACTGGTTGCAGGTGGCGATAGAGACGGTGGCGGCAGCGGTGCGACGCAAGGAGAACGGGTGGGCGGACGAGGAGCATCCGCTCGTGTTCTTGTTCCTCGGCAGCTCCGGCATCGGCAAGACGGAGCTGGCCAAGCAGCTGGCGCGCTACATGCACCGCGACGACCCCGCCGCCTTCATCCGCCTCGACATGTCCGAGTACCAGGAGAAGCACGAGGTACTGTGTCTGTAGTGTGCTGCAGCTCACATTGGCGAGACGGAGCTGGCCAAGCAGCTGGCGCGCTACATGCACCGCGACGACCCCGCCGCCTTCATCCGCCTCGACATGTCCGAGTACCAGGAGAAGCACGAGGTACTGTGTCTGTAGTGTGCTGCAGCTCACATTGGCGAGACGGAGCTGGTCAAGCAGCTGGCGCGCTACATGCACCGCGACGACCCCGCCGCCTTCATCCGCCTCGACATGTCCGAGTACCAGGAGAAGCACGAGGTACTGTGTCTGTAGTGTGCTGCAGCTCACATTGGCGAGACGGAGCTGGCCAAGCAGCTGGCGCGCTACATGCACCGCGACGACCCCGCCGCCTTCATCCGCCTCGACATGTCCGAGTACCAGGAGAAGCACGAGGTACTGTGGCTGTAGTGTGCTGCAGCTCACATTGGCGAGACGGAGCTGGCCAAGCAGCTGGCGCGCTACATGCACCGCGACGACCCCGCCGCCTTCATCCGCCTCGACATGTCCGAGTACCAGGAGAAGCACGAGGTACTGTGGCTGTAGTGTGCTGCAGCTCACATTGGCGAGACGGAGCTGGCCAAGCAGCTGGCGCGCTACATGCACCGCGACGACCCCGCCGCCTTCATCCGCCTCGACATGTCCGAGTACCAGGAGAAGCACGAGGTACTGTGTCTGTAGTGTGCTGCAGCTCACATTGGCGAGACGGAGCTGGCCAAGCAGCTGGCGCGCTACATGCACCGCGACGACCCCGCCGCCTTCATCCGCCTCGACATGTCCGAGTACCAGGAGAATCACGAGGTACTGTGGCTGTAGTGTGCTGCGGCTCATATCGGTAAGACGGAGCTGGAAGCAGCTGGCGCGGTACATACTCGATAATACCCCTTCTCCCACCGTTTACTTCTAAGAGTCTACCAGAATACATGAGAACCAACTAGGCAGAAAGTCACTGCTGTCTTGATAGGTTTATAATATAAAGTGGTTTCGTTTTCAACGCCGCCCGCGCCGGTGGGCTTGTGGGCTTGTCCTTACAAGCAATATGTGTGCGAGGTGTGGTTGTAAGTAAATTAGTGGCCCGTGTGTGTGTTCAGGTGGCGAAGCTGATCGGAGCGCCGCCGGGCTACGTTGGGCACGAAGAGGGCGGGCAGCTGACGCGCGCGCTGGCCCGGCGCGCGGATGCCGTCGTGCTGTTCGATGAGGTGGACAAGGCGCATCCCGATGTGCTTACCGTGCTGCTGCAGCTGTTCGACGAGGTACTGCTCATTTTTTCTCAAAAAAAATCTCATACTACACTGCGAATCAAGTAACCCTTTCTGGCCCGTCTTATACGATCGTGCGTTCACAGTACAAGTTTTAGCTTTATTAAACACTTAAAAAATCCGAGTTAATTTCCAATATTGGCTGTGTTAGACGTGCTGCGGACAGACAGACACTCGAGTGATCCTGTAAGGGTTCCTTTTTTACCTTTTGAGGTACGGAACCCTAAAAGAGAAAACAATATATAATATGTTTGTCTTAAATATTGTTTTCTTCTTTTTGACCGACTTTAAAAAAGGAGAAGGTTCTGTGTTCCTCTGTATGTATCTGTTTTTATGTATGTATTCACCAGGTCATCGAGTAGGAGGCACTTCTTTCCGCTGCGCGGTCGCCACTAGATAACTTTACTGCCCCAACGGCCATCTGTTCTACGAGCTATGTGCCCCACCCACTGCCACTTAAGCTTAGCAATTCTCAGAGCTATGTCAGTTACTTTGGTTCTACTACGGATCTCCTCGTTTCTGATTCGATCACGCGGAGAAACTCCAAACATAGCGCGCTGCATTGCCCTTTGGGTGACCTTGAGCCTTCTTATAAAGCCCATAGTAAGCGACCATGTCTCAGTTCCGTATGTCATCACTGGCAACACACACTGGTCGAAGACCTTGGTCTTAAGACACTGCGGTACCTGGGACGTGAAGATATTGCGAAGCTTCCCGAGCACTGCGCACCCGCGACGACAGTCATAGAAACTATGTTCACGCGAGCGAAGCGGCTGGCAAAAGGAGGAGGTTTCTCAATTCGACCGTATTTTTTTTTATGAGTGTTCGCGGATAACTTCGTCGTTTATGAACCGATTTGGATTCTTCTTTTTTTGTTGGAAAGGAGATATCCTAAGGGTGGTACCATGATAAGGATCTGATGATGGCATACCAGAGAAATCGAGGGGAACCTTAGTTTTCTGTTTGAAGTCGTTTTTTTTTGTTCAAAATTATTTCTAATTGCATGCTCTAAGCCTTTGGGAAGACTTCAAAAAGCCCGCGATTTACATTGTGTCGTGTTGATGTAGGGGCGCCTCACGGACGGCAAGGGCAAGCTGATCGAGTGCAAGAACGCCATCTTCGTGATGACGTCCAACCTGGCGGCCGACGAGATCGCGCAGCACGGCCTGCAGCTGCGGCGCGAGGCGGAGCGCGCCAGGCACCCCGACCAGCACCACCATCAGGCCAGTTAGTATCACCTTCGTGATGACGTCCAACCTGGCGGCCGACGAGATCACGCAGCACGGCCTGCAGCTGCGGCGCGAGGCGGAGCGCGCCAGGCACCCCGACCAGCACCACCATCAGGCCAGTTAGTATCACCTTCGTGATGACGTCCAACCTGGCGGCCGACGAGATCACCAGCACGGCCTGCAGCTGCGGCGCGAGGCGGAGCGCGCCAGGCACCCCGACCAGCACCACCATCAGGCCAGTTAGTATCACCTTCGTGATGACGTCCAACCTGGCGGCCGACGAGATCACGCAGCACGGCCTGCAGCTGCGGCGCGAGGCGGAGCGCGCCAGGCACCCCGACCAGCACCACCATCAGGCCAGTTAGTATCACCTTCGTGATGACGTCCAACCTGGCGGCCGACGAGATCACGCAGCACGGCCTGCAGCTGCGGCGCGAGGCGGAGCGCGCCAGGCACCCCGACCAGCACCACCATCAGGCCAGTTAGTATCACCTTCGTGATGACGTCCAACCTGGCGGCCGACGAGATCACGCAGCACGGCCTGCAGCTGCGGCGCGAGGCGGAGCGCGCCAGGCACCCCGACCAGCACCACCATCAGGCCAGTTAGTATCACCTTCGTGATGACGTCCAACCTGGCGGCCGACGAGATCACGCAGCACGGCCTGCAGCTGCGGCGCGAGGCGGAGCGCGCCAGGCACCCCGACCAGCACCACCATCAGGCCAGTTAGTATCATTTGTTTGGAGTATCAGGAGGCTCTCTGTCTTATCGTGTGCCACAATTAACCTGCTATCCGAGGGATAGACGGCGGTTGCCTGGGGTTGCACTTTACACCTGCGGATGTGTGCAATGAGACCTGCATACACATCTGGAATCAGATGTGCAGGTTTCGTCACGATGTTTTTCCTTCACCGTTAAAGCAATCGGTAAGTATATTTAAGTAAGTTTCGAAAAACTCATTGGTACATTGACCGTCTGGATTTGAACCCGGGACCTGTGGTTAGGAGGACCGAGTCCTTACCGATTGAGCCACCGACGCCAATAAGTATTAAGGCTCTAAGGAGTATTAAGGGGCTTTTGTATAGTGTAAGGAGGCTTTCGGAAGTGTTAGTAGGCCCTGGGGAGTGTTGAGGCTCCATTCAGACGGAAGACACGACTGGAGCTGAACAGTTCTGCCGGCCATGCCCGTCCACACGGGAACGACTAGAGTCAATTTAATTATTTCGTATTCTTCTCAGAAGAGCCTTTCATTTGATATCCATTATCCATGTCATAGAGGTGCATACAACATAACTGGTCAGCCATCTTTGGTAGTCCGCCATAATGGATTTAGAATGACGTCACTTAGCTAAAAATTTTCTCCAAACCAAACGTGTATGCAAAATTTCAGCTCAATCGGAAACCGGGAAGTGGTTCTAATTTAGCTTCCAAGATTTGTCCCAAACTAACAGACAGACTAAGTAACTATAGTAACTATACGTAACTAACAGGGCAAGCTAATAAAGCTTGTCATACATTTTATCAAGAGAATTAAGAGAATGATAAAACACACACTAGGCACTATGAGTAAACTTCTCGTTACTGTGTGTGTCATTGTTTCATTTCTTACTTCAAGTACTTCAGTAAGTTAATTGACTGTTAATTTTAGGGACCATTATAATTAGCTAAGATTAACGCGCATCAAAAAAAATTAAAAAAAGCCATGTCTACGCGCTAGTTTTTAAAAATAGTCTGAAAAGAAAATAGATTGTTGTAATGCCAGATTTTTTCATCGTATTGATTTGTGTTGGTTGCTAATAATATGGGTATTAAAAGACGCAGAATTTTACAAGCTTTCAAATGAATCCATTTCTATTACAAACTTTTGGAAAAAAAAAACAAAACAAAATGTTGAAGAAAGTAAAAACTCTAACTATAAAATTTTCAAATGCCAGTTATTTTAAGGACCAGTCAATATCAAAAGTGACATAGTGTACATCGCCACGAGCCACACTGAAGTAAATAAACTGAATTGAAATTAATGATTCAACTCCTTGCAGGGTGGAATATTCAAATCGCTCTGCTGCTATAGTGATGCATTTTTCTAACGACTAGTTTGTACTGATCCAATATCTATTGTCACTCGGCGCGCCGCGATAATTTCGCAGCGGCGGCGGCGTGTGAGAGTTGGCGGCGGCGCGCCGGCGCTCATATTTAATTTATATTTGTTTTTATTCAGAATTGATAAGCCCTTGGCATCATCTAATAGGTTACATATAACGCTCTTGGGATGTTAAAATAGGCTATTGAAAATGCCAGGGAGTGTTGTGAGGCTCTGGAGAGTCCGTGAGCTGTTTCAGTGGCGTGATCAGATTTCCAATGGCTCCCTTGCAGCTAAGCAAGAGATAGTGAGCGAGTCGGAGCAGGCGCTGGAGGTGTCGCGGCACTTCAAGGACAGCGTGGTGCGGCCCATCCTCAAGCGGCACTTCGGGCGCGACGAGTTCCTCGGCCGCATCAACGAGATAGTTTACTTCCTGCCCTTCAGCCGCCAGGAGCTGCTCACGCTCGTCAACCTGGAGCTCAAGGTGGGTCTGTGCACACCCACAGTGCGTTGTAAACCAGGGCGCTCCAAGCGCGTGCCAGTGGCTGCCCTGCGAAATGAACTCCTTACAATGCATCAAAAAGAAGTAGCTGCAGTTGGTGATGAAGGTGCTTCTCTTTCTAACCTCGGTGTCAACGTGTCACTCTCGTAGCGACTGTTCCGCCCGTACTGCGGCGTACAAGCAGCAAGTGACGACAAAGGGTCTTCCAATGAGGACGCTCGTAAATGTAAATTAAACAAATTGTGTACGAGATATCCACTCCATTTTATAAAATTTGAAAAACATATTTTATGTAATCCGTTCGAATCCTGCCAAGTACCAATGTGTTTTCGAATATCGATTTCATATGTACGTTTATCCGACGCTCTTACGTACGGTGAAGGAAATACATCGTGAGGAAACCTGAACACGCCTGCGAAAAACATGTGTGTTGTGTGTCAACAGTGGGCCCGCGTGGTCGACTAAGGCGGTGGGGACGTATATAAGCTGATATGATGAATGAAGTATGGAATGTAACATTGTTTAAATGTCCACTGTGGCTTTCATTAGTTGCGCATCCTATCCTGGTGGCCCAATTTTCGATGCCTGACATATACATATAAACCTGGTGTAATTTGGCAACCGGCCAAACGTTTTCCAGTGCGCGGTCTTCACATGAAAACTTGGCTGCCCCAACGGCCGTTTGTCCCTGTTGATGTGAGACTTGGGTGTGTGGTTTCAGCAGCGCTGGGCCGACAAGGCGGCCGCGCGGCACGCCGTGGAGCTGCGCTGGGAGGGCGGCGTGCTCGGCGCGCTCGCTGACGGGTCTGTTCACATTACATTACACTACGCACTCGGAATAGTAGTTTATGAAACTGTTGTTATGTGCAGTTTCATACACTACTTTATCTAATCTCATACATTGGGATTGAATCAAGTAAACAACAAAGATCAAAGTTAAAAGAGTAAGAAAAAAAAATCCCACGAAATTCAGTACCTACAACAAAACGTATCATAGCGCATCACCGCGCTTGCACTGAAGCAGACGCTGTCACAGACAGGTAAAAACAAGACTTTCACTGATCTCAGACATTTTTAAGCAAGTATGAAAATTATCCACGAAATTCAGTAACTACAACAAAACGTATCATAGCGCATCTCAGCACATAACCGCACTTACACTGAAGCGGACGGTGTCACAGACAGGTAAAAACAATGCTTTCACTGATCTCAGACATTTTTAAGCAAGTATGAAAATTATCCACGAAATTCAGTAACTACAACAAAACGTATCATAGCGCATCTCAGCACATCACCGCACTTACACTGAAGCGGACGGTGTCACAGACAGGTAAAAACTATGCTTTCACTGATCTCAGACATTTTTAAGAAAGTATGAAAATTATCCACGAAATTCAGTAACTACAAATGGCGCGAACCGCATGTGCGTTCCAATAAAAAAAAAGATATATGGCACTTCGTTGGTGATATTAACTTTTTGGATTATAACATTATTTTGTTAGAGAAATAATGTTTAAAAGTGTTTTTTTATTATTTCGGTATTTTGTTTATAAAGTATGCCAATATAAATTCGTTTTGAATTTTATAATTCGAACTTTAATATATGAGAGTAGATAAAAACATTAATCAACCGGTCGCGCTAATGTCTTGTTTATAATGTGAATCATCCATCATTGTCATAGCTGTGTGGAGAGGTGTGGTGCGGTACTCTCGGAGCGCGACTCCGGCACGCGTAGACTCATTTAGTTCGGATTCCTTAGCGCGAGTACGAATCACACTAGGCCAATTTGTTATTTCTTGTTTCACTTCACAATTACGCATTTACGCAGTTTCACGCTTGCATGTACTACCGCTTCAATCACAACTACCCGTGAAACGTTTTTGTATTTATTTTTCACTTTTTTAGGATTCCGTACCTCAAAAAGTAAAAACGAAACAATTATAGAATCTTTCGCGTGTCTGTTTGTCTGTCCATCCGTCTGTCACAGCCAATTTGCTCCAAATCTACTGGACCAATTGAGTTGTAATTTGGTGCACGTGTAAGTCGGTGACCCAAAGACGGACTTATAGCGTTAACAAATGAATTTTTAAAATGGGGGCCACGTTTGGGTGTAAATTAGAAAATAAAAAATAATAATAACTGCAAACTATATCGTATGACACATCATATGAAAGCGCTCGCTGTTACAACTTTAAATTTATGTATATTTTAAATTTTAAGATAAATAGTTTTAAAGTTAACCTATGAGAAAAGTCCTTTCGTTCCCACAAGAAAAATGTAATTTGCAAAGTTAATAATCAGTAGACCCCTATTTAACTAGAACAAAGTATATGTACTGAGGGGTCTTGATCTGTTGGTAGTTATTTTTTTGTTGCTGAACCCTGTTTGATTGATCCCCAGTCGCACTTGGCTGTTTTTTTAATTTAAATTATTTGTTGTTTTAGCGGTAATAGAAATACAATCAATCAATAAAAAGATACGGCTGATAATGTTCTGGAACCGGTCGTCCGTCGTGGAAATCCTTGGGGGAGGCCTATGTCCAGCAGTGAACGTCCTTTAACTGATGATGATGTTCATTTAAATCAGGGGTCGGCAACCTTTTGCTATAGCAGCAGGGGCACAAATGTTGCCAGAGTATCAGCGGGCCTCACGTATTTTTATATGTACGGACATGTATTTTTAATATTTGAAATAAAACTCATCTACATTATTAATCATATATTCATACAATCGTGTATATTTAAATTGAATTACTATACTAACATAAAAGTAAGAACTAGTGAGAATTTTGCGGCTGCATTTGACCTACAAGTTTTTTAACGTCTGCTCTCATTTTAGTCGTAGACACGCGCAGTATCGCGTCTAAATAATCATTTGTTTACCGCGAAGAATAATTATTTTTGCGGTAAATGAGAATTAATTGAATTGAGTCTGCTCACACAAATATGTACTACCAAACATAGTGATTATCTGCTGAGCAAACTTTTTCAATACTTTGAAGTTTTCACAACTCAAACCTCCGTAGAACTGTACCAAGTCAGTGCTTTCCTTGGATGCCGTTTAAGTGTGCTATTACTTTGCAAACCTACTATGTTCATTTGAAAATTGCTTGGTACATCATTAGTATCAACTGCAGAAGGGTTTTGAAAAGTTTCCATGTTAAGGGAGATCTTTTTAAACTCGGTGAATCGATTTACAAACTCAGTTTGTAGTTGTGTTAACACGTTTCTCATTGTAATATTTTGCCACTCAAAATGACCCCAGCTTCTTCCACGGCTTTTTTGCATATAGGAAAATAGTCAAGCTTTCTTTCATCCATGTGATTGATAAACAGTTTCAGTTTCATCTCAAATGACTTCAAATCTGAATACATATCGCAAATCAATTTGCATTTTCCCTGCAAGCGTTTGTTGAGCTGATTCAGTTCCATCGTCAAATCAGTAAAAAAGATAATCCACTGCTTTTTAGTAAGCTCTTCAACTGACTTTCCTTTCATCTCCATGAAGTTGCCAATTTCTTACCTCAAATCAAAAAATTACGAATGTGCTTTAGTCCATACAACTGAAGTAAAACTTCTTTAGCTCCATCTTTATGTATATATGTATAATATATATATGTACATGTATATACATATATTAATTTTATACAAATATGTATACTGAAGACAAGGCAGTATGTCCAATGAGCCTTAGCCTGCCCTGAAAAGGGCAAACAAACAAAAAAAAAACAAAGCTGTAAATTCTTTCTATGTATGGGAGTCCCGACTCTTAAAAACGTAGTTTGTTACATTCTCTTTGGAATTAGTCATGGGAAAAATGTATCACTACAAAGAAAAGATAGATATGTATCTTTCCATTACTGGGATATGAATCACTTTTTTATATCTTTATATCCGTATATATCAGTACTTCAGTAGCTCACCATCCACTGGATCCCTCATTTTCCCTTGCGAGAGCGAGAAAGATCATACGGTATAGGGTAGCGAAGCGAGCCGAGGCGGGACGTTTCTCTCTCTCTTCTTCCCGAATAGTCCGACCGACTGAAAGTTGGCCGAATGACCGAACGCGTACGTGTGCTGCCACGCCGTGAGTGAGTGAGTGAGTAAAGATATACTGATACATTCGGATGTGAACGGATACAAAGAGTGATTGATTAAAACGGATTGATTCATATCTTTTGCGTCTATCACTCCTGAGTTACCCATGTCTATTTGGAATGCCGCGTATTCAATACAAAGCTGTAATTCCTTTCTATGTATGGGATTCCCGATTCTTAAAAATGTATTTTTTTATATTTTCTTTGGAATGGCGCGTATTAGTAGAGGGAAAAAATAGACAAGGAAAAAGGAACGCTGCATATGACGTTACGACGCCAGCAACTAGTATGAGATACGCACTCTCCTTCGTGATTCATTATCAGTTGGTTGGGTCTCACTAGGTTTAAAATCTTGCCTTGAATATGTTGTCACACCCTTTTTTATGCACAATTTCCGTACGTAATTTCTTCATAGTTGATGGTCCTGGAGCACCGCTTTCATATTCAGAGTCTCTGTCACTTCCTGCCATAATTTTATTCACCCGAAAATTAACATATAAATTTATAAAATTGTTCAAGAACGAAAAGAAGTTATGAAAAAATCACCGTTCGCGTAAAGCTAGGGAACTCGCAAATGAGAGGAAGAGAGAAAGAAAATGTGCGCGCGCACTGCTCTCTCTTGCTCCTACAGTAATATACGAAACGTAAATCTCTCTTTCTATCTTCACTAACTTATATCAACCTTTCAACTTCCGTTCGCCTCGCCCGATACTTTCCGTAACGCTCTCGTCACGCATTACTGCCCAAGTCAAGCGTGCGTAAAGAAGTTTTACTTCAAAAACCTTTCCAAAACGGCACCTCGACTGAGTCACCTCACTTCACTGTAATAAACCACGCCGCCATGATCAGCTTTCAGATCTTCCAAAAATGTTTGGAGCTGACGGTGTGTGAGGTGTGAGCCCATTTCTTCTTATAAAATTAACAGTAGATGTTACAGTATCCATTATTTCTTTCCAGGATATAACCTTGGAGCACAATGCCTCTTGATAGACAAAGTTAAGAGTCCCCAGGAGGCTCGAGTTTCCATACAAACGTAGTTCCGCTTTAAATGGGGAGTGAAATATGTGTTAACTTTGTTTACTCACGTTTTGTGTGGGTTATTTCCCGAGGGCCCCGATCCCGCAGGGACCCACGATTTCTAGTGATCTTGATAAAGTCGAAGTCAATCTTCTTTTTAAGTACCATCAGCAGGAAAAGTGTTTTTAAGTTCCATAAGCAGGAAAAGTGTTTTTAAGTACCATCAGAAGGAAAATTTTTAGTAGTCACTAAACACTTGATTTACATTAATATCAGGAATGGTCAAAATAATCGTGTACTTTTATACAATATTATACTCGTAGTCTCTTATGTGAAGTCGACCAACTCGCACTGGCCCCGCGTGGTCGACTAAGGCCCGATCGCCCTAATTCAGGGTAGGCTCGAGCCCTACGGTGGGGGCGTATATGAGCTGATATAATGATGATAGTATTTTGGAGTACTCACATAATTATCACAATAATTAGTTAGTATGGTCAATTGAGCATTAACAACAATCAGCATGGTGGCTGGTGAATCATCAACTTTAAAAATCATGCAAAATCGGTGTTATTCACAATAATTCTTGTTTTCTTAGGCGGGGCTCTTGATCTTGGGCAAAGTGATCGTGGTTGCGTAGATGCGGCACCTGGAGTTGTAACTCAGGAGTCGATATTGTTGAGCGCTGTCCTGGCAATGTGCTGCCACTTTGATGACCACTTTGAAGGTTGTCTCAGTTACTATTTTGATAAGGTCTGTCCAGCGAGTTGGCGATCGGCCGCGTGCTCGCCTGCCCTCCACATGGCCCTGGACCACCTGGATGGTTACATAATCAACTGTAATAAAAATTGTTTTAAAACAATCTACTAATCCGTAAGTGAACAAAAGAAAACTAAATAAACATAGACAATTTCAATCAGCCTTGTTTAGAGACAACGAGCACGACTTTACAGGGTTTTAAAAATGTAGTTATTTGAGTTTGTCCTTTTTTTACAGTCTTCTGTCAGTTTTGCGATGACTTGTTTGTTTACGAGTATAATGCTCCTGCCCTTCTTTTTCGTGTATTTTAGAGCAAGTCGAATTACTCGAATTTGTATTTGATGTATTTAAGACATAGGCACATAGTTACTATAACTGTGTAGCGTGGTGCGCAGTTATTTAATCTCCTTTCATTCGATCTTTATTCATCCATCTATTTCTTTTTTTCCGCGCCTGCACTGTCAAACTATCTGACAATTTCCTTAAAAAACAACACTCGATCATCAGCTCTCATCACAATAAATTTAATAAATTCATACTTTAATATTTTCTAAAAGACCCATTACGGGTCTTATATCTTATATTATATCATTAAATTATCTGAACACGCACGGCATCATTTATGGAACCCACTCCCTACCTACCTACCTAAATAACCTGCCGTGCGACACTGGCGCCTAAACGTGGTAATTTGTAAATAAACCGAAGATCTGTAAGTTTTTATACATTATTAACCTGAAACCACTACATCTCCGCAAGATCTCCGACATCAAGTTTTCATCCTTGTACCTACCGACGTGAGCAGTACCATCTCCGAGCCCTACCTTCGTCACCAGTTCAAGCCTACTTCAATTTTATTTCTTCCTTAGTTTAATTCCGTTAATTTTTAATTTATTTGATTTTGTAAAACAGAGCATCAATTTCACAAAATCACCACATTCATGTGCATATCATAGTAAGCCATTTCATTATTATCATAGATAATACCACATTATATTTTACATGTACTTTCGGCACAATTATTAGTTTTCATTCCATTTCATAACAAAATATTATTTCTTTTTGTTTACTAACAATATTGCTTGACATAACTTTCAAAACAAACAAATAGGATCAAAAAGATTGGAACATTTCCATAAATTGTCTATACCTACCTCTTTAAGACAAAAAAGATTTTGCTTATAATATTTTACATTTTTATCAATTATTGAAAAATATTTTAACACAGTTTCATAAACATGGATACTAATGAACTGAACAAACCGGAAGTGATTTATGAATTAAGATTGAGAGGACAAAATCCAAACGCCACTCAAACGGCAGAGGAGCTCCGTACTCAATTAAATAACCTTTTAGTCTTACCTGACTGTCCCACACCTACAGATACCAGTCCGAATGACTTCACTACAGATATGACGGACATTACTAAATGTTTGAAAATAATGGAATCTTGCATAAATACTTATCCAATGCGTAAAAACAAGATCCCAGCATACATTTCACATATTCAAAAAAGAATATGCCTGATTGACATAAACCAAGACTTGACAATAGAACAACTATCTACACTAAATTCACTATCCAGTGAATTTACAGAACTAAAAAACAGATACAGCACGCTTATCAACACACCCCAACAATCTGTATATCACTCAACAGAATCTGTAATAAACAGCACACCTTCCATTTCTTACAACAACATACCTCCCCTTTCTTACTTTGATGCTCTAACGCAAAAATTAATTTCTATTGGAGAGCACAAATACACTAGCGACCTCAAACGCTTCAAGTTCAAAGGCGATAGCTGCCCAAGAGATTTTATACAAAGAATAGAAGAGTTTGCTTCTGTTCGTAACATACCAGAGAGCACACTTTTCAAACATATCTTTGACCTTCTTTCAGGAATCGCTCTAGATTGGTTCAGAGCAAAGAAAGAGACCATAACAGATTGGCAAACATTACGAACCTTTTTAATAAGAGATTTTGAAATAAGTAACCATGATTATTTACTTAAAAACAAATCGATAATCGCAAACAAAACCTTAATGAGAGAGTTATTATCTATATATCTCACATGGAATCTTTATTTTCTAAATTACACGAAAAAAATTCTGAAAAAGAAAAAATAGAAATAATATTACGAAACATCAGACCAGAATTTAACTTACGCATCTCACAAACCGACCTAATTTCTCTCGATTCATTAATCGAATCATGTAAATTTACGGAAAAACTTTTAAATCTCAATAATCAATCCACCTACTATAAATCGAAGTTTTCTCAACCGTCAACCTCATTCGGACAACCATCTCACACTACTACAACGTACTACAATCAAACTACACCGCATATACCCGAATACCCATTTAATAAAACCATCTATGCAGTAAAAAACCAACCAATACCCCAAAAATTAACTACCTTCGCCTGCCCAAGATGTAGAACAAATTCACATCTCCTTGCTGTGTGTAAAAATACACAAAAAGTTTGTTACAGATGTGGCTTAAAAGACGTCACATTTCCCCATTGCCCTAACTGTCATAAGTCGAATTCAAAAAACTAATTAAGAAGGAGATTAAACACATTCAAAATTCAAATAATTTTGATCAAAAAGATTGGACTGATTGGCTTAACTATATAAAACTTTTTTTTAATTCAAATAATGTGAATACTCTCCTTTTTGAAAACAAACAAGATTCAAATCGACCATATTTAAATATTAAAATTAATAATCTTATTTTAAACGGTTTATTAGATAGTGGTAGTTCCATTACCATACTTGGTAAGGACTCACACAAAATTTTACTAAGGTCAGGTCTCTCACTACGGAAGGACCAACGTATCTTAGGTACCGTAGCTAACGGTCAACCAATCAAATCTATCGGAACTATTTTACTTCCGGTAATTTACAATAATAAATTTTCCATTTCCATTTGGAGTTATTCTGTCTGCGCGAATGGCTGAGTGTGTGATTGAGTATGAGTGTATGAATTCTAGACTTCTCTGGATCAGGCTGAAAGTTGGACTGACTCGCATATTTATTCTGGGTGTTTATGCACCGAATGATGTGGGTCCAAATGCGTCTACCAAAGCTAAAAACAAAAATGATGATTTCTGGAATAGTGTGAGAGATACTTTAAAGAAATGCAAGGTAAATGAAAGAATTATCATGCTAGGGGATTTTAATGGATGGGTAGGAACGAAACGGGATGGATATGAGAGAGTGATTGGAGCCTTTGGTGATGAAAGAATTAATGAGAATGGGAAAAACCTGCTTGATATATGTTTGGAGTGGAATCTTTGCGTGTCTAACACAATGTTTAAACATAAAAAGATCCATATGTACACGAGAGAAGTAGGCTGTATAAGGACTATGATTGATTTTGTGATAGTGGATGAACGACTGCGAAAAAATGTTCTGGACACTCGAGCGTACCGTGGTGCAGGAATATATACTGACCACTTCCTGGTGATATCCCGATTAAGTGGTCTCTTCAAGCGATGGCGGCACAGAGTACGCGAACAGGCTAGTGTTTTGGAAAGAGTAAAAGTGGAAAATTTGCAAGACGACAGTGAGCAAGAAGAGTATTATGAAAAGTTAAAAAATAAATTTGAAGATCTGGATGAAATAAGTGAACTTGATGATCTTTGGAAGTCATTTAAAGAAGGTATTGTGAATGTTGTTGTAGAAGTGTGTGGAGTTTCTAAAAGGAGAAAGGGTAGCAAGCAGAAGAGTGCATGGATGGATAATGTTATGTATATTGTGTGAGGGTATCTGAATGACGATTAAAAGCCAGTGCATAACGAACTACCGGCGGTATCATTTCACTCCTATAATTTTACCAGTTTAATACTGAACATTTGGCGACGAAATCGTTTTTACCTACGCTATTATCTCGTATTACATGTGAAAATGTTGTCTTCTTCGAGTGGTGTAATGTGGCCAAGTTTTGACCATGTAAAACAAAAGTGGTCGACGTTTATCAAGAAGCTTAAACAAGGCTTCATCGCAAGTGAGATCGACGACTCGACTGACAAAGCCGGTATTCGTAGAAGAGCAATTTTGCTAAGTGCACTCAGCGATAATACCTATCAACTAGCCAGTGATCTCGCGTTGCCTGGGGAATTAGAAACAAAATCGTTCGATGAGATAAACAGTCTGCTCGATGCACACTTTACACCGAAGCGTTGCGGGTTTGCGGAACGTTATCATTTCTACGCGGCGGCACAACAAACTGGTGAGAGCCCGACTGACTGGGCGGCACGTTTGAGAGGGCTGGCTGCGCACTGCAACTTTAAGCACTTGGAGGACTCGCTGTTGGACAAATTTGTGATGGGCATGCAGCCTAGTCGTGAGCGTGAAAAGTTGTTCGCGCAGGACATCAGCGATTTATCTCTGGCGAAGGCGGTCGACCTCGCGGAAAGTGTACGTTGCGCGCGCTCGGGCGCCGCGGCAGCGCCAGGCGCGGACGGTGTGAGTGGCAGCGGCACCAGCCGCAGTGGCGGTGTTATCAACGAGACGGTGTTTAAAATAGGAACATCGTCTAAATCAAAATTTGTGCGTTCGGAAATTAAAAAGTGTTCCGTGTGTGGCCGTGAAAATCACGATACTAAGCAGTGTCGATTTGTAAATTACAAGTGCGGTAAATGTAAGGTTAAAGGTCATTTACGGAAAATGTGTACTGCGAAAGTTAAATATGTGGAATCGGGTGAGGTGAGCGAGGGCGATGACGGTGAGTTATTCAATATACGTTGTTATAATGGAGCGCCTATGACCGATTCAGTTACTATTTGTGGTACTCAACTTCGCTTTGAAATTGATAGTGGGTCGGCGGTTACAGTGATATCTGAGTCTACCTATATTACTCATTTTTCAAATGTGCCATTGTTGCCCGTTCAGAAAAAATTATTAAATTATACGGGAGGTTCTATACATTGCATCGGGATTATTCACGTATCTGTGACGTATGCAGGGCAGTCGCGCGACTTGGACATTCACGTGGTGCGAGGAGGCGGGCCGCCGCTGCTCGGTCGAGATTTTATTCATACGTTCAATTTACAAATAGCGCCCATTAATTTTTGCGATCATTTAAATTCAACTAAGGAAAATAGCATCGATGATTTATTACTAGAATACTCAGATGTTTTCACTGATAAATTAGGTTGTTTTACGAAATATAAAGTTAAATTACCTTTAAAACAGAATGCCCGACCGATTTTTATGCGAGCAAGACCGGTAGCTTTTGCTTTAAGAGACAAAGTAGACAAAGAAATAGACCGGTTAGTTAAGTTAGGCATAATATCTCCAATAGAACATTCCGAATACGCATCACCTATTGTCCCGGTCCTCAAAAAGAATGGCTCAGTTCGTCTTTGCGCGGATTATTCACAGACTGTAAATAAACAGCTGTTAATTGAAACATATCCACTGCCGACTGTTGAAGAGCTTTTTTCAAGGTTGCATGGCGGTGAAGAGTTTTCCAAATTGGACATGTCCATGGCTTATAATCAATTTTGTTTGGAGGATCCATTAAATATTACCACTATAAACACACATTGTGGTTTATTTAAGTTTAACAGAATGGTATTTGGTTTATCATCGGCGCCGGCCATTTTCCAGCGAGCGATTTCAAGTGTTTTAGCTGGTATAGAGGGTGTTCAATGTTTTCTTGATGATATTATTATTACTGCGCCAGATAAAATATGCCATGCCAATAGACTCAAGTTAGTGTTTCAACGTCTGCGTGATGCTGGGTTAACTTTACAAAGAGATAAATGCTTATTTTTTCAGAGTGAAATTTCTTACCTGGGTTATATAATAAATAAGTCAGGGGTAAATAAATCACCAGAAAAAGTAAGGGCTATTGTAAATGCCCCTGTACCAAAAAAAATGTCCGAATTGCAGTCATTTTTAGGACTTGTAAATTATTATAGGACCTTTGTACCTAGTGCTTCGGCAGTGCTTTGTCCTTTGTACAATTTGTTAAGGAAGGATGTAAAATGGTCTTGGACAGAAGATCACGAAAAAGCTTTCAGAGATATTAAATCTCTATTATCTTCTGACCAAGTGTTAGCCCATTTTAATCCTAAGGCTAAAATTATTCTTACTGTAGATGCTTCACCAAAGGGATTGGGGGCAATTTTATCACAAGTTGATGCTGATGGCTGTGAAAGACCGATTTCTTTTGCTTCAAGAACCTTAAGTTCCGCTGAGAAAAATTATTCGCAGATACAAAAGGAAGCGACGGCTATTATTTTCGGAGTTAGGCGTTACCACCAATTTTTATATGGCAGATCAAAACCATTTATTTTACGCTCAGACCATAAACCCTTAATATCCATTTTTGGCCATCGTCGTGGAATTCCGGAAATAACGGCTAATCGCCTGCAAAGATACGCAATTTTTTTATCTGCATATAATTACGAAATAGAATTTTATATATAATTAAGAAATAGAGCGAGAACAACAGCGCGGATTTCCTTTCACGCGCCACATTGCCGGAAACCGAGTTGCAAAGCTACGACTGGCGCGCCGACGCCGGTGTGGGGGAGGAGTCAGCAGCTTACATCAACTTTGTGCTAGAAGGAGATAGTAACTTACCGATAACGGTTGAACAGTTGCGGGAAGAAACCAGTAAGGATGATGTTTTATCAAAAGTTATAAAATTTATTAAAAACGGTTGGCCGCGTAAGGTAAAAGATAATAACTTAAAACCTTTTCATCTGTGTAGGTTACAGTTAGACGTAGAGAATGGTTGTGTGATGAGAGGTCACAAGGTCGTGATACCTCGATCACTTCAAAATAAAGTGATGTCAACTATTCATAGTTCTCATATGGGAATTGTAAAAAGCAAAGCTGAGGTACGGGCGAGATTTTGGTTCCCGGGCGTTGATAGGGTTTTAGAGCAAATCATTAGCTCCTGCGCAATTTGTATGCAGCTGCGCCCTTCACCCCCGCGAGCACCACTAGCCCCATGGCCCTTCCCGTCTGAACCCTTCTATAGAATACATTGCGATCTACTGGGTCCCATAAATAATCGTATGTATTTGGTGATTGTTGACGCTCATACAAAATGGGTGGAATGTTTCGATATGAAGAATAACACTACCAGTGTTATGGTAATCGCTAAGCTATACGAGTTTATGTCACGGTTTGGAATGCCGCGGATTCTGGTGAGTGATAATGGCACGTGTTTTACGTCGGGAGAGTTTAAAAATTTTTGTGAACGCAACGGAATATCACATGTAACGTCTCCCGTCTATCACCCGGCTAGCAACGGGCAGGCGGAAAGCTACGTTAAAGTAGTTAAAAGAGGCATTAAATCTGCATTGTTGTCTTGCAAAAATCAGTTTGATATTAGTGTAAAGCTGTTAAAATACTTGTTTGACTATCGTAACTCCGTCCATACTACGACCGGTTTTTCGCCTGCTCAGTTGGTCTATGGCAGGCAGTTACGGTCTGTGTTAGATCTATTAAAACCTAACTCAACTTTGCCCTCGCTCTCCGAACTCACTAAATCAGTGGAAGAAAAACAGTCCTTGCAGATTAAAAATTACGGAGGAGTACCTAGAGAAGATTTCAGCCCAGGAGATAAAATTTTATACAAAAAATTCATAACTAAAAATAAATATGTTTGGACGAAAGGAATCATTTTGGAGAAGATAGGTGAAGTTATGTATTTATTGAAGGATTTAAAAGATGTAAACATGAAAATAAAAAGGCACGTAAATCAGATAATTCGTTATTCTAGTGCTGAAAATCTTGAACTTGGAAAGTGTGATGATGAGAGTAAGAATTTAGGTGGAGGAAAAAGTGATGTATCACAGCCACAAATGGTTTACCTTCCATTACAACCTTGGTTCGTACAGACGAGCGACTCAATTGAGAGTTCAAGTTCTCACCCACGCACAGTGGAGACAGAGATGACAATGAAAGACTGTCCTACAGCACCGGTTCCAGACTGTCACTCGGAAACTCCAGCTGTAGAAAGCAATTCTGTTCAGCCAGTGGAAACGGAGCAGAGAAGTGAAGAAACAGCGCAAATCCATACTAGGCCTCGACGTGATAGGAAAAACGTAGATTTTCGTAAATTCTTTTAGAACTTTGTTAAGTAAATAATTAGGGTTAAGTTGAATATTCTTACTTAAAGGTGGAGGGAATGTTATGTATATTGTGTGAGGGTATCTGAATGACGATTAAAAGCCAGTGCATAACGAACTACCGGCGGTATCATTTCACTCCTATAATTTTACCAGTTTAATACTGAACAGATAAAGAGGTGCAAGAAGTGGTAGGTAAAAAGAAAAAAGCTTGGTTGGATTGGCTAGCAACTAAAGCTAATCAAAACTTGCAAAAGGCGACGAATGAAGATGTAACAGAAGCAAAAAAGGAGTATGTGAGGCTGAAGGATTTGGTAAAAAAGACAGTTACAAGAAAGAAAGATGAGAGAAAAGATGAGTTTGATAGAAGGCTTTCTGATAATTTCAGGACCAATATCAAGGTGTTCTGGAAATGCATAAGATCAGCCCGAGGAAAAACGACCACTTCGGAGCTCAGCAAAATCAGAAGCCATGATGGATGTATTGTAAAAGGAGAAGTAAATGTGTTGAAGAGATGGAAGGAATATTTTGAAAGCTTGTTTGAAAAGGAGGATAAGCGAACAAACGTGCCAGTAGCGTCAGTGGAAAATGTGAATGATAATGATGAAAGTGATATAAGTATGGATGAGATTGTGAACGCGATGAAAAGCATGAAATCAGGTAAAGCTGCAGGGTATGACAGGATATCAGTCGAGATGTTGAAAGCTGGAAAGGGCGTGGTAGCCAGTCAGCTGTACCGCCTTTTCAACTTGTGCTGGAGAAACAGCCGAGTACCAAAAGACTGGTGCAAGGCTGTGATTGTGCCGCTCTACAAGGGAAAAGGGTCACAGCAAGACTGCAAAAATTACCGCGGTATAAGCCTTCTCAGCGTCGTCGGCAAATTGTATGCTAAGGTTCTGATTGAAAGAGTTGTGAAAGAAACTGATGAGAAGATGTGGGATGCACAAGCAGGATTCCGAAAGGGCATGGGATGTACGGACCAAGTCTTTTCCTTGCGATGCATAGCTGAAAAATTCTTGGCTAAAAGCCAAAAAGTCTATTGCGTATTCGTGGACTTGGAAAAGGCCTATGACCGTGTGGTGAGGGATGAATTGTGGTCAGCTCTGTCTGTGCATGGGGTGAGCAGTGGACTGATTCGAGCCCTGAAATCTCTATATAAGGATTCCAGGGCTTGTGTCAGGATCAATGGGGCGTACACTGAATGGTTTGACATCAATAAAGGTGTCAGACAGGGATGTGTTGCGTCACCATGGCTGTTCAACTTATTCATGGATAGTTGCTTGATAGATTTGAAAGATAGTGAAAGTGGTCTGAGAATGGATGGGTTAATCGTCAAATGTCTTCTGTATGCTGACGACCAGGTAATTCTTGCGTCGTCGGCTGAACAGTTACAGGAGATGGTGACTATTATGTATGAAGGTTTGGAGAGAAAAGGAATGAAAGTAAATGTAAGTAAGACGAAAGTCATGGTTTTAGAAAGAGATGAACAAATGACAAAGTGTGATATTTTGATTGGAAGTGAAAAAGTGGAGCAAGTGAAAGAATTTGTGTATCTGGGGTCAATGTTTACTAGAGATGGACTGTTTGAGAGTGATATTGAAAGGAGAGTGACTGCTGGGAATATGGTAAATGGAGCGATGCACTCCTTTATGAGTAGCCAGAAATTGTCCAATAAGGCCCGTCTGGCTGTGCACAGGGGAGTTCTTGTTCCTACTCTGGTTTACGGAAGTGAAAGTTGGGTATGGCAAAAGAGGCATAAGAGTAGAATAAATGCAGTTGAAATGAGAGCATTGAGAAGTATGATTGGTGTGAAACTTTGTGATAAGATTAAGAATAGTGTGATAAGGGAACGTTGTGGTGTGAAAGAAGATGTAGTGACAGTTATTGAGAAAGGCATGCTCCGATGGTTCGGTCATGTAGAAAGGATGAATGATAGAAGATTAACTAGGCAGATATACAAGGCGAGTGTGAATGGTAATACTGGAAGGGGTAGACCTAGACGTACGTACTGCGACCAAGTCGAAGACGTATTGAAGAAGTGTCAGGTCAAGAGTACCCTAAACCGACGAGCTTGTATGAAAAGATTGATGAATGTAGAGGAAGCGAGAGAAGTATGTCAGGATCGTAGCAAGTGGAAAAATGTGGTCTCTGCCTACCCCTCCGGGAAAGAGGCGTGATCTTATGATGATGATGATGATGAATTTTCCATAATTACTGCCCACGTAATTCCAGATATTCAAGAATCTTTAATTCTTGGCATTGATTTCTGGAAAACATTTAACATTGCTCCCAGCGTACTTCGCAACATTAATAATCAATTTAGCTCACAAAATGACAACTTTCTAGTTCATTCAACTTCTACTAACCTTCACACTTATGAGAATTTAACTAAAACGCAACAAGAATTATCTAATTTAATAATAGAAAAGTTCAAACAAATTTCTACCGTAATTAAACTATTAGGAAAAACTCACCTTGCTGAACATCATATCGATACCGGTGACCACCCTCCCATTCGTCAGCGATGCTACCGTTTATCGCCCGAAAAACAAAAAGCACTAAAAACAGAGGTCGATGAAATGCTTAAACTAGATGTAATTGAGCCTTGCGAAAGCCCATGGCTTAGTCCTGTCATTGTAACTCCTAAAAAAGATGGCACATGGCGCTTCTGCGTGGATAGCCGAAAATTAAATAGCATAACTCGTAAAGATGCTTACAAATTACCTTTGATTTCAGATATTTTAGATAATTTAAAAGATTGTAAATATTTATCCTCAATTGACATAGCCAAAGCGTTTTGGGAAATTCCATTAAGAAAAGAAGACCGTCCTAAAACGGCTTTTCATGTTCCTGGACGTGGAATGTATCAATTTAAGGTAATGCCATTCGGTTTAACTAACGCTCCTGCAACTCAGCAAAGATTTTTAGATAATCTTCTATCAGACCTTATGCTGGATAACAATATCTTTTGTTACTTAGATGATATTGTAATAGCTACACCAACATTCGAACAGCACGTCGAATTACTGACGAAATTAATCTCTAAACTTTCTCAGGCTAACATAACTGTTAACTTCCCTAAATGTTCCTTCTTTAGAAATGAACTCAAATATTTAGGTTACATAGTAAACCAAGACGGCTTACATACTGACCCTTCTAAGGTTCAAGCAATTTTGAATATACAAACCCCTAAAACTGTTAAAGATGTTAAAAGATTTCTTGGAACTGCCGGTTGGTATAGACGTTTTGTTCCTAATCTTAGTACTTTATCAGCTCCACTCAATAAACATACATCTACTAAAAAGAAAGCTCCACCTTTTAAATGGTCCGCCGAAGCCGATGAAGCTTTCAAAGCTATTAAACAAGCGTTGGTTAGTACCCCAATACTCGCCTGTTTTGATTTTACCAAACCATTTGCTGTACATTGTGATGCATCAGCCTACGGTATAGGAGCAATGCTTACCCAAGATTTCGATGGTATCGAAAAACCTATAGCTTACATGAGCAAATCCTTAACAAATGCTCAAAAGAACTATTCAATTACTGAACGTGAGTTACTAAGTGTGATTACGTCCTTAGAACATTGGCGTTGTTACCTAGACAATGGTAAAAAATTTATAATATACACTGACCACTCTTCTTTACAATGGTTCTTACGTCTCGATAACCCTACAGGTCGACTAGCACGATGGTGCATCCGTCTCTCTATGTTTAATTTTGAAATAAAACATAAAAGTGGCTCTGAACATGTGGTACCCGATCAGTTATCTCGTATCGCTCATCTTAATGCTATTAATACAAAATTTGAAAAGTCTAAAGATACTTGGTACAACACTATATTTGACAAGTGTAAAATTAATCCGAGTTCGACTCCAGATTACATTATTAAAAATAATAAATTATTTAAATATGGTCGCGCTGTTTCTGAGTTAAATTCTGTATACAACTGGAAACTTGTAATTCCATTAGAACTCAGAGAGTCAATCATCTCGGAAAATCATAGTTCACCCACTGCAGCTCACTTCGGTATATTCAAAACTTACCATCGTCTAAAACTTAATTATTATTGGCCTGGTATGTACAAAGACGTAGCATTTTTCATCTCTAAATGTGATACTTGTCTAGCCTACAAACATCAAAATCAAAACATCATCGGTTTAATGGGCAAGCCTAAAAATTGCTCACGACCTTTTCAGACAATCGCTATTGATTTAATTGGTCCCTTACCCTTAACTCGTAAATTAAATAGATATATATATTAGTCGTTACTTGTTGTTTCTCTAAATATTGCCTTATTTACCCCATTAAGAGAGCAACATCTTCTATCATCAAACATATCCTTGAAAACTTAGTTTTCATGAATTACGGTATACCGGAAACCATAATACTTGACAATGGCCCCCAAATGATAAGTAATGAACTCAAAGACTTATTTAATACATACAAAATACCTCACATTCATTACAACCCACTCTACTGCCCTCAAGTAAACCCTGTCGAACGTTACAACAAAACTATAATTACAGCGATAGCTTCCTTTGTTGACGACGACCACCGTACTTGGGACTTACATTTGAACCATATTCAATTCGCCATTAACTCATCAGTTAACGAAACAACTAAATTTACCCCTTCTTTCCTCGTTTTTGGCCGTGAATTAGTTACTTGTGGTTCAATTTATTCAGATAAAGACAGTACTGATGACCTTATTTTTGCTCCTCGCGATATTTACGCAGAAAATTTGGGACATTTAATTCCAGTATTTTCACAAGTACAATCACGACTTTTTAAATCGCACCAAGTTAACGCCAAACTTTACGACAAGCATCGTCAATACATGGAATTTAATATAGATGACATAGTTTGGAAGCGTAATTACCCACTTAGCTCTTCCGACAAACATTTTTCTGCTAAATTAGCCCCTAAATTTATTAAATGCTTAATTACACACAAAATTTCGCCACTGATTTATGATTTGTCAGATTTAAATCATAAACCTTTGGGCCGGTGGCACATAAAAGACCTTAAACCGATCTCTACATAGGGACATACTGAGTAAATACATACTCAAATATTTCAAGCTTTTTACTCACCTCATTAACTTTTTGATTTCATTTCATACGACAATTGTCATTTCAGTTTAGTTTTTTTTTATGTATTATTTTATCTTACCTTTCAGAGCGGATGATAACTCATTAAATAGGCCAATATCGTAACTTACTAACTTTAACTACCTAAGTCAATTAATTTTAATTGATGACTTAAATTTTCTTCAATTATTGTTCTCTTTCTTAATTTATGACTTTGTCATATATATTAACTATTTAATTAATTAGTTACGTCTGTAAGTCTGAGTGGACATGACGTTTATTTTTCTTTTTTTTGCGTTTCACGCATCGCAATTTTATTGCGCCCTACCTCTTTAAGGTACTTACTTGTAAATAATTATCAGCGTGCGGTATTTAGCAACACGTTAAAGAAGCCTTATGCTATTTTTCAAGTTAGCGGTTGGTGACTAACCTTTAATTAAGCCTACACCATTAATAAGCCAGTTCCTTGAGAAACGCTTTTTATATATATATAAGCTTTCTCTATTATGGTATAGTCATCAATCCAGAAATGGATTATGACTTTGGAAGGTGATGTATGACAGATTTTTAATAGGTAGAATGAATGTTGGAACTGTCTTACTGTGTATACTCATCTTAATTTCATTTGCTTACTCCAAATTAACTTTCGCTTCATCCATCTAATTTATTATATCTATTATTTCCTCTTTACTCTACACTTTAACTTAACTTTACTATGTATATTTTTTCATCCCGATCATTTTTTCGTATATATTTTTAGGATAAACAACAAAATTATTTCAAAATATTTATTTACACATTTGTACTGAATTATTCTTCATATCATTTAAAATTTTAAGAAAAAAAAGCCTTAGACTTTTTTTTCAACCGGCCCCCCCCCCGGTACTGTAGCGTGGTGCGCAGTTATTTAATCTCCTTTCATTCGATCTTTATTCATCCATCTATTTCTTCTTTTCCGCGCCTGCACTGTCAAACTATCTGACAATTTCCTTAAAAAACAACACTCGATCATCAGCTCTCATCACAATAAATTTAATAAATTCATACTTTAATATTTTCTAAAAGACCCATTACGGGTCTTATATCTTATATTATATCATTAAATTATCTGAACACGCACGGCATCATTTATGGAACCCACTCCCTACCTACCTACCTAAATAACCTGCCGTGCGACAACTGTACGTGTATGGCCCACCGCCCACCGCCCACAGTACGCGGTAGTCTGTTGTTCCATGAAAAATTGGAATAAGGTACCTCCCATACAAATCCATGTTGTTTGCAAAAATGGCTCTATTTTATTAAACTTTGTAAATAACTAGGACCTTACTAGGGCCTACTGCACTGGGCACTTAATTATTCCAAAAAAATCTGTATAAGGTACCTCCCATACAAACACAAATTATGTATTTGCAAATTTTTCATGATCTAGCTTTATTCTTTGCTGCTAAGCAAGTGTAATATTTATTGTAGATTTGTTTATGCCCGACTACGACAGATGATAAACGCTTCGCGAGAAAGTATGCGCAACGTGGCTGCAACAGTTATTTTCGATTGTAGCAATGTTGTGCTAGAACAAATGTTGTTCAGTGTCACGAGTGGAATCACCGATGAGGAATTTGCAGTATGTACCGGGCATCCTGTACCAGCGGGGGTGACGAGCCGCCGTTCATTGCGGTGCAGTAGCTGGTATGCTACTGGGGATGGGTCGGTGGTACAGGGTCTGCGGTGAATCTGTGGTATACGCTATAGCATATATATAGTATTCGTGATTGGTGCAGGTACGACGTGCACTACGGCGCGCGTTCGATCAAGCACGAGGTGGAGCGCCGCGTGGTAAACCAGATCGCGCTGGCGGCTGAGCGCGGCGCGCTGGGCAAGGGCTGCAGCGTGCTGCTTTCGGAGAAGGTGAGTGTCACTCCACCGTGCAGCACGGCAGCACGTTGGAGTGAACCCGATCACAAGGACTGCAGCGTGTTGCTGTCGGAGAAGGTGAGTGTCACTCCACCGTGCAGCACGGCAGCACGGTGGAGTGAACCCGATCACAAGGTCTGCAGCGTGTTGCTGTCGGAGAAGGTGAGTGTCACTCCACCGTGCAGCACGACAGCACGGTGGAGTGAACCCGATCATAAGGGCTGCAGCGTGTGGGTGTCGGAGGTGAGTGTCACTCCACCGCGCTGCACGGCAGCACGGTGGAGTGAACCCGATCACAAGGACTGCAGCGTGTTGCTGTCGGAGAAGGTGAGTGTCACTCCACCGTGCAGCACGGCAGCACGGAGGAGTGAACACGTTCACAAGAGCTGCAGCGTGCTGCTGCCACTTAATGGCTTAACGTTCAATGGTTGCGCAACGGTGCTGTTCGCGCAACGGCACCAGTGCCTACTCTAAGTCGTGTCACAGTGGAGCAGTAGGCTCGTACCAGTGCTCAAATCGGATTGTGTTGTTCTATCCAAGACCATCTTTGCTAACTTTCAACTTACGACGACACGTTTTTCCGGGATGGTAATTATGACATATTATCCTTCCCTTGTTAATGTGAACCCCACATCTTTTTTATAAAAATAAATGTTTGTTTGTTCGTATTTTATGCGCTGCCATACCGTTCATCCAAATCAGTTTGTAGGAGCTGACACAGCACTAACGCCTGGCTAGCGAAGGTAACCCCCCGCCTCGTAGGGCAGTCTCTAAGTTACCGGGCACAGGGAACACGTACAGCCTCCTGATTACTAATCGAGTCAAGTGAACTTAATATAGTGATAACTTTATTTGCTCTTTCATTCCAACTAAGTATAGACTAACTATATATCCCCCGTAGAGACTCACATCTAAAAGTTGAAACTTTGTACAGTTGTTTGCGCGCACACCCTGGAAGGTTATAGAGAAAAAGCCGAGAAATTCGGAAATGTATTTACAATCACTAAAGGTTGTAGTTGAGTTTATAAAGTGTAATTGTATGGGGGCGCAGGGAGGGCGCGTGGTGCTGGCGGTGAAGCGGTCCGCCAAAGATGAGTACACGCCGCTGGACCTCGCCAGTGTGTAAAGGGCGCGCCGGCCGCCCCGCCGCTCCCGCCGCCGCGCCGCCGCCGCCCAGGTGAGACTCTACTACAGTTGACAATGTCTTACGGCATACTCCTCCTCATAGGTTGGTGTAGTACACGCGACACAAATATTTATTTATCTCGTGTACGTGTTTGAATCTGTGTTATCTAACTCCACTTCTCCATCGGGCCGTGAAAATATTGCTTCTCTGCAGATATGTACCGTTCATTGGAAATCATATCAGCCGAGACGTCCGCTGCTGGACAAAAGCCTCCCCAAAGGATTTCCACAACGACCGGTCTTGCGCTGCCCTCATCCGGCGGCCTCCCGCGACCCTCACCTGGTCGTTGGTTCACCGCGTGGGGAGGCGGCCTTCCTACGCTACGTTTTCCGGTGCGCGGTCGCCACTCGAGAACTTAACTGCCCCAACTGCCATCTGCTCTACGAGATATGTGCCCTGCCCACTGCCACTTCAGTTTAGGGATTCTGTGAGCTGTCGGTTACTTTAGTTCTCCTGCGGATCTCCTCGTTTCTGATTCGATCACTTAGAGAAACTCCGAGCATAGCAATCTCAATTGCCCTTTGAGTGACCTTGAGCCTTCTTATGAGGACCATAGTAAGCTCAATTGCCCTTTGAGTGACCTTGAGCCTTCTTATGAGGACCATAGTAAGCTCAATTGCCCTTTGAGTGACCTTGAGCCTTCTTATGAGGACCATAGTAAGCTCAATTGCCCTTTGAGTGACCTTGAGCCTTCTTATGAGGACCATAGCAATCTCAATTGCCCTTTGAGTGACCTTGAGCCTTCTTATGAGGACCATAGCAAGCTCAATTGCCCTTTGAGTGACCTTGAGCCTTCTTATGAGGACCATAGTAAGCTCAATTGCCCTTTGAGTGACCTTGAGCCTTCTTATGAGGACCATAGTTGGAAATAAATTTAAGCAAAACAAATCTAATCCAATTTCGGCCTTATCAACGGAAACCTGTAGACCTAAAACCACTCTTCAATAAATTAAACATAGCTGAACTAAGAGAATTCACACTGTTGGGCATTACCGTAGACACATTTATGGACTGGAAAAGCCATATAGAAAAACTAAAAAGTAAATTGTCACAGTTTATGTACGCGTTAGCAATTCTTAAAAGAAATACGCACCTTGAGTCCGCCCGTGCGGCCTATTACGCGTATGCTCGTGCCTGGCTCCGGTATGGGGTAATATTGTGGGGACAGAGTACAAATGCACATGATATTTTTGTCCTTCAGAAAAAATGCGTGCGCATACTGTACAATATAAAACAAAGGGAAATGAAGAAATCCTACCCTTGCCGTGCATATACATTCAGGAAATTGCTATCTACGTACGTAAAAATATAGAACAGTACAAGTTTTGTACTAGTGCTCGCCGGAGACTTCAGCTCGCTCCGCCACCCGCACCTAAATTAGAAATATATAAAAATGGACCCTATTACAGATCAATAGCTATATACAATAAATTACCTCAAAATATAAAATCTGAAAATAAAGATAATAATTTCAAAAATAAAATAAAACAATTCCTACTTAGCAGGTGTTATTACTCAGTCAATGAACTCATGACAGACAAAGTACCTACTTAATTTGCTGTTATTTTATTTAGTTTTATTGTTTTTCAAATGTTTAATACTTAAAATAATAGTAATATCTTTCGGACTACTCCTCTTTTTATCTTGCAATGCCCTAACAGGGCTCATGTACTCTACTACCCTTAGATATAAGAACTTTATGCATGTACATGAAAGCAACTGAATAAATAAATAGTAAGCGACCATGTCTCAGTTCCGTGACAATGGCTGATTTCCTTTCATTTATTGAATAATTAGTACTCGTAGGCAGAGTAATCCTGTCAGAGGAGTCCTGTTTGTGTTTTATTTAACTTAATTTTTGATTTTGTTTTATTACGTCTTTTATTTTAATCTTGTTCTTTGTGTAGTTAAATAAGCGTATTAGTATCTGCCTTAATACTTTATTCTATGTACCCAAGTAAACTGTCAATGAATAAATGAATTATCTATCTATCTAATCAATGGGCCAGTACGCTCGCACCAAACGATAAGTAAAGAGCATACGGCCCGAGTAATAGATAGATAAAACAGTATTATTGTATTGCATAAAATAAATAAAAATATGCAAAAAGTTTAAAGAAGTAAAGAAAAATAATTCAAGCAAGAAGAAGCATTCAAGTACACAAAAACATGACAAACAGGGCCGTTGCTCGGTACGGTCCGCTCCCACCCGAATCGAGTCGATGTGCTATTAATAAATACTCCGTTTTGTACCCCAGAGCCGGCGCCAGGGCCAGGTCGGCACTCAGGAAGGAACGCCGCGGCCGCGGCCGGACTGCGCACATGGAGAGGTGCGATGCGTAGTGATTCAGTTGCAATAATACTTACCAATTTTACTAGGTATAAATAAATATCAATTGAATTACAAAATATAAGAACGCTTTAATATATTACATTTCACATCAATCCAGTATTGGTTTCATTTAATTTTTCAAGAACACCCTAAAGTGGTTCATTTGATGCACTCCACATGGCCACAGTCTAAGAATCCATACAGTCGTCCAACGCCTTCGATAATCGCTACATCGCCGACATCACGAGTCATTGATCATTGATCACAGTACCAAGGGTTGTCACAATACTTGACAATAAAATGAAAGAACATGCCATCACGTAAAAAAACTTCAATAGTGTGAAATTGATATTTGAAGGTACCTTAGGTCTCTGATCAAGAATCCGTTGTCAGAATAAAAAAAATGCCGGCCATTTTGAATTTTAATTTACTGAACCGATTGCTTCCAAAACCGATATCTAAGGGTCCCTGAGTAGGGATTGCAATCCGGATACTTCAAAATTCGAAAACATCAGAAAAATCCGGATTTTCAAGCAATTTATGTATCCAGATTTTAATATCAAAATCCGGTTTTTTCGGAGCGTAGATCTTTATATTTATTTATTTAGATTCAATGTGCCTCTTATCATTCGGTGATTTCTTCCTGTTTTTACTGAGTTGATCACAGGGACATCATTGCATATTTGCCTTCTCGACGACAAGATGAAGTCAATCTCGCTCTTCGTTACGCCATTGGGATGCAGCTATGTCCACTTCCGCTGTTTAGGCTTTTTGAAGAAGGAGTTCATCATAAAGAGGCCCCCCCTCTCCATAAAGTCGGCCAGCAGTTGGCCACGTGCATTTCTCTCTCCATATCCAAATTGCCCCGCTCTCAGCTCACCATCACTTCGTTGGTCCAGTTTCGCGTTAAAGTCCCCTATAACAACGGTGTATTGGGACCGGGAGCTATTATTTAAAGCTCTAGAGCTATCCTCATATAGGAATGCCACTTCGTCGTTGGAGTGTTGCGCGGTCTGTGCATATACCTGTATAACCTTAATCGTAACCTGCTCAATTCTTCCTCGAGTTCTGTGAGCTTTGCGTCGGTTTGCAGTGTGCGCGTGATGTAGGTTGCCAGGGTCAGAGGTCATTTATTTTGGTAGTCTGGCATCTGCCGGGGATTCTTCGCACCCCATGCCCCGACGTTACCTTGACCGCTACCGGAGCCAGGAATAGCGGGGCCGCCGGGGACCAGGGGCCGTTTTTTGTTTGTGATAATCATTGGGAGGTGTTGCAGTAATCGCCACGCTTGGCAGGCGGGTTGGCGATCGCAGTATTGTTGCAGATTGACTGCAAGTCACGGAAAGACGCTGCTGCCCATCCTCCGGTTTGAGTCCCTTAGTCGGCTTTTACGACACCTATTGGAAGAAATAGGATAGCCCTATTCTAAGCCGGGAGCCATGCGGCATAAATATAGGCCGTAACAAAAGGTTTACTCTAAATTTTGTTTATATTTTGTTTTGTATATTTCATGAAACAGCCAAATAGAATTCCATGCTCTAGGTCCTAATTTTTGATGGTGTCAATGGCAATTAATAGGTCAAAATACTTTGTTCTAAGTAGCTTAAACATAAAAAATACCTAAACTAATATAAGACACTCTTTGAATTCAAATGTTATTTGAAATAAAAAACAGATCTTTTTAATTTATTTTATATAGAGATACTGCAAATAATGCAGTGCCTAAAAAAATGTGATATTTTTTTAGTTTTCATGTCTGACTTGGATTGTGGTGTCGTGTCATGATGTGATTTAAAATGCTTATTATTGATAGTTCCCTTTTTTATACAATTACCAAGCTAATGTTCCTTTTATAAAAATTGATTTTGCATGTGATAAATATGAACAATATTTAAAATGTATGAAAATAAAAGTTTTCATTAAAAAATATGCTTTTTTCTTATTTTTTGCGTTTTACAGTAAACAATTTAAATATAACTTCTAACTATAATCAAATTACCACTAAAATAACTAATTACATGACAAATTTGTATTTTTTTAAAACTTACAAAAATTTATTTATTTATTTTATTGTACACACACAGTTTGCTTATAAACTAAATGTACAAATGGCATGAATAACTCTGTAAGATAATCCGGATTCAGGTCATATAAAAATCCAAAAATCTGGATTTGCAATCCCTATCCCTGAGGTCCCTAATCACGACACCGTTGTCAAAAATGAAAAGAGTTGCCGCCATATTGAAATTTTCAGTTACTGGACCGATTGCTTACAAAATCGATATCAGAGGCAGGCAAGTCTCTAATCACGAATCCCATGTCAGATTTGAAAATGGGTTGCCGCCATTTTGAACTTTTTAGTAACTGGACCGATTGCTTCCAAAATCAATATTTAAGGGTTTGGTTACAATTAAAGCATATCCGTATTATTAAATCAAAAGAAGAAAATGATCCGTGCATGAATGATTGATAATAAAAATGCGACGTGAAGACCCGTAATGAATAGGCCCACCGCACCATACAAACGGTGACAATGGTCTAGTGGGCCTTACCCGCCGCGGAGCCCCCGCACGATTGCCCTGTCTAGACGTTTCCATTAGACGACTGTATGGATTCGTAGACTGTGACATGGCTATGTGGTTTTTAACATGTATATGTGTGGTGCTCTATTCGCTGCAGGTGGTCCCATCAATAAATGTTTTATTTGACACACCACACGTGGTTACGTTGTTGTTGAACATGTGTATGCGTGGCGATGGCGCACTAGGAGTGAGTGAGGGCGTTTTAGTCGCTGCAGGTGGTCCCATTAATAAATAATTGTTTGATTTGACGCACTCCACATGGCTGTGTGGTGGAGGTCCTATCAAAACCTAGCGACGGCGACTTGAGATGTTTAGTAAATAACATGGAATTTAGTAAATAACACTAGGGTTTGAGAGAAAACATCTCAAGTCGCCGTCGCTAGGTTTTGATAGGACCACCACCACCTCCACCACCTCCACCGCCAGTATCCAGCCACTCGAGTGCTCTTACTCGTTACATACATAACATACAACTGTGGCGGCTTTTGGACCTTTTTTGCCCACCATCATTTAGAATGCTGCGTCATAATCTAAAGGGAGTTAAATAAATAAAACACAAATTCAAGTAGTGCTTATTTTATTAAAGTTCGCACCGTTATATACAAATATAATGTATAAATAAATAACAATTCTTTACAAAATATAATCAATAATCGATCGTGCGCCGGCGCGCAACTAAACGTGAAGGCCTCTGGTTATTACTAGAGCGGCCGGCGGGGCGGGGCGGCGCGGCGCGGGGAGGGGCTGCCTCGCCTACAGATCTACTTTGTGCCTACTTATGCAGTGCGTCCACAGCGTCGGAATTTATCCGCCGCTGCGGAGAGATAGAGACAACGCCATATGTTAGACAAAGATCGACTGGTAGTCGGTCTAACATATTATGGCGTTGTCTCTGCGGAGTGAAAGAGACAACGCCATATGTTAGACAAAGATCGACTGGTAGTCGGTCTAACATATGGCGTTGTCTCTTTCTCTCCGCAGCGGCGGATGAATTGAATTCCGACGCTGTGGACGCACAGCCTTATAGAAACGCACGGAAATGCAAATTGGGCCAAAAGTAATCACCCTAATGAAATAGCTTATTTTTTTATACAAATGGCGTCTCCTGTCACCCTGATATTGACAATTGTGTAGTAAACTAATATAAAATACACCACAATAAACATGGACCGCTTTACAAAACGCGCGACACTTAAGAGAGACACTTTTGCAGAATTTATTTTGTGTTGATTCCGTGACATATTTAAATTATGCTCTTAATTCGTTGACTTTTTTAATCTATAGATTGACATCGCTCAGTTCAGTGTCCAGACTTTTTCCTTTGAGGTTATTTGAAATCTCTGGTGTACGTGAACAAGCAACAGACTCTCGCAGAAAACATTCAATACGAAATAATAAACATATCGCTGCAAGTGTCGCGATAAGTTATGGAAAATGACAGAAATTAATTTGCATGAACTCTGGAGGTCACCATTTAAAAGACATCAACATCATCTTCAGGTTCTAATGGGTTTAGTGATCTAAATATAATTACATATTATAGAGAAAAAAATGGGACGAATTTTGTGATCTAAATGTTCTTAAAACATATATAGAAAAATAGTCATCGTTTTTTAATTTAGAAAAAAGTGTACTTTTGGCCCACCTAATTCTAACACCAGCCGGCCGTGCAATGCAAGCCACAGCTTCCCCAAGTGCGACCAGTGTCGTGCGGTTATTCGTACAGCGCGGGCGCAGTTCAGATCCGGCCAGAAAGCCTACTGAACAGCTCATAACAACTGACAAAACATCCGTTGTGCTACGTTTACTCGAGAGTGAGATGCTAAAAGATTTGCTGCTCTAATGGACAGGTCACTTTAAAAGATTAGGTGACTGTGACGAGCCTGCTAAAAGGCAGATAAGTACTGGAACTGTGTACTCAGTGTGGCCTGGTGCAGCAGGTGTAGGTGATGACAATCGACAGGAATCTCTGGTAACTTGGTAATAAATGACTCGACGTTTGACATCACATTTACAGATCCATGTCGACTTGCAGCGGTTTTAATTGTTCCGATCAAATTATCTATGTATCTTCTTCTTTTATGAGGAGGTAATGCTCTTGTCTGTGGAGTAATTCCATCCAGCCAGCATCTGACGCTGTTCACGCGGCACAACAGCCGCCTTTTCTCTACTTGCTGTATGTTGTTTCGCTTTTGTATCTATAGAAAACAGAAATTCCTACAAACTGTAGCTTTTTAGTGATTAAAATTCTGTATCAGAAAATTCATATGTCTTATTCTCAAAATAGCACGTCATTAAAGTTTTAAACCTATTTTTTCTACTTGTAAACTGTTGGTTTGGACCCAAAGTCTTATTGCTTTAATTGATCAACATAGTGTTAAACTGGTTTAATGAGATCGGTAATTTTAATTATGTTACGATGAAAACCCCAGCACCGTGCGCCGGCGCCGGCCGCATACAGACACACAATTAATTTACTACTTGCTACTGCTAGGGGGACGATATGAGCGCCACTCCCCAGTCCCGCCTTTCATTCACACATGGACATTGGTTTTAAGCGGCGTAATGCGTGTCACTATAATGAGTGTCACTATAATGATTGCCACTATAATGGGTGTCACTATAATGAGTGTCACTACAATTGGAAACGCTAAATACGTAAAAAACGGACTTCAATCGCAACAACCAAGTACAATTTTTCAATTTTTTGCTTTTGTTTATTTTCTAAAAAAGAACGCAACCGATTTTAATATAATATTAATATGGGACGAGCCTCGAGGTCTAAACCCATCAATTATAAAAAGAATCATCAAAATCGGTTCACAACCGGCGCGGGCGAAGAAATCGCGCAACAAATAAATATAAGGCGTGACTAGGGCGATCACGCTATTGTTACGGACCGGCATCAGGAAGGCGCAGACCATAGGTCGGAAGGAGCTCTGCGCACGGCCGCGCCGCACCGCGCACAATACCGCACCAATGGAATCAATAGCAAAATCTTCATAAAAATCCGCTTCGTTCCCTACACTACTAACTGACCCGGTGGCTTATTTCTGACTGCTTTATTGGTGAGCGCTATATGCCGAGGAAAAAGCGTCGGTGGCTCAACCGGTAACGACTCGGTCCATCTAACCAGAGGTACCGGGTTCAAATCTGGACGGCCAATGTACCAATGAGTTTTTCAAAAACTTACGTACATTTAATTACCGATTGCTTTAACGGTGAAGGAAAAACATCGTGAGGAAACCTGCACACGCCTGCGAAGAAACTCGAAGGTTGTGTGTGAAGTCCACCAACCCGCACTGGGCCCGCGTGGTCGACTAAGGCCTAATCGCCCTAATTCAGGGTAGGCTCGAGCCCCTTGGTGGGGACGTATATGAGCTGATATAATAATAATAAAAATATGCCTAGGATCGTGGGTTCGATTTCCACCTAGGGCAATCATTATTGTAAGGTTATATTTGATGTATGTGTCTCTCACAAATTTATAAATAAATATATGTATTTTTAATTCTGTAATCCCTAGTTCCTAGTACAGGAAATGCGCCAGATGACCGTGTATGTATGATTTGTGCCTGATTGTAGTCATGCAAAGCGTGTGCGGCGCGGGGGTGCGCGGGCCGCGAGCGCACTTGGCGCGGTGAGTTCCTTCTGTTAGTGGTGAGGTTGTGTCGACGTGACGCCGGCGCGGCGACTACTCCGCTAACACATCGCTACACTAGTAAATATCTCTAAATGATAGTGTCTTATTTATAAACGTACAAATACTCCAGGGTACATGCTTGTCGGTTAGTAAGGTCAGTAGGCTGTTGGCTCACAAAATCCCTGTTTCAATAACTTATTCATTAATTGATTAGGTCTAGCTATGTCCTGTGCGTCGGTTAAGTTATATTAAGATTGGAAAACTTTATGGAACACATCATTAAGCCTATTTAGTAGGTAACTCTACATATAATTTGTTTTTCGTCTTGCATCGATGCTCAAAAATGGTTGGAAATAGGAAGGTACCTCGAATCCGAGTCGCTACGAGCGATGTGCGTTAGAGATGGTGTCAGGCAAGGGTCGTCCACTGGCGTACCGAAACTAGTAACTAGTTTCCATAATTTATTTCAAACCCATGCGACGCGAGCGTACCACTAAGATGCAAATAGACTAAAGGCTGCCTCTAGTCGGTATGCACCACAATTTAGCTCGATTAACAGATATGGCCGAGTTCTGGGCTAATAAAATGTACAATTTTCATATGGTACATGGTGGGGAGTGAGCCGGCGCGGGCGCGGGCGCGCCGCCGTGGTACCGCTAAGGCTTTGCGCCAGATACTTGTACGCGCAGGTAGCTATAAATACACCTAGAAGATAGGGAGGTACTTACAAACTATTTAGTAACTTCGAGAACGTTTAAAACTTCGTTGATGTCTACTTATCTAATTGGTGTTCAATATAATATGCCCTTGTTAAGATTCTCTACAAATATTCGAGTATAGTATTTATACAATAATGTAAATGTTTTAATATAAAGTAAGGGAAAATAGGAGACCCTCATTAGAAGTACAATCGATAGAACTCACTGAATGTCGTCTTGAAGACTTCATTCTCCAGTACATAGCTTACTTTGTAATTACAATATTCAAAAGATACTCTATTTTCCAATGCGTCTTGTGTTATTTATGTGTATATGTGAGTAGGTATGTGTATATGAAAAACTTTACTATTCTCTATTAAGTGACTTGAGCAACAAGTGCTTCTGTCTTTAATTGTATACATGCTATATAATAAAATATACATTAACGTGTCCGTCCGTGATATAGACATTTGTATTTAAATATTTTTTCAATGCAAGCAAGCGGCTACGGAACTAAACCGCAGGGTGTTTGTTTTGACTAGAGAATTTTTAGAAGCACACGCGAAAGGAAAAATGTTTTGGACTCACCAAACACAAATTCACTGTTTGTAGTAATTTTGCGCGCACAGGTTTTGTGTCTAGCAGGTGATTTGTGTTTAACAGGTGATTTATGTCTAGCAGGTGATCTTCTAAAGTTCTTAACGATGAGATGATTTTCATGTGCGCGGAAATAATTAATCAATCTTCTATAAGTACTTAAAATAAAGGGGTCTGCACAGCACGATGTCAAGTTTCCACACGGCATATGTTCATAAATCGTCCGCACTCAAACGTTTGAAAAGGGATCTTGTCGGTTCGCTGAAGGCCACTCGTGTGATGTGGGCGGTGGGCGGGCGCTAGAGCCAGCCGGCCGAGTGGTGCGGCGCGTGGCCGTGCAGCGGCGTGACGCCGGCCAGCCGCACGCGCGCCGCGCCCCGCCCGCAGCATGCGCGCGCGCTGTCGGTGCTCGCGCCGCCGCCGCCGTGCGACTCACATCCGCACTGACCGCACGCGTCCTAAAACAATCAATCACTCAGAATCAGCTCACCATGGCCTCCAACGCAATATTGCGTCTCTATATACGTAAACGAGTACTATAAGTAAACGATTCTGTGCTATTTGCTACCAGTCAGTTTTGTTCAGCGCATCCTGGTCTTTTTGAACTAAACCGCTCCAGCTATATTACTAGCTGGACCTCCAACAGCGGCTAAAAAAAATGCGAACTCAATAACGCTTCTTTACTACCATGCCGTTTATTTATTTATTTTGTTGTTGGAAAATTCACAGACAAATGATTACATTGGAAACAAATCAAGAAATTCATTACAATCACCTTATGCGCGTCATCATCGAGACTGGCGAGCAGCGGCTCCCGACTGCCGCCGCGCGCGCCATTGTCGGCGTGCTGGTGCGGCGGCGGGGCGGGTGCTGGCGCCGCGGGGGGCGCGCGCGGTAGGGCTGCTGGCGGCGGTGGCACTCGCGCCGGCACGGAGCTGGCGCGCTGCAGCGCCTCCACGGCGCGCCGCTCCTCGCCCGCGCGCCGCGAGTCCGAGAACTTCTTGCGCTTGCGCTTAAGTGCCGCCAGCGCCGCCAGCGGGTGCAGCGGCGCGCGCCGCTCCGGGCTGCGCTGCGAGTCGCTGCCGGACTCCGAGCGCTCGCTGCCGCTGGAATATCGCACACGAGTTCCAAATTGATGCTTAAAGGACCGTTGACCATAGACGTGTCTGTTTAGGCGATTAGAAATTGGCTGCGATTTAACATGCCAGTTTCACCGGGTCTGCGAAGAACTATAATGACACACAGCATCACACATCTAACTGTCCTGATGATATCGGACCGGACAAAACCGGCATGTGTGGTGCCAGCCTTTAACTGCAGTGTTCCTGAAACCTTCCAGAATCGTGACGAACAATTTGTCCCCAGGAAAAACAAATTATGGGACCGGTTTTGTAATTTCTTACTGCCTTAAACTTCAACACTCGCTGTTACCTGGGCGAGTGCCTCGCATTGTCGCAGACGGAATCCTCGGACCGCGAGCGACCGATGAACCTGGTGACTCGCGCCGCACGCGCCGCCTCGATGATGGTGCCCCAGCGACGCTTGTGCGCCGTGCCTGGCTTGCGCCTGCCGCCCCCCTCGCGCGCCCCGCCCCCGCCCCCGCCGCCCCCGTCCGATAGACTCGACTGCGAGGCGCGCAACCTAATCAAAACAAGCTGTTTACTATCGAAATGAACAAGTATCTAAAGCTCGCAACACAAGAATATGAGTGTCATGTGCACATGTGCAGATGTGCAGGTGTGGAGTGGAATGATTGGAAGCAAAAAAAGAAAAGCTGTAAGTGCTATATACCTACTTATGTACTCGCGAACTTCACACGAGGCCGCAAGTTGTCGCGCTAGTAATATCGACGCTTCTCCATAACGCTTACTGGTTTTTTATAATATGAATACCTTACAACTCTCCTTTGAGAGTGATCCAGAAAGCTGTCTACACGCACAGCTTCCATTAAAATACTCCGCAACCTTTGCTTCTTTCCCCTTACTGGAAACGTATACCGCCTGTGCCTGTGGGTCAGTACGCGCTGGTCTCCGCTCCACGCTTGTCCACACAGCGTCTACAATTCTGGCCAGTAGGATGCAAGGAAGTGTTGTGCCCAAAGACCTTAATACATTAATTAGTAAGGACGTGGCAGGTTGTTGGTGATAGTGGTGATATTTGGTCACAAATATTTGGCGCCTATCAGTCATACGTTACTCTCGGTGCTCGATTCGACGAAGGGCACTTGTTTCTAGTACGACGAAAATAAAGACAATATTGGAAGGCCTCGATCGTTACAAAGTAATGTTTTAAGGTTTCTGGTTGTGGGTAAGGTTTTGGAGAACGGCACTGACCGGCCCTGCAGCAGCGCGGACAGGCTGGAGTGATGCGCGTGTGTGTGCTCGTGGTGCAGTGACGCGAGGAACTCGTCCACCGGCGCCAGCGCGCCGCCCGGCGCGATGTTGAACCCCTTCATCAGCCGCCGCTCCTTCTGCCGGTTCTTCTTGCCGCCTCCGCCGCCTGCCATATCATCACCACGATGGTAATCAGATACACGTAACTTACCCCGGTTACAGCGAGGCCTTTGAAAGAATAGATCATAAAATGCTTTTAAACAATTTGCAAACTCAACATTTTTGCGGAGACCGTTATACTCGTAGTTATACTATCTTATTTTATTACCCGACTACGCGACGCAAAGAAGAATATAATGTTTATCAGCCTATGTAGGTACCTATGTAAAAAAATGAACTTTAAAAAAGATAAAAACAAGATGACATATTTCTGTCTCCAATTCCACACCCCGGAAGTACCTACACCCTAAACCGACATCTTATGCCCATTGGCTAGTTATCCCTTAACTTATTCTGCAGCGATTACCATTTGTTGTCGCCCTCTTGCCACAAAGACATATTGCCTCCGGCTGCATGAGATTGTAGTGAGATCGTGCAGCAGAACTTCACGACCTCATTCCCCCCCTCTCCATTTCATCATCGGACGATTCGGACGACCAGGCGCGGAGAGCGGTTCCACCCCTTTGTCGTCAATATTCCACCTTTTCGCACGAAGCGTTTTGCTTCTTCCTTCATCGGCCAAGGAGTGGAATACCCTTCCGGCGTCTGTATTCCCCGATTCGTATAATTTAGGAATCTTCAAGACGAGAGTGAATAGGCACTATTTGAGCTTGCGTGTTACATCCTCGGCTGCATCGGCACTTACCATCAGGTGAGGTGCAGCCAAACGCACTCAAATTTTTAATAAAAAAAAAAGATAGTTTTTACGCCTTCTATTGAGGAGAGGGCGACTATGAATTGCACTATCTGCAGAATAAGTTCAGGGACAACTAGCCATTGTGCATTGGGCATAGATCTCGGTTTAGGGTGTACGTACTAACGGGGCTTGTGAGAAGACACAGAAATATTTTAAATCTCGACTCGTATTTAGTCGGTTTTTTAAATTTTTTCCTTTGTGCATAATAATTTATCTCGATGCAAAAATTCAAGTTTATTTAATTTTTTTAGTTGTCTATATACACTACTCAACGTGTTGCTACTCAAACATCAAAATGAACTTTTTTTGTGTAATCTCTTCGAAAAAGAAACTGGCCACCTATAAAATTTTGAACGAAATAAAAACTCGATAAATAATGTTCCAATTTCAAAAATTTAAACAATATAATTCTTCTCTTTTAAATTGGCGGCAGAAGGTTTATCTTGTTAAAAAAAATGCTAGATGCGAGTTTCTTCGTTTGTTGATGTATTTTTTTGTGCTGAAAATTGTTTTTTTATTTGAAATAAAGTATTGGCTTATATGCCACGCCGTCATTTAACTCAAGATGACAGGTTACGCGCTGTGGGCATGTGGAAGCCGGATGTACACAACGTCAAGTTGCGGATGCCATCGACTCCAACCAGTCGGTAATTCGAAGGTTATGGCAACGTTATCGGCTCACCGGGTATTCTGCCGAATGACATCCAGGTAGATCACTATACTACTTAGGAGTTGTGCAGCTGAACTCGCTCACCCCATTTGCCTAATATTTAATAGATCTCTAGACAGCGCGTCATATCCCAACCAGTGGAAGCATGCTAGAATTTTGCATATATACAAAAAGGGTGATCAAGCCGACGTCAAGAATTATCGGTCAATAGCTATTTTATCTTGTATATCCAAGCTTTTCGAATCTCTCGTATGTCCTTTACTTACTCGCCACATCGAAATTATGATCTCATCACAGCAACATGGTTTCAGGAATAGTAGATCTGTGCAAACAAATCTTACTTGCTTTATTGCAGACCTATCTAGTAGAATAGACAAGAGGCACCAAGTTGATGCCATTTATACAGATTTCAGCAGTGCGATTGACGAAGTAAACCATAATCAGTTGCTCTATAAATTAGTATCTTATGGCATTCACGGCACTCTACTACATTGGTTCAGGCCATACTTGACCTTAAGACCACAAATTGTCGCTGTAAAAGGCTGTGAATCACAAACTTGTTTTGCTGAATCAGGTGTACCCAAGGGTCCCATCTTGGACCCTTATTATTCATAGTATACATTAACGATCTCACTGCAAATATTAGTCATAGTAAATTCTCCCTTTTTGCCGATGACTTAAAACTTTACAAAACGATCTCAAACCCAAAAGATGCTGAGCTTCTTCAAAGCGATCTTGACAAAGTAAATGCATGGTGTGATCGTAACAGTATGTCCCTAAATCCCGGCAAATGTCACTTTATTTACCTATACTATTTTTTTTACCGCTGATCACTAATTATCAAATTAGTCGTACGACGAGGGCTGACGAAGTGCGTGACCTAGGCGTTGTCATTGACAATCGTTTGTCCTTTACCTCGCATATTAATACTGTTGTTAAAAAATCGGCTCGATCACTTGGTTTCATAAAGAGAAACACAAAAGAATTTAATATCCAAACAAAGATTACTCTGTATAAGAGTCTGGTCCTAAATCCTTTGTATGCTGTTAAATTACAACAACTTGAAACTTTGCAGAGGGCTTTCACCACGCATCTCGCTTTTGTATCACATGGCATTTCGTACAGCCTACGTTTAAAACACTTACAGCTTGATACTCTATCTGAGCGTCGTAAACGGCTTGGCCTTGTCTTTCTTTAAAAATGCTTAAGGGCATGATTAAGTGTGAGGAGGTATTTGACTATATAGCTTTGTTTGTTCCGAGAAATTATTCGAGATATCCCATGTCAAGTCTTTCACATTCCTTTCGTCAGAACCAATATAGGTAAGAATTCTCCTTTCTGTAGAATGTGTATGGATTACAACACCATTAACTCTAAACTATCCAAAATTGATATATTTTCTAATTCCTTGCCAAAATTTAAAAGCAATATTTCATTAATTTCTTAGTTAGTATTTTTCCATGTTGTTTTAATAATAATTTTATGTCAATGTTGTGTACACCTTTAATAAGCAAGTGTATTATTAGAATAAGAACAACTATGTTATGGAAATGTGTAATACTTATGCCGTTGGTGTGCCATAATCATATAATAATAATAGTAATAAATAATAAGACATGTTATTTTTTACTTTTTAGCGGTTTTTTGTCGGGGGTTTTTAATTTTTTTAAGTTTTATTTCATGCTTTTTAAACTTTACGTATCCCAAACACGATACCTTTGCTGTAAGTTGGTAAGGAGTTAGCTATCCTACAGATACCAATAGATGCTGCAGCATCAGGTAAAGGTTACCATGTTCTATCTAAAACCTATTCATTGAGAATATTCCAATGAGCCCAAACACGATTCATCTGCTGTAAGTTGGTGAGGAGTTGTCCTGAAAATTCCAGAAGATACTGCAGCATCAGGTCAAAGTTACTATCTTCTATCTAAAACCTTTTCAGTGAGACTATTACATTGAGCCCAAACACGATACCTCTGCTGTAAGTTAGCGAGGAGTTGGATGTCCTGCAGATTCCAGGCGATGCTGCAGCATCAGGTCAAGGTTACCACGTTCTATCTAACACCTATTCATTGAGACTATTCCAATGAGCCCATATACGATGCCTCTGCTGTAAGTTGGTGAGGAGTTGGGTATCCTGCAGATTCCAGGAGATGCTGCAGCATCAGGTCAAGGTTACCATGGTATTGCAATATTATTACAGTAACAGGGCACCAAATTTTGAATCGATTAGACCTGTGTAAGTTGCCCACATCCCTTCATCACCTCGATAAGAGCTGATGATCCTCAAACGGCTGAACAGATCTTCATAAATTATAGCTAAGAACCACCCCGATCATATCAGCTTTCAAACCAAAAAAACCGCATCAAAATCGGTGCTTTCGTTTAAGAATTACGATGCTACAGACAGACACACAGATACACACGTTAAACTTTTGCGTCGGGGATTAAAAACTAACCCACACGGGCGAAGCCGCAAAAGCTAGTTTTTTTCTATGGCTGCATATATTTTATTGAAAAAATCGGATACTTCGCTCATCAAAGATGCCCCATGCGCGATAGTGCTCGGCTATTCCTTGTATAATGTATAATTATTTTTATTCTTATTGCTTGTTAGTTGTTTACATAATCCGTAAAACATTCTTGAAATATTGATGGCCGTTTAGCTATAAATCAACTTTTTTGCGCCCAAGATTAAGTGTCAAGTGTTTATCAAGTGGTCCATTTGCTGAATGATTTATAGCTATGATACCAAGGATGAATGGGTCTAGTGTTTTTTTTGTTTATTGAAATTGTAAGGGCAATTCAACAAATATTTAGCCTACAAAAGAAAAACGAAAACTTTAAGAAAGTAGAGATTTATTTTTCGACATAGTCTCCTTTCAATTCAATACACTTGGCCCAGCGATGCTCCAACTTTTTTAACCCGTCCAAAAAATACAATTTCCCGAGGTCTTCAAAATAGGTCTCTGTGGCGGCGATGACCTCATCATTCGACCCAAATCTTTTGCCGGCGAGTGACTTTTTCAGGTTTGGGAACAAGAAGAAGTCACAGGGAGCCAAATCTGGAGAATACGGTGGATGAGGCAGCAATTCGACTAATTTGGCCATGACGACGGCGGAGGTGTGAGCTGGCGCGTTGTCGTGGTGGAACAGCATTTTTTTCTTTGCCAAATGGGGCCGTTTTTTTTTCAATTCGGCGTCGAATCGGCCCAATAAGTCGGAATAGTAGAGCCCCGTGATTGTTTTACCTTTCTCGAGGTAATCGATGTAGATCACACCTTGTGAGTCCCAAAAAAACACTGGCCATCACCTTTCCGGCCGATTGAACAGTCTTCGCCTTCTTTGGAGCTCGTTCGCCGGGTAAAGTCCACTGTTTCGACTGTTCCTTGGTCTCTGGTGTGTACCAGTGAACCCATGTTTCGTCGACGGTCACAAAACGACGCAAGAACTCTGCCGGATTCCGTTGAAACAGCGCCAAACATGTCGCCGATGTGGTCTCACGGTTGCACTTGTTGTCTGGTGTAAGCAAACGCGGCACCCATCGCGCCGATAACTTTTTCATACCCAGTTCTTTGTGCAGAATATGATGCATTGTCCCTTCTGCGATGCCTACAGTCTCAGCTATCTCGCGAATCTTCAATCGCCGGTCTGCCAATACGAGATCGTGGATTTTTTTTACGTTTTCCTCCGTAGTAGCCGTTTTCGGTGCACCTGGGCGTGGCTCATCAAAAACCGACGTGCGGCCACGAGCAAACTCGTTGAACCAATTTTTGACGGTCGCCATCGAAGGAGAAGAGTCACCGTACACAGGATCCAAGCGCACTTTGATTTCGCTGCGCGTTTTCCCTTCCAAAAACAAGAATCTAATCACTGAACGATATTGTTCTTTTTCCATTTTTGTAAAACCGACCGACACGCTCGCTTCCAAAGGCTGTCAAAACAAAACAAATGGAGGGAAAAGATTGAAAACTTCTTAGTAGACTTCAAAAAGTATTTACTGCACGATAGTAAAACTCTTTTGTAACAACAGCGCCATCGGGCGGCGAGGCTAAGTAATAATTGAATGCCCGACGTAGTCCTGAGAAGCCGTTACAAAGAACCGATATAAAAGGTACAACTCTCAAACAAAGCTTGTTTACATTCAGTTGCGTAACTAACTATACCATCTAAAGTCTGTGGTAAATTTATTTAAAAGCGTCATGTTGTAATTGAATTTTCATAAATCACCTAAGAATTTAAACAACTTATACAAAAACTACGAGTCAAAGGTACCAAACCAATGATCATTTGTCATAACAATCAAATGAAAAATGTGTAGTAGAGCCCTCTGTACTTAAAAAATAGAAATCCGGGATTCCCCTAACACCATGCCTCGCTCGTCTGCCAGCATAACGAAAAAAGTTAGTAAAAAAGTTCTAGCTTAACAAAATACGGGAATTCTCTTCGAGTCACTAGCTCTCCCGCGTCACCAAAACTCCGACAAAAAATTAAGCAACCAATGGATGCCTTCTAAAATTTATTGACATCCTTTTCTTAAGAATGCGTTGAAATCTTAAAAAAATATTTGGGTTTGTATGTGGTCTTTATCTCTGTGTAACTTTCATTGATTTTAAGTAAATAAATAAAATTTGTAATTTTTACTATATTTTGTTAAAAATGTTAGGTTACGTCTGAGCTCGCGGCCTCCGGCCAGGGCTCCAGCCCACGCGGGGCCCGTGGCATTTTGCCAGACCTGCCACCCTATAGTTACGCCACTTTACATTATTGGGGCAATAAATGAGTCATAATATTTCCTCGGGGGTACCGCAAGGTGCCTTGCTTGAACCGTTATCATTCCTTGTTTTTTTGTTGTCGTTCGGGACCGATGTAAAGATACTGTGTAAATTTATATTTTTAATTATATTATTTGTAACTTTTAATTTGCAAATTATTTCTCGAAAGATATAAAAACGTTTCTCTTTCTCGCGAGGCGTTACTCACCCGGCGCGCCGGCGTTGGCGGTGCTGGTGTTCATGCCGCTGTTGCGCAGGATCTCCACCAGCTCGCAGCGGAAGGCGCTCACGTCCTGCTTGATCTCGTTGACGTCGTCCTCCGTGACGCCGCCGCACTCCGCGCGCCGCTGCTGCACCGTCACGTAGCGCCGCACCAGGTTGCGCATGATGGCCTGCAACGCCGCCAGGTTGTGACACTTAATATCGCCGAGCGTACATTGAACAAAGCAAAAAAATAACTCTGTCAATTTCAGAATAGGTTATTCACCTGATACCGGAAATCCCTTTCATTTGCTTGTTTGGCTTTCCTCTGAAATATGATTGAAAATGTTTAGTTCAAATCGATTCATCAATCAATCAAATCATCTTCAATAAAAAAGTTGAATGTTGGTTTGGAGTTTTGGGGCGCTGCGCTGGCGCGCATGATCGTTGCGATGGTGCGATAGTGAAGTACCCAGGGGTGAGGGGGGCACGTCGGGGTAGTGAACATTTGAAAACCAATAAAACAAATAATATTATTATTTTCTGGGTTTTTTATTTTAATTATTATCTACAATAGTCTTTCAATTTCAACAATTATTAGGAGCTCTTGTTTGGTAATTATATAAAAATCAATTATTAATTCTGGGACAAATCACACATGGTCATCTGGCCCAAAGTAGGATTCCCTGTGTTATGGGAACCAGAGACTGATATACATACTTATATACGTTTAAATACATACATATATAGATATTTAACACCCAGACACAGAGCAAACAAATCTGCTCATCACACAAATGTTTGCCCTGGGTGGGGATCGAACCCACAACTCCTTGGATCAGTAGTCATGAGCACAAACCACTGAGCCACCAAGTCAGGCTAAAAAATAAAAAAATGTGTAATAAGTCCGATCTCACCATTTTGCCCCCTGGGTAGGGTAAGATGGGGCACCTCTAAGGGGCAAGATGGGGCGTTGATTCTTATTACAAAATTTCAAGATTATTATTATAATGAGTATCATTACGTGAAAAGTTGTAAATCTATGACTGCTGGCAAAATTCACATCTGAAAACCGTGCCTTCGTCTTCATCTTGCGCCCATATTCTACACACAGCACATGCCACCCATCCTTCTGTAGACTCTAAATAGCGACCTGTACAATAAAGTTTACTGTCGCTGTTTTCTGACGAAGATTTAGCGTCGGTAATTTTCTTCTTTTATATACTTTACTACCCTATATACCATCTTGCCCCCGCATGCCTTATGAACTTTAATAAATTATAAAACAAAAAGCGATACTCCAAATGGAAACAAGTAACTACTTGCCTGTTTTCGTGAATCTTCACACGTTTTAAAAAAACATCCGTTTATGTAATGGCAATGTTGAGAGCACTAACACTAATCAAGTGAAATGCAAAAATAACAAGGGATTTGACAAAATTCAGTTTTATTCAATTATTAAACAAATTTCACAGTGACTCTACGCGGCCTTTGTGCTGATTGGCATCATGGCAGCGCATTGTCACGCACTAGCGGGATTCTGATTGATAAATTGTCACGCCGCATAAAGCCGTTGCCCCGTCTTGCCCGCCACTCCGTCTTGCCCCCCTCTCCTAGGTAAACTTTGACTAAATGTCATTAAATGTTCTCGCAATGTTAACGTATGGACTCACGCGTATGGTGCGCATGTGCTCGCGCTTGGCGCGCGCATGCCCGCACAGGCGCCGCTGCAGCCAGCGCCAGGCGTACAACGCCGACTTTGGCGATGGTACCACGTTGAACGGTGGTGGCGCCGTGCCGCCTTCCTCGAAGTAGCTGATCCACAGCTTGCTGCGTGCGAACTTCCACTCCACATCTGCACGCTCCTGGAATTCCAAGGGAGATTAAGGTAACTTATAGTATTGTTTAGGTGCAGTGGCCTGTATGGTAAAGATCGCGGGAAGCTGCTGGATGTGGGCAGAGCAGGACCGGTAGATACCTTGAATTCCATCGACCAACGCGACAGAGAGACTAATGAGTCTCCTCTCGTATAAACAAGCTCCAAAGCCCCGAGCATCGTCGCAAACTCACCTGCCTGTCGGTGTTCCACAGGATTAATCTAGAAAAGTGTGCCCAGGAGCTTCACTTACGATCTCATAACTCTTCACCATTGTTTATTAGAACGACCAGGCGCAGTGACGGTTTTCCACAGCTATGTCAAATTGGCACAAAGCGTTTTGCTTCATGTTTTATCTTAAACCGTCAAGGTGAATTATTCGGCAGCAATTTCAAATCACTTATTTTCAAAAATTGAATTTATGACGATATTTGATTAAAATTTGTATAAAAAATACTCACAAATGAAAGGGAATCTTATCTAGTCCGCACAGACTTATAGAAATTTAAATCCCGTTTAATTCCTTCTCATTTGTTGGAAGGAGTCAGAGTTTGAGTGAGATTGTAACGTTTTATGAATTTCTGTTTCCAAACGTTGGAGCTCCTGTAGCCCGAGGCAGCAGTATCATTGATACGGCTGTAGCTATGCCCCTGATAGTAAGTATTGGTATACTACACTGCTACTGTATACCATTTGATGTAGGTAAGCAAATGTACTGGTGACCACGGACCGGAAGAGTGTCGACGCCTCGATAGGTGGACATATGATCTGATAAGGCTCGCAGGATGCCGTTAGATGCATGTGGTTCAAAATCGTGTTGAGTGGGGGTCTATGGCGGAGGCCTATGTGTTCAACAATGGATGTCTTCTGGCTGAGCTGATGATTATGATAAGAAGATGGACACCTCTAATCTACACATAGTCCTGACATCTGTTTCTTATGTTCATTTTAAGAATATACAGTGTTCTACACTCTGCAGCTGCAAAAAACTAGTAAGATGAATGTCATACGGATATGAGCTGGTAGGAATGGTTCATCATGGCGATGAGTAGGTTGAGCAGCACGATCACGTTGATGACGGCATAGGTGCCGAACATGAGCATGCCCCAGAAGCGCGTGAACACCTTGATGCCGTCCAGCTCGAAGGAGTCCAGGTCCACTAGCCCGAACGCCGCCCAGAACAGCGTCTGCATGGTCTCAAACAAGCTGCGACGAAACGTCAAAATTAGATTTGTAGTTTAAAGGCAGACATATGCTATATATACGGGGGGGGGGGGAGGTAGATAGCTTAATGCATCCTAAAAGTGAAGCAAATCAAATGATGCCAATCTTTCTTAGTATCATTCGGTGTAACGGAAAGGAAACACCTATTATATTGTCTGTACACAAAAAAAATTGAAATAGGGTCTTGTCATCTAATTTAGTGACAAATACATCGTCACTTACCATCAGGTGACATGATGCCAAGGGCTTACCAATTATGAATAAAAAAATAAAAAAGTGTCAAAATACCAAAAAATACTTTATCAATTTAATTAATACTTAGCTTAAGTTTTAATCGGTCTGTTTTTATAAACTTAGCACAAACAATCACAGCAGTTTAATACTACTCATGTTCTTAGGCAGTGGGTGCGTTTTTCTAATTTGAGAAAAAGACGGTAGATTACAAATAAAAAAAAAATCCTTTGACATTAAGAATAGTTAAAAACACTTTTCTGGTAGAAAAACCTGTCAGATTATGATTTAAACATTTAAATATAAGATTTTTATTATTAGGACAGATAACGTAAAAACAATGTATAAGTAGTAATTTAATTTAAAACGACAATTAATTTACATTTACGACAATTTTAACCATCAAATAATATGTACAAGTTAACAACCTGTTACTTACTGTATTTATGGGTTTGTAGCGCCAATTTGGTCTGCAGTAGGGCAGGACATACTGCATTCGTAGATAGGAACCAAAGTAAAATTATGATTTTGCACCTTGATTTTAGTAAGTACAGTAATTAACAAAAAAACGGTGCAAACTTTGTTTTTAAACAAATGAATTTTCCCCAAATCCTCCCACGAAATGAATAAATAATAACGCCTGGTTTAATGAATCAAAAGGTATGAGAAATTTAAAAAAATTTTAGTGTTTTATTACTTTGCAGCATCATTACTTACTGTGTTAGTATGGCTTTGTGTTAGTGTTATCTTACTGCATTTTTGGCTTGTATGTTTTTGTTTCCATAATAGCTATCGAAAACCGAGTCTTTGATTCGTGTAGATTGCGTTGTCTGGATTCCGAAAATAGCGTGAACTCAAAAGTGAAAAATGCTCCCACTGCGTTTTAAAATTGTGCGACTGTAATATAAATTATAATGCAATCAGTTATTTTGTAACATCAATTAAAAAGGATGTAAGGCGTCTTGCTGCACATAGTTAAACTTTAATAGTCTTTATCAGCTTGTTGCACGCAGTCTTATAGTAGCACATAAATAGTCCACATGATCACTATGGTTTCATATGATGCTCAATTACAACAAACTGCTATAAATTAGATCACATGTAACCCATGATCCGTTCATAGCTGAATACTTGTACTAGATTGCAATTAATCCACTCTTGTAGTTAAATAAGACGTATTTTTTTCGCACCTTATAGGAATTATCAGTTACTGGTCGCAATCATTGTGATATTGTTCATTTGCTTTCTACATCATTTGGAGTTTTCGAACCGAGGGACATTCAGTCATTACCAAAAATAGAAGGAAAAAGAAGTAATACAAAGAGGAAAAAAAATTGACACGTCGATATTGACTAGTACGCCCTATAAAACTGTTTAGAAGATAAAATGAAAAATAAAATGCTTAAAGAAAAAAAAAAGAAAAGAGTGATGAGTCCATTGACTTCTATGAGTCAGAATCATCCGGAGATGAAGATGACACAAAATGCATGTTTTGTACAGAGCCGTGTTCGAGGGATTATATGGGAGAAGGATTGGTGCTCTGTGACAGCTGTTCAAAATGGGGACATAAAACATGTGCAGGAATAGACAATGACGATTGTGACGATTTAACATGTGATTTTTGCATATCTGATCCTCAGGGGATTGTAAAGAAGAAATTAGATTTTTAGGCATTTTTCATACAATTCAAGATATTGAAAAGTACCAAATACTAAGTGATGATTGAAGAATAAATATAAGAATTGGTTCAAGAATAAATAATTATAAAAAATGTGATAGAGTTACTTTAGACTGTTGATTAAACTGTTGTTAATTATTTAGATAAATAAAATAATTTTAAAAGTAATATTGTAGAAGACTGTTGATTTATGTAAGGCAAATTTGATCTAAAACTGTTTTAATATATAATAATAACTACAAGAAGACTGTGTTTATTGCTCTTGGAATTAAACACTGTCACAGTAACAACGTAGGATGATTCTACAAAGAATTAATTACTTACAATTGGTTTAAAAGAAATACAATTGATAAATAAGAAAATGTGAAAGAGTTACTTTAGAGGACTGTTGATTATACTATTGCGTTTATTATTTATGTAAGTAAACCAAAAATACATTAACGATTTATTTAACTGCAATATTCTCGTTATACTGTATTTTTTTTCCTATGTAACACCTATCCCCTACTATATTACTAATATTATCAATGTGAGAGATGTTTGGATGTTTGTGAGTTTAGATATTTGTTACTCAATCACACAAAAACGGCTGAACGGATTGGAATGTATAACGTGTTTAGAATCTAGATAGTTTATTACTTGGATTAACACAAAGGATGTTTTTATAATATTCAGCGGAAAAATGAGTGGTTCCCTTGGGATTGTCAAATAATGAACTACAGGACGTGTCAGCTGAATCTGTTCAGCTGTTTTTGCGTATAGTGCGTAGTTGTTTGGATGTGGAGTGGAGGGTAGAGTTTAGTATTCTTTGGTAGAGTGGAGAATACGCCAATAGTTGTGGAAACCTCTTCTACTATTCTTAAGACTGACGTCTTGAAAACCTGCAAGGCCTTCAATGTGAAACAAAAAAACAAGCTATGTGCCAAACATCTGGGATATCGCACATCAGAAGACACGCCGATATTTATATCAGAGCAACTTACCGCAAAGGGATCCCGACTTCACTTCCTAGCTAGAGAATTAGCGAAAAGGAAAGCATACAAATTCTGCTGGACGTCTTATGGCAAGGTTTACGTAAGGAAAAATGAAAACTCCCCCATCATCACTATTAAAAGTGAAGCCCAGGTGAATCAACTCCTACAGGACACTACATGACTATATACTTATGAGTACTTTGGCTTAAGTTTTTACTCAGTTGCTCATGAGTTGATACTTTGTTATAGGTTTATAACTTGTAATACAGTTGAATCTGTCTCACTAATACACTTAAAACTTAAACACACTTGTAAATCCTCACAGACTTTACCAAATCATAATACCCCCCCACACACATTACTTTCGCACACACACATCTTAAGGACTCACCTTACATCACTAAAGCTATCAGGAATTATAAAGCTTGAGTACACATGTTTTCTAGTATTCACGTTATACATTAACAAGCAACCTTATGATAATAAAAACAACAGCAGTCTCTTATATACCATTTATAATGGATAGCTCTTTAAATACTATGCAGAAAATAGATGAAACTGTAATAGCAAAATCTACTAAATGTAACATTGAAGACGTTGCAGTACATATACCAATTAAAAAAAAAGACCTAACAATTGTATCGCAAAACATGAGAAGCATATATTGCAATATAGACAATTTATCTGCTAATCTTGCTCAATTGCATTTTAACGCTGATATTATTATTTTAACTGAATGTCGGCTGAGTTCTCATAAGCTAATACCACAGCTATCAAATTACACGTCATTTGCAACTACTAGACAGGTAAATCAAAATGATGGTGTGGTAGTTTATATTAACAACAGCCTAAAATCAAAAGTACAAGAAATTAAATTAGAGCAGGCTTCATGTATACAACTGAATGTTCTAAACAACACAATCTTAGGAATATACCGACCACCGTCTAACGTAAATGCAGATATATTTATTGACTCACTGAGTTCACATCTCGAAACTATTAAGTCTCGTAAAAACATCACAATCGTAGGAGACATAAACATTAATATTATCCCTAAACCCAACGAACAACCTTTTGAACGCAACATCAGATCGAATTACCTTAATATGTTATGTGTCCATGGTCTCCTCCCAGGGCACTCATTACCAACAAGAGAAAATAGCTGCCTTGATCATTTTATATTAAAGATAGATAAAAATAATGTATCAGCCTACATAGCAGTACTGAATACTACTATTACTGATCATAGTATGATTTTGTTGTGCCTAAGGTTGCTAAATAAAATAAATAACCAGCCTAGGATTAAGAACATTGTAGATTTCGACAATGCAGTCCGCAGCCTGGCACAAAAGAATATTGACGAATTGCTTTTCTGTAACGACCCTAATTCAATTGTAGAACAGTTAATTTCTAAGATAACTGAATCATTACGTGAGAATACTAAATCTGTTATAATTTCCAAAAACCAACAAATTCTAAAACCGTGGATCACCCCAGGCATATTACGTTGTATTAGGAATAGAAATAAAATGCAATTGAGAATAAGATCCGATCCATTCAATGAAACTTTAAAAATTACTTACAAAAGGTATCGAAATTACTGCAATAAGTTAATAAAAAAGGTAAAACGTGATTATGATCGAAAACAATTGGAAAACAACTCAAAAAATTCTAAGACCCTGTGGAACACAATAAAAACCATAACACATCTTAAACAAACAAAATCTCCAAATACAGATCTACTAAATATTAAATCTACTCCAAATGAATCTGTAAACTATGTGAATGAATTCTTTGCTGGAATAGGACGAAAACTTGCTGAGGATATACATTTACATCCTTTGTGCTCAGTCGATCAAACATACAACATAACTAGCCCCTCTCAGTTGTCATCATTCGTATTGCTGGAAACTGATAAAGACGAGGTTAACACAGTATTAATGCGATTAAAATCAGAAAGTGCTCCCGGCTGTGACAATATTCAAGTAAAATTTCTAAAGCAGGCTAAACATTTAGTAATTCCGATCATTACTCATTTAACAAATGTATGTTTTAAACTGGGAATATTTCCCCCCCTTCTTAAGCAATCCATTATTACTCCAGTGTACAAGGGTGGAGACAGGGAAGATGTCAACAACTACCGGCCAATTTCTGTTTTGCCCTCTATTTCAAAAATAATGGAAAAAATTATAAATAACCGACTTACAAATTACTTAAGCAAATACGGCATATTGTCCGAATCGCAATATGGTTTTAGATTAGGAAAATCGACAGAAGATGCCGTCACTGCGTTAACTTCTTTGATTACAAAACAACTCGATCAAGGTAAAAAATGCTTAACTGTATTTTTGGATCTCAAAAAGGCATTTGACACCGTCCCTTCTGATATTCTTGTACAAAAACTGGAAAATATTGGAATTAGAGAAACCCCTCTTAGATTACTGTCTGACTATCTTAGGGGACGGATTCAAAAGGTTAAAATTGGAGAGCACACCAGTCAAGACTGCAACATTACTTATGGAGTCCCGCAGGGTAGTGTTTTGGGCCCAACCCTATTTTTAATATATATAAATGATCTATGTAACTTAAAGATTAACAATGCTAGCATTTTTTCCTACGCTGATGATACAGCCATTGTCTTCACTGGTACCACATGGAGCAAATTACAGACTGATACCGAATCTGGTCTTAAAATAACAGCTCATTGGTTAAAAACTAATCTTTTGACACTAAATGCAAGTAAGACTAACTACATTTGCTTTTCAATTTATAACAGAACACAACCATTAAATGAGTTTACTGTCAAAATTCATAGTTGTGCAAATACAGGTGCTCAGAGTTCTGTATGCTGTAACTGTCCTATTCTCGAAAGAGTCACTTTCACTAAATATTTGGGAGTCTTCATCGACCAGCGTCTTTCTTGGTACCAACAAATAGAACTAATTTCAAATAGAACAAGAAAGCTTATTTGGATTTTTAAAACTCTACGTCATCTGGCACAACAAATCTTACTAAATAAAATATATATTACTCTAGCCCAGTCCATTTTGGTTTATTGTTTACCAGTATGGGGAGGTGCAGCAAAAACCATGTTCTTAGAGGCGGAAAGAGCACAGAGGGCACTACTTAAAGTCATGTACTTTAAACCATACAGATTCCCTACTACCGAACTGTATTCATACAGTCAAGTTCTTACAGTAAGGAAGTTGTATGTTGTAAACTCTGTACTAAGACTGCATAAGAGCCTGGTCTTTGATCCAAGCATCCTAAGTAAAAGGCGACATGATATTGCAATCCGATCAGCTGCAGTGAGGACATCATTTGCTGGTAGACAATTTATTAAACTATCGTCTCACCTGTATAATCAGCTAAACAAGCTCTTAGATATTTACCCGATGACATCATATAATTGTAAGAAATCAATAACAGAATGGATAAAACCCCTAACGTATGATACTGTTGAGTCCTTACTAATTTACCTTACTTAACGACAAAAATATATAAGTATACATTCACTTTCTTACATATCCACGCACTAACACACACACACTCACGCACACACCCACATACACACACACGCACTCACATACACACACACTCACACACACACACACGCACAAAAGAGAGCGAGAGAGAGCATGGCAGTTTTTAATGTATGAACAGTCTTTTTTCTTTTACCTTTGTTTTTCATAAAAATCACATAACTATTAGTATTTCAATTTCAATACAATTAGTACCTATAAGTTTTCTTTAGCAACCTCTCTTTGTCATCGCTATAGTTTGTAGATAGTTATTTGTTTATTTGTTCCAATATACTAAATTAACTTGATATGGAAGAGCGGGTTCACCTAATACAGGTATTTTATATCTACTTGGTGTTCCCAACATTGTTCTATGTGACACAAATATTTTGGTACAGAAATAAACATTTTTTTATATTTTATATTTTTATATTTAGACTAGTGTGAAGAGTAGTGTGTGGATGTGGAGTGGAGGGAAAAGTAGAGTAGAGACTGGAGAGTAGAGTGAAAATAGTATTTGGATGTGGAGTGGAGTAAAGAATAGTGTGGAGAATAGAGTATAGTGGGAAGTAGAGTGGAAGGTAATGAAGAATACGCATAAATCTATTCAGCGTTTAGCGCATTGGTAGGTCAAAATGAGTCTGGGGGAGTAGTGCTCAACTGCTCACTTTGCGAAGCGGCGCCAGACCACGCAGGCGTCGGGGTCGGGCAGCGTGCCGTTGGTGGAGCTCGCCGTGCTGGACGGGCAGCGCTTCTTCTCCATTTCCGCGTAGTACCACAGCAGCTGGTTCAGCCCTGCAGTCGGTAAAGACGCAGCGCTCAAACGTTGCCTTGTACAGTACAGGGTGTAACAAAACAAGTTAACTGGAGGTCCCGCTCATCATACTGAACAATGGTCCCCGCAAGACCCGTACTCAATTTGCAAAAAATGAAAGTTCATACAAATGGATTGACCCCAGATGAAAAATAAAGGTAGATTTGGCGTAAGCGTTTTGAAAACGGGTTGCCTTTACAAAACTTTGTTACAATCACGACGGAGCTAAGTTTATCTTTCAGTCACGCGTTGCCAGACTTATCGTCAACATGCCGAAATGTGCTGCGACATGTTATAAAAAGAGTTAAAAAAGAAACACAATAAACACGGACTCTATTATTTTATGTATGTTTAAATCATCATTATTGTTATGTCATTTGATGATATTAGCTCATATACGTCCCCACCGAGGGGCTCGAGCCTTCCCTGAATTATTTGATTCCCGGGCGATCGGGCCTTAGTCGACCACGCGGGCCCAGTGCTCGTTGGTCGACTTCACACACAACCTACGAGTTTCTCCGCAGGCGTGCAGGTTTCCTCACGATGTTTTCCTTCACCGTAAGAGCGTCGAATAAACGTAAATATGAAATCTAAATTCGAAATCACATTGTTACGTGGCAGGATTCGAACCACGACCTCCCGGACAGGAGGCGGCGGCCCTAGCCGTTACGCCACCGACGCGACGCTCTTAATTATATTAATATGTCATTTAATTATAATTTATTTATGATTAACATATTAGAATTTAATATTTTAATATTTGTTTTCCTTCTATCAGGTGTCGAAACTCTAGTCGAGGTCACCACTCATGGTAAAGATGTACCTTACGTTCTCGTATATATGTAGAACAAGCGTTCTCCTGTTGTTTTGAACCCCGATTGTTCAAAGGAACTCAATATCTACCTTTATTTTTGATCTGCTGATTCACGGACCAATTTTCAGCATATAATGAGTGGACCTACACCAATTTTGTTACACCTTGCATTTGCTATAGACGTATAGACGTAAAGGACGCCGTAAATTTAAATAGGGGTAGTAGTTCGCACCACAAGAAAACGCAAAGATGACCAGTATATCCAAGACGAAGAACTTCAATATGTCGAGCACCATCCGCGAGAGCGACACCTGCAGCGGGCCGAGGTGCGGGTTCACGCTGAAGATGTACACCAGCTTGAGGCTGCTAAAGATGTTGGCGGCGGAGAACAGCCCCTCCGAAAGCAGCATGGGGTCCCACGCGTCCCACTTCTCGCGCGGCTGGTTCCCTTGCCGCCCCAGGGACATCTCGCGACGGACCTGCAAAGGAAATAGGCTGCAGCTTTTATTTTAAGTATTAAAATTAGAATAAGATGGTATCTTTATCATTATCATATCAGCCAATAGACCTCCACAGCAGGACAAAAGCCGCCTCAAGGATATTTACAATAAGACCGGTCCTGCACTGTTCGCATCTAGCGGCTTCCGGCAACCTTCACCAAGCCGTCGGTCTACCGAGTGGGAGGTTTGCTACGCTCTACGTCTGCACTCGAGATCTTTACTGCCCTATTGGCCATATGTTTAACGAGCTATTTATTGTATGTACTTGATGAAGGATTGTTATTACCTGGAAGTAGGAGACGACGCGCAGCGCGACGGTGGCGACGTACAGCGAGTTGGTGACAAAGTCGATCACGTTCCACATGTCGTGCACGTACTCGCGCAGGCCCATGTCCCACAGCTGCTTCACCTCGCTCCAGATCAGCCCTACAGCCAAGTTTTTTTAAATTATCTCAAGTAAAGAAACAATCTATAAACTGTTAGTTTTTAATAGCTGACAATTAAAAACAGGTATTGCAGGTCTAGTCGAAGTAATTACCAAGTTTAAGAAGAGAACATGTTTAGGGTTCATAAAACCTTGAACCGTCTTATTGGCTGCGGTTGTGGACAGGAGCACTCTTATAGGAAGAATATGAGCCCCACTCGATGAACGAAGGCGGCGAGCCACAACGTGACACCGGCTCGTGCCGCCGGTACCCATAGCAGCCCGCCTGCCACTGTATCGATGCACTGCGCCGCAGGAGGAGTAGCGGTAGCTTTGCGTGCAGGTACAGTGAGCGAGGCCAGCGTCCGCAGCGCAACACCAGCTTGTCGGTCATTACAGGATCAGCAGGACTTCACACAGGTACAATGACATTCACAGTGTTATTCAGGTAGGATGATGCACCCGATGAGCGAGGGCGGCGAGCCGCGGCGTGACACCGGCTTGTCGGCCGTCGGGCACAACAGCAGCCCGCCTGCTGCTGTCACGAAGTGCTGCGCCGCAGGATCAGCAAGTCTGCACAAAAATACAGTGACACTCACCGCGGACCCAGAAGAGGATAAGCCACTCGATGAGCGAAGGTATCCAGCCGCGGCGCGACACCGGCTGGACGTCCGCTGACCCTCACAGTCCGCGTGCTGCAGTGTCGATGCGCTGTGGAATCAGCAGAACTGCACACAAGTACAAGCCCTCTCGTACATCTAACAGATACGCTAAATTACCAGGTTTATGATATAGCGTCCCCACTTACCGACCCTTAGTACAATGACACTCTCCGCTGACCCAGAAGATGATGAGCCACTCGATGAGTGAGGGCATTGAGCCACGGCGTTACACAGGTTGGTCTGCCACCGGGCCCTACAGCCCGCCTGCCGCTGTCTCGATGCGCTGTGCCACAGTACTCTGCAAGGCGAGTGGCTCGTGGAAGGAACCACTACCTACTCTCGAGGTAGGTACCGAAGCTGTAGCTACCGGAGCTGTATGCACTCTTACCTGCCGGCGCTTATCGCACCTGTCCAGTCTCACTCCTACGCGATCGGCCGCGGAGCAGTATACTAGCGTAGCTCTTCTTGCTAACCGGCAAGTTCCGGATATGGTGTCCCGCCAGTTAACAAATCAGCTGTTTAGCTTAATGGATAACGCACGTACCCTGCGTTGCTTTCGCTAAAAGCTCGCTTGGCCGGCTTCTACAACACTAGTTCCACGCGGGGAGGACGCCTAACCTCTGAAACTAACCACATACCAATACGACTTTATGACCCAGTCGGAGGCCGAAAAGCCCGCAGAAGGCAAAAAATCCGACATTCCCTCTCGTGTATCTACCAGATACGCTAAACTACCAGGTTTATGATATAGCGTCCACACTCACCAACAGCTAGGTCATATAGTGAGGGTCGCTATTTCTGCCAACACCATAAGGTGAAGACAAGGACCAGTTACGCTTGTCCCGGTACTCTGCAAGGCGAGTGCCTCGTGGAAGAGAACCACTACCTACGTACCTACTACCTAATAGATCCGACAGTAGGCTAGCGGTGGGCTACCCTTGACTCCGTAGTACCCTAGTCCAAACAGCCGGACCCGTAGTTCCGACTGCGAACTCCATCTAGCCGGGTATCTCTAAGCGGAATATGCACACAGGTACAGCCACCTCGTGGTAGATACGCTAAACTACCAGGTTTATGATACAGTATCCCCACTCACCGACACCAGGTATAATGAGGGCCGTTATGCCGTTATGTCCTGCCAACGCCGTGAGGCGAGGGCAAGGTCTAACTGCGGTAGGTCTTGCCACCAAGACGCTTGTCCTGGTACTCTGCAAGGTGAGTGCCTCGTGGAAGAGAACCACTACCTACTCTCCAGGTAGGTACCGGAGCTGTAGGCACGCTCACCTCCCGCGGCTTTCGGACACAGGTACATTCCCTCTCGTATATCTACCAGATACGCTAAAACTACCAGGTTTATGATATAGCGTCGGTACACAGGTACAGTGACTCTCACCGCTGACCCAGAAGAGGATGAGCCCCTCGAAGAGCGAGGGTGTCGAGCCGGGCCTCACAGCCTGCCTGCCGCTGTCTCGATGCGCTGCTCCACAGGAACAACAAGATTGCACGCAGGTACAGTGACACTCACCGCTGACCCAGAAGAGAATGAGCCTCTCGATGAGCGAGGGTGTCGAGCCGGGCCTCACAGCCTGCCTGCCGCTGTCTCGATGCGCTGCTCCACAGGAACAACAAGATTGCACGCAGGTACAGTGACACTCACCGCTGACCCAGAAGAGGATGAGTCCCTCGATGAGCGAGGGTGTCGAGCCGGGCCTCACAGCCTGCCTGCCGCTGTCTCGATGCGCTGCTCCACAGGAACAACAAGATTGCACGCAGGTACAGTGACACTCACCGCTGACCCAGAAGAGAATGAGCCCCTCGATGAGCGAGGGTGTCGAGCCGGGCCTCACAGCCTGCCTGCCGCTGTCTCGATGCGCTGCTCCACAGGAACAACAAGATTGCACGCAGGTACAGTGACACTCACCGCTGACCCAGAAGAGAATGAGCCCCTCGATGAGCGAGGTTGTCGAGCCGGGCCTCACAGCCTGCCTGCCGCTGTCTCGATGCGCTGCTCCACAGGAACAACAAGATTGCACGCAGGTACAGTGACACTCACCGCTGACCCAGAAGAGAATGAGCCTCTCGATGAGCGAGGGTGTCGAGCCGGGCCTCACAGCCTGCCTGCCGCTGTCTCGATGCGCTGCTCCACAGGAACAACAAGATTGCACGCAGGTACAGTGACACTCACCGCTGACCCAGAAGAGGATGAGCCCCTCGATGAGCGAGGGTGTCGAGCCGCGGCGTGACACCGTCTGGTCGGACGCCGAGCCCCAAAACCCGCCCGATGCTGTCTCGATGCGCTGGGACGCCAAGATCAGCAGGACTGTCACACAAAGATGTACGGTTACATCGCTTTATTTAATACATATGATGAATAGTATTGAAAAGCCATATCTAAGAGGCAAATGAATTTATTGAAGTGAATTAAAGTGCATCTCTTTTCAATACAGATGCTCAAAAAGTACCATATAATATGCCAGTTAATTGTGCGCAAAATTAATTTTACCGCACACGTGCTTTTTACTTTTTCAAAGGGGCATTTTATATAAGCAAATAATAAAAACATAAAAATCAAAGATACAGAATCTTCTTTCAGACTTTTGAAAGGAAAATTTTAAAAAAGACAAGGTAACATGATACTAGTCAGTTATTAGGGGTTTACAGTCTGTTCTCATTGCGACTCACATGCGGAGTGGCAGAGGAACTTGATGAAGGGCTTCCTCATGGTGCGGCCGGCGGCGGAGTGCGGAGCCGCGACGTACGCGAGCGAGTACAGCGGGAGGGAACATTGCGACTCACATAGGAACATAAAGTAACTGGTGGAGTGGCAGAGGAACTTGATGAAGGGCTTCCTCATGGTGCGGCTGGCGGCGGAGTGCGGCGCCGCGACGTACGCGAGCGAGTACAGCGGGAGGGAACATTGCGACTCACATAGGAACATAAAGTAACTGGCGGAGTGGCAGAGGAACTTGATGAAGGGCTTCCTCATGGTGCGGCCGGCGGCGGAGTGCGGCGCCGCGACGTACGCGAGCGAGTACAGCGGGAGGGAACATTGCGACTCACATAGGAACATAAAGTAACTGGCGGAGTGGCAGAGGAACTTGATGAAGGGCTTCCTCATGGTGCGGCCGGCGGCGGAGTGCGGCGCCGCGACGTACGCGAGCGAGTACAGCGGGAGGGAACATTGCGACTCACATAGGAACATAAAGTAACTGGCGGAGTGGCAGAGGAACTTGATGAAGGGCTTCCTCATGGTGCGGCCGGCGGCGGAGTGCGGCGCCGCGACGTACGCGAGCGAGTACAGCGGGAGGGAACATTGCGACTCACATAGGAACATAAAGTAACTGGCGGAGTGGCAGAGGAACTTGATGAAGGGCTTCCTCATGGTGCGGCCGGCGGCGGAGTGCGGCGCCGCGACGTACGCGAGCGAGTACAGCGGGAGGGAACATTGCGACTCACATAGGAACATAAAGTAACTGGCGGAGTGGCAGAGGAACTTGATGAAGGGCTTCCTCATGGTGCGGCCGGCGGCGGAGTGCGGCGCCGCGACGTACGCGAGCGAGTACAGCGGGAACATTGCCCCGATGCGCACCATCTCGGCGGCCTGCAGCAGCATGTTCTTGCGCCGGAACCCCGGCACGCTCTCGTACCAGATGGATGCCAGCAGCTGCTGCACGTTCGGGTGTGCAACGAACTGAAATAAGCGGTATTAATTGATAACGAAATTCAAGGCAAACAATCAAACATACACATACATGCAAACATTGCAAGTTAAATAAAAGCTTTTAAAAATCATTACTTTGCGCGCGCTCCGGGTCCGACACGCACTTGTCCACTTTTTTGTGGACTTCTTTTTAGGGTTCCGTGCACCTAAAGGCTGACCAACAGACCGATATTACTAAGCCTCCGCTGTCCGTGTGTCCTTATGGTGTTGGCGGGAATAGCGGCCCTCACTATATGACCTAGCTGTCGGTGAGTGGGGACGCTATATCATAAACCTGGCAGTTCAGCGTATCTGGTAGATATACCAGAGGGAATGTCCGTGTATCTGTCAGAGACATCTGCCAGCGGGCTGTATTTCATAAACCGTAACAGGTAGACAGTTGAAATTTTCACAGAATGTGTATTTCTGTTGCCGCTATGTTATTATTTTGACAACAGTCTCTACATATAATAAAACTGTGACGGGGCCGTGTCTGTACAAGAAACATTTTTGGAAAATAATAACCTAACCATTACGAACGATATAGAGGCCAAAACAACAACTTTTGGAATTTTTGTCTGTCTGTATGTGCATTATTATAATTTTACATTAATTGCCAAGTTAAATTACGCGCGTTACTTGTGTGTATTTTCTCGCCCCACTTCTGATAAAATGTGCAAGGCTATTGTAGTTAACCTCGTTCAGGATATGACAAGTGACGGTAACTTAAATGCTGCAGCTTAACAGCACAGGAACGATTTACTAAATCTAGACGGAGATGATGAAGAGGACCTTCGTAGCCCCGGCCTTGACAAAAAAACAAGAGTTAAATCGTTCCAATCTTTCCTAGAAAAACGAACTACCGCGTGTAGTAGGACATTTAAAGTTATAGAAATAGACAAAGTTTCATTAAAATTGTTAGACATTTTTGAGAAAAAAACCGGACGGACACACACATACATTTTTTTTGTTTTTAGATTACCTTTTATTACAATACTTTCGATCCCCATCAAAATATTAGGAACTTTAACTTTTTTTACCATCACAATACTCTCTGCTTGCGACCCTTCATCAGTCGCTCGAAAGTAGTAAGATGCAGATGGATATCCTGATGAGATGAATTGAGCAACACGCTAGTACCTTCTTCTGGCGTAGCTTGATGGCCAGCTTGAGGCGCGAGAGGCGCATGAGCTCCGGCGCGCCCGGCTCCGGCAGCGGGATCTGCGGCGAGCCCCGCTCGTGGTTCAGCAGCACCTGCGACGATGATGGGCACGTCAGTACAGCACAGCACGTGTCGCTGGCTAAAGTGGAAGGGCAGTCGGTCTAAAGAATTTGTACACTAGACAAAGCCATTGCGCAGGTGCCGAGTCAATTGCGCTAGTCACCGTTCGGGACAATCCATTAGTAGCGCCAGTGCAGCGCCAGAGGTCCTTTGAAGATAAACAAGTTGGCCGGCGACCAAAAATTCGTTGGGATTTTGGACAAGCTTCTTCGTAACTGACGGTTTCAAGTCCACCTCCAATCGGAAAAAAGCCGCTGGCGAGCTCAATAGAACGGCTTACCTACCTACCTCCAAGGCAACGACCCGCTTTCTGTACGCTGATGATTTACACCTTCCCACACCAGAACTTTTTAGGAAGTAGAGGTAAATTTAAATGTAGCACTTTAAATACTAAGTGTTCACTACGACTACAACGCCTTGAAACCTAACCCAGCTAAAACCCAGTCATGCGCATTTCACATTCACAACAGACAAGCGGGCCGTAAACTCAACATCCGTGGGGTGGAGTGCGAATCAGCCACTGTAACTATATACCCGAAGTGTTTGGGTATTACCCTTGACAGGTCCCTCACATACGGAAAGAACTGGAAGACAGTTAAGCAGAAGGTGTTGGCTCGCAACAATCTTCTCCAGAAACTGATATCGACGACCTGGGGAGCTTCGCCTAGTACCCTGCAAAGTAAGGGCTGCCCCTCTGCTATTCTGTGGGCAAGTATGCATGTCCTGTATCAGAGCCGCTCCGCACGCGCAAAGCAAGTGATTACAGCTTTAAATGAAACGTGCTGGATTATCACCGGCTGCCTTAAGCCAACCCCGGTACAAATGCTGCCAATCCTCTGGTTAGAATCGCGCTCCCACATATCCACAAGAGCGTAGCGAATTTAGTTCAGAGGGCTAAAGCTGAAGCGGACATCGCCACCCAATGCATGAATACTCTTCTTTGCCTCAAAGGCTAACCTCTACGGTGCGGCCGCCCAAGCAAGATTCGACTTTTGGCGTGAAACTGCCCGCCTCGTTTGTACCGATTTTGGAGTGCCTCTCTCCAGGACACGATTTGACGAGTCCGCTCTCAAGTCGGCCGGAGCAAAGGCAATAAGGGTGCAGGGACGAGTCGGACCTATGGTGTAGGTGTGGTGCTGAACAGATAATGGTACATCTGGTTGTATGTCCAATGGCCATAGCAACTGAACTCGGAAAGAGCTAATGTACGCCGCCGATAGCTTGTAAAAGGTGGCCACATACTAGACTTTCGTCGACACGAAGAAGAAGCGCCAGCGTACAGCGCTCGAGGTGACCAGTTACTAATTAATGTAAGTTTTGACGTAAACATCAAAAACGTTGGACCACTGTATGGATTGTTACAATGTGGTGGAAGCTTGAGCAATGATCCACCTGTCTTCAGCTACTTTGCTCCATACACAACCTCATTCCTCCCTCTCCATTTCATCATCGGACGACCAGGCGCGGAGGGCGGTTCCATCCCTTTGTCGTCAATGTTCCACCTTTACGCACCAAGCGTTTTGCGTCTTCGTTTATCATGCGAACGGCCAAGGAGTGGAATTCCCTTCCGGCGTCTGTATTCCCCGATTCGTACAATTTAGGAATCTTCAATACGAGAGTGAATAGGCACTATTTGAGTTTGCGTGTCACATCCTCGTCTACATCGGCACTTACCATCAGGTGAGGTGCAGCCAAACGTACTCAAATTCTTAATTAAAAAAAAAAAAAAAAAAATACAGACTGGTGGAATCCAATAATACATTAATCATCCTTTGTGTCATTAATCTGCAGCAGGAATATATAGTTTAGAAGGGCTCGTCAACAAGGTCGATCGATGAATAGAATGTAAATTTAATAGAAAACCAATTGATGCATATTACTGAAGGTCGCACTATATGGTGTTCGATGGGGATCCCTACCAGAAGACGACCTTGGGATGAAATGATAACGAATTTGAGTCAGGTACCTGCAGCTCGTGCGAGGTTCGCGTGTGGTCGAGCAGCGCGGTGGCGAACTCCTGGCACTGCGCGCGTAGCTCCTGGTACTCCGTTTTGAACTCATGCTCCAATGCCGACAGCCGCCGTAGCTCCCACGAAAGCTCGAATGCCGTCAGGATGGGGTCCTGTCCACAGAACCAAAATAGCTACCTACATAAGAAGGTACAACAACAGTACAACAGATTTGTTCTCTCAAGATACGAAATAAATGATTCTTAAGAGGGCAATCGATTCTTATCTTAATAAGCTGTTCTCTACAATCCAGCTTCTTCAAGAAGTCCATGTCCTAGTAGTTTGCTGACTATCCTGTTATGATGACCTCATTTAAATTAAGTTTTTTGAGCTGGTAAAAAGTCACGAAGATCGGTTCAAGGCCCTCACAACAGCTCACGGATAAGTAACTTGCCCACCTTAGAGGAGAGCGCGATGAGCGTGGGCGAGGCGAGCGCGCGGTACGCGTTGATGCGGCTGCGCGAGTGCCGCAGCGAGTCCTCGCGGCGCGAGCGCACGCACTCGTCGCAGCCGCAGCGCACGTCGTGCGGCACAGGCAGCGCCGCGCCGCAGTCCAGCAGCAACTGTAACTAGCCCACCTTAGAGGAGAGCGCGATGAGCGAGGGCGAGGCGAGCGCGCGGTACGCGTTGATGCGGCTGCGCGAGTGCCGCAGCGAGACCTCGCGGCGCGAATGCACGCACTCGTTGCAGCCGCAGCGCACGTCGTGCGGCACCGGCAGCGCTGCGCCGCGGTCCAGCAGCAACTGTAACTAGTCCACCTTAGAGGAGAACGCGATGAGCGAGGGCGAGGCGAGCGCGCGGTACGCATTGATGCGGCTGCGCGAGTGCCGCAGCGAGTCCTCGCGGCGCGAGCGCACGCACTCGTCGCAGCCGCAGCGCACGTCGTGCGGCGACGGCAGCGCCGCGCCGCGGTCCAGCAGCAACTGTAACTAGCCCACCTTAGAGGAGAGCGCGATGAGCGAGGGCGAGGCGAGCGCGCGGTACGCGTTAATGCGGCTGCGCGAGTGCCGCAGCGAGTCCTCGCGGCGCGAGCGCACGCACTCGTCGCAGCCGCAGCGCACGTCGTGCGGTACCGGCAGCGCCGCGCCGCGGTCCAGCAGCAACTGCCAACGTTACACAATACGAGTAAAGCGAGTCGCGGGCTGTCGAATCCACAAGGGTTTCTTAGTAGGGTACATTGCTGTTACTGGAGGAGGGTAAGCGGAAACATGGCTGGTACAGAGATGTTCTGAAGCGACATTTGAAAGGATGCAATATAGAACCCTCTCAATGGCAGAGTTTGGCAGCAGAACGGCCTGAATGGCGCAGGATTGTGAATAGGCAAGTGCGCGAGTTCGAGGATCAGCGTAAAGCTGACCTTGATACCAAACGCGACCAGTTAAAGGCCCGACCACCTGCGACCATTTCATACAATTACGAGGGTAGCATACTTAAATGCTCTCAGTGCGCGAGGAGTTTCGCTGCGAAGATTGGCTACATGAACCATCTTCGAGCGCACGCGCGGCAAACCGATTAGGAGTCGAAGTGGCCGCCATGACCGAAATCGGTCGGATAGATCATCATCACATTGCTGTTAAACGAAGACATTACAGCCAGCTGCACTATTAGGAAAATCTGAGGAGTGGGAGGAAAAAGTGTCATTATTGTCTGAAGCTCGGTTAGCTAACCCTGGACATAGCATATTATGCCTTCATATGGTAACACAATATATCGCTTCAACTGAGGTGACAAACGAGAAGAGCACGGCTGGAGGAGAAGCATGGAATGTTGACGGGAAGACAAATAATAACAGAGATAACTCCGCCCACCTTGATGATCTCGTAGCTGTCGCGGTGCGCGGCCAGGATGAGCGGCGTGATGTCTGCCGTGAACGTGGCCGTCTCCGGCGGGAGCGCCTCCCAGCTCTGCCGACAGTTACATTCAATTTAGACGACTAAAATAAATACAAATAAATATAAACATGTATAGGCTTACATGGCGAGTAAACACTAAGCCGACACGACCGATACTTTAGTTTAGGAAAACCATAGATTAGCTGACCATAGACTACGAGAAAGAAAAAGATATGGATAGCAGTGGAAGTCTTTCGGCTGATATGGTGATGATGATTAATATTCAATGGTACTGACGTGTGGCTCGCCGGGCTTGCGTGTGCGCTCCTCGTGGTCTAGCAGCGCCTCCACGGCCTCCACAAACTCCTCGGAGATGGCGTGCAGTAAGGCGTCCCGCGTCTCTACGCCGAACTCCAGCAGTAGCTCAACCATCTCCAGGTTCTCGTTGTCGATGGCCATGAGCAGCGCGCTGCGGCCCAGGGGGTCCACGCAGTCCACGTTGATGTGGCCCGTGTCGCGCGCGCGCTGCAGCACGCGCCGCGTGCCCGCCACGTCGCCGCGCTCCACGCCCAGCAGGTATTTCTTCTCCTCCAGCGAGAGCACCGCCATCTCCTGGTGCGGCCGCACCACGTTCTCCTCCTCTGTCATGCCATGTATACTGTGACGCTGCGGTGGAAGTAGATACATTCGTATTGATAAGTGTGCACACTACTACAGGCTAGTATAATTACCAATATACATACCTATACACGTAGTACTATTAACTAATCTGTGCTTATCCTATACATATGTATACACACGCACAGACACAAGTAAGGAAGTTATACATCTAGCTAGCAAGCGATCTCTTGGCGGTAAAAGTTCGTGAATCAGTCAATTCACCTAATGAACTGGATGCTTTAGAAACTTAAGCAAACTTAAAACCTTGAAAATTATTCGGGTAGCTCCTATCTACTGCAGCTTAGTAAGCAGTACGAGTATGTCCTTTAGTATGCTTCTGAGGTATGGAATCCTTCCTATGACAAGTATGAATGCAGAACTTAAATTATTGAAAAAATATGCGCTATTTACGATTCAAAAGTTGATGTGCCGATGTTAATTATGGTCCGATAAGTATAGGAGTTTATTCTTATTTTTTGTAGTGTAGGGTAGGGTAGTGTAGGGTAGGGTAGGGTAGTGTAGTGTAAGGTGGAACGAAGTTCGCCGGGACAGCTAGTTTTTACTAAAAATGAAAATACAACGATGTTATTTAGAAAAAAAAACTTTTAATTGTATAAGTGTAGGCCTTCCAATCCGGAGTAGCTTCGTAACTCCGGAGTGCGGAAAGTTTTTTGTACCATTTTACAACTATTACATTTAGACCAAAACACTGGAGTTGAAACAGGTCTCAAATAAAATACTTTTATCAATAAAATTCTACATATTTTACAGTAGAAACTGCACAGTGCGTGCGTGCGTGCACACACGCACATACTCACACACACTCGCACACACGCACACACACACACATACACACACACACACACACACACACACACGCGCACACACACACACACACACACTGGATTAACGTGGTGAGTTTGGCGGCCCATTTTTAGTTTAAGTAAGTGTACTAAACCTATCAGTAGCAGGTGGTCTACTTTCCCAAAATAACTATTTTCCTTGAGATTTTGATTTTTAACTTTCTTATACTAAGTTATTCATTTTCATCATAAATTTATTTCTTATTATTTGTTACGACCAATTGACCACACTGAAGTACTGTTTCATTATTTAACTGATCCGTGGTTTCACTACTGAACTACTATTTTTTGTTACATTTAATTTAAATGTGGAAAACACGACAATTACTAAATAACTTAACCTACAAAAGACGTTAAAGCAAAACTTAAGAGTCTACAGTACAAACATTTTTGCGTTTTTTATTAATTCCACGAAATTCATCAAATCCGGAGTTGAGCGCTCGACATCGGAAATAACTCCGGAGTTGAAACGTCCTATGTGTAAGTTTAGTCACGGTTATTAACTAACAATTCCTTTTTTGTGACCTTTTTATTAGTTCTAACGTATTTATGTTATGTAAAGTTTATATGTATGTGTGTATGTTCATCTGTACCCTCGCATTTCCTAAAGATCTCAACAAATGTGGCAAGATTCGTGCCATCCATCCGCGGAGCATTTAAAAAAAGACGAGGTTTAAGTGAATTAAGTGGATACGTCTATGTGTAAGAGAATATTCGTGCAGTGGGTTTGAAGAATTCGATGCCGTCAGGGACGCCCGCGCCCGCGCCCGGCGCTGGCAGGACCAAAATTACTCAAAGCGGTTCCGAGACGGTCAAGCTGCTTGACGGCAAGCACGGTGCCCCGTCAGGAACAAAGTTCCTTATAGGGGCTCCGAGGCGGTCAAGCTGCTTGACGGCAAGCACGGTGCCTCGTCAGGAACCAAGTTCCTTAAAGGGGTTCCGAGGCGGTTCATAAAGGGCAGTCCACGGAGAGACAGACAGATTTATTATTTATTGTTATGGCGGCGACAGAAATACACATTGTGTGAAAATTTCAACCGTATACCTACTACAATTAATAAAACACAGCCCGCTGACAGATGGATAGACAGACAGACAGACAGACGGACAGCGGAGGCTTAGAAATATGATTCCGTTGGTCAGCCGAAAATGTAAGAGGGCTTACCAAGATTCCCCAACGCAATGGGGAACTGACTATCTGAAGGTTCTGTCGGAACACATCAATGCTGTTGACATAAGATGGTAGTAGTGTTAGCGGCGGAACATAATGTCCTTTTTGTTCTATTTTAATGTAAATATCTCATTGATTTTAATGTAGGAATGTATGGAATAAGATTTATTTTAGTGGATAGCTCGAAGCTATCAAAAGCTACCTACTGTTTTCTTTGTTAAATTCTCATTTAAAGTTGTCGTAAATTGTAATGTTTACGTATGTTTCCGTAAGTGTGAATGATAATATTGTAGTCACTTTCAGACGCAATGTTACAAAATGTGACAGAGAAAGGTTAGTTAGTCCGTCTGGCCTGTATAGAAGAGAAGAGTAGAGTTATGTAGTAAATTATGGATATGAAAGAGATAGGTATAGTCGAAAGTTCTGATGTCACCTAGAATTGGGTAAAAAAGAGAGGACAATGTCATTTGTAAACCGCTGCACTACTCTAATAATCGCCGATAAACTGACTACTTGTGATTTAGTCTTCTTCTTCGTCGTTCCCTCACATGACTGAGGATCGTGAGCAATAACTATGTCCCTCCATTTGTCGCGATCAATGTGATATAGTAAATTAGGGTAAATATAGGAAAGTTTTGGTAACGGGTAAATATAGGGAACCGCTGCCACCGCCAGATCTCCAGTCTTTCTACGTCTGAGTTGTGGAGTTATGCACTGCTAGACAGCCCACCCGTGTGTTTGCTCTTTACAAACCCCCCGGTGTTCCCAACGATCTTAGGGGGGTGACTTCAACTGTAAGCACACGGCCTGGAATTCCACCACTATCTGCCCCGATGGAAGACGCCTATTTGATGACCTGGTACTGAAGTGCCCACCCACTATCCGTACTGGCAAGATTATCTGCCGGACGCTAGTCCCACTATGGAAGTCATCAATGACCACCCTGTATCCGACCACCAACCGGTTCTCGTAACGTCCTGAAACCGCGGCGTCGTCATTCATGGGACGTCCTCGAGGATCACATGGCAATGCACACCCCGAGAAGATCTGTAACTGAGCCTGCGGACGTCGACCTGCTTGCAGTCGACCTACTTGCAGTCGACCTGCTTGCAGTCGACCTGCAGTTCTGCATGCAGGCCGCCCTCGCGGCCTCTACTGTTGAATTCTCCTCTCCTCATTCAAGGAGAAGCAAGCTACCAACCCACCTCCAGAGGCTACTAGAGGAAAAATGCCACTTTCGCAAGCAGTGGCAAAGGACGCGCTGCCCCGGGTTAAAGTCACAGCTGAACACGCTCGCTGAGAAGATCTCAGACGCTTTGGAAACAGTAGCAACAGAGTCTTGGCAGCGCCATATTGAATTGGCAGGTGACGACTAGATCAGCATCCATCGGCTGTGTCGGCAAGTCTCGGGTGTCCCGAACCCGATTCACCCCCTAATGACTAGTGACGGGACTTCCCGTTATCGGGCCCAGGATAGGGCTTAGATATTCGCGGACTCCCTGTAGGAAGCCTTCAAGCCAAATCCCAGAGATAATACTAGAGCAGAGGAGATTTCTCGACACCTGGAAGCCTACTTCGCTGCACCCATAATCGCAGACGAAAACCCAGTGGTATTCACCTCAGGCCATTGCAGCGCATGATATGTCGTACACAGCTTAGAAAAGCCCCCGGACCGGCTAAGTCACCAATGAAGCACTCCGGCGCCGACTTTCATAGCGAGAAATCGCGGGCGTTGACGGGGCTCTTCAATGGCATTCTCCGTACGGGGCACTTTCCACAACTCTGACAGCTGGTACGTGCCAAACCAGGGAATAATACCCTTCGTGCGATGGTGGTGCATCGGGAGCCGGGTCGTTCCTTTCCCTCTAATATGGTTGATGGAAGCGACGACTGACTCTCGCGTTATACTCGTGACCAGGTGCTGCCCATGTGAACTGGCCTACTCTTGTCAAAGGCATTAATGACATTCAATAATTTTAATGTATAACTTCTCGTTTCATATTGTTTACATGATCAAATGATTTTTTTTTATATCAAGGATTAAATTTTGACGTTATTAACTAATTATTGTTTATTGTTTGCTTTTTACAAATGACTTTATATAATTACTATTTTATGACTATCAGAAAGAGTGTAATTTGCACCTTTTTTTAACAGACTTCAAAAAAGGAGAAGGTCCTATGTTCGACTGTATATTTTTTTTAAATAAATATCTTGAATCTGAAACCGGATAGCTACCGACCTATCACACTGCATCCCACCCTCTCAAAGGTGTTAGAGAAACTCCTGCTGCGTCATCTGGTTCCACATATTGTGCCTCGTGACGAGCAGTTCGGTTTCCGAGCCGAACACACGACCACGCTTCAGTTATTGAGTTTTTTTATATTTTTTTTATTAATAATTTGAGTGCGTTGACTGCAACTCACCTGATGGCAAGTGATGATGCAGTCGAGGATGGTACACGCAAACTCAAATAATGCCTATTCACTCTTGCCTTGAAGATCCCTAAACTATAGGAATCGGGAAACACTGACGCAGGCCAGGAGTTTCACTCCTGCGCTGTACGCATAATAAATGAAGAAGCGTATCAATTCGTGCGAAAAGTGGAACATCAACAACAAAGGGGTGCAACCCCTTCCTGCGTCTCGTTGACCGACGGTGGAATGGAGTACTGCATAACATGTCCGTGGCCTCGAGTAAGAGGGAACACACGGTTCAGTATTTATCGATATGGAAAAGGCTTTCGACCGCGTTTGGCATCCCGGCTTGCTCTACAAGCTTTCCACGTCCATGACTCCCCGACGAGTCGTGCAGACTGTGGCCACCTTCCTGGCAGACCGGCGTTTTCAAGTGGCAGTGGACGTATCGTCTCCATAGAGCGCCCCATCCAAGCCGGGGTACTCTAAGGTATCTGCCTGTCGCCTGTGTTCTATGCCAGGTACACTGATGACTTCCCAGTTTTGGGGAGATTTCAGCTGGCGCTGTACGCCGATGACGCGGCGTACTTTCACAGCTCGCTAAATCTACTGCATGCTGCAGCCTGTATGCAACAGACCCTGGATGCCCTCTCCGCCTGGCTACCAATTGGCGGCTTACCGTCAACGTGGCGAAGACTCAGGCGATAATGGTAGGAACCTGAAGCCAGAATGTGCCAGCCCTGCGCCTTTGAAGTCAAGAGGTTGAAGAGCCTTAAGGCCAGGGGTAACTGTCGACTATGGCCTGACTATGAAGCACCATGTAAAGTCAGTCATTGTACAGACTCGAGCAGCCAGAGCTCTTCTGCATGTTGTCCAGTCGTCACGCTTTCCATTGCGCGTGAATATCGGCGTTTACAATACGAATGTTCGTTTTCGTCTCACCTATGCTGCACCAGCCTGGTACGTGCTGGTGAGCGAGACCCTCCATGAGCGGCTGCGAGCTTAGCAGTCCCTGACCCTCCGCACAATTGTAGGCGACCCCTGCTATGTGAGGAACGCGATCATAGCACGGGACCTAGAAATATAAAGCCTGGACGAATTTATTCCTCGGCTAGCCCAGACGATGTTTGGACGCGTAGATGAGTCGGCACTCCGGCACGTTCGGGAGCTTACCCCCTACCACTAAAACCCACATGACAAGCGACGTCTGCCGCGAGACCTCCTAGTGGTCGCAGAAGACTCTCTGCCGGACTCAACATCGTAGACATCGGTGCAACCGCCGCTGATGCGCTGATCGCTTGCCGGGCCTGCCCCATCGGGGAATCACCTGGCAGTACTATTCCAACAGGAAACGACCCCAAGGACCTGCCCATGGTAACGGGCAGCGTAGGAGCTCACTACTAGAGGGCTACGCCCTGAAGTAGTCTCCAAAGAAACCAGAGAACAAAACCCGACGACCAGGTACACTTACAATCTAGAAACCTAGAAAAAGTGAAAATACTAGTGCAAATTAAAAAAAAAGGTAGAAAAGCTTAAAACAGTGTTTTTTTTATCCACAATTGATAAGCCCTTGGCATCATCTCACCTGATGGTATGTGACGATGGAAGCGGGCTTACTAATATTCCCCAACGCAATGGGGATCTGGCTATCTTATCAAGCCACAACACATGAATGCTGTTAAAAATGATCTTTGGCGGCAATACTGTCGGTCCATAGCTTTGCACAGCTGATCGATTTCCCCACTAGGCCCAAAAGCCGTTCGCTACTGGACCACGCCTACACAAACGTACCTACGGAATTTCTAACTTCGGTGAACGGCGTTGACACTCGCCTGAGCGACCACGATGCGCAGCGCGTGAGTCTGGTACGTAACTCGGCCTCCAGCGAGGCGACCAGCAACACAATATGCGAATATTTAGCGTAGCTAACAAATTGAACTTTAACACTGCATTACAGTCGATCTGTCAGCCTTCACCCCTGACGAGATCGTTTAAATAGCGCAGCTGTCTATCGCACCCAAAAAGAGCACGGACATGGCTTATCTGCTGACCTGTTGAAGTCTTCCATTACATCTATTGCTTTTGTGATCTGTCATCTCTTTGACTCACTATTAGTAGTATTACCTACCCGTCGCTACTTAAAAAGGTTAAAATATACCCCATACACAAAGGAAAAGGTAAAAAAAATATTTAAAATCATACCGGCCGAAATCGCTAGTTCCAGCCATCAGCAAAATTCTTGAGGTCGGGTTAAACAAAAGGCTACTGCCATTTGTAAGCAGCCGCGGCATACTGTCCGATAGGCAATACGCTTACCGCGACGGGCGTGCCACCGCGGACCTCGTGCGTGAGGTGGTGTGGCGCGTGCTTGGGGCGCGCGAGGCAGGCCGGCATGTTGCGCTTGTTTGCTGCGACCCCGCGCGCCTTCGACACCGCTAACCACATGCTGATCGGCTACAAGCTCCACCACTACGGGATACACGGTCAACCCTTGGAACTCATTACATCTTGCATGTCCGGAAGAAAGCAAGTAGTGGTTGGAGACAAAGGAAACATAAAGTCTGCTAAACTGGAAAATGCGATGAGTGTCCCATAAGGTTTGTGCCTTTTAAATAGTCTTTTCATTCAGCTACTTAACGACCTGCCCGGTACAGTCGAGCTGAAATTTACATGTATGCAGATGACGTAGCTGCGGTGGTAACGGCGACTACGCACGCAGAACTCGAGAAAGGACTCAACGAGACAGTTAGGCGCCTCGACTGGTGGTTTAGATCTAATGGCCTTGCACTAAATCGCGAAAAATCATTTTTCTTGGCTTTTAGTTTGAACGGCAAAGCGCCACCACCGGTAAAAGTATGCGTTGGGGATACACACCTTCGACAGGTACGCACTACCAGGTTGTTGGGCTTCCAGGTAGACGACGCTCTAACGTGGGAGGCTCAAATAGACGGTATCTGTACTAACTTAAAGTGACTACAGGTAAGTCAGATCCTAATGTGGATATCACTAGATTTTCCTCCTGGCTCAGAGCGGCACGAAACGTAGCTCGAAACCTAGCCAGCGTGTACTGTTGAAGAGCCAAGCAATTTGTCGTTGTGAAATCTCAGGTGAAAGAAGGAGAGGTAAAATTAGCCAGGCAATCACCGCGAATTTAAATTTTTCAGGTAAGTATAGGGCCCTCTTTACATTACTTATATTATTATGTAGCAATATCCCCGAGCTTAAATATTTCGTTAAAAGTATGCACATAGACATACTAACAGTGCAGGAAACTTTCCTCAAACCAAACATAGTCAAAGGACTAAACATTCCCCATTTTAACCTTATCCGAAACGATAGGCTTAACGAACTAAAAGGTGGAACAGTCATCTACATACTATAGGAGAGCGATCCACTGCTCACAGATTCCCACCCCCAAACTCACCAACATGGAAGCCACTATAGTCACACTAATGACAGGACATCAGTTAATAGTCATAGCTTCAGTTTACATCCCTCCAACTAAAATCTCCCTAGAAAGTAATTTCGAGGTCATACTAACCCTAGGCGGGTCCACCATTATGATTGGAGACTTCAACTCCAAGCACACTGACTGGACGTGCCTAAAAACCAACAACAACGGCGTTAAGCTCCTCAAAATCACTGAAGATCTCGATCTAACAGTATACTCCCCATACGCCCCCACTCACTACCCGGATAATCCGGACCACGACCCCGACATACTCGACTTTGCCATAGTTAAGGTTGTTTCCCTTAACGTTTCCGCAATAGACACACTTGACGAGCTAGGTTCGGACCACCGCACAGTCTCCCTGAAACTAGGCCCCCAAAATAGCACAACCGCCCCCACGACAACTAAATTCAGCAACTGGGATGGTGTAACTGACTCACTTACCTCAGCCATTGACGCCCCCGACTCCGCATATGCTTTCTCGCCCGACTACCTTGACAGTACTGACAAGATAGATAGCGCAGTAAATAGTATCACCCACTTAGTACAGGCTGCGATTAAGGAGAACGAAAAGGTCGTTACGAACAAAGACCGCAAACTCCCGCGTGAGACAAAACTCTTAATCGCAGAGAAAAGAGCAGCTCTCCGTAGAGCCGCAGATTACCCCACACCCGACAATAGGAGGGAAGCCAACTCCCTACAACGTAAGCTTAGGAAACACCTTTCCGAATTGAGGAACTCCAACTAGAGTAAACTCATGGAGGACATCACCCCCTCACATACTGCCTACTACAGATTAGCCAAGACTCTCCGCGTAAACGCAATCACGCACACCCCTGCCCTAACGTGGCCAGACAATACGATAGCATTCGAGGACAATTAGAAAGCGGATTGCTTCGCGGACAGCATTGCCAACCAATGCACACCTAGCACACATGAGTGTGAACCCGGTCATATCGAAACAGTGGAGGATGAGGTCCGTAGCAGGAATTCGCTTCCCCTATATGCGGACCCCATCACAGTATCCACTGACGAAATACGCTCCGTAATTAGAGGTCTTAAACCTAAAAAAGCCCCCGGAGCAGATGGAATCTCTAACCAAGCACTCAAATACTATCCGGAACAGTTACTTGCACTACTAGCTATAATTTTCAACGCCTGCTTTGAACACTGTTACTTCCCGACAGCATGGAAGAAAGCAATAGTAATAGGCATCCCAAAGCCAGGCAAACCTCTAAACGTCCCCAAAAACTATCGCCCCATAAGTCTACTCAAGAATTCGAAAGAGTCATACTCAATCGAATTAAGAGTCATATCCTCCCGCCCGACAAACCTCCTCTTATAATTAACCACCAATTTGGGTTCCGCGCCAAACACTCGTGTCCTCAACAAGTCCACCGCATTGTTGAATACATACTGAACGGATTTTACCCCAGACGCGAAAGGACAGTAGCAGTCTTCTTCGACGTAGCAAAGGCCTTCGATAAGGTCTGGCATGCGGGACTTGTATATAAACTCTACCACCTGGACCTCCCAGACCGTCTTGTAAGAATAGTGGAGTGCTACCTCCGAGACCGTATTTTTCGTTTTAAACACGAAGGGGTGCTTTCTGCACCGCGTCCCATTAAAGTCGGGGTCCCCCAAGGGTCCATACTTTCCCTAACATTGTACACTCTGTACACAAACGACATCCCCATCCCAAAGCAAAGCAAATCAGGGCCAGCAGTACAGCTCTCCCTATTTGCGGACGACACTGCCCTCTACGTAAGATGGCCCTCCGTAGCTCTAACACCACAAATAGCCAAACTACAAACCTCAGTTAACGAGCTAGGTAATTGGTTTAGGAAATGGAGAATCGAAGTGAACCCGAGCAAAAGCCCGTTTCCGCTTCGATTACCATCGTAGGATCAACCAACCCGCAGATTCAATCCGCACGCTAGGTACCCCCGTCCCCTGGCAACCCACAGCCAAATATTTAGGAGTCACCCTCGACTCCTGTCTCATTTTCGGACCTCACATCAAAAATGTGACCCGGAATGCCCGCTTCTACCTGGGCAGGCTAAACAGCATGATAGGTAGGCACAGCAAAATGTCCCCCATTAATAAGCGAACACTCTATAAGGTTGCATCCGACCGGTAATGACATAAGCGGTCCCCGTATTTGCATACGCGCCCCCAAAAAAGATGGAAATGATCCAAACAGTCGAGAGCATATTCTGCCGTAGAGCGCTGGACGCCCCATGGTGCGTCAGGAACGCGGACTTACACAGGGATTTAGGCATACCTACCACCCAACAATTCATCACAGGCCTCTCCGAGAACTTCTTCAAGTCCTCGGAGTCGCATCCCAACCCGTTAATTTGAGAGGCAGCGGACTATTCCCCGCCTCTCGAACTATCTAGTTATATGGTCCGCAGACCAAGACATGTTTTGTCTGATCCTCCCGACAAAATCTCAGCCGACCTGAACTGCGTCTTGGCAGACCAGGAAGGAACCGATGGTGTCAATTTTTGAATGACACAACCTCCCTCACTTGCACACCTAATGTGAATAACCAAGCGGCCGCTCCCATCAGGAGTTCTCTGCGCTGTCCCCTTAGCGTGAATTTTCGCAGCCAATAGGGGTGGGGCGTCGCTCCGATGTACTTTTAGGGTGGCCTATGCAGCCAAAGTTTCAGGGGGTGTTTAGTGGGTAGTGTGGTCTTTGGGCCTGTGCATATTTACTCATATATACCTTATGTATATAACGGGTATGTATGCATATAGGCGCAGAGCTGTGAGCCCTACATAACCAGTGCAGCTTTAGGCTGCTACTGCGTATGCGTAAATGCATTCACCTCCTCCCCTCCACCGTAGTCTAGGGTAAAAAAAGCCGACCAGGCCACCTCCCTAGGGGGGGGCGTCGCTCCGATTAGCTTTTAAGGTAGCATAGCTGCCAAGAGTGCTAAGGCTACAGGGGGTTGGTTTTTTAATTTTTTTATTAAAAATTTGAGTGCGTTTGACTGCAACTCACCTGATGGTAAGTGATGATGCAGTCGAGGATGGTACACGCAAACTCAAATAATGACTATTCACTCTTGCCTTGAAGATCCCCAAATTATAGGAATCGGGAAACACTGACGCAGGCAAGGTCATTATTGTTAGTGGGTAGTGTGGTCTTGGGCCTGTCCATATTTATTTATATATACCTTATGTATATAATGGGTATGTATGCATATAGGCGCAGTGCTGTGAGTCCCATATAAACAATACAGCCGGCTGTATTGGTATGCGTAAAAGCATTTTCCCCCTACCATCCTCCGCAGTCCGAGGGGAAAAAAAAACCCGACTGGGTACAAAGGTTAAGGAGGCTTGCCTCGGGAACGTGGGATCCTAGTCCAGAACTCTCGCTAATCCTACTACTAACGGGCGTTGCTCCATAACGCAACCGAATATTTGGTCAGTTTTTGCATAATTGTCATGAGTACAACTACCAGTACTTTCATTTTATACCTCATTCAGCCATTTCCCTTATCGTTTTTTTTGGTCACGATAACTAGTTTTTCAGGAGCTATAAGTACATAACGCATCCACTTTGCACAGGCAGACCGACATATTTAACATCAGAGGGTCGTCATTTATCCTCTCAACCTAAGTTTATCCATTTCCGTTATCGTTACCAAATTTGTCGTTACCTTCTAGTCAACACGGCGCCACGCCGGCGCCCCCGAACACGAGCGCCCCAGGCCATCGCCTAGTTCGCCCGGGCCGGCCCTGTCTTAAAGTATAGTATTTAGCTTTCTTTGTATATATATAGGTAGGTAGGTAGACACCATAGAAATATGATAGGTAGGGACGTATTTTTGCGTCCGTGTAATGGTCTTTATCCATTGGTCTACTCGTAGTGTTAGTAGGTGCTACCTAGCCTAGTTTACTTGCAGCAAAGATTAAAAAATATTACTTCTTACAGTAACAGTAAGTTACTTAACTAAAATGGAAATAAGCAGAGCACAGTTTTGCCCTTCGTCGGGACTCGGGACCATATGGCTACCTCCTGTAGGAGGAATTCGTGCTCAAAGGCACAGCAGCGTGTTGCTTCTCGATGTAACGAGGGCTACAATACGGGGTCCTTCTGAAATACGTATAGGTACCTGAAAATAATTCAGCTTATAAATCTGAACCAGTTTCATCCTAACATGTCTTGTTATTGTTAGGTACCTACTCGTGCACAGTATTACGATATGGCTTACGGTAGCGCAACGCCTTTGATGTCGCACGAAGCGCCACCGGCGGCGTAGGTACTAGCCCATACTAGCCTGTAGTCAGCCTGGCAAATTCGCGGAGTTCGCCAGGCTGTGCCCCGCCGCCCGCTGCCCCGCGTAAGTACATTCGTTGCGCTACTGTAAGCCGCTATGTTGTAATACTGTGTCGTAGGTGTCCCACTAAATTTATTATTTTTTGCAAATTCAGCATTCTCGTAGGTTTGTTGGTGAAAGTTGTTCAAATTACCTCCATAGCTCAGAGGCAAAGTTCACTGGATTTACACAGGAGGTCGTGGGTTCGATTCCCGGCGGGGTCAATTGTAAGACTTGTTTTGGTTGGTGGTAGGGCATTTTCTAAGCCCGCCTGGGTAGCTACCACCATCTTATCTAAGTCTTGCCGCCAAATATCAATGTTGATATCATTGGTGTGTTCCGGCATGAATATAAGATAGCCAGTTCCCCATTGCGTTGGGGAATCTTGGTAAGCCCGCTTCCATCTTCGGCACAACATCGTCACTTACCACCAGGTGAGATGTTGTCAAGGGTTTACCAATTGTTAATAAATAAAAAAAAATTCAAGAGCTGAACCCCGTCTTAAATTATTTTCAGGTATTTCAAAAGAAATCTATAACAGGCGCATTTACACGAGTCGACGACGAGACATTTTTAATTCTTGTTTTAAACAAGTGGGCCTGGAAGAAGTTCTTCGATTCGTATAAAACTGGATAAGAAGAAGATCAAACAGCAGGTGGAATGTTGGACCTAATCTACGATTGCCGCCCTACCAATGTAACGCCATCGATCACCGGCGGCAGCGGCGGCAGCGGGGGCACCGGCGCCGTGCGTGCGGTGCGTGCGACTGCGGAGGGAGCCGGGAGCCGGGAGCCGGGAGCCCCCTCGGCTCTTACAATACGAGCCCAAACAATAAGGGTAACTTTACTCACAACAAAGCCACAGAACCGCCTCGATGTACATATGTTCGAACCCCGAGTCAAAAGGTGCTTTTCGCGGCGCGGGGCTGTCCGCGCAGTGTCCTTTTGGCAAATCATCATCATCACATCAGCTCATATATACCCTGAATTAAGTCAATCGGGATTTAGTCAACCACGCGGGCCCAGTCCGGGTTGGAAGACTTAACACACAACATTCGAATTATAGGTACTTACTCAACTAACGGTTAACGGACTTATCTATAGTAAACGGAAACTAACCCACTTACTACGGAAATCACTATTCTTTTCATAATTGCATGTGATTTGTAATCGTTCTACTAGCTTAGAAAAAAATAATTAAAAATATTAAAAAAATAAAATTTCCGGTTGTCTAACATCTGGTAAGGCGTATCTGCATTAATGAGTCTATTAACAATTTTTAAAGTTAATTTAGAATTTAATCCGTTACTCGCAATATTAACTTCGTTAATTAACGGATTAACGGTCTTGTGCCCAGACTATTTACACTTAGCTCACAGTTCACACACGTGTAAAATTAACTTGTGATCCTTGCTTGCTCCACAAGTCGAGAGAAGTGAGCTTGTTATATACCTACCCTCGGTTATTAATAATTATGCAAATGGGTCGCCGAGAGCATGCGAGAGGCAGAACGTGAGAGGACATATCGCCTCGTAACTCGCAGCAGGCATAAAGTCAGCAAGCGATCCAGTGGCCATCATATTGCGACCGACTTATCGCGCGCCCAAACAGCGCTCGTTACTCGCGCTGCACGCTGCTCGGACTCGCTCGAAACGGTAATGGCGTTTCTACGAACCGGAATATACGATATAGACAGTATAGGCACCTACCTAGTCGTACCTAGCTGAAGTCCTATCGCATTACATTGTATGTGTATACTGTATACGGTAATGTAGAGCTTTCAGCCGTTTCATAACTTCCGGCCTGTCCACGCTCGTGCCAGCGTGCCAGCGTACCAGTGGGCACCTATATAATGTAGATAAGTGAACTTGTGATGGATGAGCAGGAGCTGGCGCATATCATGATCGGGGCAAGCTTAGTATCGTAAAAGCGAGGTAAGTAGGTACGTTTAGGACACCTACTGTGTGTGTGTACCTGGATGTACCTTATCAAGAGGAAAGCTAATAATTTTCGAAAAACCGCAAAGTTTTTTGGTAGAAGCTTTTATTTGAAAAGAGTTTTTATGCTCAAAAAGCCAAATGCTCAAATGAAAATAAAAACAAAGGATCAAAGTTATCGTCAATACGAATCAAACGAGCCCAAACTCGATGGGTTGTGTGGTTTTATTGCGGAGTTCCTATGGCCACCTTCCAGCTCCAGCATCAGATCAACTAGTCGACAAAATATGGCACTACTGTATAAAATCTGTCATTTGAAATAATTATCAAATCCCAATATAAAAAATAAAAGTTAAAAAAAAACTAAAAACCGACTTCAAAAAAAGAAATTCACTCAAAATAATGAAATAATCTTTTTTTAAACACGAAATTCACCAACAATAACGAAATCAGAGTTATGTACCTACGAAACAAATTACGGGCCTAAAAATGTTTTTGAGGTCGGTGTCAGCACTTGAGAAAAGTGTACTTACCTGTCAAATGTTTTAAATTCAATGGTTTTGGTGACACATTGTAGGCTCCTCATTTGTTTCGTACCCACCTTTGATATCGTTATTTTCGTTTATTTATAAAAATATTATTTCATAATTTAGAGAGAATTTCTATTTTTGAAGTCGGTTTTAAGTTTTTTGAAACTTTTATTTTTTATTATTTTTAGTGATAATGGTATCTAACAACGTTACACCCAATCACCCACTCGCCAATAGGATATCATCAAATCCTAATGCATGTGTTTCCCGGCTCCCGACCCGATGCGCCACCATCCGCACGAACATTACCCAATCATCGAACCTAATCAGAAATTTTAAAATAATATCCCAACAAAACATAAATGTGAAATGGGGCCAAGTTCGATTTTAAAAAATACAGCGATATAAATGGGTAGGTACTAAGTACTATAGTGGTTCTTAAATCATAGCTACGGAACATCAAATAGAAATATTTATTTTAGACTTCTCCAAATAACAAAGAATGTACAACGGCTTTCAGTTGCTTATAAACAATTTGTTAAGAGCCCGCTGGAGTTCATAAAACGTAGTATTTGTTTAATTTGTTATCCAAACAACCGATTTTGAAATAATTTTAAATAGATAATCGCATGACGTATATATCTGTGTCTGTACCGCATTACTTTATTGAAACTAAACAGGAATCCATGATTAATCAATAAACTTGTTTTTAAGGTAAAAGACAGAAAACAAGTTTATTGGTATTAAATGGATTCCTGTTTTTTAAAAAAGTAATGCGGTGCAGACACAGATATACATCATGCGATTATCGATATAAAATTATTTCAAAATCGGTTGTTTGGTTAACAAATGAATCGAATACTACGTTTGTATGGGATTCATGGACTCCAGCGGGCTCTTAAGTTGTGTGCTACTTAATGGTGTAATTTGACTAGTTTTCACTATTCAATTTTATTCTATATTGATATTTACTTATAAAAAGTAAGCTTTGCTTGCTTGGCGCCTTGTCTATTTAAACTTGCTAAGTTACACCATTTAGTAGCATGGACATGGAACATAACAAATTGTTTTTAAGCAACTGAAAACCGTTGTACATTCTCTAGTCTTTGGAGAAGACTAAAATAAATGTTTCTATTTGAAGTTCCGTAGCTATGATTTAGGAATCACTATAGAACTTGGTACCTACCTATTTAGATCGCTGTATTTTTTGTTACGAACTTGGCCCCCATTAACCATTTATGTTTTGTTGAGATATCATTAATTTATATACTAATTAATAGTATAAATAATATTAATACTACAAATGTATGTAGATAGGACATTAGTATTAATACTATTCATAGTAATAGACATACATATAAGATACCGAACCCTCAGTGCGCAAGCCCGAGTCGCATTTAGCCAGTTTTTTTAATTTTTACTAAATACGCCCAATAAACCTATTTCGATTCCAAATCTTAAACTAAAAAGTCACCTGAAAGTGGTCTATATAATTATTCCAATGAGTAGTAGGGGTACGGAACCCAAATTTCATGATTTCAACTCGCACTTGGCCAGTTTTTTATTTTTCATTTGTATATGCCTATTAAACTACCTAAATGCCAGTTTCTAAGTCACCTGAAAAAAGACTATGATTTTGATAACTCATACTTGGCCATTATTCGAATATCACTTTTGTATACGTCCAATAACCTACCTCGATGCCAAATTTCAAGTTTTTAAATTACCTGGAAGTGGTCTATATATTTTGCTGAGTAATAATGATACGGAGCGCTTAGTGCGCGTGTACGACTCACACTTGGCCGTTTTTCTAATTTTTCCTTTGTATTCGTCGTTTTGGACCTACCTTGATGCTAAATTTCAGGTTTCTAAGTCACCTCCTGGAAGTGGTCTATAATTTTGATGAGTCAGTCAGAGAGTCGGTGAGTGAGTGAGTCTAAAAATAGTGATTTAAAAAAAGTAAAGGATATATTTATGAAAATTGGGATTCTAGGTGATCGTGGGGGTCTTACTAGACACACAAAATCGCAAGTGTGTAGTTTAAACAGATTTTGAGTTACGGGTAGGTCAAAAGTGGCCCGAAATAGTTCTCGTAATATATATTGTATCCCACGGCCGGTGTCGCCCTGGCTGATGCACTGCGGTGTGTCTAGATTAATGATAGTAGGTAATTTATCAGAATTTAATGAATTACACTTAAATAAGGGTTGCCCTCGATTTCCCTGGGATCCCATCATCAGATCCTGACTTGGTGACAATGGGACTATACTCTACTATACTCTTTTGAATGAAAAAAGAATTTTGAAAATCGGTCCACAATTGACGGAAAAATCAGTGAACATACATTAAAAATTATATACTCGTATATATATACAGTCGAATTATTACCTCCTCCTTTTTGAAGTCGGTAAAAAGGGGAACTTACTGAACGTAAGTAATCTCTAAAAAAAATTAAGCTATTGTATAGCTTTTATCGCGGGCTTTGAGGGGACCGAATCAATAAATTTCGTAACGAAAATAAAACCTGACACCCCAAAAAAAATATATATTGAGCTCTTAAAAACTTACAGTGCCATCTATCTATCCATCATGATGATGATGATGATGATGATGACGATGGCGATGGCGATGGCGATTGATGATGGCGATTGATGATGATGATGACGATGATGAACTTTCTTAGTGTTACTTTATTACATAAACATCCCGCGCCCCAAGGACTATATGGTACTGGTAAATACTGCATTAATAAAAAATAAATAATTATAATTGCACAAGTTGATAAAAAATGGTATGCAATAGCTTTACCGCGGCAGGCCCCGAGTGCCACACAACTTTTTAAATCCACACAACTAGAGAGAAATAAGAAACGACAGAAAAATAAAAAAGTCCAAGAAAATCCTTCGGAGACTGCCATTCTTTGCTGTGAAATAAATTGAATGGAGGCAATTTTACGAGTTTGACTAATTGAGTAATTTAAATTAGTGTAGTTTTAAAAAAATATAAATTGATAAATAATTAAAACTGAAATTTGGAACAGAGAGAGCAACGGCAGCCCCCGACGGACTTTTATTTTTTTTTCTTTCGGTTCTCATTTCCCTCTACTCGGGCGACGTTCAATTCCATTTTAACACCTGTCGTGGGCTTTCTTAAAAATTTTAATTTTGCATTTTATCTTAGCTTAGGCACGGACATGTCCAATGGAGATGGGAGCAGTGGCCAGGAATTAATAAAAATAAGTTCTTAATAATAAACAATTGTTATTGATGTGTAACATCTTTGCTCTCGCTTTCCTGCAATTTGTGGGAGTGATTTCGTGAAATGGGACGGAAATGTGTAACGTGGGACGGAAATGTGTAACAGGAAGTCGCGAAAGCGCGCGCTAAAAAAAATCTACTACGACGGGTGTTAAAACGTCATTAAAAAACCGACCAAGTGCAAGTCGGACTCGCGCACTAAGGGTTCCGCTCGCTTTCCTGCAATTTGTGGGAGTGATTTCGTGAAATGGGACGGAAATGTGTAACAGGAAATGCGAAAGTTTTTTAATTCTCGAAAACTAAGGTTGTCATAGCCATGCCGCCTAGTGTGAAGTATTTTGTCACATGTTACACATCATATGCGAGTACTGTAGGTCTCGTTTTTTTTTGTGATCTTTTAATTGCGCCTTTTATTTGTATACAATTTGTTGGTTTGTGGTGAGAAATAAATGATGTTTTATTTATTTATTTATTTACTTTAATAAATAACAGCGATGGGTACTGGGTACTTGTGTAATCGCACCGCTCGCTCCTATTACGCGATGGCTCCCAGTACTCGTCCCTTCCCTAGCAATGGATGACTTATTTCGGGATCCCTTCCAGAACCTGGGAAAGCCCTTCTCTATTACACTACGTATTAATATGTTATGGATGTCACAAGCTAAGACAGAACACTTACAATTAGTAAAACGTTTTGGACTCGCTTCTTCCTTTTATATTTGCGTCAAAAATAGCAAGGGGGCACATGCTCTGGCACAGATTACTAAATAGTTACTTCGGCTCTGGGCCGAGTGGCAAGGGGGCACGTGCTGTAGGCCGAGTGGTTTGGCACATGCTCTAGGCCGAGTAAGCTTGGCACATGCTGTAGGCCGAGTAAGCTTGGCACATGCTCTAGGCCGAGTAAGCTTGGCACATGCTGAAGGTGAGTAAGCTTGGCACACGCTCTAGGCCGCGTAAGCTTGGCACATGCTCTAGGCCGCGTGAGCTTGGTACATGCTCTATGCCAAATGAGCTTGGCACATGCTTTGGGCCGCGTGAGCTTGGCACATGCTCTATGCTGAGTGAGCTTTGCACATGCTCTAGGCCGCGTGAGCTTGGCACATGGCTCTGGGCCGCGTGAGCTTGGCACATGCTCTGGGCCGCGTGAGCTTGGCACATGCTCTATGCCGAGTGAGCTTTGCACATGATCTAGGCCGCGTGAGCTTGGCACATGCTCTGGGCCGCGTGAGCTTGGTACATGTTCTATGCCGAGTGAGCTTGGCACATGCTCTAGAGCTAGACCAAGTGAGCTTGGCACATGCTCTAGGCCGCGTGAGCTTGGCACATGCTCTATGCCGAGTGAGGTTTGCACATGCTCTAGGCCGCGTGAGCTTGGCACATGCTTTGGGCCGCGTGAGCTTGGCACATGCTCTAGGCCGAGTAAGCTTGGCACATGCTGTAGGCCGAGTAAGCTTGGCATATGCTGTAGGCCGAGTGAGCTTGGCACATACTGTAGGCCGAGTGAGCTTGGCACATGTTCTGGGCCGAGTGAGCTTGGCAAACGCTCTAGGCCGCGTGAGCTTGGCACATGCTCTGGGCCGCGTGAGCTTGGTACATGCTTTATGCCAAATGAGCTTGGCACATGCTTTGGGCCGCGTGAGCTTGGCACATGCTCTATGCCGAGTGAGCTTTGCACATGCTCTAGGCCGCGTGAGCTTGGCACATGCTCTGGGCCGCGTGAGCTTGGCACATGCTCTATGCCGAGTGAGCTTTGCACATGCTCTAGGCCGCGTGAGCTTGGCACATGCTCTGGGCCGCGTGAGCTTGGTACATGTTCTATGCTGAGTGAGCTTGGCACATGCTCTAGGCCGCGTGAGCTTGGCACATGCTCCATGCCGAGTGAGCTTTGCACATGCTCTAGGCCGCGTGAGCTTGGCACATGCTCTGGGCCGCGTGAGCTTGGCACATGCTCTATTCCGAGTAAGCTTTGCACATGCTCTAGGCCGCGTGAGCTTGGCACATGCTCTGGGCCGCGTGAGCTTGGCACATGCTCTATGCCGAATGAGCTTGGCACATGCTCTAGAGCTAGACCGAGTGAGCTTGGCACATGCTCTAAGCCGCGTGAGCTTGGCACATGCTCTATGCCGAGTGAGCTTTGCACATGCTCTAGGCCGCGTGAGCTTGGCACATGCTCTGGGCCGCGTGAGCTTGGTACATGTTCTATGCCGAGTGAGCTTGGCACATACTCTAGAGCTAGACCGAGTGAGCTTGGCACATGCTCTAGGCCGAGTAAGTTTGACACATGCTCTAGAGCTAGACCGAGTGAGCTTTGCACATGCTCTAGGCCGCGTGAGCTTGGCACATGCTCTGGGCCGCGTGAACTTGGTACATGTTCTATGCCGAGTGAGCTTGGCACATGCTCTAGAGCTAGACCGAGTGAGCTTGGCACATGCTCTAGGCCGAGTGAGCTTGGCACATGCTCTAGAGCTAGACCGAGTGAGCTTTGCACATGCTCTAGGCCGCGTGAGCTTGGCACATGCTCTGGGCCGCGTGAGCTTGGTACATGTTCTATGCCGAGTGAGCTTGGCACATGCTCTAGAGCTAGACCACAGTATATATATTAGTACTAACGTACAGTATGGACACTCCCTGCCGCTCTCTAGATTCGACCTCACCCCCCCGTCACTCAGATTGGCTGTAGATTGGGTACCAAACGTAAAGGACGAGCTACGCAAGCACTTTTATTCACTATATTCACTTTGCGCGCCGCTGTGATTTCTTTCACAGGAATAAAAACCAACCAGTTACCGAACGTAAAGGCCCAACTGAACTCTTCTTTTTTCATACTTGTCTTATGTTGTAAACAAACACCGCTCGAACAAAAACACCACAAAATAACACCAAAAAATACGACTTTCCGAATAGTACACCATACACATTATGAGACTATAAAACATTGTAAATGGTAACTGCGACGTGGACGTATGAATTAACACTGAAAACTGCTATTATTTTACACATCTTTTAACACATTTTCCATAAAATTGCGAAATGGTTTTCGATTTGTTACCCCCAAGTTTGTCTGCCCTCAAGTCGGCCCCGCGTGCTTTCCCCGCCCTGATACTCCCACATCCCCCTCGGATCCCGAAGGTTTGTTGGGGGTTTTAACCCCATATTATGAATCTTTGGAATCAAATTATACAATCAGTAATAAGTCATCTTTGGTCCTACATAAACTCACAAAACAAAGACCAAAGAGTACCTAAAAATACAATTTTCAAAAATTCATAACTCAAAAACCGCTGGTTTCCTAACCTTAAAATTTGGTATAGATGTTCAGCTAAAGCCTATCTCTTACCAAAAAATCGCGGACTGCCAAATCGATGTACCCTATTGTACAGTTGAGCCCAAAGATGACCCAATTTTTACCTCGCAACAACAGTTCAAAATCATTCATTGAGTCATTCACTTCGTCCCATCTCTACACCAAAGCAACAAAACTAGGTATCATGTCGATTTTTAATCTGTGACAAAATCCTTTATCAATTTCGCAATTTTATGGAAAAAGTGTTTAAAGATGTACAAAATAATAGCAGATCGCAGTTACCATTTAGAATGTTTTATAGTCACATAATGTGTATGGTGTATTCGGAAAGTGGTGTTTTTTGTTCGAGCGGTGTTTGTTTACAACGAAAAGTATAAAAAAAAAGAGTTTACTATTCACACTGTTGCATTCAGTAAATAACTAACAAACATTTCGTGACCAATACCGCCGGTGTGATTCAACCCTACCTGCATTCTTGCCTATAGATACGTCAGTTATATATATGTACAATAGAGTCCGTTTATAATGACATCGAAAGGAATTGACAAACACGTCATAATAAGCGGACGTCATATAAAGCGTTATGTGAAATGAAAAAGTTTTTTTATGTAAATAATGTATGTATTTAAGTATTTTAATACAGAAACATAGTACATATGTAATTACATATGTATGTATATGTCACCGATAAATAGCAAGAATCGTAAGTTGATCAATTTTCTAGTTAGTTGATTAACTGACGAAAAATAACAAACGTTAGTAGAAATGTATTATTTAACGCAGTGCATTTTAGCTAATTGGTCAACTTACAGTACCTGGTAGTAATTTAATAATTTACGATTGTGCCACAAGTAAAATCATCCACTAACGGGCCAATCGTTGCTCAGTGTACTATTTAACGGTATACTCTTACCCGTCACATAATACACTGTTCTCTGATTGGTCGAGGGCATTTTATAAGCATTTGAATAGTGTTTATTCATAGAGACACTTAGATATGTTATTTTAATACCGATGATGAGATGTGAAAGATCATGAATATATTTTTTATATTTTATATTTATTCTTATTTAGCCATACAGTTTTATGACTTAGTATAATAAAAGGAAAAATATTTTAAATAACAAAAGATACTTGAGCTCAGATATTAATTATCACTTATTAACCTAATAAGTATTATAGTTAGTTTAATCAGTAAGTACATTCAGTCTCAATATCTATTATTTGTACTTATTCGTATTTCACTTATTTATTACTACATGTTAATGATTTATGGCATCTAGAGTGACACAAAACTTTGGCTATTTTGCAATTACACCTGTTAGTTACACACTGTTTATTTTACAAGCACGTGAGTCGTTTAACCAATCAACGTACACCTCGCCTTCGTCGGATGATCTTACGACAAGGCGCCGTAAATTAATCAATTTACTAAAATACATACGTTAAATAATACATTTTAACTGCTGTTTATTATTTTCCGGGAGTTGATCAACTACCTTGAAAATTGATCAACTTACGAGTCTTGTTATTTTCCGGTGACATATACATACATATTAAATCAAAATCAAAATTGCACGTAATCAGCACATTATTATAATAACACATACAAGTGTATTTTTTACTGTAAGTAATCTGTAATTTTTGTCTGCTTTTGTTTTTTCATTTTATTGTAAAAACAGTCTCTAATACTATTGTGTATAGAAGACATAGCTATGGTCAAATTATCATTTTCAATATTGCTGTGAACAAATCGTGATAATAATTCTGCAGCTTTTAATGCCTCTTCTGCGGTAGGTAATGGTGCTTCGTTGAGATGACATTTTTTTCACAGTAACAAACGAAAAACAATGCATGACCTTTAACCGTCAATTACTCACTGAGATTCAAAACAAAAACGAGCCACGTGCCAATCGTCGTCGGGAATCAACAAACAATACCGAAGGTGTAAAGAATCATGTCGGTCATTATAACCGGACATAATTTATTAAAAATGGGTCATAATAAGCGACATGTCACTGTAAGGGAAGTCATTATATCCCACTTTTTTATAAAGAATTTTATATAAAAACCAAACTTCGTAGTGCAATTACGTCATAATAACCGGCTGGTCAATATAGGCGGAGTCATAAAGAAAGAAAGAAAGAAAGAAAGAAAGAAATAAAGTTTATTCGGCAATAAATAAATAGAAAAATAATTACAATATTAGGTACTTAATTGAAATAAACTTAAAGATTAAAACATAATAAACGGATTCTACTGTATATCATTTCTCGCTCGTTTGTATGGAGTGTCCGGGGTGTGGCTAGACCGAGTGAGCTTGGCACATGCTCTAGAGCTAGACCGAGTGAGCTTTGCACATGCTCTAGGCCGCGTGAGCTTGGCACATGCTCTGGGCCGCGTGAGCTTGGTACATGTTCTATGCCGAGTGAGCTTGGCACATGCTCTAGAGCTAGACCGAGTGAGCTTGGCACATGCTCTAGGCCGAGTCAGCTTGCCACAGAAAACGTCATCTTGATCCTTGGAAATTTCATCCACGATAAGGTCTTCTGATTCTTATCTACTCACTTATTTATTTTTCGTGCCCGCTCAGCTCTCTTCTAGTCGCACAAGGATTATGAGCACCTTTGTCCGTTACAACACCAGAGTCCTGATTGCAACCGGGCGGGCGCCACAATCCACATGGCGGCTCTTTAACTGTATAATCAGTCAAACCTGACCGAACCTAACATATTATAGCTTCGCTCGTTTATTGTACATAATGTACAATCTGAATACGGCATTTTACAATTTGCATGGCTCGCATTTTACAATCTGCGTACAGCTTACGAAGTAACTAGTATCTAATCTGTGGTACAGCATTTTACAATTTGCCTGCCCGCATACGGACGAACTGTACAATTTGCCTGTTTATTTGTAAAATGACCAATATGCCTGCCACATCCACGTAACCTACAGCCGACGTTAGCAAAAAAAGCAAAAATGTCATTTATTTGGGAAATTGTTAGCAAGCTTCTCCGTATAGATGTAAATATATGTAAATGAATACTGGGTAATAACTAGCGCACAAACGAGGAGCATTAAATCAATTGGGGGCCTTGAGTGAGACGTTCGGCGCAACGACGCTCGCGCGCGGCAGGCGCAGCGTACAGGCGCAGGTAGACGAGTCTAGAGATAGAGCTGTTACAATTCGTAAACGTAACAGTTTTACCTATACTTATAATAAGTACAAAAACCACAAAAAACATAATTTTACAAGGGAACTATGTGCTGTTGTAAGAAATCCCCGAGGAGCCTAAAATGCAAAGTAAGGAACTGCGTAACTGAGTAGGTAGGTATGTACCTAGGTGCTTCAGTATTCCTTACTGTTTGACCTAGTTCATTCTAATTAAGGAATTCGTTAAATATGTGTACTTGCTCCACGAGTATGAGAAGTGATTGTTGTACCTTGACTTTGTTGTCGAGTGGGCGCGGCTCGGGCGCCAACAGCGCGCCCAGCTCCACGCGGCAGGTGGAGGGGCGCCGGTTGTCCATCCCGCCGCAGCTGCCGCCGCCGGAGCCCGAGCCGTTGCAGGAGCCGCCGCCGCTGCCGCCGGACATCTCGGAGCCGCCGCTCTCTGCGCGCACACACAAAACACGGTCAGCGGCCGCGCCCACAGCACCGCCGCCGGGTGCCGGGTGCCGGCTCAGCGCGAGCGCAGCCGCCGACCGACACTCAACACCAGCCGGGAGCGCGCCGCATCGACGCGGCCGCGTGCCGATTCACCGCGATACAATGCGGATTCCCGCCGATATATTTAGGACGCCGCGGTTAGTACGGTGTACTATACGGTAAACATTAACCGGTGCGCGGTCGCGTTCTTGGCGCCGCGCCGCCGGCTGGCAGCCGCGGAACTCACCGGCGCCGTCGCCGCGCGCGCCATCCGTCGCCCGCTCCGAGAACTGCAACAGAAGATGACACGTGAGCGATGGTGGATCCCGAGGGAAGCTCATTCAGTTGGTGTGAGGCGCACCTGCACGCGACGGATGCGGCGCGCGGCGATCTGCCGCGAGTGGCGGCGCAGCGCCTCCAGCGTTCCGCCGCGCCGCGCGCGTCGCTCGCCTCGGTCGGGTGCCGCTGGGCCGCGCGCGTCACGATATCTGAGACTGACAGTATAAAGATCTCTATTTTATTGCCTCGTAAAATGTTTTGTTTAGGAACTGATCACACGTTGCCGTTCATAAAAATTACGTAGGTAGGTATTCGAACGATCGGTTCGAGCGGTGCGTCGACTAATGGTCGCGCGCTCGGCGCGTCATCGCGTCATCGCGGCGGCTCCAAGAAAACGCTTATGAGGAGTTTGCTTGCTTGTTAGGTACGCAATCGCAGGCTGTTTACAGCTGTTCGTTGTTTACCTTACAGTTGTTCTCTTTTTGCGTCCGTTAAGAGGATAAAAGTATCTTATAAAAGGGCCAAAGATAGCAATGACACATATGTTTCCTATCCAGCCAGACTGGTTTACTTTGGATATACCTAATTAGAGACATCGAGCATGAAGCTAAGCTCCATAAGGCATAGATGATCACAGGTTGTCAAAATGATTACAACATATTCTCGCAATATCGAACACTGATTTAGAGAAAGATAGACTTAGCCTACAAAAACTATCTAGATAATGCTGCAAAATCAGTTTTCAAATGAACCAAAGTCATTCTGGCAATACATTAAAAAAAAACGAACGAATGATTTAACGTGAAAGAAATGTCTTGTCAGCGAGTCGCTTTTAGTCAACAACGTTTAAAATTTTACTGTTAAAGATTGAAATAACGATGTCTACTATAAACGGTCACAGATATACATACAGGCATCCAAATATTTACAAAGCGCCAAGATCTAGATGAGTCAATTCATATGAGTCCAAACACGAGGGGTCTAGGATACATAGCTACATAGATCATCATCATCTCATCATCAGATACATAGATATTGGCATGTAAAGTTTGTCAATGACCTCGCAGGAGGGACGCTCCGAGCTTCCCCCGTGCCTACTGCCTACCCTGCGTGTGCCTGCGTGGAGCTCGGCCCCTAATTACTTTTACTATGCCTGACCTGGCCTCGCACGGATTTTTTTATTATTATATAACTCATTATTATTGTCTATTTTTGCTTATAGATATTGTCCAAGTTACACTTTTTTAATTTAAACTTTTCTAAATAAACTAAAGAATCTCCGCGCTATCACGTGTGAGTTGCGCTTTGGCAGCCGTAAGATTTTTTTATTTTTTTTTATTCACAATTGGTAATCCCTTGGCATCAACTCACCTGATGGTAAGTGACGATGATGCCGAAGATGGAAGCGGGCTTACCAAAATTCCCCAACGCAATGGAGAACTGGCTATCTTATCTTCATGCCGGAACACATCAATGTTTTTAACACACGGAAGATGGTTCCGGAACCGCCTGGCTCGCTCGGCGCTGGACTTCGGGGTACCTTTGCGTAGCCCATCACCCCCTTCTTCCGACGATTGCCGTGATTAATATATTTTCTGGTTGTCTTTTTCATGGACTGAGGCATAAATAGTTTTTTTTACATTTCTTGCTTATTTTTATCATCGTTTTTAAGTATAAAAAACCGGCCAAGTGCGAGTTGGACGACTCGCGGCATGAGGGTCCCGTACCGCCGCACCTCTCCACACAACTGTGACAATGATACCTATTCACATGACAAACAAAAGACACAAACGCGAGCAACAGAAAAATACTACTAGCGCTATCTAGTGGTGTTTTAGTGAACTATTTTCCGTAAGTGAACGTATTATATTGAGTTCACCACTTTATTTTCAAATAGAATTCTCATAGGTTTTCCTGTAATTTGTATTTTTTATTTTTTTCAAAATTTTAGGCTCAGTAGCTTTGGAGATCGGGGGGGGGGGGGGGGGGAAATCAATTTTCGTCTTCTAATTCATGAATAAAATCAAAACTATTTATTTTACAATAATAACAAAAATATATATGTGAGGTCCTTATAACGAGCCCTTTCATTTGATTTATGACACAGTAAGGTTTGTATAACTTTTTTTCATATCCTAATTTTTCCCCCGAAAATAACCCTAAAATATTCATTTACTTTGCACATCTGCGTTTGGTTCATAGGATTACACCATCTTACCACATTCTACCTGATTTAGTCCAGTACATTCGGAGCAAATTGGCTGTGACAGACGGACGGACAGACAGACAGATGCACGAGTGATCCTATAAGGGTTCCGTTTTTTTGTTGTGGTACGGAACTCTAAAAATTGTCTAAATTAATCTTTTTTTAATTTTAATCGATTGTTCTATTTAGTTCTTAATATTTAAAATGTACGAGTATGTATAAACACACGAAAGAATGACGTGTGCGTCGGGAGTTATACTGAACAGAAAAGAGCGAGTGATAAATTATTGAGTATTGAGTGTGCCGGTTTCGGTCATTTTACCTTCACGGCTCCAGCGCAAACTCTAGGTGATAACACCGAGCTGACTATATTAGCTATATAATGACACAATAGTCATGTTTCTACGGCAAATAGTTTTGGTATTATAGAGGTAAGACATGATAGGATTAAGGGATGGCAGTATACAATATTGTCTATGCTTGAGTTATTGGGAGAGGTTGAGAAGTTTTACGGACAATTATAGACGACCACAAGTCTATCTGTCATCAATCTGGCTAAAGACCCAAGAGCCAAACTAACTCGACACTATACCGAAGATATCCCGGACGTCAGAATGTACGAGACTAGAATGGCTCTCAAACAGCTCAAGAACAATAAAGCAGCGAGTAATAACGGAATTACGGCTAAACTTTTAAAAGCAACGGTAGTAAAAGCTCTTCAGAAGTTGTTTAATTCCTCTATAAGTAAGGGACAAACGCCTGCGGCATTGCACAGAAGTGTGGTGTTGCTCTTCTTCAAAAAGGGTGACAACACCCAGCTGAAGAACTATAGACCCATCTCCCTTCAGAGCCATGTCTATAAGTTGTTTTGGAGAGTCATCGCGAATCGTCTCGCACACAGGTTTGAGGTGTTGTTTAAGCATATTAAGTAGTATTTCAGAGCATATTTATTATATTATATTTTGAGTGCATTATACGAGCAACCATTGAGACTAATTATCTTATTATCTTCTACCCAAAGCCCCATCATCGCAGACGACTTCCAAACAAGTCTTCCGAACAAGCCGGTTTCCGAAAAGGCTTTAATACCATAGACCACGTACATACGCAACTGCCAGATTATACAGAAGACCGAAGAGTAAAACCAGTCACTATAATCTCTAGCGTTGCCAAATTGACTATCGATATATCGAGATAGGTACTGATGTTTTTGTATGAAAACGCCACCATGTCGGTTCATCGCCGGGACCAAAATTCGAAAGCTATCAGACTGCAGCACTGCAAGGGGTGAGAGGAAGAGAGACGTCATATGTCCGAAACTGTTCACCGCCGCCCTGGAAGATGTTTTTAAGCTTTAGGAGTGGGGTGGACTCGGCATCAATATCAACGGCGAGTACATCACCCATCTTCGATTCACTGACGATACCGTGGTCATGGCTGTGACTATGGACGACCTAGGCACAATGCTCGATGGCCTCAGTAGAGCCTCTGAACAAGTAGGTCTTAGAATTAACATGGACAAAACGAAAATTATGTCAAACTTCCGTGTCGCACCTACTCCTCTGACGGTTGTAGGCTCTATGCTCGAAGTTGTTGTCGAATATGTGTACCTGGAACAAACAGTCCAGCTAGGCAGGTCCAACTTCAAGAAAGAGATCAATCGACGAATCCAACTCGGCTGGGCAGCGTTCGGGAAGCTTCGCAATATCTTCACGTCCCAAATACCGCAGTGACTTAAGACCAGCCAGTGTGTGTTGCCAGTGATGTTATATGGAACTGAGACATTGTCGCTTACTATGGGGTCACACAAAGGGCAATGGAGCTTGCTTTGCTCTCAGTTTCCCTGCGTGATCGAATCGAAGAAACGAGGAGAACCGTAAAAGAACCAAAGTACCCGACATAGCTTTCAGAGTCGCTAAACGTATATAAGTGGCAGTGAGCGGGGCACATAGCTCGTAGAATAGATGGTCATGGGGACAGTGGAGTTCTCGATTTCTCGAAAATATAGCGAAGGCAGACCTCCCACTCGGTTGACCGATGACCTGGTGTAGGTCGCGGGAAGCCATTGGATGCGGGTAGCGCAGAACCTGGAATAGGACATAGGCTACTTTTTACCACGGGAAAAAGTCTTATTCCCACGGAAAAATCGAAAACAACGCGGGCGTAGCCGCGGGCGGACGGTTAGTCGTACTTAATATAATAAATGTGAAAATTTGTATGTATGGATGATTGTTACTCTTTCACGCTTCAACCACTGGACGGATCGGGATGAAACTTAACACATATATAGGTTAGGTCTAGGAATAGGACATAGGCTATTTTTACCCCGGGAAAACGTCTTATTCCCACGGGAAAATCGAGTATACAATAAATTAAGTCAAATGTTACTAACTGTTGTAGTTTATTAGAAGTTAATGAACTCTTAACGTGTCATAAGTAAGTGGTCAACATTATTTATATCTTTGGAAGCTAAATGACATGCCATTCAAACATTGTCAATTTGTCACACTTTGATTTGTCACTTCGTTTGTGTGTCTCGATGTTGTTATAATCATTTTCTTTTGACTAATTAAAACTTCAGTTAAAACTGACACTTATGTACAACTTGTTATATCTGGGACGTCACGCTACTCATGCTAGAAGGTGTTTTGACGTTGACTGTACTGTTCGAATGTATTGTTTTGCTAAACATCACTATGAATAGTATGTATTAAATAAGTATTAGAATATATTACGTTCAAGTAGGAAAATATTTATTATTAAAAAAAACATGTCAATTAAACCAGGAACGATTATGGGTAGATTATTTTAATTATTTATTATTTATTAATAATCTACCCATAATCGTTCCTGGTGCAAAGGTTCCCATGAGAATCTGGAGTGGGAGTCTTTTGTTTATAAATAATTTAAGTGCGTTTGATTACAGCTCTCTCTCTCTCTCTCTACTCTCTTTTGATACGTCAGTCAGTCAGTGAGTCATAAAAATTGTGATTTTTGGACGTCAAGATCTGAGAATTGCTAAAAGACATATATCGCCCTAATTCAGGGTAGGTTCGAGCCCCTCGGTGGGGACGTATATGAGCTGATATCATCATATTTATGAAAGTTGGGATTATAGGTGATCGAGGGGGTCTTACTAGACACACAAAATCGCAAATGTGTAGGTCAAACAGATTTAAAGTTACGGGTAGGTCGGAATTGGCCCGAAATGGTTCGTGTAGTATAACCCACCCACCCACGGCCGCTGTCGCCACTGCCGTGTGTCTTGTGAAATGAGAATATTAAGGGTCCCCATATAAGTCACTGGTCCCCAGAGGGCCCGAGTTTCCATACAAACGTAGTTCCGCTTTTATATAAAATCTGCATGCCGGATTGAATCCAAACTTTGCAAACACGTTGAGGAGACACATATCGATGTTTGTAATTAGTTTTCGATGTACTAATATAAAGCGGAAAAAAAGAGTAGTTTCAAACTTTCAATACAAAACTAATTTAAGCCTTCGGTTAGTTTTGTTTAAATTTACTACGATGAAAACTAATTAATTGTATTGTGATGGCAAAAAATTCGTCTTGAGGTTTTGATGGGGATCGACTTTCTTACACAAATAGAGTCTTAAAAACAAAAAATATAAACTGAGTATGTGCTTGTGTCTGTACGTCCATCCGGTGCTCTATTCCCAATCTACTGGATGGATTTGGGTAAAATTGAGTCAAGGAAATCTTATTTTTTATCGTCTTACGTTTTTTCAAATTTCCCTATCTTGATTTTTTAAGATCGCCGCCATAGTGGAAGATTAGGTACTTATTATTTTTTTAATTCAAAAATGACTCTTACGATTTTAATGAAACTTTTTGAATATAATTAAATTAAGCCTAATTGGCCCTAATTAGGCCTACTGCACCGGGTACTTAACTTAAGGCAAAATCGGAGTAAAGTACCTGACATTTTTACATCATCATCATACAAATCGAAATTATTTGGAAATATTGTATCAAGTCTGATAAGTACCTTACTGTATTATTTGTTAATAAATAAGTGTTATGTTTAGTTGATTTGTGTGTGTGTGTGTGTGTGCGCGCTCGACTACGACATATGGTTAAGCTTCGTTAGAAAGTATGCACAGCGTGGCTGTACAATTTGTTTTTAGCTTCATATACCCAGTGTCAAGCAACAGTGCAGAGTGCGCACATTCTAATGATACCTCACTCATTTAAATCGGTTGTGGAGTTGAAAAAGAAAAGTAGCCTATGTGATAATCGAGGTCCTAATCTGTCTACCTACCAAATTTCAGGCAAAATCGTTCATTAGTTGTTGCGTAAAAGAGTAACAAACATCCATACATACAAACTTTCACATTTATAATCTTATTAAGTAAGGATTTTTTGAAAAGACCACGGAACCCTACTTTACGCGAGTCCGTCGCGCACTGGGTCGGGTTTTTGATTAGTCTCTCTACGATTTGCGAACAAACGTTATTTAGGCGATGTGAAAAACACTCCTATTATAGTTCATAAAAACATTTTTTTGGGTTCCTTTATCAAACTAGGTAGAGTACAAGTTAGTATTATTGAAAGGTATCTACAGGAATTACTTACGTACCTAATTAATTATCGTGCAGGTGGGTACGACGTCGTGGAGCTGTACCTCTCGTAGAAAAATAAAGCGGTCCACAGGGAGGTGATCAATTTCATTAGTGGGGTAGCAGCCGCGAGCGGCGCGGTCGCGTGGCGCGCGGGTCCCCGGGGGCGCCGGGCGCGCCATGGCGAGGAGGCGAGTGGTCGGGGCGGCGCGCGGGGCGCACTGCCGTGATGCCGTCCAGGCGCCCGCCGCCCGCTTCATCGCCCGCCCGCCCCACGACCACAGAACACAACAGTGCGGAAGGCTAACTTCACCTGTAACCAGTGTTGCCAATTTAGCGACTAAGTGCTAGATCTATCGTATTTTCGGAGCAGTCTAGCGACAAAAAAAATCGACGTTTCATACATTTTTAGCGACTTTTCAAGCACAGTAAAAGGATACATCTTCTAGCGACAGAATTGCCATTTTTATATTGTTCTAGCAACTTTTCAAGCGCACGACTACGAAGTAACTATTTAGTAATCTGTGGCACGACTAACAACTTTTTGACATATAGAGTTGGCAATTGGCATCACTGCCTGTAACGAAAGTCACAAATGTACGGTTGTACGATAGTTGAAGGTTGCGTGGAGGTAATGAAATGTGACAAGTTTGCAGGTCACGAAATTCCGAATTTCTTTGGAATTAAACAAATTGATTTATACAGAAAAAAAGTAGTGTTTGGTTTTATGAAACCACGGTAAAAGTTAACCTTTTTTCACATTATAGACATTTACAGAAGACGAAACGATCATATCGACCGTCACGCGACACAGGCGAAACATTTTGAGACGATGTAATAAAAGTTTCACTATAATAAAGGTTATTTCTTAAGTAGCGTTGGGTCTATACTATATATAGGGTGTATAGCGAGACGCGGGCGCGGGTGGGGAACGACTGGCGAGCCGAACCCCGTGCATTAGCTAGTGCGCAGCGCACATAATATAATATGCTCTATGTACCGCTACACACCTATAAAATCAGCTGATCTTTATAACCTATCTTTATATTCTGTTGATAGTCTGTTGGTGGTGAATAGGCCCCCATCGCCTGACCCCGGAACGAACAACATGTATCAAAATGACGATAGAGCAAAAACAAAAACCCTTTATAAGAACACTTTTCTTATTTTATCTCATTATTTTTTCACCTCTTTTATTTTTTTTAGTTGATACTAACTCTCCATTATAACAATACTTAATATTTTGTGAAATTTTTTGTTGACTATCACGATTAAAAAATGCAGCCTGTTAAAAGCCGGACTGACGCACAGACAGACAGACAGACAACGTATTAGTGATACGGTTTCGTTTCTTGATACGGAACCCGAAAAAGGCGTGAGTTTATCTAGGTATGCAGCAGATAAGCTCATTGTACTTCTAAGTACCTGTCCTGTAATGCGCTACTCTGTGGCCCTTTTGCGTTGAAAAATCAATTGGGAGATTTACAAGCTTGACTCGTAAAACATTGTGCACATTTACCGGCCGACCGACTGTTCGAGCCGCATGGCACTAGGCACGGCTTCCGCGTGAGCTGAGCACGTGCCGCCAGACGCCAGGCGCTGCCTCATGCTCGGAGTGCCCCGCCACGAGGCTGTGCAGTGTGCACCCCACGCCCACTCAACCGGTCTGCCTCTCCTCCCCTCCCTTTGAAACGTATAGGTTCCTACTTACTTAATTGTATGATAACTAACTAGGTAACTTTTTCCAACACGCGGTAACACAAAAACTTGTTCATTGGAAGGACATCGACAGACGATACAGGTAGGATAGGAGATACAAGTACATTCAGATACCAAGTACGTTTTGCCCTTACCTCTAAAATGTGAAGCTGTCTTCCCGCAGTCGTTCCGTACCTACTCACTATTTACCCGACCGCCACCGCCCGGGGAGGAGGGTAGTGCTTATCGCGTGTGTGTACAGGTACTCATGTCTGTTTCTCGGCTGAGCCTGCAGGTAGCCTAGATTACTTGATGGATTTGGGAGAGCGTGGTGTCGTTAGATTAGGGATGACGACAGCATCAGAAATAAATTATGAATTATTGATCACTAAATTGCCCTCCTACTTAAACTTCGGAGAACCTTACTCGTTTTGTTTGCCATCAAGTCTTCGATTTTTAATTCACCAAAATCACAAAATGAGTACATAAATGACGCTGCTAAACTATGACGTCACGCCTATATAGGTATTTCAAACATTTTTAGAACAAAACTAGCTGTCCCGGCGAACTAGGTACGCACCGCCTTACATTACATTACACTGCCCTACCCTACCCTACCCTACACTACACTACACTACCCTACCTTACCCTACACTACACTACCCTACCCTACATACACTACACTACACTACCCTACCCTACACTACACTACCCTACCCTACCCTACCCTACCCTACACTACCCTAAAATAAAATAGATGTTGGCCGATTCTCAGACCTACTCAATTTGCTCACAAAATTTCATGAGAATCGGTCAAGCCGTTTCGGAGGAGTACGGGAACGAACATTGTGACACGAGAATTTTATATATAAGATGTCGTTTTTGACAGATGATAAAAAGTAAATCAGATGACTAGCATTCGTCATGCCTTAGGATACATTTTGAAACAGTAGGCGGGTTTTTAATTGAATTGGATAGGTTATTTCGTCCTACTAGTTACTCTCTTTTGTTATCGTGTGACCCAATTAACCGTGACATCCAAGGGGTAGACAGCGGTTGCCTGGTGTTGCACTTAGCATCACCCGCGGTCACGTGTAGAGCATTAAGATTTACACCTTACGGACGTGTGCAACGCGACCTTCATACACATCTGTGGAATCAGATGTGCAGGTTTCCTCACGATGTTTTCCTAGTTACTAGTCGGATAGAAATAAGGTTCTATACAGGTGTAACAAAATTGGTGTAGGTAGGACCCGTTGACTGACCGGGGCAACTTTTATTATACAAGTTAGCTGGAATCGTAAAAAAATTGACCTCTTCATATCATACAAAGCTATCAGCTAATAGACCGATTTTTAACATTTTTGATGGAGCGTCGAATTTTTTTTAAGCTTATGCATAGCTTTTATCGCGGGCTTTGTGCGCGGCGACCGAATCAAGTCTAACGAAAAACACCTAACACTACCGCATTCTAAAAAAACTTACAGTGCCATGTCATATATTAGTACTAACGGCCATGTATTAGCAATTTGCGGTACTAAAAGGACAGTCCATTTTACTGGCTCGGCCGAGTGTGACGTAAAGTTACCGCGTTTTAAAAAAACTTACAGTGCCATCTATTAGCGATTTGCGGTACTAAAAGGACTTCGTCAATTTTACTGGTGTAACTTTCTTAGTGTTAAATGTTGATAAACAAATGCTATGCAAATAGCTTTACCGCGGCAGTTTTTTGTTGACTATGGGTTCTTTGGGGAAAGTTGTTCAGTATGCTGAGTAGAAGCCCCATGTTAACGGGTCCTACACCAATTTTGTAACACCTGTATACTACTACCTAATATATTTAAAACAGCGCTCTTTGGTACCTACCTACTTGAAATTCTGAACAAAATTAGTATGCAAAATCAAGAGGATCCGTCGCTGCGGCGGCGTTAGCGGCGTGACTGTGCTCGTGGCGATGTGAAGAGGACAAACTTTCACATTTAAACATTAGTTAGTTTAATATCATTGGGTATCCAGATCAATCCAGACTTGTGAGAGTATCACGGGGCGTTGCGTTTCCAGTTTCAAGGCAGAACTCGGAGTTAACCGATCTCGAGGCGTGACTCACGACTCACGACTCCCGGTGACTCGCGGCAGTTAACGACACGCGTTGATTAACTGCCGCGAGATGAAAGACGCGCCCGTTGTTCTAACTCGCGCCACTCGCGCGGTCACGCGGCCCGCCCGCGCCCGGCCCGGTCCGTCCCTCACAGCGCGCGAGGACAATGACACCGCACACCGCGCCGCCGCCGGGTGGCTACAAACGACGAAGCTTTTACTCGGTACTTACTTCCCTAGTTGCAGAAGGTGCTCGTACGAGTCGCTGTAGGACTTTTATTAGGGTTCCGTACAGCCAACAGATGACCAACGGGACCCTGTAACTAAGCCTCCGCTGCCTGTCCGTCTGTCAGCGAGCTGTATTTCATGAACCATAATAGTTAGGCAGTCGAAATTTTCACAGAATGTGTATTTCTGTTGCCGCTATAAAAACAAATACTTACTAAAAATTATTTAAAAAAAGGGGGTCTCCATTTAAAAAACGTGGTTTTGTAAGTCTTTAGAAGTATTTTCGATTTAGCTCTATCGTAAAACGTGAAACTTGGTGTGATTATAGTACCATTATCAAATAATAAAAATCAGCCAACTGTGAGTCGTACTCGCCGTCCAAAATCAAAGAAAATAAAAGCACATTTTTGTAGCTAGATAGATAGATAGATAAAACTTTATTTCACTAAAAAGGCACAATACATTTTAACAATAAACAAACAAATAAATGAAACTTAACTTAAACAAATATTACTAGTTTATATAAAAAATATGAAACAGTGTCAGTGGTGCCAAGTTAGTGAAACTGGTCCAGGCTCAGCATAAATGTTCGCGTTGATGTCTTTTGTTTTAAATGTGAATAGATATCATTGACAATTATACTATGTAAGTGTGTGGAGAGGTGTGAGTGGTGGTATGCAACCCTCGGAGTGCCAGTCCGTCTCGCACTTGGCCGGTTATTATACTATGTAGTTGTGTGGAGAGGTGTGAGTGGTGGTATGCAACCCTCGGAGTGCCAGTCCGTCTCGCACTTGGCCGGTTATTATACTATGTAGTTGTGTGGAGAGGTGTGAGTGGTGGTATGCAACCCTCGGAGTGCCAGTCCGTCTCGCACTTGGCCGGTTATTGTACTATGTAGTTGTGTGGAGAGGTGTGAGTGGTGGTATGCAACCCTCGGAGTGCCAGTCCGTCTCGCACTTGGCCGGTTATTATACTATGTAGTTGTGTGGAGAGGTGTGAGTGGTGGTATGCAACCCTCGGAGTGCCAGTCCGTCTCGCACTTGGCCGGTTATTATACTATGTAGTTGTGTGGAGAGGTGTGAGTGGTGGTATGCAACCCTCGGAGTGCCAGTCCGTCTCGCACTTGGCCGGTTATTGTACTATGTAGTTGTGTGGAGAGGTGTGAGTGGTGGTATGCAACCCTCGGAGTGCCAGTCCGTCTCGCACTTGGCCGGTTATTGTACTATGTAGTTGTGTGGAGAGGTGTGAGTGGTGGTATGCAACCCTCGGAGTGCCAGTCCGTCTCGCACTTGGCCGGTTATTATACTATGTAGTTGTGTGGAGAGGTGTGAGTGGTGGTATGCAACCCTCGGAGTGCCAGTCCGTCTCGCACTTGGCCGGTTATTATACTATGTAGTTGTGTGGAGAGGTGTGAGTGGTGGTATGCAACCCTCGGAGTGCCAGTCCGTCTCGCACTTGGCCGGTTATTGTACTATGTAGTTGTGTGGAGAGGTGTGAGTGGTGGTATGCAACCCTCGGAGTGCCAGTCCGTCTCGCACTTGGCCGGTTATTGTACTATGTAGTTGTGTGGAGAGGTGTGAGTGGTGGTATGCAACCCTCGGAGTGCCAGTCCGTCTCGCACTTGGCCGGTTATTATACTATGTAGTTGTGTGGAGAGGTGTGAGTGGTGGTATGCAACCCTCGGAGTGCTAGTCCGTCTCGCATTTGGCCGGTTATTGTACTATGTAGTTGTGTGGAGAGGTGTGAGTGGTGGTATGCAACCCTCGGAGTGCTAGTCCGTCTCGCACTTGGCCGGTTATTGTACTATGTAGTTGTGTGGAGAGGTGTGAGTGGTGGTATGCAACCCTCGGAGTGCCAGTCCGTCTCGCACTTGGCCGGTTATTGTACTATGTAGTTGTGTGGAGAGGTGTGAGTGGTGGTATGCAACCCTCGGAGTGCCAGTCCGACTCGCACTTGGCCGGTTATTGTACTATGTAGTTGTGTGGAGAGGTGTGAGTGGTGGTATGCAACCCTCGGAGTGCCAGTCCGACTCGCACTTGGCCGGTTATTGTACTATGTAGTTGTGTGGAGAGGTGTGAGTGGTGGTATGCAACCCTCGGAGTGCCAGTCCGTCTCGCACTTGGCCGGTTATTGTACTATGTAGTTGTGTGGAGAGGTGTGAGTGGTGGTATGCAACCCTCGGAGTGCTAGTCCGACTCGCACTTGGCCGGTTATTATACTATGTAGTTGTGTCGAGAGGTGTGAGTGGTGGTATGCAACCCTCGGAGTGCTAGTCCGTCTCGCACTTGGCCGGTTATTGTACTATGTAGTTGTGTGGAGAGGTGTGAGTGGTGGTATGCAACCCTCGGAGTGCCAGTCCGTCTCGCACTTGGCCGGTTATTGTACTATGTAGTTGTGTGGAGAGGTGTGAGTGGTGGTATGCAACCCTCGGAGTGCCAGTCCGTCTCGCACTTGGCCGGTTATTGTACTATGTAGTTGTGTGGAGAGGTGTGAGTGGTGGTATGCAACCCTCGGAGTGCCAGTCCGTCTCGCACTTGGCCGGTTATTGTACTATATAGTTGTGTGGAGAGGTGTGAGTGGTGGTATGCAACCCTCGGAGTGCCAGTCCGTCTCGCACTTGGCCGGTTATTGTACTATGTAGTTGTGTGGAGAGGTGTGAGTGGTGATATGCAACCCTCGGAGTGCCAGTCCGTCTCGCACTTGGCCGGTTATTGTACTATGTAGTTGTGTGGAGAGGTGTGAGTGGTGGTATGCAACCCTCGGAGTGCCAGTCCGTCTCGCACTTGGCCGGTTATTGTACTATGTAGTTGTGTGGAGAGGTGTGAGTGGTGGTATGCAACCCTCGGAGTGCCAGTCCGTCTCGCACTTGGCCGGTTATTGTACTATGTAGTTGTGTGGAGAGGTGTGAGTGGTGGTATGCAACCCTCGGAGTGCCAGTCCGTCTCGCACTTGGCCGGTTATTGTACTATGTAGTTGTGTGGAGAGGTGTGAGTGGTGGTATGCAACCCTCGGAGTGCCAGTCCGTCTCGCACTTGGCCGGTTTTTACTCTTTTAGGGTTTCGGACTTGTATCTCATCTGTGGTTCCGGAGTCAAAAAACGGAACCCTTATTATTTCGTCATGTCCGTCCGTCCGGTTGTCCGTCTCTCCGTCGTTTTATCTGCCTCTATTAAACCTGCAGTAATAAAATTATGGACAGAGTTGTAAAATTTATGACCCAAAATGCAAAATAAAGTCAACATGTCAAAAAAATAAGGTAGACTGCCCTATATGCGTGTCCCCCTTGCGATACATTTCAATTTTTTTACCCGGCGAGTGGGGTATCCTTAAGTAGGACTCCTGCATGCAGTATGGGTTCCTTAGTAAGAGTTGTTGAGTGTAAGGTAACGAGGAGAAGTCTCAATCAATCAAATATGCTATAATGTACAAAAACAAAATATATATAAGGTCTATCAAAATTAGCTGAAACTTTTTTAACTGGTGCTTCTGCCCATGAAACTGAACAACTTTCCCCATGACACCCATAGTCAATTCTCAAAAAAAATTTGAACTTCCCATACTAAGTTGGCTGATCTGCTCATCGAGTTAGTATGGGAGAGCCAATTTTTTTTTGCGATTTGACTGGGTTCCATGGGGAAAGTTGTTCAGTTTCATGGGTAGAAGTACAAGTTAAAATAGTTTCAGCTAGTTTTGTTAGACTTTATATAGAGAATAGTACAGAATAGACAGTAAACTTCTAAATTGTAAAATGTAGGCGGCCTTATTGCTTAAAGAAATTTCTTCCAGGCAACCCAAAAGTCAGGGCTGTGCAAAGGAAACATATGCAGCAAAGTTGAAAAAAGAACAATTTACTACAACTACATATTATCTTACATTTTAATCATAATACAACATGTAATAAAAATACTTGTGGAAGATCCGTTGCACACCCGCACGATTGTCTGACTACAGTAAACACTGCTTATACCTTGGTTTTTGGTCAATTGTGAACTATAAATTTCTTAATCTTTCATATATGATATCATCATCATCATATAGCCGAAAAACCACCACTGCTGGACAAAGGCCTCCCCCAAGGATTTCCACGACGACCGGTCCTGCGCTGCCCTCATCCAGCGGCTTCCCGCGATCTTTACCAGGTCATCGGTCCACCGTGTGGGAGGCCTTCCTACGCTACGTTACTGGTGCGCGGTCGCCACTCGATAACGACATAGCTCACAGAATCGCTAAACTGAAGTGGCAGTGGGCAGGGCACATGGCTCGTAGAACAGATGGCCGTTGGGGCAGTGAATGGCGAGTGAGTGGCGACCGCTCAGCGGAAGACGAAGCGTATACAGGCGCCTACTCGGTGGACCGACGAACTGGTGAAGGTCGATGGAAGCCGTTGGATGCGGGCAACGCAGGAGAAGCGGTCGTTGTGGAAATCCTTATGTGAGGCGTTAGTCTAGCAGTAGACATCCTTGTGATATGATGAACATAATGTAATGTATGCAACGAGTATAAACAAATGTATATGATACGAGTATGTGGAAAAAAATCTGTGACAAATATTTTTCGTACACCCAAAGGACGACCAACAGAATTTTAAACCCCTTATTATATTTTTTTTATATTTTAAAAAATACCACGCATTATCTTCGAAATTTTCAAGGCAAAAATCTGAAAAAGAACTTATTTATACAACACACGAAAAATAGAGCGAAGTTCCAGACATTCATAGTTTTCGAGAAATAGCGGCAGGAATGGAGGGTAACTTAAGTTTAACGATTCTGTAAGCAATGTCGATCTCACCTGTTTGTTCTCCTACGGATTTCTGATTTTTAACTGTCTTCAAAAAACGCGTCCCCCTACGCGACGACTCATACATCAAAATGTAACTATTTATATTAAGCTAAAGAGCCAAACATGTTGTTTTCTACTTTTTAGCGGTTTTTTTTTGTTCTTGAAATTTTTAATTTAAGTACTGTCGTGATTTATTGTTTAGTTGAAAAATCAAATTTTATATTGGCAACACTGCTCACTATTGTCGGCCGTCACGCGCTGGTGATCAGCTCAGCTCTGGGTAGGAGTGGGATCTTCCCCACCCCTACCTCTCTCAAGGTTTGCTGCTCACGGACTGAGCGGTTGGTATTCGGTCTACGATGAGATCAGTCGACGGAAGTTTCAATATTTGTGCTTGGATATTGTAAATGAATACAGATTTATACAAGTAAAAGTCTACTGAGTTTTTGTTCGTAAAAACTCAGAAGCGGGACACTACCCTCAGCCCATAAAGGTATGTAACTTTTTAAACTGTACAAAAGATATGAGTGCACGTGTTTTATTAAGTAGTTATTTTGTCATACCTTCTGCCTTAAAATCATAAAATCTTTAGTGTTACGTTTTGAATAACTACGTATATCGGATTAGTGTTGGCCAAGGCTACTCTTTGGTAACGTTTTTCCGGTAAGTTTTTGCAATTTTGATCGTAACGACCATTGTCTTACGATGATATATTGCATAAATTTATTTTAGTTATTCGAATTCAAACATAGAAACGGGTAATTGTTCGTCATAATCGGATCAGCGTTGATCATGGCTACTCTATTGACTACGTTGTTCTGGTAGGTTTGTGTAAATATCATTGCAAGGACCATTGTTCTTCAATAATATCTTGCACAAACTTCGAATGGCGGCTAATAACCTACTTATTTAAAATTGCTACTTGCTGGACTATCGTTGCGCAAGGCTACTCTTTGACAAAGTTAGTCTGGAAGACGATGTAAATGTTATTGTAAGGGCCACTGTTCTTCAATAGCATCTTGCATTACTGTTAATTTGAGAAAAGCACATTGTTTGAAATTTGAAACTGAGGGTATGACAAATAATTAAGACATTGTGACATTAAAATGATGGTTATTTTCAAAGTTAGTTTATTTATAACTAGGCATGGCATAGACGAGTTCAATAAGCAGGTGTGTCATACATATTGGACCTAGTAAGTCCTCATATTGACCAGGTGTGTCATACGAGTACATATCGGACCAGGTGAGTCCTCATATAACTAAGCAGCCCATAGATAGTCTAGTTGATGTCACAGTGACTAGGTATGTCACTGAGACGGGCCAAATGTGCCCATGTATAAGGCCATGTATGCCAAACCCAAGACTTCGTCAAAGGTGGGCAGTTCCTATTTTATTTATAGCTGGAAGTTGGAATTAAGTAATGTGCAATAATCCTGTTATACAATTATCGCGTTTTAGTTTCATTTTTAATAAGTTTCATCTTGTGACAGGACCAGTCGAAAGATAATAAAATGAAGTATAAAAAGTCGAAAGATAATAAAATGAAGTATAAAAAGTAACTATTTAGTAATCTGTGGTATAAATAAGAATAGTAAGATACCTAATAAAATTAATGGGCTCAAAATATACCTTAGAAGTGGAAAGTCAGTCTCTTAAAATTCTTGAAACTATTGTAAATACCTGTATCGGAGAAAACAATGATTTGCCTCACGACAGATTGGAAGTGGGAAGTGAAGTGATATTTGCTCGCCAACGTGGCCACCAAAAATAAATTATATTTCTTTACAACTAGCTATTTCTTAGGATAGGTTAAAACCTTTTTGATAAAACGATGTCAAAAAAATAATTAACAAACATCACTGTTCTTGGAAATTATTTTGCATTGGTTAAAAAGGAAAGGTATATATAACCCGTTGGTTTAATAAACCGTCATTTGTGGACTACGAGTATATCATTGGAGATACTCTTTTAGAATGTTATTCTGGTCGGAAAGTTTAATTCCAGTACCACACTGCAATATAAAAAAAAAGATAGTAAATAATCATTACTATTACTTATTATTATTTTATTAAATTATACTCGGAAGGTATGTCAGACTTGTTTGTGTGGTTGTAAACTCTTATTACAATACAAGAACAACAAAATATAAATTTGTACGAAAGCAGACTTATCCGAAAAGGGGATCAGTCTGTTCCATATTATTGAAAGACTTGATATTTTATGTACTATAATATACTTGCGATTTTATTAGTGCTGTGATCGATTTATTATGTTTATTTATTTATCGAAGCTAGGGTATTACTACCTAGTCGTGACGTACCCACGTCGTACGTGGTGGGCCAAGTGCGCCTATATAAGATATGTAGGTATCTATCAAGTGGCTAGATGTGTCACTTTAGGCCAAGCGTGCCTAAGTAGATATGTGGCTAAGTATGCCACCTTGGGCCAAGTGTGCCTATATAGCAACTAGTGGCTAAGTATGTCACTGTGGGCCAAGTGTGTCTATGAATTTCGGGCCAAGTGAGCCTCTGTAGGATATGCATCAACTGGCTAGATATGTCACTTCTAACTTGGTACGCCTACGGATTTGTTTTAAAGGCTTAGTATTTCAAAACTCAAGGCCAAGCGTATCCAAAACGAACAGATTAACAATCATGATTCTAGTAACCCCTGGTTATAAATGATTATTTTAGAGCATACGTGAAAATACCGTCATTATTGAGAAAGATAAGAAAATACGCAAAGCGAAACCCATTATATCCTATCTACCTCCCCTTGTATATAGCATATCTCTGAATATAGGCTGGTCTTTGTTTTCCTTAAAAATGCAGTCAGATTTCCGATATCTTTAACTGTTTTCGGAGGTAATTGCAGTTTCTCAGTTTTTTATTATTATTCTAATTTATTTGTTTGTTTGTTTGATTGAAGCACCATACCTATATTATGCCTCGGCAGAAATGGCAACATACCTGCAATTGCCACATTTCTTACTTGTATAATAATATAACAAGCGTCTAATGCTTTTTTTTTAATCTCTCCGAGGTAATGGAGGATCTTGATAAGCAAGGACGAGGGCGAACTCAACAGCGGAGGCGGCGGAGGCCTCCATCGCCGTCACCAACGTTACGACAAAATATCTAGATACCGTCAAAGCTCTCAGATTCTCCGATGACTTTTTGGATGGTTGAAGAGGCCGGTCACAGTACATCAGCCACGTCAACACCTCATTGATTTTCGGACGTCAGTAAAGAAATTGGCATTGGAGTTTCTGCCTACGACGAAGTATTGTGAATTTTGTTCCCTTCTCCTCAAATGAAAAATTTGTTTCAAATTATATTATGCTGGATAGGAGCCTTGATTGAACTGTTGCAAATGTTCGAAAGAAGTTTGCCAAATCAGTTCAGCTGTTTTCGGGTGATGCGTTTACCGAGGGACAAGTCACTTTCACAGAAAATAAATATAATTTATATTTAGAATGTAAATTCCTCATAATTTAGTTTGTTTTCCTAAAATATTAACTATTATTTCTTAAAAATATTCAAATACACTCTTACCTCTGTATAGTTTGTGACTTCAACAATAATATTTTTGTTCAGTAAGTAATATAGTCCTCAGTGTTTCAGCTTAATTATTAAAGTTAATTCGAAAACCTTGCTTTTGTAGCACTAATATAGATTGAATGTTTACAGAATTTTCCCAAAATATTATACTGTATGTTGGTCAACAGAGGGTAACATAACAAAAAAAGATTTATTTTACGCGAGGTCCACATAAGTCACAGTAATTTAGTAAAATCGATAACTTTCATTTTGTTAACTTTTAAACATCACATTCCACGTGTGCATATAGTTAGTTATTAATTGATTGAACAATGATTTACATAATACACCCTCGAAAGCTTTGAACAAATCTAAGAAGAGTTTAATTAATACATAATTTTTTTTGTTTTCCATATCCATCTAGGTCTGTTCTATTTTATCGCTTGCTCTATCTCTTATCGTGTGGTACAATTGGCCGTACTATCCAAGGGATAGACTCGCTAAGTTCGGTAAGACGACTCATGTGTTGGGGCCATCAGTCTACAACAAGCTGCCGACTCATGTCACTGAAGCTCCCACACTGGCAAGCTTTAAAGCAAAGTTAAAGCGTTGGCTTGAGCACACGTTTTACAGTTTGAATCAATTCCTAAATTTAAAATAACATTATCTTTTGATAAGTAATTTTTATTTTATGATATATTATTATTATTAATTGTATTGACCGACTGTTTTTACAATCCAGTATTTTAATTTAATGTTAACATCTAGTATTTTAATATTTTTATTTTGTATTTTAATGTAATTGGTTAAATCGAAATTGACGTGTAAACATTGTTTATCAATAAATGATTATGATTATGATAGACGCCGGTTGCCAGGTGTTGCACTAAAAATCACCCGCGGTCACTATAAAAAAAAGTATAGCTGAAATTAAGCTTTTGTTTGTTTTAACTCATGACAATTAGACATTAGTTAAGGCCTTGACAATTTTGTAACTAGTTTAATTATTAGAATTTAATATGTTTTACAAGTTGAGAAATCACATTAGTTATATATGAGTTTCTCAAGTATTTTAGAGAAATTTGGCAACAACGCTATTGGCGTTAGTACTTATACTTTGCTATTGGTCTTTAGTTGTTCTTGATCCTTTTTTATAAATAGCAAAAAAAAATACGTTTATTAAAAGCAGTAAGATCACACAAAATACAATTGGCATTGTTCCGTTTTTTATGAAGCGTGTAAATAAAATAAAAATCTCTTTGGTGACATGACGATGCTATACTGTAAAAAGTAATTTAAAACCACAAATCAACAGAATTCATTCCATAATCGTCGTTAGTACTGTGACGGTTTTTTTTCATAGTATTTAGGCCGGTGACGTCATCATTTTTATTTGAAAGATTATAAAAAAATACCCAATGATAAAAAAAAATTGTTTAAATAATAGTTTGTATTAGTTTAACAATACCGGATTCCGGCAGCTGCTTCTTACTAGTCATCTGACTTCCTTTTTATCAACTGTCAAAAATGAGACTATTTCTAAAAATGTTTGAAATGTTAAGCTATGTCGTCATAATTTTTCATGACCATTGACGTACTATTTATGTGATTGTTATAAATAAGTAATAGAAAATGTTGTAAAAAGAATGAACAAGTTTTTCTGAAATTACAGAAAGACAGATACTTAGATATATTTTATCTCATAATTTATTTTTGATGCAGTCAAAGACCCAATTAGGATTAATATGGCCTATTTCTAAATCGTCCGGGAAAACATCTTATCAATACATAAGTTTTGGAAATAAACTAAACGTTCCGCTCTATATATTTTTACTTATTTTTATTAAGTTTACTGGTATCGTGTCGTGGTTTATACTATTTTTTAATTCTTCAATCTTCTAACTGCTGTTTTAAATTCGGAAATTCTTTTTACATCAGCTTTAATTATTGGTCAGAATATGTCTATGACAAACTTACTTTGATTAATAGATTATGATATCTTAAGAAGCAGTCTTAGATTGTATTTCAATGACACTATAGAAAATTAATCTGAGATAGCTTTAAATTGTGAAGAACTGGAAGACTTGTTAAAAAAAAAAATGTTTGAAGGCCCGTGGAATGACAAAGACAATGTAGATTGTGGAGGTATAAATTTTTATAAATCTAATTTTGTGTCTTATCCGAATGTCGTGATTTAATTAATGTAAATAAAAAAAAATTAAAAGTGTCTGTTCTCCTATGAGCTAAAGTTTAATAGATATATTTACTTACCCTAATCAAAACTGTTTAATATGAGAATTTGTGAGATTCGGTGATTTTAATTTCAATCATAATTGTTGTAAGAAATCTAAGAATTTATGAGATTGTAAAATATGACTTTCAATGAATGTTAGGATTGTTGACGAAGACCAACTGACTATTTTGTGAGCGTGCACCGGGGGTTGCACTGAAGCGGATGGCCGAATGTCGTGATTTATTGTTTAGTTGAAAAATCAAATTTTATATTGGCAACACTGCTCACTATTGTCGGCCGTCACGCGCTGGTGATCAGCTCAGCTCTGGGTAGGAGTGGGATCTTCCCCACCCCTACCTCTCTCAAGGTTTGCTGCTCACGGACTGAGCGGTTGGTATTCGGTCTACGATGAGATCAGTCGACGGAAGTTTCAATATTTGTGCTTGGATATTGTAAATGAATACAGATTTATACAAGTAAAAGTCTACTGAGTTTTTGTTCGTAAAAGTACATATTTTAAAATATCGTTTATCGTCACTCACTCACTCACTCACTGATCATCAAAAAACAGACCTCTTTCAGTTGACTTAGAAAGTAGAAATATGTTATAGATTTGGCATTATTAAGATAGGAAATTGGACGTACACCAAAAAAAAAATCGAAAAACGGCCAGGTGTGAGTCGTACTCGCGCACCGAGGGTTCCGTATGACCATTAATCATCAAAATATATGAACCACTCCCTGGAAACCTGAAGACTTAAAATTTCGCATGGAGATGGGTAATTGACCGTATAGTAATAAAAACAAAAAAGCTATATTTCTTACAAATCTAGGTTATTGTGCAGAGTAGTGATATTAGTAACACAAAACATAATAGTGTAATTATTTTAAATTTAGTGTTGGTATGTTTTCTTTGATTTTTTATCGAGATTAAATGTATTTTTATTTTTTATTTCTTATTCTGCAAGAACCCCTCTGCAGGTAAATGCCTCCCCCAAAGCAAAGTATATATACTCGTAAAAGTACCTCCTCACATACAGTATGGACACTCCCTGCCGCTCTCTAGATTCCGACCTCAGCCCCCATCGTCTCCCAGGTTGATACGCATTGGTTACAGTTTGGTTTTCGAACGTATAGGATTTCGCCGCCATTTTGTTTGTGTGAGCCAGTCTTCTCTGGATTTTGCTGAAATCGTCCAGTTTGGACCCGCTGTGCATTTAATTTCGTCCTCACATCTAGCTTTCCCTCTTTTGCCTATTGGCCCTTTCCACGCTGTCACACCTTTTGTCCATCGCTGGTCTTGGACGCGAGCTACGTGTCCAGCCCACTTCCATTCTAGTACAGCTACGTGCGAGCTACGTGTCCAGCCCACTTCCATTTTAGTGCAGCTACGTGCGAGCTACGTGTCCAGCCCACTTCCATTTTAGTGCAGCTACGTGCGAGCTATGTGTCCAGCCCACTTCCATTTTAGTGCAGCTACGTGCGAGCTACGTGTCCAGCCCACTACCATTTTAGTGCAGCTACGTGCGAGCTACGTGTCCAGCCCACATCCATGTTAGTACAGCTACGTGCGAGCTACGTGTCCAGCCCACTTCCATTTTAGTGCAGCTACGTGCGAGCTATGTGTCCAGCCCACTTCCATGTTAGTGCAGCTACGTGCGAGCTACGTGTCCAGCCCACTCCCATTTTAGTGCAGCTACGTGCGAGGTACGTGTCCAGCCCACTTCCATGTTAGTGCAGCTACGTGCGAGCTACGTGTCCAGCCCACTTCTATTTTAGTGCAGCTACGTGCGAGCTACGTGTCCAGCCCACTTCCATTTTAGTGCAGCTACGTGCGAGTTACGTGTCCAGCCCACTTTCATTTTAGTGCAGCTACGTGTCCAGCCCACTTCCATGTTAGTGCAGCTACGTGCGAGCTACGTGTCCAGCCCACTTCCATTTTAGTGCAGCTACGTGCGAGCTATGTGTTCACCCCACTTCCATTTTAGTGCATCTACGTGCGAGCTACGTGTCCAGCCCACTTCCATTTTAGTGCAGTTACGTGCGAGCTACGTGTCCAGCCCATTTCCATGTTAGTGCAGTTACGTGTCCAGCCCCCTTCCATTTTAGTGCAGCTACGTGTCCAGCCCACTTCCATGTTAGTGCAGCTACGTGCGAGCTACGTGTCCAGCCCACTTTCATGTTAGTGCAGCTACGTGCGAGCTATGTGTCCAGCCCACTTCCATGATAGTGCAGCTACGTGCGAGCTACGTGACCAGTCCAATTCCATTTTAGTGCAGCTACGTGCGAGCTACGTGTCCAGTCCACTTCCATTTTAGTGCAGCTACGTGCGAGCTACGTGTCCAGCCCATTTCCATGTTAGTGCAGTTACGTGTCCAGCCCCCTTCCATTTTAGTGCAGCTACGTGTCCAGCCCACTTCCATGTTAGTGCAGCTACGTGCGAGCTACGTGTCCAGCCCACTTTCATGTTAGTGCAGCTACGTGCGAGCTACGTGTCCAACCCACTTCCATGTTAGTGCAGCTACGTGTCCAGCCCACTTCCATTTTAGTGCAGCTACGTGTCCAGCCCACATCCATGTTAGTACAGCTACGTGCAAGCTACGTGTCCAGCCCACTTCCATTTTAGTGCAGCTACGTGCGAGCTATGTGTCCAGCCCACTTCCATGTTAGTGCAGCTACGTGCGAGCAACGTGTCCAGCCCACTTCCATTTTAGTGCAGCTACGTGCAAGCTACGTGTCCATTAGAGATTGCAAGCCCGGTCAACGGACCCGGCAAGTAAACCGCGGCGCGCGGCGCGGGAGCGCCATCTCGTAGAATGTACGTTACAGTTACAGTACAGTACAGCCTAGCTATCCTGTAAGGTTTCGCTCGTTGCTCAATTAGTAATAGTCACACTCACTAGTCTTGATAGTCAAAGTTTAAGAAAAAACATAACACTTTACTTTTAGCAAATAAGAATTGGTTTTGTTTATACCAAAGCTACCAAAGTTTATCTATCTAATTTAAGTTGTTATGGCACGTTTAGTACTTTAAGCTGCGTTATTAGTTTCTTATTTTAATACTATGTTTTCAAATAGACACTATAAGGAGTAGAGAGAAAGACCTGCTTGTTTAAACTTAAAATTTGTAATAACTAATACTAATATTACTTTTCTGTCCATAATTAAAAGTAATCAATTGTGTATTAAGTGTGATTTTTGAGAATTGAGTGAGACTGATTATTGTAATAATTGTTCATAAGCCAGTTTGAAATAAATATTAACCTTGAATCATTGTCTTTTTCCATTCATATATAGAAAATTTTCATAAAATACTTTAAAGGTTTCACGGCTAACACAAGCCGGCTGGGCCCGGCGGACCCGGCCGGGTTGGCGACGAATGCAACTGGGCCCGGTCGGGTTGAGAAACAGTCCAGCCCACTTCCATTTTAGTGCAGCTACGTGCGAGCTACGTGTCCAGCCCACTTCCATTTTAGTGAAAGAGCTTGTGTCAGACCGTCTGTTGCTTTTATGATATTTCGTATTTGTTGTATTTTTTAAATATTTAGGACACTGCGCCCTAAATCGCGTTGACACGTCGTAATTTTATATTTTTATATTTTTACTAGCTGTTTCCCGCGGCTTCACCCGCGTGGACATCGTTTCTTTGACTTTTCGAGGGTGCGCAGTGCAAGCGTGGCAAAAAGTAGCCTATGTGATAATCTAGGTCCTAATCTGTCTACCTACCAAATTTCAGCCAGATCCGTTCAGTAGTTTTTGCGTGAAGAAGTAACAAACATACACACTCGCACACTAACAAACTTGCGCCTTTATAATATTAAGTGTGATTGAACTTCCAGGCCTGGCAGGCGAAGGTCAAGCATGGAATAAGGCAGGAGTTCATAACCTTGGTCATCAGGTAGATCGGCCAGTATTCTTTTAATCTTTATTGTTGTTAATTGTTAACATAGATATTACAACTGTACGTTGTCGTTGAATTTATTCCATGCTAACTGCGCCCTGCGCTCTACCTCCTGCTAGTTGCTTGAACTGTCGAAGCTAATTTGTTGGCCGAGGTAGATGTATTGTTCGGTACAATGAAGAGGTTCGTCGTCGACATATATTTGTAACTTGGTGCTGTTAGTCGTTATCATGGTTTTGGAGAGGTTCATTTCTAGGCCAGCAAGCTTGCTAGCGTTATTCAATGACTCAGCCATGTACTGTAATTCTCTTCCTTTCTCTGATATTAGCACCAAGTCGTCGGCGAAATGTAGGTGGCTTAGGTACCTAACTTTTACTTGTATGCCACGTTCTTTCTAGTTCAGCCTGTTTATTATGGACTCTAATATGGCTATAAACAATGTAGGTGAATTGATAGTGAGCCCCCCTGCCTTACCCCTCTCTGAACAGGGACCAGGAGCCGTTGAACTCTACTTTTGCTTAAGCTTGTGATTGCTTGTATATATTCGTTTTCCACATTCTGTGTTGTTAGAGTTTCCCAGATACAGTGAAGTGATAGTGAACGTATACAAAGACACAATTCTGTGTTGTTAGAGTTTCCCAGATACAGTGAAGTGATAGTGAACGTATACAAAGACACAATTCTGTGTTGTTAGAGTTTCCCAGATACAGTGAAGTGATAGTGAACGTATTACAAAGACACAATTCTGTGTTGTTAGAGTTTCCCAGATACAGTGAAGTGATAGTGAACGTATACAAAGACACAATTCTGTGTTGTTAGAGTTTCCCAGATACAGTGAAGTGATAGTGAACGTATACAAAGACACAATTCTGTGTTGTTAGAGTTTCCCAGATACAGTGAAGTGATAGTGAACGTATACAAAGACACAATTCTGTGTTGTTAGAGTTTCCCAGATACAGTGAAGTGATAGTGAACGTATACAAAGACACAATTCTGTGTTGTTAGAGTTTCCCAGATACAGTGAAGTGATAGTGAACGTATACAAAGACACAATTCTGTGTTGTTAGAGTTTCCCAGATACAGTGAAGTGATAGTGAACGTATACAAAGACACAATTCAAAAAACGGCCAGGTGTGGGTCGTACTCGCGCACCAGGAGTTCCGTATCACCACTAATCATCAAAATACATTGACCATTTCTAGGTAGATCTCCCCCAAGGATTTCCACAACGCCTGGTTCTGCGCTGCCCTCGTCCAGCGGCTTCCTACAACCCTTACCGGGTCGTGGGTCCACCGGTAGGGAGGCCAGCCTACGTTACGTCTTCCGGTATACGATCGCCACTCGAGAACTTTACTTTCCCAACGGTTATCTGTTCTATTAGCTATGTGCCCTGCCCACTGCCACTTAAGTTTAGTAATTCTGAAAGCTATGTCGAATACTTTGGTTCTCCTACAGATCTCCTCGTTCCTGTTTCGATCACGAAGCGAAACTCCGAGCATAGCGTATGCAAATCAAAAAGATAAACCGGCCAAGTGCGAGTCGGATTAGCAAAACAAGGGTTCCACCTTCCGAGTGACTGGGATACTTCAAATTTGAAATAAAAATATGTTGTTCGGCGCATTAAGTTGTCCGGCCGGCGCGAGGCGGACTATCGCACCGAGGGTTCCGCACCACCGCCGTTGTCATAATATAATGTGTTATAAAAATATGTTACGTATCAGGGGGCACGGCAGTGGCCCTGGCCAAAGTATCTATATTAGTACTAACATTCAGTATGGACACTCCCTGCCGCTCTCTAGATTGCGACCTTACCCCCTCGTCTCCCAGATTCATTCAGATTGGTTACAGTTTGGTTGTCGAACGTATAGGATTTTGCCGCCATTTTGTTTGTTCCGTCATTCGTTTTTTGAAATGTCATTTCTAGCCCGTTGTGTGAAGTGTCCAGGGTGCGCCCTGGCTAAGTCGAGTAGACAAGCACGGCCGTACACACTTTTCTCGGAGCAACTCAATTTATTTTCGAGGTCTTAATATCTTTGTTAGGGACTGAGTAAACTGTCCAAATTCTATTATTGCATTACTCACGTAATGACGACAGCGTATATCCCATATTACAAGTTCCTTCCTATAACGGTTTTTTAATTATCAACGAAGTTTTGATATATTGTCACTCATTAACTCAGTCGCTGATCATCTGAACGATAGGCTACTTCCAGGTGACTTAAAAAGTAGACATTTGGCATAAAGATTAGGGCCTGAAGGTATTGAGCTTATTGACAATACCGGTATTATTTCGGTATCAATATTTTTAAAACCGGGATCCCGGCATTTCGGTATTTTTTCACTATTTCACAAAAAATATTTAAATCGTAGAAAAACGAAATTCTATTAATAGCAATTAGTAATTACATATACATCATTTGTAAAAAATTAAAAAAAAACAATCATTAGTTAATAACGTCAAAATATAGTTAATATCGTCAATCATTGATATAAAACAAATTATGTCATTAGAATAAAACATTTTTTTTGACGCGAGAAGTTATACATTAAAATCATTGAATTTTATTATTTCCTTTGACAAGAGTAAGCTAGTTCACACGGGCAGCACCTGGTCACGAGTATAAGGTGAGAGTCAGCCATCGCTCCCGTCAATCATGTTAGAGGGAAAGGAACGACCCGGCTCCCATACATATGCAATATATATATTTTTTAAATACTACTTTTCATGTCTTTTCGCTTCCACGTCAAATGTCTGTCCAAACATTTTTGTCAATTAAATATTCTATGTCTTTTAATAACATTTTTACAAAGAAATCTTTTGACACAATTTTTGTTTGTTTGTTTGTGAACTCTTTATTGTACGAGTACAACAAAATATACAATTATAGATACAGACTAGAAGTAGCTGCACAAAGGCGGACTTATCCCAAACAAGGATCTCTTCCAGGCAACACTTCATTGCTATAAGGATTTAATTAAACTTTAAGCAGAAACAAATAAGTACACAATTTAAAAGAAGTGAAAACAATAATCTAAAGTAATTAAACGATAATAAACTACAATTAGAGAGAGAGAGAGAGAGAGAGAGGTATATATATATGGAATAAATATAATGTAACTGCATAATAAACATTCAGTCCGCAAAATAACTACTTGAGCGGCAAGATTTCATGATTGAGCGGCAGAAAAACATGTCTATAAGCAGCAACTCAACACTGTAGGAAGAGTGTGGTACGGGGAGTTCTAAATGGAAGCGGGAGCGAGCGAAGCGAGCTCGGACTTGCGGAGCACCCCGACTCGGATCCGTTAGGTTCGGAGACTGTGCGGGGAGGCGAGCTAAGCTCGCCTCCCCGCACAGTCGTAGTGTTAGGTTTAACATGAGAACACAGAAGTAGGAGCCCCGAAGGGGCTCCGTCGACCACTCAACACTGTAGGAAGAGTGTAGTACGGGGATGTTTAAAATAATTACAGCCATCCAGAATGACATAAATTGCTGATTTATTTTGAAATGTTTGCTGACCATGAGTTGCTGACCAATTAGCTATTTCTGCTGACCAATTAGCTATTTCTGCTCACCGATTATATTTTTCTGCTCACAGAAATAACAATACTATGCTAACCATTTAATTGACACCCTATATATATATATATAGAGAATAAGTATACTTACATACTTATTAAATAAAATATTATTATATCAGCTCATATACCCTGAATCAGGGCGATTAGGCCTTAGTCGACCACGCGGGCCCAGTGCGGGTTGGTCGACTTCACACACAACCTGTTAATTTCTTCGCAGGCGTGTGCAGGTTTCCTCACGATGTTTTCCTTCACCGTTAAAGCAATCGGTAAGTATGTACGTAAGTTTTTTGAAAAACTCATTGGTACATTGGCCGTCCAGATTTGAACCCGGGTACCTCTGGTTAGATGGACCGAGTCGTTACCGGTTGAGCCACCGACGCTTTAAATTAAATTAAATAAAATATAATAAATATTAATACATTAAAACATTTTAGGTATTTTAGGTGTTTTATTTTAAGTATTTATTTGATGTTATTTTAATAATATTACCACTTTAAAAATAATTGTAACAAATAAATACTTTTTTTTTTATATTAGAAAACAGTCATTTACAGATATAAAACTAAATCCAAAACGATTAGTTTAATTAAAGACCTATAGTCTCCCGTCTTAAATATAGCGGTTCGTGGTAGTATAAGTATATTAAAAAGTAAAAATAACACTATCAATAAGATAAGATGGTCATGCATGACTGTCTATTTTTAAACTGTTTTTCTGACAAATTTAACACATCAACGGGTAATTTGTTATACATGAGTGTGCATTGTCCCACAAAGGATTTATTGATTTTGCTAAGTCTGGTATAAGTTAGTTGAACTTTATTTTTATTCTGAAGATTACACTAGACTTGTCAGTATTCATTGAGTAGAGATGCAGATTTTTACGATCATACATTATATTTACATAAATGTACTGATAGGGGAAAGCCATTATACTAATATTTTTTAACTTATCTCGGAGCGACTCACGAGAACGCTTTCGTAAATAAATCGCTCAAACCGCCCTTTTTTGCAGAACAAGAATGGTATTTATATCAGCTGCAATTAAATTATGGGAAAATTCGCCAAGTCTCGGGAGTATCCCCTAAATACATATGAGATCTAATTTAGAGCCAAGTTTGGCGACAAAAATTGTCCTAAATATCTGACGAAAAAGGATCTAGATTGCAGAAACCGATGCATCCATTGCAGCTGGAAAGTGTTTACATACAAACAAATATATATCGTGATTGCCAAGTCAGAAAAACATCTTTATAAATGAGATGAAATAAAGTTCTAGGCAACAAAGATGCATAAAATATATTGATAATTATTCACTCAGCATGTTTCATAGAGTACTACGGTGCAGTTTGCTGAATATTTATTTAAAAACGATACTGCCAGACTTAGCTCCACATTAGATCTCTTATATTTTAAGGGGAGACTCACGAAACTTGGCGAATTTTTACATAAATGTTTTGACGGCATCAACTGTACAGCACCAGATTCAGGTAGCGCCCCAGAATACAAGAAGTACCTACATGATGGTATGTACTATTTGTGGATGTCGTCAGTGGCGTCAGTGGCGTCGCCGCAAGTCGCTAAGCAGTCGCGTGGAAGCACGAAGCATCGAGTGGCAGTCGTGGCAACGGCGAGCGGTAGGGAGCGAGGCATGTGCGCGGTGGCGCGGTGGCGCGGTGGCGCGGTGCTCCGGTGACCCACATCTGGGGCCGCGGCCGCGGTCGCGTGCGGCGGGGTCGTTCGCCCCCGCGCCGCCCACGCCGCCATCGCCACTGCCAACCACCGATGCACTCTCAAAGTACTAGCTACCTACCTACCTAAATCTGTATAAATACATACTTAGTACCTTCTCCTACTTGTGCTATATAAGAAAAGACCTAAACCTGGATGTAAGTAGCTACTTATTATCCGACTTAAAAAAGGAGGAGGTTCTGTGTTCCACTGTATGTTTTTTTTATGTATGTTTATTGTTTACCGATTTCTCTGTCAATTACACAATGATTTTCAAAATTCTTTTTTTATTCGAAAGAGTACACTCCCCAAGGCGGTCCCACTGTCACCAAATCAGGATCTGATGATGGGATCCCAGGGAAATCGAGAGCAACCCTCAAATTTTATAGGCACGTATTACGTGCTGTATGTATTTTCTGAAGTTTTTCAAGTTTTTGCGTCCGGTGATTAAAGCTGTGATGATAGAAGGTACGACTCCTTAACGGTTAGAAGTGAGAGGATAACTCTTTAAATATCATACATCATCAAGTAACATTAACCACCTCCGTGGCGTAATGGTTAGGTCACTTAAAATTAAAAAAATTAAATCGTTCATAGTTATTTATTCATAATATGTCAATATATTACATGTAAAATAAATTATTACTAAAATCCAAATATCAAATTATTATAAAATAATAATGAGTTATTAAAATACAATAAAAAAGCGTCGGTGGCTCAACCGGTAACGACTCGGTCCATCTAACCAGAGGTACCGGGTTCAAATCTGGACGGCCAATGTACCAATGAGTTTTTCAAAACTTACGTACATACTTACCGATTGCTTTAACGGTGAAGGAAAACATCGTGAGGAAACCTGCACACGCCTGCGAAGAAACTCGAAGGTTGTGTGTGAAGTCGACCAACCCGCACTGGGCCCGCGTGGTCGACTAAGGCCTAATCGCCCTGATTAAGGGTAGGCTCGAGCCCCTCGGTGGGGACGTATATGAGCTGTAATGATGATGATGAAAATACAATAAAAAAAATAACAAAAATAATATCATACTATTTAATATTTAAAAAATCTTCATAACTGTAGAAAGCGTGCTCGATCAGCCAAGTGTTGAGCCTAGTTAAAGCCACTCAGGGAGGGAGTATAAAAGTTTTAAAAACTAAAAACCATGCCACCGACCTCAAAAACAATTGTGCCCCTATTCGTACCTACCTTTAATTGCGTTATTGTTGGTTAATAACATGAAATGAAATGAAATATTTGTTCACCGCGCCGGTACATGGGATAGAAAATATTAGGTACTTGAACATTGATGATTCGCCAACACAATGTGACAATGTGACAATGGCGTGCTGAACTTACTTAGGAACCGGCCAAGAGCAAGTCAAACTCGCGCACTAAGGGTCCAAAAACTAATTGTTATCTACAGCGCCATCTATAGATATAGGTTCATCACATCACATCAGCTCATATATACGTCCCCACCGAGGGGCTCGAGCCTACCCTGAATTAGGGCGATCGGGCTTTAGTCGACCACGCGGGCCCAGTGCGGGTTAGTCGACTTCACACACAACCTTCGAGTTTCTTCGTTTCCTCACGATGATTTCCTTCGCCGTAAGAGCGTCGGATAAACGTACATATGAGATCGAAATTCGGAAACACATTGGTACGTGGCAGGACTCGAACCACGACTTCCCGGTTAGGAGGTAGCGGCCCTTGCCGTTGCGCCACCGACGCGACGGATATAGGTTAATGGGAACTAATTCTAAGATTGGAAATAGTATCTCATCTGTGCTGTGGTATTATTATGTAAATTAACCATGAAGAAGATTTTATTTTTATACACAATTGATAAGCCCTTGGCATCATGTCACCTGATGGTAAGTGACGATGATGCCGAAGATGGAAGCGGGCTTACCAAGATTCCCCAACGCAATGGGGATCTGGCTATCTTATCTTCAAGCCGAAACACATCAATACTGTTAACACTGATGTTTGGCGCAAGGCTGAGATAAGATGCTGGTAGCAAGCCAGGCGGGCTATGAAAATGCGCTACCACCAACCAAACCGAGTCTCACAAAGTTGACCCCGCCGGGAATCGAACCCGCGACCTCCTGGTGTGAAGCGAATGGACTGACCATTACGCCACAAAGGCGATTCGCTAAGTGTCGCTAGTTTCTGAACAATCGGACTTTCGAAATTTCAGAACGGAAGTACTTTAGATAGATCTCCTGTAATCTATGCATTTAACCTCATTACTGTGATTTTGTCAAAATTTAATGCCGCGTTGTTTCGGGTTTTCAAATTGTGGGGGGGGGGGGGGGGGGTGGACACACTTCGTTCGTTCGCGCATTCCAAATCAAGCTGCATTCGGCAAACAGAATATTGTTTATATCACAGTATTACCACAGTCTAAGAATCCATACAGTCGTCCTACGTCTATAATAATCACGTCATCGCCGATTTCACGAGTCACTGATCACAGTACCAAGGGTTGTCACAATACTTGACAATTAAGTGAAAGAAAATGCCATTACGTAGAAAAAATACTTCAATAGTGTAAAATCGATATTTGAAAGTACCTTAGATCTCTGATCAAGAGATAGTTGTCAGCATCAAAAAATGGCGGCCATTTTGATTTTTAAACGACTTCGAAAAAGAAGGAGGTTTCGCAATTCGACCGCATATATATATTTTATTTTGATGATTCTTTTTTTGTTGGAAAAAAGATATCCCAAGGGTGGTACCATGATAAGAAAACCAGGATCTGATGAAGGAATCCCAGGGAAATCGAGGGCAACCCTCAAATTTTATAGGCAAGTATTACGTGTGTCATATGTTTTCTAAAGCTATTAAAGTATTTGCATTTGGCAGTCATTAACTCATGATGATGAACTGATTAAGAAAGGTACAACTCATTAACGGGTTTGAGTACTAACTCATACTATTATCCACTAGGATAATTCTTTAAATATAGATAGATACGTAGGTACGCATATACCGATAGTTGTATTCTTTCAGGTTATTCAGATGAGCTGATGATGGAAGATTTAACTCTCATGCTGCTGAGATGATGATGGAAGCCACAGGACTCTGTATCTTTTAATGAAACACATGCATTATGATTTGATGATTCCTATTGGCGAGTAGGTGATAGGGTTTAACGTTGTTAGATAGACAGCTTATCACCAAAAATAAAGGAAATATATATTTTTTTAAACTGAAAAACGACTTCAAAATTAAATTTACTCAAAAGTATGAAATAATATTATTATACTTAAATACACTACCACCAACAATAACGAAATCAAAGGTGGATACTAATTAAATTAGGGGCTTGAATTTTTTTTGAGGTCGGTGTCAGCAAACCATTGAATCTAAAACATTTGATACGTAAGTAGTTGTGTACTGACACCGAACTCAAAAAAAATTAAGCCTCTAATTTAATTAGTACCCACCTTTGATTTCGTTATTGTTGGTTAATGTCGTGTATTTAAGTATCCTCTCAACTGTCAAGCTATAATAACTCCCACCCTCCCTGTGTGTCGCAACCGCCAGATGGACAGTGACAGACAGGGGTTCTGGGCGCGCTATTGTGTACTTTTATTGGATTTTCTGTAAATCTAAATGGAATATTGTGTTTCCCATATAAAATATTAATCTAAATTAGAGTGTTTATAACATAAAAATTAAAAGAACAATAATCCTTTACTTAATATGTAGACCATTTAAGTAACAAAAAAAATGCCAAAAAAACAGTCACAAAAAAGGCCATAGTTTGAAGGAAAAGTTTTTACAGAAAATCAGAAGTTTAAGTTATTATAAGTAATTAAAATAAATGATTACGTACCCTGGCATCGTTTTCACCGCAAATCTTTTTCAGAAACACAGAAACAACAACGTAAATTGTGCGCACATTCACTCGCGATTTGAAGTACGAGACATGAATTTTGAGTGAAGTTTCTCTGAATATTTTTGTACTGTAAGTGTGTCTAATGATTGGCCACAGAGGTAGCCAACTTCATTCCCATTCATTTCCTAGCTTTCTATTGGTTCATAAGAAACCTTTGATTTAGTTTAGGCGCTAATTTAAACCGCCGCTAAATCGTTCCGCCTGGCGACCAGCGACAGACAGGGGATTTTTTTTTATTTTGCCGCCAGGCGGAATGCGACAGACGAGCGGGTATAATAATATTATTTCATACTTTTAAGTAAATTTCATTTTGAACTCGTTTTTCAGTTTTTTAAACAATGACTGCTATATTACTGGCGTATTATTAAAACATTTTTATATTTTAGTTACTGGACCGATTACTTCCAAAATCGATATCTGAAGTCTCCTGAGATCACATATCACGAATCCGTTGTCGTAATTGAGGTCCCTTATCACGAATCCGTTATCAGAATTGAAATAAATGGCTGCCATTTTAAATTTTTTAGTCACTGGACCAATTGCTTCCAAAATCGATATCTTGGGGTCCCTGAGGTCCTTCATCACGCGCCTTTGATGTCGCACGATGCCGCCACGGCGCGTAAATACTAGCAGTACTAGCCTGTAGCCAGCCTGGCAAACTCGCGGTCGCGGAGTTAGTTTGCCAGGCTGTGCCCCGTCGCCCGCTGCCCCGCAAGTACCCTTCCGTTGCTCTCCGTAAGTAGGTACATTAATTGCACTACAGCTGTGAGCCGCTATATTGTAGTACTGTGGTTTATATTGTTTTTTTACTATTTTTTGTATCCGTAGGAGAACCAAAGTAAACCGACATCTCTCAGAATTGCTAAACTTAAGTGGCAGTGGGCGGGGCACATTGTTCATAGAACAGATGGCCGTTGGGGTAGTACAGTTCTCGAGTGGCGACCACGCACTGGAAAACGTAGGGTAGGCAGGCCTCCCACTCGGTGGACCGATGACCTGGTGAAGGTCACGGGAAGCCGCTGGATGCGGGCAGCGCAGAACCGGTTGTCGTGGAAATCCTTTGGGGAGGCCTATGTCCAGCAGTGGACGTCCTTCGGCTGATATGAAGATTATGACTATTTTTTGTTACATTTTCTACAAATTCCTTGTGGCTCCATCTTTAGTTTACTAATAGTACCGTTGTCTGAGACTCAGACCGGCTAACGTAACAGAAGCGAGTTTTGAATGTAGTTCGCACTTTCAAGTAGAGATGATGCTCAAGGACGCAAACTGCGTCTGTCTATATCTATCGAATGATCGTTCGGTCCCTGTATCGTAGCTCCAACAGGCCTGAAAGCTGAAAAATCTTTCAGTAACTTTAAAATAAGTTCTTATTTTAACACTCACACCATTCGTAACGCATTCCGGAATGATTGACTATTGAAGTTGGGCCAGACGACGAAACACTGTACTTTTTCTGTAAATAGCCCGCAAAAATGGAACGAACGGGTACAATTGTTGGGGGCTATTTACAGAAAAAGTAGACACTCGACAAACAAACTAACTATGTCGACACCGTTACGTTTGAAACGTAACGCTTGTTGAACCTTCAAATTCGCTCGGGAAAAAGCTAAACGAATAAAAAACGAACACAAAGGTTTTCAAGTGTTTCGTCGTCTGGCCCAACTTCAATAGTCAATCAGTCCTTACTGAATGCGTTACGAATGGTGAAAATAAGGACTTATTTTTAAGTTACTTAAAGATTTTTCAGCTTTCAGGCCTCTTGGAGCTACTGTACAGAGGAGGAAACGATCATTCTATCGAATGGGCCAAGCATTGCATAATGTAGTACTACGGAAGGCGCTTTGTCACTTTTTACGCAGATGGCACTGCAGTCAAGATAAGATTGTACATTGTCCAGTGAAAACATATTCGCTAGAACTTCTCGTGTGATATTGTTTTTTCATGTTCAAATGACATAATTTATTTTATATGAATTATTGTATTTTGACGTTATTAACTAATGATTGTTTATTTCTTTATTTTTTTACAAACAGTATGCAACCGACTTCAAAAAAGGTAACTCCTCCAATTCCCGCGAGCAAATTTTCAATCGTCCGCTGAAAAATAGCCAGACCGAAAAGTAAGCGCGTGTACATGAAGAGTCCTTTAGTTGTGTTTATTGTCGTTAATTTCTGAGCAGATTTAGATAACTTTAATTGATTGTAAGCTTGACTGCAATCTATCTTTGACAATTTTTCTCCTCTGCTAAGTTTCGCAAACACCTCTTCTATACGCGGAAGTGGATATTTATCTACATGAATATCGTTATTCACGGTCAGTGAATAATCTCCACATATTCTCACGCTAACATTTGGTTTCCGTACTGGCACGATAGGCGTAGCATACTCTGAATCTGAATAGCTGACCGGAACTAAAATACCTTTATTAACTAACAGATCTAGTTCCGCTTCGACTTGATCTTTCAAAGCAAATGGAATAGATAAGATACCTATTCTATTAAGTACTTTTTCTGAACTTACTTATCTCACGAAAATAATTTCCCTAATATTAAATTGAATTGCAATCCATAAATTATGGTTTTATTTAATCTAATCTTATCTCACCTTATGTAGGTACTTATAATTACTATAAGTGCGATTTAAAAATTAACCTTAGAATAGAATATAATTTATATTTTAAAACTACTATCATACAATTATTTATCGTAACTTACTTATAATTACTGATACGTTGTCGCGCTGAAAAGCACGTTTAATTTATATTTTAAAACTACTATCATACAATTATTTATCGTAACTTACTTATAATTACTGATACGTTGTCGCGCTGTAAATAAACGCGTCCGATCGCTGCTAAATTCAAAGTGCTATAGGGAAAACCGCGGCCTCAGACGCGCTATTTATAGGCACGCTCTTGCCGCACCGGGCGGCCGGCCGGTACCGCCCGCCGCAAACGCTACGTCCCGCAATTTTTAAATCTGTAATATCTTCGAAAATATTCACTTAAATCATACGGTGTAACGGGCCATATAGATCTATATTAAATGAACAATGTATTCAAGGTATTTAATTGGTTAAGGATTAATGCTGTATTGGTTAAAATCGCTTCGAAAATTAGCCATTATTTGTCGTAAAAAGTAAATGACAAAAAAAGTTATTAATGAAGTAAAAAAATCCCTATTCCGAGCCTACTGTACATCATTTTATACGTGCAACCTGTGGGTGAACTACACTCGAAAATCGTATGGGGCTCTCCGGGTCCAATATAACAATGCGCTTAGGGCGATGTTGGGGCTGCCGTGGCGCTGCAGCGCCTCGGGAATGTTCGCGGAGGCGCGCATCGACTGTTTTTATGCAGTAATGCGCAAGAGATGCGCGTCTCTGGTGCGCGGGTGCGCAGGGTGCGCAGGGTGCGCAGGGTGCGCAGGGTGCGCAGGGTGCGCAGGGTGCGCAGGGTGCGCGCCAGCTCCAACAGCGTCCTAATGATGATTGCGGACAGGGCAGACTGTCCGTATATATTGAAATGCTGTGACCGACACCGACAGGTCACACGCAATCAGAAATAATATTATTTGATTCTCCATTTTATTTTAGTTTTACTAACATAGTCTATAAGTATACTAACACGCTATGAGTTTATGTTACTCGACCCAAATTTGAAAATAAATAAATAAATTGTGGGTTATCCATAAGAGATAGACATATACCATCACGGACTTTTCTGTAGACCTTTTCAATGTGTACAATACTTAGTACATTATTTTGATAAAACTCGTAGGGTTCAGCCTGCGTTTGCAATGTAAGCGGAAAAAATTTAATTATTTACGACATCACATTAGAAACCTCAAAAATAACAGTACTTTTCCACTATTTAATGGATGTTATTATACATATAAACCTTCCTCTTGAATCACTCTATCTATTAAAAAAAACCGCATCAAAATCCGTTGCGTAGTTTCAAAGATTTAAGCATTATATATATAAATGAATTGCTGTTCGTTAGTCTCGCTAAAACTCGAGAACGGCTGGACCGATTTGGCTAATTTTGGTATTGAATTATTTGTGGAAGTCCAGAGAAGGTTTAAAAGGTGAATAAATATAAAACGCTCGGAATCAAATTAAAAAAAATATTTGGCCGACTTCACACAAAACCTTCGAGTTTTTATACTACACTTAAGTATATTTTTTTGCTGTTCGTTTGTCTCGCTAAAACTTGAATTATTCGTGGAAGTCCAGAGAAGGTTTAAAAGGTGAATAAATATGAAAATGCTCGGAATTAAATAAAAAAAAAATCCAAAAATAAAAATCAGTCAAAAAATAATTGGTTTTAGGGTAGGGTAGTGTAGTGTAGGTGTAGGGTAGTGTAGGGTAGTGTAGGGTAGTGTAGGGTAGTGTAGGGTAGGGTAGGGTTGGGTAGTGTAGTGTAGGGTTGGGTAGTGTAGGGTAGGGTAGTGTACGGTAGGGTAGTGTAGAGTAGTGTATGTAGGGTAGGTTAGGGTAGTGTAGTGTAGGGTAGGGTAGTGTAGAGATAGGTAGTGTGGTGTAGGGTAGGGTAGTGTAGGGAAGGGTAGTGTAGGGTAGGGTAGGGTAATGTAGTGTAGGTTAGGGCAGTGTAGTGTAGTGTAGGGTGGAACGAAGTTCACCGGGACAGCTAGTATATATATAAAAAGAATAAGTTAAAAAATGCATACCTTACGTATTATATCCTTAACCATACTGCAATGATACACAGGCTCAGTGAGATTAGTATCTCGACTTCGTGTTTACGAAATAACTAGTGTTTTCCACAGATGGATCCGCGCGTCTCCATATTTTACTAAGATTTACTTCACACAAGCAAAAAGTAGCGCCATCTGACATTACTCGTACGAACTAGCGTGGGCAAGAGTTGACTGACATGCCGCGCTAAAAGAACCTTGGTACAATTGTTGCTTTAAAAATTTGTTTATTTATTTGTTTACAAGAAAAAAATACAATGTAAGGTTAATCAAACAACTAATCACCTATCAATTTATTTTCATCATTTATTTATGACTATTGCACATCAAATTATCTATCCTTATTCCTTCTCAATTGTACTAGAGTTGAGCGAGCGAAGCGAGCGATAGTAACATAGGATTTATTTGATGACAAAACTTGTCTGAAATCTGACCATTTTTTTAAATAAATAATTTCCATTCAAAATAGATGATCCCTAACCTAGTCAAATAATATGCTAATTTTATGTCTATCAAACACCCACTAGCTTCTTAGCTTCTAGCTTCTTGGTACCCAAAATACGTGAACTGGTTGAGATAGATCAGTTGAGATAGATCAGTTGGTTGATGGTGACTGTACTTACAATCCGTGGATGACAGAACTTTGGGATTTTCCCTACGCTCAAAACAATATGTTTTTCTGTCAGATAACGACTGTAACACACACATTATATTAGTCATGTGAATTCCCGAACTAAAAATATGTAAACATAAAACTTTTTAGATAAGAGTGGTCGGCATAGGTACATCGCATTTATTAAGGAAAACCAGACTTCAATAACAAGAGATAAATAACTTACGTGGACATTTGATAGTTGTTTGAAAAACGGTCTTAAAAATATGCAATTTAAAAGTAAAAAGGACCCTAGGTCAGTCGGGCCAATGGAGAAAGAAAAGATAAGCGAGAGAGAGGACCTACTTGGAATCTGAAGATTGTCTGAAAATTTCATCGAAATCGGTCCAGCCGTTTTGGAGTCTATAAGGAACATTTTTTTTTCCGCTCATAAGAATTAGAAATGATTTGAACGATTAAAAATTATTCAAAATGATTACAAATCAAATCATTTTTAATCCTTTTTAATGATTTTGTTTAATCAGGGCTGTGATTAAAATAACTAAAAAAGAGATTATAAGGTTTTCTTATTTGTTTACTTAGCTTAAGTAATAAAAATATGTATCATTTATTTAAGTAAATAAACTTTAAACAAAAAAAAATGTTATGAGAAAGTGGTAGCCCTAGTTTTGATAAGCATTGCTATTTAAACGGAGACGGAGGGTCGAAATGATTCATATTGTTGCAACCATTCCGGTCAAATGGAGTCCCAAAAAAAAATATGTATCAATTGTGGCCGAGTGTACGATTTCAGCCCATTTTGGAGGTGGTGCAGAGACTGCGGAATAAATAAATTTATCGAGGAGGAGAAGAAAAAAAAAAAAATAAGTGTTAATCTTCCGTTCACACATCATGAATTTCGTGTCTAACATTTTTTTTGGTGTTTGTCTAAACGTACTATCCTCATAGATAGCAGTGAGAAGCCAGTGCTGTCGTTAGCTGGTAAAGATATTGAGTAAGTTAGTATTCTCAAGAACCTGGAAGCTATTATCGATCCGACTCTGCAATGATCTGAGAACAACCGGACTATACGCTGTTATCGCCGATTCCGGGTACATCAATGTACAAGAGCTCTTTTCTTGTCCTTGGAGTTGCTTTCTGGAACTTTGTGCCACCTGCTGTTTCAACTGCTGCTTCCCTGGATGAATTCAAGACGATGCTACAACCACTTACTTGCTATTGAGCAAGCTAAGTCGCGAGTGCATAGTTTCTGGTGTGTGATGTGCTGGTAGGGCTGTCAAGTGTTATATGATACAATACTTTTTGTAAATCGTTTTGTTTCTGTTTTTTTAAATGCCATGAGTTTTATATTATTTTTGTCTTTATTTTAAAAAAAAAGGTTGAGCTAAAGCTTTTGTATTTTGTAATGATAAAGCCTACTCGAGGGTAAGCAGGCTAAAATCTTAAAATATTAAAAATTTTAAATACAGAACATAATTATAAAAAGCGTCTGATTATGGAATCTATGTAAATGGAGAGGCATCAAGATTTAATTAATAAAAGGAAAGATACAGAAACCATAGATAAGATCTACCATGATTTAATTAAATTAAAATAATCTTTAAAAAGTACCGTTGTTACACTTTCTTGGTTAATTAGTTGGAAATTTAAATTTGCGTTTGTATTCATGTAATTTCAAAATTTGTAATTGTAAGTGTCTTTTAAACTTTATGATTATATTTATGTAGTTCAAAATTGACAACCCTGGTTATCTGGGTAGGTGATTTGAATGACTGACTGTATAATTTGTAATATTACCAACTGTACATAAGACCAGTGTTAGCACACGGTTTTGGCTGTCAGTTGACCAATAATAAGATTTATGAACGCATTGTTCATGTGACTTTATAATTTCTTAATATTATAGTGTTTTTTAACTAACGTTAAGATAATTAAAGTTAATGAATTAATTAATTAAGTTACATAGTTGGACTCACATGAGTTTATTTATTTTAATATGGTTCCAAATTTAACGGACAAAACAGGTTATAAGTATTCACCGCTATAACCTGTCCTCAGAACATTTTTTTTTGTTTAAAGTTTATTTACTTAAATAAACGATACATATTTTTATTACTTAAGCTAAGTAAACAAATAAGAAAACCTTATAATCTCTTTTTTAGTTATTTTAATCACAGCCCTGATTAAACAAAATCATTAAAAAGGATTAAAAATGATTTGATTTGTAATCATTTTGAATAATTTTTAATCGTTCAAATCATTTCTAATTCTTATGAGCGTTTAACATGTGATTTACATTCAAATCCTTTTATTATATCAGGGAGGCTGTAGTTATTAGCACTTGAATCCAGTCTATCTCTGTGCTATGTGAAGGAAAAAAAAATGTTCCTTATAGACTCCAACGGCTGGACCGATTTCGATGAAATTTTCAGACAATCTTCAGATTCCAAGACGGTCCTCTCTCTCTCTTATCTTTTCTTTCTCCATTGGCCCGACTGACCTAGGGTGCACGGAGAAAAAAATATCGTCAGAATAACTATTCAAAGTTTATAGTTAAATTAGTTAAAAGACGTATCGTTAATATAGCCAACTGTTTCGTCAAACTAAGGATCTGTATCGCTGAATTGGCTATACAGATCCTCAATTCTAGAAAACAGTTGACTACATCAACGATACGTCATTTAACTAATTTAACTATAACTTTGAATAGTTATTCTGACTATATTTTTTTCTCCGTGTGCTTTTTATATTAATAATATGTATGTTGCAGTCGTTATCTAACAGGACAAAGTATTATTTTGAGAGTAGGGAAATTCCGACGGAAGTACGGTACTGCTATTGGTATCTGGCAATTGCATGACACCACCTCGTGGTCAAATAATATAAGTAAAATAGTCTTTTTCTTTCTAATTTAGAGGTAAGGGTTAATTTTAAGGGTCTTAGGAAATGAAAATGTAAAAAAAAATACATAAAAGTTATGCAAATTTAAAATATGCGACATTAATACCGTAGATAAGTTTATATAGTTCAGGATCGTGTATAAAGATATGCATAGAGCTACTGTTTCGTAATTAATGTTTTACTTAAGAAGAAATAGGTCATAGATATAATTATAGAGTAATTTAGGTTTCTTCTTTGTTTGCTAGTGAAAACTGCCAATGTTTTTATGTTATTATTTATTATCTCGAGTTGTAAAAAGATTTCTTTGTTTCTGAAACTTTATATGTGTAATTAGACATTATCTTCATTAAGTTTTTATAGAGTGTATAGACTTCATTTGTGACATTTGATGTGTATTTTCGTTCATTCTCTAAAAAGCTACAAAATTTGCGAACTAGTCACAGATTTGTAAGCTCTCAGATACCATAAAATTCACTATTTATCAACCATTATGATTCAGCATAGAACGATAGCCATCCAACACATTAAATGGTCATTCTTTAGCGCCTACATGTTTTAGAATATCAAAATCCACTGAATATATGTTATGAACCTGATGTGATGTCTTGTTTACGAAAATGCCATTACTCAGCCATAATAAATCATTTCGGATAACATCTGTGTTTCATTTAACGCTCCCTGTACAATTATAAACAGTGCGCATGGTTAAATTTTTTATAAGAATTTTCTAGTTGTTTTCTTCTAATCTTTTGATGCGCACTCACAGAAAATCTCGTCGAGTTTAGTTAAGTCCTTACTTTTGGATCCGAATAAATTCTGAGTAATGTCGGTTAGGTTTGATTGATTATACCTTCACAAAGCTGCCCCCTCTGACCTTACTTACAAAATAATAATACAGTTTTGCTTAAACTAGATAAATGCTATTCTTGTGATGCGCCACGAATGGTGTTGCCAACCGTCCCGTATTTCTTGCATAAATTTCTGTGTCCCGTATTTTACGAAAAACTACAGACCGTGAGCGCCCGCAACACGCACTTTATGGAGGAATTCCAAATGCTGAAAAAAGCCTGAATATCGCATATTCTCATGGAGATGACAAAACCATGAATTATATCGAAAAATGAAAGGAAATTATACAACAGTTTTCGAAAATCGAGATAAGCAACATTTACACGATAATTTATTTTATTTACAGTATTCCTAGCTCAAATTGTTTTTTTGTCGAAAGAGTATTTTCGTAAATGAACCTAAAATCGACTGACGCCCGTAGCAAATGCACGCTGCATTTAATTAAAGCCGAACTGATAACCATGATTAACTACGATTTTGACTGTGTTTGTTTTTATAATCATGTCAAAAGACAAAGAGATATGTTACGTGCAATAAAATCTGTAAAGAAGTATATTTTGAAGTGTAAATAAAACGAATTTTGACTAAAATGCCATAATATTTTTTTCCGGGTGAAAAAGAGAAATCCCGTTTTTAAGCTATTGCATAGATTCTATCGCGGGCCTTGAGAGCGGGCACCGAATCCAGAAATTCCGTAACGACAAAAACCTCACGCTTCCCACTCCGACGGGCACGGAGGTGTGGCTTGAAGGCCGTGCATATCCATCATGATGATGGTGATGATGGTGGTGATGGTGGTCGCGATGGTGGTCGCGATGGTGGTCGTGATTGTGGTCGCGATGGTGGTCGTGATTGTGGTCGCGATGGTGGTCGCGATGGTGGTCGCGATGGTGGTCGCGATGGCGGTCGCGATGGCGGTCGCGATGGCGGTCGCGATGGCGGTCGCGATGGCGGTTGCGATTGTGGTCGCGATGGTGGTCGCGATGGTGGTCGCGATGGTGGTCGCGATGGTGGTCGTGATGGTAGTCGCGATGGCGGTCGCAATGGTGGTTGCGATGGTGGTCGCGGTGGTGGTCGCGATGGCGGTCGTGATGGTGGTCGCGATGGCGGTCGCGATGGTGGTTGCGATGGTGGTCGCGATGGTGGTCGCGATGGTGGTCGTGATTGTGGTCGCGATGGTGGTCGCGATGGTGGTCGTGATGGTGGTCGCGATGGCGGTCGCGATGGTGGTTGCGATGGTGGTCGCGATGGTGGTCGCGATGGTGGTCGTGATTGTGGTCGCGATGGTGGTCGTGATGGTGGTCGCGATGGCGTTCGCGATGGTGGTTGCGATGGTGGTCGCGATGGTGGTCGCGATGGTGGTCGTGATTGTGGTCGCGATGGTGGTCGTGATGGTGGTCCTGATGGTGGTCGCGATGGCGGTCGCGATGGTGGTTGCGATGGTGGTCGCGATGGTGGTCGCGATGGTGGTCGTGATTGTGGTCGCGATGGTGGTCGTGATGGTGGTCGCGATGGCGTTCGCGATGGTGGTTGCGATGGTGGTCGCGATGGTGGTCGCGATGTTGGTCGCGATGGTGGTCGTGATTGTGGTCGCGATGGTGGTCGTGATGGTGGTCGCGATGGCGGTCGCGATGGTGGTTGCGATGGTGGTCGCGATGGTGGTCGTGATGGTGGTCGTGATGGTGGTCGCGATGGTGGTTGCGAAGGTGGTCGCGATGGTGGTCGCGATGGTGGTCGTGATTGTGGTCGCGATGGCGGTCGTGATGGTGGTCGCGATGGCGTTCGCGATGGTGGTTGCGATGGTGGTCGCGGTGGTGGTCGTGATGGTGGTCGTTATGGTGGTCGTGATGGTGGTCGCGATGGTGGTCGCGATGGTGGTTGCGATGGTGGTCGCGATGGTGGTCGCTATGGTGGTCGTGATTGTGGTCGCGATGTTGTTCGTGATTGTGGTCGCGATGGCGGTCGCGATGGTGGTTGCGATGGTGGTCGCGATGGTGGTCGCGATGGTGGTCGTGATTGTGGTCGCGATGTTGTTCGTGATTGTGGTTGCGATGGCTGCCGCGGTGGCGGTCGCGGTGGCGGTCGCGATGACGGTCGCGATGGCGGGCGCGATGGTGGTCGCGATGGTGGACGATGACGCTGGCGATGATGATTTAACTTTCTTAACTTTCTTAGTGTTAATTTATTACATAAACATCCCGCGCTCCAAGGACTATATGGTACTGTTAAATACGGCTTATATAAAAAATAATAATAATTATAATTGCATAAGTTGATAAAAAATGCTATACAATAGCTTTACCGCGGCAGTCCCCGAGTGCCACACGTCTTTTTTTTTTTATTTACGATCGTTGTCCCTTAAGGTCGAATAAAAAGTTGGCAACCCTAGCCACGAACCTAAATTGTTGCTTTAATTAATTATAATTATATTTTGAGCTAAGTATTTTGCTGTGCAATCAGTAACTTTGAATTGGGATTCTTTTATTATACAAAAAGTAGTTTTATTTTTTATTTGCGTTTAAATGCTACCCATTAATTCTTATTCGTCTTGCAATCTTCTTGCGTTAATGCAGTCACTGGCAAATCATTAGTACTTCCATTTAGAATTGAATTGACGAGAGCTTGACTTTGTCCATTCCTTCATCCCTCACTTCCAGTCTCAGTACCTGCTTACAACAGTTTATTACTTCACAAGAAGAATAGTATCAATGTAAATGTTCCACGTAAACCAAGTTGGAGGCGGCGCGATAGAATGCCCGTCAAGAAGGCGCTAGCGCCGCGAGACGAGAAGAACTTCCTCACGTACGTGCTGTTCACGGTGCTGCGCGTGTTCGTGGCGTACTCGGCGCTCATCCTGTTCCACTCCGTGCTGTTCTGGGGGCGCCGCGTGCTGCGCGCGAACGTGGCTCGCCGCTCGGTGCCCCTGCGCCAACCCTAGTTGCCATGACCCGCGCGCGCCCCGCCGCCGCCCCGGCGCGCCCCGACACTCCCGTGCGCCCCGGTGCCGCCGCGCCACCGTGCGAGCTCTCCGCGCCCTGCTTATTCTCTCGCATCGTTCCCGACCCCGACTTTACCCTGTGGCTGATATCGAACGCGCTCGGCCTCGCCGTCTTTTACATGATTATGCTCATGGTCTTCGACCTGATGGAATGGATCCGTCTGTGGTTGCTGAAGATACGCGACAGAAGCAGTTAGCCGAGTAGCGGTGCGCCTAGGTGGCGCGGCGTAGGCAGCCGGGCTGGTGCCGCCGGCAGGAGGCGCTCCTGCTGCAGCTCAGGTAGCTTACTCGCCCGAGCGACCGTGCGCGGTGCCCTCCGGCCCCAGGATATGCCCTGTCTGCAGGCTCGTGGATTATATTCCACTCGAAACGGTTTTGAGAATCACCTTTGAATTTCCACTGTTAACAAACGCATAAGTAACTAATAATCGACCTAAGTTAAAATTATATCATAGCTGAAATAAAGAAAACTCATTATTTACCGTAATTTGTGAACAAATATCTTAGACTAGCTCTTACCCGCGGCTTCGCTCGCGCTCGTTTCCTTTAGAACCTCTTTAACCTTTCTTTATAGGTAATTTATTAAAAAATCTCTACATAGTCGGGCGGGCCGCTAGTTTGTATATAAAATAATAATTACATATTCATAATGTTTCGCAACACCGTTCTCGTCATTTCTCTGCGTGATCGAATCAAAAACGAGGACATCCGGAGGAGAACCAAAGTAACCGACATAGCTCTCAGAATTGCTAAACTTAAGTGGCAGTGATGGGCGGGGAAAATTTATCTTAGAACAGATTGAGGCACTAAAGTTCTTGAGTGGCGAGCGCGCACTGGAAAACGTAGTGTAGGCAGGCCTCCCACTCGGTGGACCGATGACCTGGTGAAGGTCGCAGGAAGCCGCTGGATACGGGCAGCGCAGAACCAGTCGTCGTGGAAATCCTTGGGGGAGGCCTATGTTCAGCAGTGGACGTCCTTCGGCTGATATGATGATGATGATGAAAATATGTTCTTTATTTATTATAATTTTCGTCACTTTATCAGAAGGTGCCAGTGTTACCAGGCTACTAGGTGAGTTAACGCGTGAGCATGCGTATGCGTATGCGTATGCATGGGTTTGCCCTGTGACTTGTTTTGGTCATAGCAAAACACACTCTCAGGGTAGGTAAATTGCAGTCTCTTGAATTGAAAGGGAAGGTTATTGGAAATCAATAGGACACGCGGTATAAACAGTTTCTCCTTGAGCAGGCCCGGTTAATACAGAGGCCTCTACTATATTATGATGAAATGCTTTGACTTGCAGTCTAGTGCCATTACAAAGTTTTAGCGGTTTTAAATTTCTAAGTAGCATCACGGGTGTATTAATACGCAAAAGGAGTTTATGGTATAGAAGACCCAGCGGGTTTATAGAATTAAAAAATTCGACAGGGTAATGACCGGCATTATCTTTATGGATCACTGTATCTATTGAGCTGTAAACTATTTCATCCCCTTCAAAAGACTTGACCAAGATATCATTACTAGCCGCTGCTTACTCATCGTCCGACTAGTCGGACAAAGCAGTCTGACTACGTGGCTACAGGGCATTTTTCGGCGTTAGAATGGCCCTCTTGCATAACCATGACGTAGGTTTTTTATTAATATGGGCAACTGGGGATAAAAATTTTCTATCAGTTGTTCTACGGTAGTCACGGCAGTGCACACGTTATCTGGTAAAAGTATCTTACCGTCATTTTCTGCATAATCACCGTTTCCGAGTATTAATGAAACATCAGAAAATTTACCAGAAGAAACGTCATCTCCCAGGTGTATTCTCGTATTTTTCGTAAGCCGTAACACTTTGACTGAAGACCACAAAAAGATTTTTTAGACATGCTTTATTTTCATCTGCACAGGTTCCCTTGGGTATAACGGGAAAAGTTTGGCGAAAATCTTCTGCTAGTAATGCTGATCGCCTTCACTTTAGAACGAGCCAATACTGTAATCAATACTTAGACGATCGAACTTAATTATTCCTATAGCTTAATTATTATAATTACTTACTTCAAGTAAGGAAGGACTTCGCGCTTTCCCACTTGGGAAAGTCCATCGTTGCTAGATTTTTTTGTATCACTTTGGTGACGCACGGAATATTTACCGCAGTTCAGGCAATATTTATATTATAATATATTTGCCTCTTTTATTATCATCATCATCATATCAGCCGAAAAACGTCCACTGCTGGACAAAGACCTCCCCCAAGGATTTCCACGACGACCGGTCCCGCGCTGCCCGCATCCATCGGCTTCCCGCGATCTTCGACCAGGTCGTTAACGCTTGAGTTTTAATTTAAAAAAATACTAAAATAGAATTCTTTTAAAATATTTTAAGTAAGCCTTTTAATGGATTATAAAGTTCTATATAAACCCTATGAATTTTGAAAAACCCTTCCTTGGATCACTACGTCATCAGAGGAATAAGTGTGCAAAATTTTAATTTTCTGCCCCTAGGGTTTGGCCTGTGCGTTTATTTTAAATTTTCATTCCCTATTTTACCCTCTTAGGGGTTGAATTTTAGAAAACGCTCAAATACGTAACTCGTTGTTTTTGCCGTTATTCAACTCATACGAAATTTCATGCAAATATGTCCAAGGAATTAAAAGTAACATACAAACTTTTATCCCTTAATTTCGTAAAATTCTTCCTTAACGGATGCCTTCATCATATAAGGAATACGTGTGCAGAATTTCAATTTTTTTGCCTTAAGGGTTTGGCCTGTGCGTTGATACATCAGTCAATCACTTTTGCCTTTTATACGAGTTCTAGCTGTCCCGGCGAACTACGTACCGACCGCCTTACATTACATTACACTGCCTTACCCTACCCTAACCTACACTAAACTACACTACCCTACCCTACACTACACTACACTACACTACCCTACCCTACACTACCCTACCCTACACTACACTACACTACACTACCCTACCCTACACTACCCTACCCTACACTACTCTACCCTACACTACACTACCCTACACTACCCTACACTACCCTACACTACCCTACACTACCCTACACTACCCTACACTACACTACCCTACCCTACACTACCCTACCCTACCCTACCCTACATAAGAACCTTCTCCTGACAATAACGAACTCGACAAAAAAAGAATTAGCGAAATTGGTCCAGCCGTTTAGGAGGAGTCTATAATTTGAGATTTAAACTATCCTATCTCTCAAGTTAGATCGAACTGCACATGGTGTGCGAATTTTATTATAATCGGTTAAGTGGTTTAGGAGTCCATTGAGGACAAACATTGTGACACGAGATTTATATATATTAAGATTAAGATATATATATTAAGATATATAGATTTATTTAACAGTTTACTGTGTACAAAAAAGATTACCTATCAAGCAGAAAATAAAATTATACAATAGATATTACTTATAATAATTCTAATATTAGAAATTTATTCCATGGGAAACCTGGGAAAGAATAAGTTTATAAATATATATAGAGACGGCGGTGCCCCGAGGACTTCCAGATCCGGTACTGCCTGGCACCGAATGCTTTCTCTTTCCGGAGACACCAGAGCAATAACGCTTGGGATGGAAAAAGTGTGCTCAGTTACCTCAGGTCCTAAATCGCATTCACAAAATCGTTACTCATACAAACTTAGAATTGCTAGGTAGGTACTTCTTGAAAATGGATGGGCCGATTCTAATGAACCTTCTTTTTAAACATTTATTTATACCCCTGAACACTCAGTATGCAATAAGCCTCAAAGTCACCAAATTCTAGTTTATGGAAGATTTTTTTTAAGTAGTGGTGTTTCTTATCATCTCAGCTCATATGCGTCCCCACCGAGGGGCTCGAACCTACCCTGAATTAGGGCGATCGCGCCTTAGTCGACCACGCGGGCCCAGTGCGGGTTGGTCGACTTCACACACAACCTTCGAGTTTCTTTGCAGGTGTGAGCAGGTTTCCTCACGATGTTTTCCTTCACCGTTAAAGCAATCGGTGAGGAACTATACGTATACCACTTTATAATGGCTTCTTAGATACCTACCATTCTTTTATATACTTAAGTTGTTAAAGCTGTATGTTTTCCGAAATAAATAAAAAAAAAATTAATAAAATACGTAAGTTTCGAAAAACTCATTCGTAGATTGGCCGTCCGGATTTGAACCCGGCACCTCTGGTTAGGAGGACCGAGTCGTTACCGGTTGAGCCACTGACGCTTTTAGTGGTGTTTCTAAATAATAGTAATTTAAGATTTTCATAGTAATCTAAGAATTCGCTAATCTTTTTTAAAATTAAATATTTAGAAAATGTGATCTATATCCACAAACTTTCGAATTTCGTGACATGCTTTTGTGTATAAAATTTCATTGGAATCGGCCCATCCATTTTCAAGAAGTAAGTTTTAATTTTAAGTGTGTATGGGAAAGCGTACTGCGTAACTCAATTAATAAATCTTGCGTTCTATAAAATGATATCTTGCATTCCCTTGTTGATGTCTTTTCTTTCAGGCTACACATGCATGTCTCGTTGATATCTTTTCTGTGTGGACTTACCTACTTAAAAACCCTCGATCCTCGACCTAATCCTAATCAACTCCATCCATATTAATCCATAATACAGAATCAATTTATTCATAATTTGTAAATTACAGGTCAGTCACATTTTAAAAATACTTTAAAACGGATAAAATAAAATATAGAACAATCATTAAGAATGTCAAGTTATGTACACATAATAATAATTTACAATGTCAGAAAACAATAACAATGTCATGTAAAATATGCTAGAATCATCGTCTAGACTCTTCACCCTCGTAAACCACTTTCACCCACATTCACAAGAACAGCCTCTTTTGATAAGTAAACAGCTCAAAGTGTCTTCAATAAGGTTAATGTGTGGATGATATGTTCAAAATAAGTGGGTCGGTACCTACTGGAGTCTGGAGTAGGTAGCCGGTGCCTGGCAGGTAGACTAGTTCAGTATCAGTCAGGCTTGCCTTAGAAACCGTGACGACACACCCACAACCCACACCTCGCACTTCAAACGCATCGGGCTGTACATACACCCGGAAAACATTACACGCCTCCTTGGCTTGAAATAACAAAGAAATTCTCACAAAAAAATAAATAATAAAAAAATCTAAGAAAATATCAAGACCCTGTACCTACAGTGTTCTAGCAAATAAAGCCTTTTGAGTTTGATTTTTATACCGATTTTATATTTATGAACTGGCAACCCTTTTCGTTCCGTTGATATTTGAAGGGGATTCCCCACAAATGTTGAAGTGAGTAATTGTTTCCTTGCTTATAAGTACTATATTATTGTTGGGGGACTACCCCTTTTATACTACATTCCTACAAACAACACGACATTTTAGGGGAATCCTAAATTTTCTTGTATACGATACCCCTAAAATGTCGTATACAAGAAAATTTTATTATTTCTTCAGTATTTCTGAAGTGAAGATTCCTAGTACAAATGTTCTGTGCTGGAGACTAACTGCCGTCACACAAATTTGTAAATAGTGTATCGGTAGTCATGATAAAAGTTACTAAGTGATATAAGATTTAAAGTATTAGTCTACAAGTTCTATTTTTAAATTTCAAAGTGGCGTGAATAATGATGGCAGATTAATCAAATTGAAGTGCGCGTGTGAAATTACCAGTAAGTAGATAGGTACCTACCTATTTTTAACTGGGGTGAGAGGGTGTTTGGCAAAAGAATGTTGCCATTTTCTTCTAAACTACTAGTCCGATTTTGATGTGGTTTTCAGTGATGGGTTCGGATTTGTTGGGTGCATGTTCTTAGATGGGTGTTACGGTGACAGCTCACCAGGGGGCGCTGCAGTAAACATTTTTTTATAAAAACTAATGTCACCATACTACCAAATTAATATCTCCAAAACTTCTAGTACGATTTTGATGCGGTTTTCAGTGACGGGTTTTGATTTTATTGGTGCATGTTCTAAGATAGGTGTTACAGTGACAACTCCGTGAGTTTTCCAGGCTAGCTACAAGCTAGTACTGCTAGTTGCGCTACTGTAAGCCATACCGTAATACTGTTCCCCTAAGTCGTCACCACCGCTTATTGCCTGTCACTGACAGGAGGAGTTTATTTTGCGGGATTTGTGGTGAACGCATTCGTAGTTTTATTATAATATTGTTGCATTGTTTTCTGCTAGAGTTCTGTTTTAAAAAGTGGTGAATTTGAAGAAAATCGTCTGGTGCACGTTAGCAATGTGGAGAACAAGAAAATAAAATGAAGTAGGACCTGAAGACCCGACTTGCACTGGGTGCAGTTTTATAGACACCCTACTGTGACCGGGAGTTCCGCCTCAGAATGAGGCTGCTGCAAATACTGATAAGAACTCTAGAGAAGATTTGTAATGTACTGGCACTAGCATTTCAAATCAAAAAAGAAATGACGAAAAATAAAGACTATCTCAAAAGAGCTTGTACCCAGAGACGTTAATATATTCTAACCAACCAAATCACTGACAGGATAGCAAAACAGCAAAATCAAAGCACTATTATGTATATGCTACCGTTAATGTGCACATTGCCTAGGGAATCTGCAGATTTCCTTAACCAATCAGTTAAAGTGCATAATCATCATTAATTTCTTTACTTTACCTAATCATTGCGCACATTATCTAGTTATTATTCTTATTAACTGAAATACAGAAGTTAAAAATCAGAAAAAACTAATGACATAGTTAACATATTATGTTTATGATTACAATTAATCAAAATGAAACAGTTGTAAAGTGAATGACAGATGCCAATTACTGGCTAAATATGTTGAGACTATCTAGAATTTTTAAGATCTTTGAACATGTTACACATATTTTACAATTAATAAACTTTTGATTGATTGATGAAACGCTACGTTCAATCATCATCTTAATATCAGCCGGAAATCGTCCACTGCTGGACAAAGGCTACCCCCAAGGATTTCAACGACGACCGGTCCTGCGCTGCCCGCATCCATCGGCTTCCCGCGATCTTCACCAGGTCGTCGGTCCACCGCGTGGGAGGCCTTCCTACGCTACGTTTTCCGGTGCGCGGCCGCCACTCGAGAACTTTACTGCCCCATCGGCCATCTGTTCTACGAGCTATGTGCCCTGCCCACTGCCACTTCAGTTTAGCGGTTCTGTGAGCTATGTCGGTCACTTTAGTTCTCCTGCGGATCTCTTCGTTTCTGATTCGATCACGCAGAGAAACTCCGAGCATAGCACGCTCCATTGCCCTTTGGGTGACCTTGAGCCTTCTTATGAGTCCCATAGTAAGCGACCATGTCTCAGTTCCGTAAGTCATACACTGGCAACACACACTGGTCAAAGACCTTAGTCTTGAGACTTTGCTACGTTCAAACATCAACGGATTCGAATCTTCTCACTTTAATGCCCGCTTTCTCGGTAATGTAATGTAAATTAAGAAAAAATAGTTATTCTGCGAATTATCTAGGTAATGTGCACATTACCGGCTATCGCACATTATAGTTAACATTTTAACTAGTACATACCTATACCTACCCTATACTTTTACCACCTCCGTAGCTCATTGGCAAAGTTCACTGGTTTTACACAGAAGGTCGCGGGTTCGATTCCCGGCGGGGTCAGTTGTAAGACTCGGTTTGGTTGGTGTAGGACATTTTCTAAGCCCGCCTGGCTAGCTACCACCATCTTATCTAAGTCTTTCCGCCAAATATCAATGTTGATTTCATTGGTGTGTTCCAGCATGAAGATAAGATAGCCAGTTACCCATTGCGTTGGGGAATCTTGGTAAGCCCGCTTCCATCTTCGGCAACATCGTCACTTACCACCAGGTGAGATGTTGTCAAGAAAAAAACATTTATTTCTCTCTTTACCTACACAGTGATAGCACGTCTAAGAATCCATACAGTCGTCCAACGCCTATAGTAATCGCGTCTTCGCCGATTTCACGAGTCACTGATCACAGTACCAAGGGTTGTCACTTAAATGAAAGAAAATGCCATTACGTAGAAAAATTACTTCAATAGTGTAAAATCGATATTTGAAGGTACCTTAGATCTATAATCAAGAATCCGTTGTCAGAGTCAAAAAATGGCGGCCATTTTGATTTTTTTAGTTACTGAACCGATTGCTTCCAAAATCGATATCTGAAGTCTCCTGAGGTCACTAATCACGAATCCGTTGTCAGAATTGAAAAAAAGGCCGCCATATTGCACTATTTTTTTTGCTGGGCCGATTGCTTCCAAAATAGATATCTGGGGGTCCCTGAGGTCCCTTATCACGAATCCGTTGTCAGAATTGAAAAGAGTAGCCGCCATTTTGAAATTTTTAGTTACTGGACCGATTGCTTCCAAAATCGATATCTGAAATCCCTAATCATGAATCAGTTGTCAGAATTAAAATGTTAATTGGTCTAGTGACTAAAAAGTTTAAAATGGCGGCAACTTTTTTCTGATTTTCACAACGTATTCTTGATAAGGGACTTCAAGGACCCCCAGATATCGATTTTGGAAGCAATCGATGGAAAATACATAGAATGTGTCACTGCCCAAAAAGATCTGGGAATAATTGTTACCCAAAATTTGAAATGGGACAAATATATACTGGAAATTTCAAAACGAGCCAATTCCCTCCTGTATATTATAAGGAAGGCCTTTTCCTACATAGACAAGGTACTTTTCATCAAGCTCTACAAGACATATGTAAGGCCACTATTAGAGTATGAATACCAAATTTGGAGTCCTTACTTTAAAAAAGACATTAACCTATTAGAGAAAATTCAAAGAAGAGCAACAAAAATGGTTACCCGTCTTCGTAACAAGGAGTATGAACAACGGTTGGAGAAATTAAATCTTACTTCTCTCGAGCAACGCAGGCGACGCGGTGATCTCATTGAGACCTACAAAATATTAAATGGTTTTTATAATGTGAGAGACCTAAGTGAGATCTATGTGAAGAGCAAAAATGTGCACCTTAGAGGGCATTCGTTAAAACTGTGGCGCTCTGTAAGTGTAAGCAACCCACGCCGTCACTTCTTGCCGCTTCGCGTAGTGAACGAGTGGAACAAATTACCAGAGACAGTTATAAGTGCTCCATCCGTGAACAGTTTTAAAAACAGACTAGACAAATATTTATTAACTACATAAGTGCATTGAAATACACGCATCAGCTTTTTAAGCTACTAGTGTATAAACTATAATAATAATAACCAGCAATTACCCACCCATAACCCGGCATAGTTCCCATCTTTTGTGTAATAGCCCTTGCACCTGGCGGGTGCTGTCTTTGGGTGAATCTCTATGGTACAGGCAGAGACGGCACCCGCTAGGTGTACACACCTTAACACATTATAATATCTCTAAGGGGCCTCTGCGTGTTGGATCTGTATCCCCACGTACGCCTTCCAAAGGATCGACTTTTTAAAAAGCCGAGTTTGAAAAATCTGATATAAACATATTATTATGACCACCATTTTGAACCACACCGATGACCTGGTGAAGGTCGCGGGAAGCCGATGGATGCGGGCAGCGCAGGAGCGGTCGTCGTGGAAATCCTTGGGGGAGGCCTTTGTCCAGCAGTGGACGATTTGTGGCTGAAATGATGAGATAAACATAATAATAATAATAATCGGTCCAGTAACTAAAAAGTTCAAAATTGCGGCCATTTTTTTCAATTCTGACAACGGATTCGTGATAAGGGATCTCAGGGACCCCCAGATATAGATTTTGGAAGCAATCGGTCCAGTAACTAAAAAGTTCAAAATGGCGGCCATTTTTTTCAACAACGGATTATAGTATGTATGTCATATTCGTAAAAAAAACACCCCAATAATACCTATAAAATAATCCATATCAGGATCTTCAAGGCGAGAGTGACTAGGCATTATTTGAGATTGCGTGTACCATCCTTGACTACATCTACATCGTCACTTACCATGATGAGATGAGAATGAAATAAAGATTTACCTTTGACATCCTTTCGAGTACAACTAAAGCGCTGGTTAAAACTGAAAAAATATTATTCTGTGACAAAGTTATTTATTCGAAATTACAATAATATATGACAATTTTTGAAAATGATTTACTTATTACTTTCTTTTTATTTTATTTGTTAATTCATTGTTATATTCTATTGATTTTTATGTAAAGTTGACATGTGTAATATAATGTAATTTAAGTGTGTAATATTTTAAATAACCTAGATTTCCGATATTCTGACTTTAAAATACTTGCTTTTATTGTTATTGTATGTCACTTGTGACTAAATTTGCTGTTCTCTTTGCTTTTTAAAATATCTTTTTTATACCACATTTATTGCAATAAAGGATTTGAATTGAATTGAAATGTCGATTAACTCGCACAAAATTTTAATTTTTAAAAAGTATCAATAATTATTATATATTATATTTATATAATAAATTATTAAAACTCTTTGTTACAATTATTTTTAAATAATTTGAAATTTATTAAAAATTAATTATAACAAAATGTTTTAATATTTATTTAAATTATATTAAATAAATTTTAATGATTTTCAAAAATTATGAACCGAAATAAATCAAAAGACAATGAATGATTGATAATCAAAATGCAACGTAACGACCCTCAATGAATGGGCCCACCGCACCATACAAACAACAGACAATGGTCTAGTGGGCCCTACCCTCCCCGCAACCCCCGCACGATTGCGCTGTCTGACGCCCTCCGTTGGACGACTGTATGGATTGTTAGATTTCTTAGACTGTGGTGATAAGTATCTATCTGTTTTGTAGTGATAGTGAGTGGCGTAGTGACTTATGCTTTTAAGCTGAGCTGTTTTTTTTTTCTTTTCTGTGTATGTATATCCTCTTTGAATTCTTTGACAGTGACGGACGTTTCACATTCACAACACAATCAAAGCAAATATAACGGACTTTTTGGCGGGAATTTGTAGCGTTTAGTTTGTCATTTTTCTTTTATTAACCGAAAAATTACATTTAGTGGTTTTCGATGTGTAATATTGATAGTGTATTTATCAGCGAAGTATCATTTATGTGTTTCTTGTGTAGGATAATGAAATAAAAGTGTGTATACTGTGTTTCGAGTTCCCACAAGAAGTCCGAGCAAGCTTTAGCAAAAGTGCTATCATTTTGCTAGAGTATGTAGGTTAGGTTAGTCTATAGACAATAATATGACGTGAAAGTGAAGAAACAGTGACCTTAAGGACTAAAAAGGAGAAAAAATACTACTTCTGAAAAATATACTGAAAATTACTTATGACGTGAATTCTACAAATTTTAATACTGCTGAAAAACATATACTGAAGACTAGGCGGTATGGCCAATGAGCCTTAGCCTGCCCTAAAAGGGCGAAGTAAAAAAAAAAAAAAAAAGCAAATATAACAAACTACGTTTTTTCACATTTTGCAAGTTTTTATTTTGCCGTTTTTATTTGGTACAGAAAACAAAAGCAAGCAATAAGAATTCATTTTCGTATAGTACACAGAATAGAAGAATCGCCAGCGATTTCTTTATAACTGTGATAGATAACTATAGCATTTCGTTGTTATTCTATTGAAGGTGACTCGAGTTTGGGTTTATCATTATAGCAAGCTGTGTCAACGTGCTGAGGCATCTAGCAATCCTGCCGGTGGTTTACAACCTGTGAGTTTTTATTTGTATCCTACCTACCTACTACCCACCCTGTAGTTTCAAGTTACCTAATGCCTTGCCATGCCGGATGCCAGTCCCGACTACCGGCCGGTACGGTCAACACATACTTTTGTAATACATTTAGGTGGGTATTTTACTGATATTGCTTATCAGCCACATGCGCTGCGCTCTCCATTCATTTCTTGTAACTTTGTACCCACTTTCTACCTACCTTCGTTTGTGATTCAACTTACGCTTGCCACAAGCCACGAGCCACAAGCGTCTACAAACGCTTGGCAAACTGAGGAGAGCCAAACGTCGATATCCATACGCTTGTAGTCGCTCGTAGAGTGAGCGGATACAACGAGAGTGTTTACTGCAAGCTTTCTTCGACTCGTGCACAAAAACCGACACTCGGTCGGCAAGCTATCTGCTATTTTCTGTTACCGAGTAGTATAAGAAATGGTTTAAAATTAGGAATAGGCTGAATGTGAATTTAACCAAATTTTAATTTTGGCCAAAAATTTGCCATTTGTTGTCTCCACTGCTCGGACTTCATTCATACATTTTTATTTAAACAATTTAGTAGCTCTATTTAAATTTAAAATATCTGTAAGATTTTACGAGAAGAAGATTTAAGTCGGATATTTTTTAAAACCTCAGGGTAATTCCAGAAACGCAATTTGATTATATATTTCAGTCATTAGGGCCTTAATTATAAGCTGGTAGTAAAGTAGGGGGTTTTTTCCAAATATAGGAATTGTTGTTTATCTGGGACATAACCAAAATTTTTAATAATACCTGATTGTTTTCTTATAGTGAAAATTGTGCGTTATACTTTTAAGGCAGCACCATGCATTACCACCATCGTCGTTTGTAATTGTTTTTTTACCATTTCCTTTTTCCTATAATATATTCCAATTTACCCCTAAAATATTTTCATTCCTTATTTCCACTTTTAGGCCTTGATCCAAATTCAACGTATTATGCGGCGACATTCCATAGTGGTTTTTTAACCCAACTATTTCTCATTTTCACTACAGTATGTACTGCACTGAATTTGAAGTTCAGCTGGTCGTTATCCCCCACTTGCACCAGAGCGACAAGTTATGACAAGTTTGAAAAGTTTTAATGTAGTGGGCAATACAATATGTCAATTTGGCAAAGGTAAACATGTGGTTAGCAGTTTTAGAAGTATAAATACATATTATGTCTTTATGACACTCTGTTTATACCGAACCAAACTGAATACGAAGTTCAGTTAAAAGTACAGAAATTCTGTGAAGGGAACTTTTGCACATCCCTATTTAAATATAATAAATAGAAAAGTTAGGGAGTTTGGTTGCTCCCAATAGCCTGCAAATGTCCCGTGAGACTTCTTTGCTTCTCGGAGGAGCTGGCTTGGCTGCACTAGCCAACCACACCTGCTTGTAAAAAAGACCGATAAAGGGTCTAAATGGGGAAACAATTCCTATTAATACCAATAGGAGGTATTGTATTCATTCTTATAATTTGGTTAACAGCTCCAGGTCTTGCGAGCGGAGTTGAGCGGCGGGGGCGCAGCACTGGGAGCGGCACCATGAACAAAACGCCGGCGACAGTGCTGCAGGAGATGATGGTGAAGCTGGGCACCATGCCCGAGTACCAGTGTCTCGCTCAGGTCCAATGCCTGTTCAATTTTTAGAGTTAAAATTATTACACTATAACTCAACTTTAGTTTTAAATTATTGAATTTCTTAAAATGCTATTTTCAACGGCAAATTCATACAAAATTATGAGGCACTGGCTTTTGCATATGGCCTTTGTGCAGTGTGTGGCAGTGAAATTAGTGTCCTCTAGGTTCTGACCTGGCAATACATATGTCCTATGAGAATTTTACCTTTCTTAAGATCTTACTGGGCTTCCTGGAGGAGCTGGGCTGGCAGTGATGCTGGCCAACCATGCAAAATGGGCGCATCGGGCGCCTGGTTGCAGAAATCAGCCTGTCCTTACAATTACAATTGGGGTCTGGAACACAGTTGAAGTTGAAGTTGAAGTTAGGGGCGGGCTGATTTCCGCAACCAGGCGACCACTGCGCCCATTTTGCGTGGTTGGCCGGCATCACTGCCAGCCCAGCTCCTCCAAGAAGCCCAGTAGCCCCCGTAGGTTGCCGACGACTTCCTGGAGTGACCTCGGGTCACCGAGGTGCACGACCCTGTACTGTGCCAGCCCCTCGCAATCCAGTAGGATGTGGGCAGCAGTCTCCTCAGCCTCCATACACGCTCTGCATAGGGGGCTGTCGGTGATACCTAGAGCGAATAGGTGTTTATTAAAATGGCCATGTCCAGTAATAGCGGCTGTTACCTTGCGGAGCTGAGCTCTCCCAAGTCTCAGAAGCTTTCTGGACAGACCAGGGTTAGTAGCCGGAAGGGCCATCCTTGCTTGCATGCAGGTTTCCAGACCGGACCAGTACAAATTGTGTTCATTTCTTGTGCGATTCCTCAGGGTGGACCGTAGCCAGCCATATGGGAGGGGTATTATAGGTTCCGGTCCCACGGCCATTAGCTCTGACCCTCTCCTGGCAAGCTCATCCGCCGCATCGTTGCCACGTGAGTTGCTGTGCCCTTTAATCCACTGCAGAGTTACGCCGCCGCGGTTACATACCTCTGTCAGTTTTTGTTGGCACTCCAGTATGAGCCCCGATGTGATCATGCTGCTCTGCAGGGCCTGTAATACGGCTCTGCTGTCAGAGAGGATGCGGATGGGGTACTCACGCACCTCCCTTGCAGCAATCGCCTCAGCTGCCTTGATGATGCCCATACACTCAGCCTGAAAGACCGTGTTATGCGCACCCAGGGGATTGGCTATCCTGATGTTCAGATCCTCGGAGAAGACCTGGAAGAAGGTCTGGAACACATGAGAAATATGCATTTTGTGGGCTCAAAAGTAACCTTGCTAAATGTTTATCTCATTACCCTTTACTCTATGCCTTTCATAGAAATCTGTTTATAGTTACAGCGTGAAGTAGCAACAAACTAGTTTTCATTTAAAAAAATAATCTTTGTTTTCAGAAACACTGATTCAGTAGTATTTAGTTAGTAACACCCTATATGACACACATACAAAAGAACGAGATCCACGGCCCCGCGCACGCGCACGCGCACGCGGTCTACGTGTCCCAACACAAAGCCACCCGTTTTGTTCACAGAGGTGTACTTTAGCGGTTCTCCTTCTCCCTATCTGTCTAACATAGCTACTATTTGAATATTTCGTGACCGATCAGTAGTCACACCAACATACCACACCAGTGTGACTACCTTATATCTTTGACGTTTTTTGAACTTGTTGTTGATCTAGTTCTTTTATATGTTTTATATGTAACAGATATTGAGTTGCAAACTATCAGCACGGTGTGAGAGTCAGCTGGTCCGGTGCCGTTGATGTTCGCGTCAAAGCCGACGTCGCTAGTCACTGCGCAAGCGCATTTCCTCCTCCGCCGCCACCTGAATGAATTGAAGGGAACGAATTGTCCCCATTGGTGACTAGGCTTAATTGAAGCTCGACTTGTCCGTCTCGCCCCTCGGCCCCGCACATTGCGCGCTCTAGACATCTCCTTTGGACGACTCTGTGAATTCTTTTTTACTAGGAGGTAACGACAACCGAAATGGATAAACTTGGTTGAGAGGATAAATGGCGACCCTATGGCTATTCTATTTTACTCAGCCATTTCCCTTATCGTTTCTTTTTTGGTCACGATAACTAGTTTTTCAGGCGCTATAAGTACATAACGCAACCACTTTGCGCAGGCAGACCGATATATTTAACACAAGAGTGTCGCCATTTATCCTCTCAACCTATGTTTATCCATTTCCGTTATCGTTACCAAATTTATCATGACCTCCTAGTTTAGTAAGGATTGCTTCTTATATAAGTGTACAATGTTGCAGTCGGGGCCGCAGCACTCCGCCATGTTCGAGTACCGCTGCTTCGCGCTGGGCAACACGGTGCGTGCGGCGGGGCGCTCCAAGAAGGAGGCCAAGCAGGAGGCGGCGCGCGCCATGCTAGCGTGCCTGGCCGCGCAGGGCGCGTCCGTGCCGCCGCCGTACCGCCACCTGCCGCCGCCGCCCGACCCGGTAGCTACCCTGCTCACTCACCTATGGAGGCCTCTGTCTGCCTCTGTTCCACTCCAAATGGTAGATATGCCACATATGTAACATCATTCAGCGACGTCACATTTGGCCATTAGCAAGTTAACAAGGGAATGTATACATATCGTTTCGTATCTCGTATCGTATCAAATATCTTCGTTTGCGACATGCCTAATCTAACAGTGTAGGTTTCATCTTAATATATTAGCCAGTTCACACGTACAGTGTTCTCGCTTGCTTGTGGCAATCCTTCACTTCTTTATGTTTATTAGATCTTTAAGTTAGATGAACTTAATCCTATTCTCTAATATTCTATTCTCCCCGTAAAACGTAACACCTCCCAGGGTGTTCCCATCCGCCGTGCGCCACCCACCGTCGGGCCCGGTCGACTTGACTGCGCCATGCGCCCCGTGGCACGCCGACGCCGCGGTCACCGGGGCACCGGGGCACGGGGGCCGATGGGACAACTATTCCCTGTTCTGTAACTGTAACTGAGATCGAATCCGATATTTATATTTATTTTACTCAATAATAGTCAGAACCGTCTTTAGAAAAATGTGTTCTCTATGCTGTGGATTTTATAAATTTCCTTTGGTCTTTTCCACTCTATCGACGTGGATTTGATGGAAGGGACGCCATACAGAACAAGCAAACTCCAAACGGCCTGTAACTTAGCATGAATCCTAACATTTTGTAGGCCTTATCTAGAACCCTATCAACAGTGCGTGGCACGAATGTTAGACCAAATGCCTAGTTTCATGTCACAGACCTCATTTAGTGCGCCGCTGCACAGATAGATGGTAATAAAGTGGTATTTATTTATACTCTCCTTTTTCTAGTAAGATTATATTTTGCTCTGTAGAAGAGCAAAGGAGTTTTCACCACCATTTTTGACGTAGGTGATAAATACTTAATCATCATCATCATATCAGCCGAAAGACGTCCATTTCTGATCAAAGGTCTTACTCGAGGATTTCCACAACCTGGTGAAGATCGCGGGAAGCCGCTGGATGCGGGCAGCGCAGGACCGGTCGTCGTGTAAATCCTTGGAAGTGGCCTTTGTCCAGCAGTGGACGTTCTTCGGCTGATATGATGTTCTCGCTTCATACTGCGCTATTTACCGAGTGTGACACGCGTGTGTAGCAGAGCGGCGGCGAAGAGGCGGGCGGCGCTGCGCTGGGCGCGCGCAGCTATGTGGTGCTGCTGCGCGACCTGTGCGAGCAGTACCAGCTGCCGGCGCCAGAGTACGAGCTGGTGGGTGACACGGGCCCGCCGCACGCACGCCAATTCACGATGAGAGCGGCCGTCGCGCGCCACGAGCGCCGCACCACCGCCACCACCAAGAAGCTGGCGCGCCAGCTCGCCGCCGAGCAGCTGTACCTGTACCTGCGCGAGCACCTCGCGCGCCTCACCAAGGACTACGTCGAGGTACGTGCGGCGCGCTGCCACACCTGCTCCCACTTTGCAGGGCCATTGTAACGTGCCTGCGCCGGAGACTCGTTGCCGAGGACGAGCTCGTCACAAACGAGTTGCCTTTCTCTCGGTGTTCTATCCAACTAATTAGTTTCTCAATATGCCCAAGAACTTTACGACTTCATTCCCACCTCCATGCCGCCTTCGGTCAAAGGTTTCCTACCACTTTGTTGGTGTTAGGAGGTGTATCTGCACGAATCATTATGCTCTATTTATTAATTATTATGTGTGTAACGAAGGAGTGAAGCGCCTTGCCTGCGTCAGTGTTTTATGTTCTCGCGTACCATCCTCGACTCGAGTGCACCGTTACTTTCCTTCAGGTAAAAGAACCACAAAATCCTCATAAATGCTATGACAAGGATTACAGAAGTGAGTCGCATGCAGAACTAAGCTCCATGTGTCCGCTCCTGTCTGCAATCGCTTTCCTCTCTAACGAGATACATCTTGCTGATTGTGAGTGACAGACACAGCGCGGTGGTGGTGTGGTGTAGTGGTGTGGTGGCGGCGGACTGACAGGTAGGTATGTTGCAGGAGGAGGCGGTGGAGCGGATGAACCGCGCCCGCGAGCGCGCTGCGGAGCGCTACGTGGAGCTGCGCGAGGACGAGTGGCGCCCCGACCTGGGCCAGAAAGTCGCCGACTACCACCTGGGCCTGCTCACGCACATCGGTATGCACTGCACTGTGTGCTCGTCGCTCTGCTCGCCAACTAGTACCGTTTTATTGTGGGCCCGTTCAGGACATAGACGTGACTAGGGAATCTGTAGGCACGCCGCGCGCCTAACCAGAATCATGTTCCGATTCAAAGATTCGTTTTCGAAATATTAAGCTGTAAAGTGGAAAATGTTGTTAAGTGTATCCCCCGCGCCCCGCGCCCCGCGCCCCGCGCCCCGCGCCCCGCGCCCCGCGCCCCGCGCCAACTATACCGCTATTTCAGGAATTCTGAAAAAAACTGATCTTTCTTAGTATAGGACTAATAGTCGACCAACTTAAAGTATGCAGTTGGATTTTAAAAATTTCATAGATTTGTTGTACAAATTGATCTATACCAAATGTAAAAATAACTTTGTTTTTTAAGGTATATATTTATTTATTTATTGAAAATACTACGAAACCCTAGTTTGCGCGTGGTCCGACACGCACTTGGCTACTTTTTATCACGCTTGCATTAGCTTCACCTGTATTGTATGTATGTTTGTTTGTAACTGACTTCTATGCGCTCTTAACTTTGCACTTTAAACGGACAGATTTCATTTAAACTTTCTACATATATATATATATATATATATATATATATATATATATATATATATATATATATATATATATATCATATCGGTGACAAGACAATAATTATTATCTCTAAAAATTCAAAAATAAATATAGTTAAAAAAAACACGCTTTTAGAGCACATTAAACTTTTTTTTTTTTTTTTTCACAATTGGTAAGCCCTTGGCATCATCTCACCTATATATATATATATATATCATATCGGTGACAAGACAATAATTATTATCTCTAAAAATTCAAAAATAAATATATTTAAAAAAAACACGCTTTTAGAGCACATTAAACTTTTTTTTTTTTTTTTTTTTTTCACAATTGGTAAGCCCTTGGCATCATCTCACCTGATGGTAAGTGACGATGATGCCGAAGATGGAAGCGGGCGTACCAAGATTCTCCAACGCAATGGAGAACTGGCTATCTTATCATCAAACCGGAACACATCAATGTTGTTAACACTGATGTTTGGCGGCAAGACTTAGATAAGATGGTGGTAGCTAGCCAGGCGGACTTAGAAAATGCCCTACCACCAACCAAACCGAGTCTTACAAATTGACCCCCACCGGGAATCGAACCCGCGACCTCTTGGTGTGAAGCGAATGGGCTAACCATTACGCCACGGAGGCGGTTATAAATACTGAAAAGTGAAAAATAAGTCTTAATATAAGCTGAAAACAATAATGAACGAAAAATACTAGTATTATTGTGAAAAAAGCGCGGGGCACTCGATATTAGAGATGGGCTGAACATGGGTTTCACCGAATACGAACATTCGGCCGAATATTCGGTAAAACTTTTACCGAACCGAATATTCGGTACATTCATCGCTATACATGTACTTACTAGATTTCGCGATCCGAACACTGAGTTTGTTCGACTAAACTTGACTGCGGACAGTACACCTTACTTTAGTGTGGGTTCGACATTCAAGCTGTGTGGGCGCGTACGGAGCGGTACTAATACCTAGGCTGTTTGATAAGTACCCGTTTAGTAAATATAAAATAAATGCATATATACAAAAAAATGGTTTTTTTTTTGCCATAAACGGGTACTTATCAAACAGCCCTCGTAATACCAAAAAATAACTTGGATGTAAACAAACAACACAATTCAGTTGTCAAGTAAATACAATTATTTGTTGGTCATGTGAATAAATAGCTTATAATATCGTAATACCACAATAGAAAAGATTGAGAAAAGAATATTTCTTCATTTAATCTCTTACGGATTTTCGGCACGTTCAGTTACATCCACTTTGTCAAGCTAGGTACGGTCACGGATGTTAATTGTTTAGCAGATTCACGAAACTTCAATTTTGCCGGGTTATAAGTACCTAAATATATTTCCGAGATATGACGAATGACACGTCTAACTAATTTGACAACCCGGCAAAATTAAAGAGACTTGAATCTGCTAAACATTTAAATTCCGTCACTGTACTTGACAGCCATCTACAATCATAGACTAAAACACGCAGATGTGACATTATAAAACCGATAGTAGGTAAAAAAAAAATATGTGCCTAAACACAAACTGGACGTGGTGATTTAAGATAAGATAAGATAATAAGATAAGATAAATCTTTATTCAGAATAAAGTTACGCTACGAATGCTTACAGTGACCCCACACTAGGCAATGCCTGTATCGTGGTGGCCATAACATTTTAGAAAGTGTTTTCATTTTTTTTTATCCAGTGTGATATTTTTGAATATTTATTTTATGTTCTTTCTTTTTAGAATATAATATCAACAAATATTTGTCAAAGATCAGTAAATATGACATCGTGCGTATTTCGATACTGCAAAAATACATCAAGAAATATCAGCAAAACATCAGGTGTACACTATATTCACACTCTTTACAGCAGCCAGCTACACTAAATCACAGAACACATTTGAGCAAAGCAGTGATTGAAAAATACGCCATAATAAGATTACACCAGGAGGCAAAAACAGATCCCGATATACATTATGGAATAAATATAATGTAACTGCATAATAAACATTCAGTCCGCAAAATAACTACTTGAGCGGCAAGATTTCATGATTGAGCGGCAGAAAAACATGTCTATAAGCAGCAACTCAACACTGTAGGAAGAGTGTGGTACGGGGAGTTCTAAATGGAAGCGGGAGCGAGCGAAGCGAGCTCGGACTTGCGGAGCACCCCGACTCGGATCCGTTAGGTTCGGAGACTGTGCGGGGAGGCGAGCTAAGCTCGCCTCCCCGCACAGTCGTAGTGTTAGGTTTAACATGAGAACACAGAAGTAGGAGCCCCGAAGGGGCTCCGTCGACCACTCAACACTGTAGGAAGAGTGTAGTACGGGGATGTTTAAAATAATTACAGCCATCCAGAATGACATAAATTGCTGATTGATTTTGAAATGTTTGCTGACCATGAGTTGCTGACCAATTAGCTATTTCTGCTGACCAATTAGCTATTTCTGCTCACCGATTATATTTTTCTGCTCACAGAAATAACAATACTATGCTAACCATTTAATTGACACCCATACATTATTCTACAAAAAATAACAGTTAAAACTTTGAGTATCAGTTTGCCGAATATTAGGTGATTCAGCCGAATATTCGGCCGAATATGAATATTCGGTAAAGCTGCCGAATATGCCGAATACCGAATATAAAACGAATATTCGGCCCATCTCTACTCGATATACGAAAAATATGGCACGCTTTTTTCACAATAATACTAGTATTTTTCGTTCATTATTGTTTTCAGCTTATATTAAGAATTATTTTTCACTTTTTAGTTTGATGTGTTTTAAAAGCGTGTTTTTTTAAGAATATTTTTAATGTGTGTACGTATAGGAGCTGAGAGCCATTCAGTGGGGTCGCAACATTCACCTGAAACACCCTAAATGTCTCCTTAATAACGTCTTTAAATAATATTTAAACAAAACTGGACAAGTGCGAGTCGAACTCGCGCCAAGTAAGGTTCCGTAGTCTTTTCAAAAAATAATTAGGAATATTAAAAAAAAACTAGATTACATTTGCAGTTGGCAATAGAACATTTTTTATGGAAAATCTATGAACTTTTTACAAATTCAACTGCATATCTCAAGTTGGCCATGGAACCCTAAAATTGCGCTCGCACCGTTCGCGCTTTATTTTTGCTTTGTACTTTTTGTTTTCCTCTAGTCCAGAGTTGTTAATACCTATTGCTGGGGATCGGAGGCAAAAAAATTCATTCGAGAAATTGGGTGTCGTATCAGGCAAACAGGGGGTGACCCTCGCTCCGGGGCCTTCCTGGCGCAGAGGTTGGCTATTGCGATTCAACGCGGCAAAGCTGCAAGCGTGATGGGCACCTTCCCGTCGGGAACGCCCAGGGGAGACCCTTCAGACTAACGATGCCTTCTTAAACATACCGACTTAAACTTTTTGACAAAAGCCAATTGGTTTGATAGTTTAATTTTTAATTTAACTGAAAACAGTGAATAAAAAGCTCTTATGGGATTGCACTAATACTCCGGGTACGTTAACTGTGTCGGGAACACAGATAAGAAAAAAAAAATCCGCTCCGATAGATTGCTGAAGGAGGCATGGCACGCGCGTCAACGTCCTGCACAACGAAGCATGTTGCTGTCATTCGTAAATGATTGTACTACGCAGAAATTGCACAATTTCATGGCAGGCTGACCTCCACGTGTTTTGGTTCCAAAATTGCCGAGATGTGCAATAATAAGCTGCAAAAATGCAACTGGCAAAGTAAATTTAATAAATGGAGGATTTTCTTACCATGTGTAAGTGAAAAACTTGAATGAAAAACAATAGTTCAGTGTTGGGTTCGAAATGGGCGGCGGGGACTACGCCCGCCCCCGTTAGGGGTTCGCGCCCCATATTATGAATCTTTGGGATCAAATTGACTTTGACCTTGAAATGACTTTAACTGATTACCTGCTAGTTATCGATTTGTCACCCCCAAGTTTGCCCGCCCTCAAGTCGGCCCCGCGTGCTTTCCCCGCCCTGATACTCCCACATCCCCCTCGAATCCCGAAGGTTTGTCGGGGTTTGTAATGAGGCGGGGGCTAGGCCCCCGTTAGGGTTCCTTTGCGAGTGTGTGGGTTTGGAATTGACCTTCGTGGCATGGTATGTGATGAGGTTTCGCCGTCATTGAAAGTAGATGAGCTTTTTTTTAATAAGCAGTAGCGATTTGTCGGTCAAAGACTACCTAACAATACCAATTTTCAAAATTCATTTTCTCAAAAACTACCCCCCCTCCTAACTCCCCTCTTCTAGGGGGGGTTCCCCTCCCCCCCTCCCCCACTCCCCACTCCCAACCCCCCCCTGCGATGTACCCTATTGTACAGTCCTACCTCATCTCAATAGCATACAAGTTAAGGAGTTAAATCTTCCATCAACAGCTCATCTGAATAACCTGAAAGAATACAACTACTGGTCTATACGTACCTTCGTATCTACGTAAAATATTTAAAGTATTATCCTCCAACTCCTAACCGTTAAGGAGCTGTAGCTTCCTTCATCGGCTCATCAACATGAGATGATGACTTGACTACCAGACGCAAATACTTTAATAATTTAAGAAAATACATGAAACACGTAAAACATGCCTATAAAATTTGAGGGTTGCCCTCGATTTCCCAAGGATTCCATCATCAGATCATCACTTGGTGACAATGGAACCGCCCCGGGAGTATACTCTTTCGAATAAAAAAAGAATTTTGAAAATCGGTTCACAATCGGTAGAGATATCGCGTAACAAACATACAAAAAAAAACATACAATCGAATTGAGAACCTACTCCTTTTTGAAGTCGGTTGAAAATGAAAGTTATGAGAATGAAATTTTAATAAATACCTAATCGATATCTGAAGGTCCTTGAGGTCTCTGACCACGAATTCGTTGTAACTTGCAAAGCAATAGGCGCAGTAACTACCATACCTTGCATACGTAATGTAATCTATCGATATTGAAAAATGCCCAACTATAACTACAACACTATGGGAGTGATACTATTTATGGGAAAAAAATTGCACGGAAAGTTTCAATTGAATAACTTTAGTTGTAATCTGACGATCAGAAATTTAATTCGAAATAAATGCTTTTTTAATGAATTGCACAACATTACATGTTATTTCTTTAGTTCTAAATAATCACATTATTTTTAAACTTTTAGTACTCATCAATTAAACTGGACAGTTTTACTATCCTGGTATCACCTTGCCATTGTTATTCTGTCAATTTTCATAAACTCAATCTTATTTCATACAGTTTTAAGTCTACTTTAATTTAATGATTTTATAGTTTTGTTTTTGGGGGAGGTTACTTTTAAAAAATACCCAATAGCATCAACCTGTTTGTAGTGTGCTGTATGTGTAATGGCTCGCTCGGTGTTCGTACTAAAAAATCAACATCAGCGTTCTATAGAATTCTTCTATTCTGTGGTCGGGACGGTGCGCCCGCGCTGACCGTAACTAGGACGCCTATGATTGGTGTGAACACCTGTAACTGGGTCTTCTACTGAAAAGGAAGTGCCTCCGCCGGCACCGGTGCCCGTAAAGAACGATATTTGGAGCCAGCAGTGCAAGTGGCAAGTCAAGATGGCAAACAGTCAGCGGGGGTTACTGACGTGTTTTTGATTTACCTAAACCAATGCGGGAGCGAGCGAAGTGTGCTCGGGATTTCGGAACACCCCGATTCCGATAGTTAGGTTTGGAAGGCTACGATGTTGCGCCGAAGGGGCTCGCGCCAACTGCTCGGTTGCAATAAAAAAAAAAGCAAAGTGCGAAGCAAAGAATTAGCGATCCAAAACATAAATAACACAATCGATTAACGGCTGAGAGTCGGCGGCCATCTTGATTGTTTACTGCCTTTTCCTGTTACCGTTGTCTATAATAATGAGAGCCGGCGCCGGCGCCGACGACGCAGGCACGTCCTAACCTTTCAATGTGTGCATTCGCAATAAAAATGAACTTCTCATTCCAATCGATTTTCTGGTTGACCAAGTTTGTATGGAATACGATGGTTCTCGCGGGTGTTGTTGTTGTTCTATGGTGAGTAGAGAGAGGCCCAGTTAATGGTACCTGTAAGTAAATACTCACGGGTGTGGCTTTTGCCAGTGCTATATTGCATGAAGTAGTGTATTTGTTCTGATTTAAGTTTGATCCTCAGTTTACCTGCCTAGACCTAGCCTAGGTGTTCATGCTTTTAATAGACTAAAAAGGAGGAGATTATGTGTTCGTCTGTAAGTATTTTTTAAGTATGTTCACCGTTATTTTTCTTTTTTAACTTAGATACGCCTGCCAGCTGTTATAACACCGTTTTTTTATATATTTTTTATTAATGTTTTTCTAAACTAGTAGAATGATTACAAATCACATGCAATTATATAAAAAAATAGTGATTTCCGTAGTTAAATTTTCCGTGGTTAAATTGATCGATCATGTCTCCGGGGTGGTTCTATATAGATTGTATCAAAATCAGTTAGGTACTTTTTTAACTGCAAAAAACAGAAAATGTAGCAAAATTGTACAGAGGCCAGCACATCGAGCTCGACACTCGTAGTGCGATTCTGATCCACATATCGATGTTCGTTATTAGTTTTCGATGTACTAATATAAACTGGAAAAAAATAAGAGAAGTTTCAAACTTTCAGCACAAAACTAATTTAAGCCTTCTATTAGTTATGTTTCAATTTACTACGATGAAAACTTGAAAAACATTGATATGTATCTACTCAATACATTCGCAAAGTTTGAATTTAATCCGGCATGTATTTTTTTATTAAAGCGGAACTACGTTTGTATGGAAACTCGAGCCTCCAGGGGGCCCTTAAGTTAACGTGTTAGCGTGTTTCGGTTCATGTACGTGTACGAGTGTGTCTTGCAGTTGGCGACATCGGTCAGTCAACTCGACAAGGACAACCCGCTTGACATATTTATTATCCGACCACGAAAAAAGGAGGGTTATGTTTTTGACAGTGTGTGTATGTATGTATGTTCACCTGTTTCATAAACCACTTAACCGATCTAGACAAATGTGGTGTCTTAATTTTTATATTTAGTTTAATTACACATTGTTGTGACATACAATAAGCTTTTTCTTCGCTTTTCAATTACACAACCC